>OU342440.2:3078640-3709354 GCA_910589575.2 Carcina quercana | reverse complement strand
AATTATAACCACATATCTCCGAGCAAAGCTTTGAATACAACAGTAGTTCGCAATAAGGAAAACGCAGGAAAAACCCCAAGGAAACTACGGATGACGTCATAGTCCATCCATCTTGTCAACTGTCACGTCCACAAAAGTAAACGGCGAATTTCCTTCCTAGCCAAAACAATGGCACGAAACAACGGCTAGGGAACGAATCCACGGAATTATTGAAGCAAACAAAAATATGATTAGTTCCTTGGAAGGAAAACAGTGGTCAGCGTCCATAATATTAGCTGCGAAACAACGAACGTCATCAACACATTTATACACTCGCTCCACATACAAAAAAGATTCATAAATAAAGCTTGTTTCAATCTAATAGAAATTAACGTAAACAATCACTTAAATAAGACTATAAGACAACGGAGCCTTGACTATCTCAAACTAGTTTGAAACCTGAGTGCAATACTACAAGTGATTGTGGAGCAATGTTTAATTTTTTTTACTGTGGTATATGATGTCCATATTTGTTATTGGATTGAAACGTAGAGATTTTTTATTAGATTGAGACATAGATGCACTCGTAACTTATAAAGATGAAAATTTCCTGTACTTTTTCATGAAAACGACAATTTTTTCTACTCACAACGGAAGTGTTTCGAAAGTAAAAGATGAGAAAACTCAATTATCTGAGTAAGTAAATGTATATATGACGGAAAGCGTGCTCACTGAACATCCAGAAGCCACCCGAGCCAATAAGACGCTGGCTCTGCTACGTTTTATACCGGAACGGAATAGTGCTACTAAGGCTACAGTTTGGCTGCAGTATGTTTATCTTTTTACATAAAATTACAATGGCATACTAGAAAACAACTTTTCATCTACATGTTCTACCTCGTTTTATAAATAATTAAGGCCGACTTATCACTTAATAGGATTTTCTTCCAGCCAACCAAATAGAAGGAAATTTATGCGTGTTATTTCAGGTGTGTGGATATTTGAGATACCGCAATCCATTGCCATGAAGTCATCATCATTTCTTATAACGTACCCAACTTTCTACAGCGCTATTAACAGTTGATCAAAGTAATTATTTAGCTGAGATGAACTATCATAACTATATTAGGTACCTTTTATTTATACAGTGTCTGTTTGCACCCGAAAAGGGAGAGGAACCCGCCCGCGGCAATGAAAAGGAAAACGGCTAAACTTGTAACAAACTTCCGTCAAAGCGAACTTGTCCAAAGGGCCTAAGTTAGTTATAACAGTTGCCTAATTTCGGCGTATCTTGTGCATCTAAAACGCTGATGAATGTGGTACATTTGTTGGTGGCTTGAGTCAAGAGAGAAACTGTATTTAGGTTAATGACGACGAGGAAAATGTCCCTAGGCTCTGCTAATTAAAATAAATTACGAGCTGAAAAATAACGACCATAAACAACATGTTTTTTTAGTATTTGTTAGTTTGTTTTAGAAAGACAGTACAGAAAAGACGAATAGTCTACGAGTGGATTTCAGTGAGCTGAATTGGCAATGGGCGGGCAGACCACATTGCCCGAAGAACGGATCACCGATGGGGAGTAAAAAAGTTGTCGAGTGGCGAGACGTACTGGGAAACGTGTACCGGGCTGTCCCCTATTAAATGAACCCATGACCTGGTAAAGGCTAGGGACCGGTCATTGTGGCATACTATGGAGGCGGTCTATGTCCAGCAGTGGATGTTTATTGGCTGATGATGAGTTTGAAGAGCTGAGGCGTGAATGAAAAACAATGTAATAAACTCATTTAAAATCTTTAACAACTTCACAATTTTCTTATTATAACTGAATATTCGAGTATTGTGAATTTTTAGATACGCTTGATGTTAGCTGGCTAGCTAAAGATAGCTCTTGCTAATGCTCTTCAAAATGTAAGTGGCTCAAAAGAATATAGAAACACGGCATTGTTTGTTTGTTTGTTAGCTGTTATTTAGGAGACTACTACAGTATCGTTTACCAACAATCAGCTGGTTGTAACTTACTGCCCAACCCACAGCAGCATGATATACTCCATCGTAACTGACTACTGACCTACATCTCGCCCCAAAAATATCAACTCGACTCGCTCAGTCCCTACAAACAGAGGCGACGCAGATATCGGTTGGTTTACTCAAATTACAAGGAACGCTGATGCCGAGGCTAAAATTTCAGTAATGGTCGCTGGATCCCGAATAATTCACAGATTTTGTCATTTTAGATTCTGGAACTTTAATCGAATTAATTTGTACGCGTTAATTCGGTGAGGTAAGAAGAGACGAGTTTGTCTTTTGTAATTTAATTTTGGTGGTGTCAAGAGCAGAGTTTCGATTAGGCACTTAGTTTTGGAGGGGAAATTGAGCCGAGAGGTCATGATTCTCATTCCAATTGGGGGCATATTGATTAATTTTAGTTCAGTAGCTAAATACAGATTCCAACTTTAGTATTGGTAGATATACTTCTCATCAGAAAAATCGAGACACCTTGTAAGTTTATGTTTTGTAAGGATTATCATAAAAATGTGTATATTTAGGAATTATGTCAAATGTCGTTTAATAGTGAATAATAAGAGGTTTTCAAATCCTAATGTTGGTGTTCTAAATTCAAATTAAATTTTCATAGTTTTTTTTAATAATCCTTACAAAACATAAACTTGCAAGGTGTTTCGATTTTTCTGATGAGATGTATAAACGCTCTAGTTTATTGTCTTTGAATAACGAATGAAAGTCACTTCTATTGAAATGACTTATTTAGGTTAGTCCGATTCTTGAACAAGGGCACGAGAAATTTGATACAAATACATAAATAATTAATACATAAAGTGCATATATAGTAGTATAATTTAATTTACAAAATTTCGTGCAAAACCTTCTGACATGTAAAGTTAAGTTACTATCTCATTATTCAAAATTATAAATGTTAAAGGTTTCTTGGTTAGCGGGTTTGTCTTTCTTTCATGCTACTACTGAGAACGGACGAGCGTAGTATATTCATACTCACACTGTCTCGTGTGTCTATGGGTTGGTTTGCTGAACATCAGTGTCAAAGTGGCAATGACTGAGCGATACGAGAGACGAGTGTGGACGTTTAATAGTATCGAAAATGAATGAAGGGCTTTTATTATTAGTTGAAATGTCAAAAGTAGAGCATGCAATCAAAATAAGTTTACACGAAACCCACATCTACTATATGCTGTCACATCAAAAACTGTCCTAAAAAGTAAAAGTATTTACTGCATGGCACCTAAGATATTTATTAAATTACCAAGCATCTATAAAGATATATGTCTTCCCGAGTTCAAGAAAAAACTACACACGTTACTGATTGACAAATGTAAACACTTGATGAGTTCTTTAGAGACAAACTGGCACGAAATTAATAACTGACAGAACTAAGTAATTTAAAAAAGTATAGTTAGTATATCTTGACATTTGAATTATAATTGCTTAAGTTACCTTGACAATTTATCTGAATTAGTGTAATTTAGCTTTATGGAGGATTTTTGTTTATTAATTTTTAAATTCACAAATGTTGTACGCCTTCGGGTAGGACATAGATGCTATGTATCACACCCAACATCACTGTACCACCTATATTCACAATAAAATATTCTGATAGGTTGTCCTCAAACCACATATAATGTTAGAAAATAAATGGGTTTCTGATAGGTTGTATCTTTATAACCGCTATAGTTTGGTGTATTATATGTGTAATAAACCAGGGTCACCGATTTGTTAACTTTGGGCGGGGGTATTGCTCTAAATATTTAAATATTGGGTAAGGTAAATTACCATCGCAAAGACATGGCTTAGCCAGACGAACTCCAGTTTCCATGTCAAAGTAATGAAGATGATGAATATATTACAGAAAGGTATGAAAGAGTACATTAATTAATGTAAATAGTTAATGTTTTTGTATATTTGCAGAGAGAGATATATATATAACCGTATTTTTTCGTCATAATTTTAACTTACTCTATGTTTAGCCTCAAGGGTGGAAGACAGTTGTTCATATGTTTAGGGTATTTTTGATCGTGCAATAAATACCAATTAATATGATTAATATATTTGCTATAAACAGATCACGTCGTTCATGAATCTGGTGTGGTTTGGGCGAAATTTTCAAGACTATATGTCCTTATATGATATGGACTGTATAATTTTATATATTAGCTACTGTGATAAACATTTCATGAATGTCAGCCCGACAAATGGGTAGGTATACTCGAGTACAAAAACATGTATCCACTTTTGAACCATGTCACATTCTCCTTTAATTGACATTTCCTTCAACGCACTACATATGAACAAGCAAGGGTGAGTGAGACACGGTTCAAAAGTGTATAAATTTTTTGTACTCGAGTGTACATAACATGAGTGAGACACAGATAATAGCTTTAATTTCATTTTCGTTCTAACAAATAAATACTTTAACAATGACACAATAAAGAGCAATTCAGCTTGGATATCGCTGCGACCCTAAAATGGTATGCGTTCTATATTTTAATAACTCTATATCTTATACTTACTAACCGTTATCTTAATCTTTTAGCTTCGGACATAGTAAAACCACCCGGGATGAGAGTATGTATAATATTTAAAGATTCTAAAAAGAAAATAGACACGTCATAATCTCTATACATATTGAAAAGCTATGATATGTCCAATATGTGTACACGCTTGCTTCGAGCGCTGGAGAAAAAACAAAGCCGGCAGGGAATTCCACTGGTTGGTGTTGCGTATTGTAAATGAAGAAGCGAAACACTTCGTGCGAAAACTTGCTAACATTTTTAGAATATGTTGGAATGGCCCAGTATAATTTTCATAGAATCATCCCATTCGTACCCACCACATGTGACTACAATAAAATAAGCTTTCTGCAAATAACTACAGAAACAGCTAATAAGAAATCTGTTCTATTTCCTCCATGCTGGTGCTTAATCCATAGTTCCCGGTTTCCCTCCAAGAATACTTGGCTTCTTGCCCATCCGATCAGAAGCGTATCGCAAAGTTTAAGGTCAAACTTGTGATTTATTTCGTTTATCAACACGGTCGATTTACTTCGGGGATAAACGGGGATTTGTTTTGAATACGGAACAGTGTTCGAGCGTGTTCAACACAGGGTTAGGTTAGACATAAAATTAGCATTTTCGAGATTTTTTTTTTAACGAAATGTCGCCGTTTGAAGTAGTAATACACGGAACTGATGTATCGATAGTAAAATGAGTTTGTTTGTATATTTGTTTGCTATTCTTTCATGCTATCATGCTGTTGATGGATTGAAAAAGTACATGGGCTACTTATAATCTGAATTGACAAGTGGTTCCCATGGCATAATTGATGATACCCACGCGGATGAAGTGATGGGTAAAAGTTAGTAAAAAAAAAAGCTTATTTATAAATATCTCCATTTCAACTCGCCCTATAAACGTCACATGGACCCGAAATTAGGTCATTAGATTGATTTTATTTTGACGTTAAGCTGTGCTTACCACATGAAGCTATACTCGTCGCTCTTATATCGAATGCCCTCTGTTAAACAGAGACAACTATATTTTAGGATAGAAATCAAACACCTGCTTGGAGACACAAAACAATAAATATCATTATTTCACCGACTTACCCCCCTCCCCCTTTTTTAAAAACATTTGAATATGGAAGGAAAGTTAACATTAAATACAAATTGTAACCTACACAAATCCACTGGTTGAAATTGCACCTTCTTTATCCTTATCTTTAGAAATGAGAGAGATAGCCTAAAAGTACACTATAATAAGACCTATCAGGTGTCTCGACGAGCGGCGAAATCAAGGAAAGGTTTTACTCCCCTTAGATTTTGCTTAAGGATTGTGAGCATTAACGTAATTTCTATTTGGGAATAAAAACCAAGTGCTCCCTTATGGAGCAGCGAGATTGCTTCTCAGGGCAAGTAGATGCTCGTGTAGGGAACTAATCTAGTGGCCTAATCGCTATACAGTTGGACTCGTAATCCAGAGGTCAATGGGTTCAATTTCTAGTGGTTCACTGATAAATTTAAAAAATGAACGCCCCAGGGGTCTCGGGGGCACAGCTAAATATATTCAAATTCATGTAGAATAATACAGATGATGATTTTCATTTCCCTTTCATCCGATATTATATTTTTAGTTAATAATAAAAAATAGGCTTACTAAAGCCAGCTATTCTATTTTAAACTATATGATATAAGAAATATTGTATGGGAAAATTCTGAGTAAATTCCTGTTATAAATGCTGTTTTAAATGTGGTGCATATTTTTATATGATATTGTTACGAGCTTCCAGGTTTGTAGATTGAAGAGAAACACTAGTCCAAAGTTCCGGAGTTTATTGGTAACACAAGTCCACAAACCAATCTTCAAAATCACGGGTCCCCAAACAGAGTACGTCCCTGTCTCACTGGTTCCGAGTCGTCTGCACTGAGTCCGTCCCTGGATTCCACGTACAGAGTCCTTGAGCACTACTGACGCCGATCTGTCAGTACTGACACCACGTGACACACTAGAACACTAACAGTTTTCCACTTCGACTGTACTTTTGCTCTACAATTTCTTCCGGTTTCCGTTTCTTCACTTTTTATCGCTGTGAACTCAACTAAACTGAACTGTCGTCGAAGCTCGGCTCGCGCCTATATATATACCCGGTATTGTTTCTAGATCCTTAAATCTAGAATCTTCAGGAACATTGGAGAGTATTCGACATGAAGGAGATAGAAAAATTGTTCTCCCTTTCGCACTTGACAATCCTTATGCGAGTATTCGAGAGCTTTCAACGCTAGTCATTTGACAATATCCGACACGAAGGGGATAGATGGATACGCCCCTCTCTTTTCTTTATCTCTAGAGTTTTCGAGAAGCTCTGAGACAATGTCCGACACGAAAGAGATAGATGGATACGCCTCTCTCTTTTTTGCCAAGTTTGCCACCAAAAGATGTAATGAAAAATATCTTAGACAATCTCTAATTAATTTATTACTTCTAGGGTGTAACTTTTCATCAGTAGACTTGAAGGCCAAATGAAAGACCTTAGTGAAGAAGGAAGAAAGAATTGTCAGAGCTCCGCTATCTCTCGATGTCTACCTCCGTTAGAAACCTATCTATACCTAAAATGCTTAGCCTAGACCCGATACTTCCACCTAGGGAACGGCAATTGGTAATAAATGGCGTCCTTGGCTAGGCGAAAACGGGTTTCCAGATATGAACACCTTATAAATTTTATTTATCGCTTCACAAAGGATTCTGGAGCTGGCGTTGAAGTAGGTAGCTATAAGAACGATTGGTGTTTTACCTAGCCTCGAAGTAAAATAGATATTTGAATAAGTGCTTTACTGGAATTGACGTAAAAGAAGGGCTCTTTGCTTTCGGCCTTGAAAATAAAACGTGGGAGTCGCTGTCTATCTGTCTATCGCTAATGTCTCAACACCACACATAGGATTTTTGTTCTGAAGAATTATTCTGACTGACATAACAGGCAGTATTATGAACGAAGTTGTGAACTAAGGTCACCGACTTAACTCGACGAGTCAGGGAGCTGAAGTGTCAATGGCCACTGGGCAGGCAACATCGCTCGAAGAACGGATAACCGATGGGGTGTAAGTGTTTTCGTGTAGCGACCACATACCGGGAAACATGTACCAAGCCGTAACCCTAATAGATAGACCGACGACCTAGTGAAGGTAGCGGGGAGTCGCTGAATGGAGGCGTACCATGAAGAAGGCCTAGGTCCAGCTGCGACGTTTCTATGCTGGAATATTCAAAAACATTGGCATGGACTTTAAAAAAAAGTATAAGCTTACTGAAAGTAAGATCTTAAAGTCCTGAAGTTAATTTCTCAATTCATTAACACATTAAAGAGAAGTATTTTTGCGCGTGACCGCAACGATAAAGCAATGTATTGTCATGTAGCGAGGAGAACGATCCAAGTAATGCTGGGGACTCACGCGAACTGAGACTGGTCTTGGACTTGTGAAGGTCGCACGTCATAATCGCCAAGGAAACTGTTTAGACGAGTACTTTTTATTAGCCGTCTCTTGTAGTAGCCTAAAATTTTTTGATGATGCCTATAATTTTAATAATTTGAGGACGCAATTGGAAAAGGAGAGACTCTTGTCCAGCTGTTACTTCCCGTAAATTCTATGTTCGCGGTGAGGTAATCCTGATTCACTTGAATAATATGAGCAACCCTGTCACTATAAAAGAAAGTTAATTTCAGAGTAGCTTCTGAGTTCAATTTTTCTTAGAGTTACAAAGCTGTTCAGGATGACAAGGTTAAGATTCCTTCAATTTAAAGTGTAAATTATAATGATCGTTCATATTTTAGTAGGTATTTTGAAGCAGCAAGAATTGGCAGCAATCTTAGACTATTGCTGTGACTTTTATATGAATCTTATCTGTTCAATTTAATTTTTGATTTTATGATAAACAGGCTCATCATCTACCACCTCCGTGGCCTAACAGCACACTCACAATCCGTAGGTCCCGGGTTTGATCCCCAGTGGGAATACCTATCGGTACAATCATGTTACCAAAGTCTGATGCCATAGCACCGTTGTGTTCTGCCTATTTAGCTTGAGGCTTTGCCCTAACGCTTACAATCCAATGCCTTTATCGTCACTTCCCATCAGATGACCTGAAGGCCAAGTGCAAACTCATCATACATTTAAAAAAAGTCTTCGTCCTGAAATCGTCAACTGCGAGCGACTTTACATGAGACCATTTTACATGCAACATTAAAACTCTGTTAAAACAACCTCACACGCTCTGTAATTACAATTTCAAATCAATGACTTGAAAACTCTTAACGGTCCGTTAAACATATTCATACTGGCTGGGTCAGGTGGACAGTGGGATATGGTGGTCCTAAACCAACAAACGGATTGATTCAATCCTTTGTGGCTAATTTAACAAGGTTTTGGCTAAATAGCCATTGGTGGAGGGTTGACATACAGCGTGTATGTTTTATACGGGCGTATTATTTATCCAGATATAGTTTACGATCCTACAAATCATATGTGAAAGCAATTTTGTTAAATAGCTTAATTAATAAAGAGTTAATCGTTTTTGAAAGAATGACTAAGCAGCAATGTATTGTGTCCAAATTGACTTGACAAAGGATAAACGGTTTATTGGACTGTCATGATATGACGTGTAGATGTAATTAACACACTACGTGCTCATTTATTTTTTGTGGAAAAAAAATACACCATTAATTATCGAAATTTATGTAAATATGTTATTTAGGACCAACACTAATTGCCATCAAAATATACGCCCGTATGAAATATACACGCTGTATAATACCAAAGTTAAATTTATAAAAATAGATTGTCAACAATAACTACAGCCATACGCAAGAAGGAGTTTTCAAGACAAGATCAACAGATGGCGCAGGTATAAAAATAATGATATGCGCAGATAAATAAACAACTAATTAGGTCCTTCGCTGACCTAAAGATTTGACGTGCGTAATGTACTAAATTGAAACCATAAAGCTAAAATGCAATATAAAATGTACCGATTGTCACACACCTACCTTTTTGAACCGGCAAGAACGCCCGGTCAGACAAGCAAGAATATAGGTTGTTGAATGTCATTCGATTTTTGTATTATAAAATGTTAAGATTATGTAACAGCCATTAAATGATCACGACCCGTGGATAACTAAACTAATAATATACGAGTATAGTCTCAAAGTATGCAGGAATATTATAAAATTCCTTAAATCCTCTCTTCACGTAATCGTCTATATTTTATTCATCTTTGATCCAAGGGCTCTCGGTCAGACCATTATTTGCGTTTCTCAACTAAAGATGAAGCAGAGCTTCTGAAAGGAACGCCGATGCTCTTATTATTCTTTTTAATTTTGTATGGTTTTATTAATTTAACGAAATGAAAAGGCTCGTTTTCGGAGCGTGCTCTATGAATAAACAAAAGACTTATTTTAATTTAGCTATCAAATGATAAAATGTTCTTTAGAAATGAAAGTTTAAGCTGGTTTTTTCTATTAATTAGTCTTAATTAAACTAATAATGAGGTTAGATAAAAAATGATACTAAGAAAAACTTTATTACTCTCTGTTATGAAATTAATTAAAGAAAATTTATTAATAAAAACACATTTAAAAATTAAGAAGCTTTCAATAGTTATTTAACGTAAACTAACCATTGTATATTTTTGGAAATAGCGAGTCTAGACTTGTAACAAATCAGACTTTTGTAGAAAACATGCAAGGACTGGGCTAATGAAACCATCCCAAAATGAGCAACATTATTTTCTACTTTAATAATCATCAACAGCTGCTTTAAGTCCACTGTCGGACAAAAGCCACGCCACATGATTTGCCATAATCACCTTATTTTACAGGCACACTGGAAATTTCAATAATTTCAGTGTTAATAGTTGTAATTCCTAAATAAATAAATTACAATGAGAGACTTAAAAATGTAACTGTCAAATGTCTATTTTTGGTATGAATTTAAAGCAAAGAGTTTTTATACTGAATTCCTTGATGCAAAGCCATTAATATAAAGCCTACTGTCGCACACTTACCAACAAGAATATAACGGCTATAAATAAATATGTCAAAGTTGTTAAAAAGACTTTTTAGGGGTGTATGGACTGCCATAATTATTTAATATAGATTAAGCTTAAGACGAGCTCTTCAACGTCATATATCCATATGGGCGGTCCATTTCTACACAGTGAGCCAGCATTTCGGCGAGCTGGATAAATTCGCCGACACCTATGTATTCTTCAAACACGCTAATCTTTCTATATGTGTTCGAAATTACCCACAATGAAAAAAAAATCTGGTTCAAGACCGTTTAGAGGATATCTATCGAGTCCTTCAAGTACTCTACGTACATACGTCTCCGAAAGTCTCACATTTTCAGCTGGGAAAAATCTTTTGTAGGGGTGCAATTCACTAAGCTACTTGGCTATAAATGTTTCTCAAAAATCAATAGATCTCACGGATAGTTCCACAGATAAATTTGAAAATTTTCCACAACTTTTCATTCTCGCCAGCTCACCGCTCGCCCGAGTCTAAAACCTTCTATAAAGGTGATTCCATTTTAAAACAACCTTTCAACACCTTTCGCCTGTCCAAATCTAAAAAGAAACATTTATTTTCCGTCGAAACTTAATACAATTTGTCTCCGTAGACTGTTCGAATTCCTTATAAGTTTACGATGCCCTTTTCTTTATAAGTTCGTACGGTTGGACAGTTTCCCTTTTGATCCTGTGTTTACAAAAGGACGGTCGGACTTTTATAAACTTCCTCCTGTTTTATTTTATTTTTATGTGTGTAGTGTAGAGGTGTTTATGTGTTAGTGATCTATTGAGTTCTCCCACAATACATTCTTCGATTCGTAATGTTTGAAGGGAGTTTGTAGGTCATGTACTATAACTTTTCCTTTACCAGTAAGGGAACATACATTAATTATGAAATTTTGATCGCAAAGCAAATTTTGATTTTCGAATGTAAATGCGCCTACCATGTCGATAGTGCATAGTTTCAACAATTGTCGAATGTTGCAAAATGTGACCTATCGACGCGTGATAACGACGCCGGTTCAATGGCCAGTGCGACGTGTCTGAGTCGTTTATCATTAGTACCCCTACCATGCGTTATATTGGCATCAGTCGCTAGCGAAAGCGTCAAATTTACATTTCTTTTTTAAATGTGCAATGAGTTTACACTTGGCCTTTATCTGCTGGAAAGTGTTGACAGGTCCGTTGGTCGGTAATCGTGCGCACTCAGAAGCTTACCACCAGCTCATAAGCTTAGCACCAATTAGGTGCTTACTCAGCTGCCTTTCATACCAAAGCAAAGCAGTGTAATTAACACCGCTGTTTGGTGGTTTTGTAATTGTTCGTCAGACGGACATAAAAATGCCGTAACACCAACCAATCTATGTCTCAATGTAGCTTGGAAACGTTCGAGAAGACAATGCCTGTTCCTGAAAACTAGAGCACTGTCGCCATCTGATTAGAACGATTCTCGTTAACCTTAGCTATAGAGCGATAGTTAATTTGTTCTGTCTCATTTTAGACATACCAAAAGTAACATACCTAACGTATTCGATACCGGTTGTAATTTGTGTAAATTCATGGCAGAATGACTATAAGTTTAAAACTGTCGCTAGCGTGACTATCGATAATGCAATGCTGATTCTGGTAGCCATGTCATTCACCTTTGTACGTCAGCGGATGTCTTCATTCCTGACTTTTTCAATCAAGAATATTCCAAACATAGAATTTTAAATATCAGAGGTAAAATAACTTTGTAAGTAGCTTGGAGTTGCCTGGATTATCTACATGCGATTTGTGAACAGGTGTTTCATACACTTAAACCAAAAAAGTGTGTAAAATGTCACTTTGACTTGATCTCCACTTTACTTACCATAGAATCGCTGCGTTGTATCCCGAATTTATAACAGAATCGACAAATTTTGTCCCCTGAGTATTTAAAAAGGTGACTAAAGAAAAGTTTCTCTCTGTTTCAACAGCACCTTAGCGCGATCTTAGCTTCCCGTTCTTGTGTTATATGAATACAAAAATATACGCAGCTAACAATAATGAAAGAGATATAATTCGTTAATGTTAAAATAAATGCGAATAAAAGACGACATTCCAGAACGAAGGTTTTGATTATTCTATTATTGATTGAAGAATAAGAATACAGAATAATTTTGACCGATTTATTGTATTGTCAAAAACATTATCTTTGATTTTTTGGAACAACAAGAAAATACTCAGGATGGTAAGTACCCATAATTCCCTTTCCTCGACTTACTGCTTGACAATCTTACCGTAACTTAACACCTACGCATTTCTTTCTTTTATTGAATATTTTCTTCTTTTTGAAACACTCAGGGGTTTTGTCACTCCGTAACAAATTAAATAAAAGTCGAACCCTCCCAACAGCTCCCTTATTTACCTGCAAAAAATAAGATAAGGTTCGTTTTAAAACGATTTTTATTGTAAATGATTCGAAATTCGGAAAATTCTCTGAGAAATTACTAAAGTGTGTGCTTTGATGCCGTGTGATTTCAGCTTTAGAAAATAAGTATCCCGTGTCATGCCTCAGGTGTTGGAAAAGCTAATATGTTTCTATTAGAAATTTCATTTTTAATCGAATCATTTTGTTGACGGCACTTTATTAAAAAAAAATATTATGTCTATGTAGTACCCATCAAAACTAACCAAAAGAACTCAGAAATGGATCCTTTTTTTACCAATTTGTAAACAGAAAGTGTTTCTTATCCAGCTTGCAAGATTTGAAATCAAGAAACGTAAATAAATTTGCCAAAATTCTGATCAATCGGACACTAGAAAGTGGTTCTGATTCAGCTTGCAAGATTTGACTTAGACAAAATACGAGTATATACACAGAAGCTTTGCAATAGATTGTAATATAATATTGTCGAGATTGGCACCACGGACACCCGTGTAGCAACATTTTCCTGTGTGTTCACTGCCAAGCAAATCCCTTTATTTAAACTCCGATGTGGCGATCTAAAGAGAGGGTTTTTATCATCAGTTGATTTATACAGACGATTATGATGACTGATTATACTGATTGGGTTTGCGAACCTTTTGCAATGGTGTTACTAAAATTGGTAGAGTGGTTCAACAAATCAACATGCTCCACATAAAGTTTATAATTTTCAAATCAGACCAATATTTTGATCCTGATCCTGTTTTGTGAGAGTGAAACTTTGTCGTGAGAGTAATTGATTATACTTCTCTCCTCAGAAAAGTGGTTAGTGTTAAAGTGATATAAAGAAACCATATAAACTATCCTTACAAAAAAGAAATAAACACAAATTCTCATTCGAACAAGGTCATCATTTTCTCATCTCATTTACCGGCTGGGCACTATGGTGAACTATCAATTGAAAATCAAAAGCAGATTCAGTAAGCCGGGAGGTGTGGGTAATCTAAAGTTATATCTAGATTTTGTTGTATAAAAAATTTAAATTGAATTGAATCTGGAGGCTCAAATGTGGAAGTGAAAGCTAATTGTATCTACATATGATCATGAGAGTCACTATCATGACAGTAAATTTCGTAAATTCTGGTCGAGAATAAAGCAGACGTGGCCTTTGAACGTGGCTTCCAAATGCACAAGGCAATAAATATTGAGATCATTTGAACGTCACGTGAAATAACGGTCAAACGCAACATCAATGTCGCTCCTGCTGTTACATTTAACCTTAGGGTGCGTTTACATTATCCTATCTTCTATACTGAGCATGATTTATTGATTTAGTCTCTTTTTTTAAAAAAAATGCTTTAATTTATCTTTATTTTCTTATACTTTACGTGGCAGTGGTAAAGCTAACAAATTGATAATAATAAAGAGAATATGCAAAAAGTTTAAATTTCTCTTATGAAATTACTTACAAAAATATAATACGTATAAGTCAATAAAAATATAAGCTATCTAAAATTAAAATAAATTCAAAGAACAGGACCAATATGACATGGATAATTTCAACCGACTTCAAAAAAGGAGGAGATTCACAATTCGACTTTACTTTTTTGTAAGTATGTTACGCGATAAATACTTTTTTTGTTTAGTAGAGCATACTTCATAGGTGATTTCGTATAAATTTTATCGAAATTGATTGAGCTCTTTTTGAGAAAATCAACAAAAAATAAATTATGTACCCAGATAATCCTACCTCTACAGGTGAACATTTTTAAGGCAGTTGAAGTCGGTTTTTATTTCTTTTGGAACGCATTAATTATGTCAAAAGCGCTTCTGGATTTAACGATAACCATTTTTCCATAGGATAATCGGAAGGTCATTAATAATGCATTTAAAAATAACGCGTCAGCTAAATAATAAAAAGGCTAGCATTTCAGACCGCGAGTAAATCAACGAGATTTTAATATCGTTGCAGGGTGTTCAAAAAGCCATATACAAAAGTTAAATTCTTTGTGGATGCAACTTTAGTTCTACTTTGCAGCTGACCTATTTCGCTCTAAAATTCAGGGTGCAATTTTGCTCTCACTCGCCACGCTTAGCTAATTTCAGTTAAGTCCGGTTGTTGTTTTGTAAAGCTGAAAATTTGCAAATGCTGAGCTGAATTATGAATTTCCAGATTATGTGAAATGTTAAAACCATAATTACTGCAGCCACTGACCAGCCTTTGGCTTTTGAAAGCCCGATTTTGATTAATAATAAGCGCAATGTACCTGCATAATAAATAATAATTTCAAATGGTTGGCATGCCTGTTTGGCCGAAAAAGTGATGTACTAGCGTACATAATCTAAATTAATCTATAAAATTCACAGGAAATCAATTCAAGATTTCGCATGTCTTACATCTCACTGCGGTTCTAATTCTGTCTTCATTCTATCTAGCTTTGTGATACTCGTCGGGAAGCTTAGCTGTTTTCAAGAAATGTTTTGTCTCTACCGGAGATTTTTCTCTTTGCACTTTCTTTGCAATTTTGGTTCACCGAAGTGGGCGATATTAGGTTTGAATTCTATATGGATTAACTCAAGCTTAACCAGATAAGAGGAATCTAACACTATTCGTAAATTTCATAGCGGACATCTGTTGTCTGAGAACATCACCATTTATAGATGGAGTAAAATGAAACTGAATGTCCAGTCTGCCTGCCTGTCCTTTTTTGTCATTTCACGTTAAAACGGCTAAATATATCTTGATGAAATGTGACATGCACAATTGCACATATCTCATGACATTGATAATTTTACATAAACTACTTTTCATCCCGATATGAAGGTTGTTAATCCAAGCAAAGTTGAGGCTAAAAAGCTCGCTGCTGACATGACAAGCATAAGGTATACTATTGTTGCGGGCTTCCAAATTCGAGGGATTGAAGAAAAACACGTGTCCAAATTGGTAGTTTTTTGGTAGCACAGGTCTTCACACTTCACACACTAATCTTCAAAATCACGGGTCTCCCCCAGCAGAGTGCGTCCCTGTCTCACTGGGTCCAAGTCTTGGAACTGAGCCCGTCCTTGGATTCTACGTTCAGAGTCCTTTTGCACTACTGACGCCGATCTGTCGCTACTGAGACCACGTGACACACTAGTACACTAATACTTTTCCACCTCGAATGTACTTTCGCTTTACAATTTCTTCCGGTTTCCGTTTCTTCACTTTAAATCGCTGTTTACTTAGAACTGAACTCAACTGTCGTCGAAGCTCAGCTCGTGCCTATATATACCCGGTATTGTTTCTAGATCCTTCGCAGTGATCTTGAATTTTCGGAATCTTCAGGAACATTCGAGAGCCTTCCACACTTTCTTTTGTTTGCTATTCGACATGAAGGGGATAGATGGATCCGCCTCTCTCTTTTACACTCTTTCGAGAAGTTTCCGTGCTACTCACAAGAAGGAGATAGGAGATCTACCTCTTTTTTCATTATCTCTAGACTGTTCGAAAAGCTCCGTGGCACTATTATCGAAAGGTTTATTTCTCTACCCTTGAATTTTTCCTTTGACTTCTTTTACGGTACACAAAAAGAAGGTCTGAGGTGATCCTATTTCAAATCCTTCATGCAAAACGCAACTTACATCCAAATAATCTGTGTTATCATTATATCTAAAAACTTACCTTTCACTTCAAACTAAATAAACTCGAAAGGGGTATATTCATCCTTTTTAATGAATGGAATTCCCTGCATCCTGTCTAATTATAAATGAATAACATTTCCTGGCTTTAAAAGTACTTGCAGCTTTGCAATTAATACGCAGAGTACCTTGCTTTGTAATTGCACTAATGACGAATGTTCGCACTTAGAAATGAAGGAGAGCCTCAATGGGTGAAGGCTGTGAGGGTTTCGTCGGTACGTAAACCTGTAGTAAATCAGTGTTGAGAATTTTAAACAAGTTAAACGATGAATAACAAGGAATGGTACCCAACTGTCTGGTTTTGTTTGGATTTATTTTTATATATTTTATTATTATTTGGACATGAGGGGTGCAATCTGTGTGTCCGGCATGTCACTGCGACCTTTTCAGATCTATTGTGACAATCATCTACGGATCAAATCACCTCCCCAAGGCAAATCTCGGTCATGAACCGTACGATTGGTCTGGGGTTGGATTTCTTGATTCTCTCCGTCGCGGCAGTGTGGCCTCCGATGTGACTGTTTCTGCTGTGATGAAGAGAATCACAGTGGCAGAGGATATGGGTGGGCGTCTCCTCATCCTCCTCACAGAACCTGCAAGCCTTACTGTCGCTCAGGCCCATATAGCTGTGTTTGTTTAGCTTGCAGTGCCCGGTTAGGGTCCGGGTCAGGACCCATAGTTGGTTCCTGCTGAGCGAAAGCGCTTCGTTTGCGTACGATTGGTTGTAGCCATTCAGAAGCGCTTTAGAGGGGTTTTGGTCGGATGGTTTTATATATTTAAGAGAGTAGGCAAACTGCCTAAACTCAATCTATTAGGAGAAATTGCCCTCCAAAGTACTGAAATGTGATCAAACCCTAATGACTGTCTGACTGAATGACTAAACCTTGTGACTAATTCCTACAAGTTTTGGTAAATCAAGTTCCTGCTTTTAATTACTGGCGCCATGTTGGAGAACATGAAGAATTATCGACCCGTGTTTTGTTATTTTCGGCTCAAGCTTATATTTTACAAATATTATTTCCTCAACCCAAAGTTTTCTGTACATTTATTTTAAAGTTTAATATTCCACATTTATCATGTATTAGGTGTACAATAAAGATATATTGGATTCAATTGTAATTTTTTTAAAGTAAGAAATGTAAAAAGTCATAATTGAAATATGTTTTTTCTCGCGGTATCGAACTTGACCTATTTTCATTCAATGCAACCAACCAGGTCAAGAGAACAAATTGAATCTTTTACATCATTTCGTCTCAATGAGGTCCAATTTGCGGAGAATAATTGGGAGACCAAATGTTTCGTTAAATGCAGACCTCAAAACAAAGATATTATTGGACTCTCATTTATCGAATACGAATAATAGAATGCCAATATCATATTTTGGGAATGATATTTTTTCATTGCAAAGCTTGTTTTCCAAAAACATAACAAAAGAGTTCTACGAAACCGCAACATCGTCGCCTAAATGTAAGACCTTAGTACACGTCAGTCCTGACAATTTATCATCAAACGATTTCTATCAACAAATACTAAACTAAAGACATTTACACGCGATAAAATCTTCATGTAAAACATGCGAAGGTACTGGAGTCGAGCGACAGAGACGTCAGCCCGTAGTGATGGATTACTGATCTGAATAGGGCTTTTTATGTTGGCAGGTTTTCGTTCGCAGGTGGGAGGAACGATCGTCATAAGTAGAGCCCTGATACGGTAGAAATCATTAGTAACGCACGGATTGTATCACTCCTTCAAAAGAGACTTCATTTCCGGCCTGAACTTAGTACACTATTACTATCTCATAGTTCTGGTGACCGTGATTGCGTTGACTTATATGCTTGATTTTGTTCGATAGATCGTGTGCCTTCACCATCGTGTACAGTCTGCGGCAGTCCACAACATGACATACGCCTCTCCTAGGGTGCGCCACTCAATCAGGTCCTCTGCTCTCCGCATCCATTCACGCCCGGCTACCCTGCGTAAGTCATCTTTCGACCTAGCTGGAGGACGTCCTACACTATGCTTTTCTAGGTGTGGTCTCCACTCGAGAACTCGTCTGTTCTAGCGGTTATTTCGGTCACTTTGGTTCTCTATGTACCTTAGTATTGCATATTAATTGAAACTTGATACCTTTACCTGTTCCTGAGAAAGGACAGACTGATGTACGGACGGGCGTACTCTCAGATGGATAACAAAGTGAACATATAAGGGTTTAATTTATTTCCCTTTGAGCTAAGGAATCCTAAATCAGTCAAAGATGACAGCGGCTGACAGAAAAGACGTAAGCTTCGCTTAGTTGTTCTAGACAGAGTTATAGTTTTACGTACTCTTCATTTTCAGCATGTTAATACACAAATCTGAGAACCATGATGAACCCTTATAAGTTTCCAAAGTAAAATTCTGTAATAATAATGGTGGACAGAACTGTATGTAAATATTACAGGAAGACCTAAGCGAAGTCAATATCTAGTCTACTTTTTGAGAAATCTTAAAAACACTATGACTATCAAATTTAGTTATGCAGTCGGTAAAATGAACCTTAAGTTCAAGGTGACAATATCTTTACGTTTTATTCCATTCCATTTCGACTCGCACCAGGCGCTGTCGTAGTGCTGTTTTACGATATGTATGGTTCAATGTAATATTAGTAGGTACTGAAAAATGCTTAGTACCCACATTGTATTTGTGTATTACAAAATTGTATCATATTTAAAGTAACAAATAACGGCTCACATCAGCACGATTTCAATTTAACACTATGTCATGTTAAAATAATACAAAAGTATATAAATACCTACTAATGTATAAAAAATCTTGTTTAAGGTAAATTGGTGGCAAATGTTTTTGGTTGATAGTATTGGTTATAGACTCGTATAACCAGAGGTCAAAATTTGACGGTTATTCTAAAGCAACGTTTAAATGTGGACAAGCGTCATTTATTTTGTAAATAAAACAATCTATATTTCAATCTATTCTAAATTTAAACTCGATAAAGTAGTAGATCCATAATTTTTACAGTTGTGACAATCGGAAGGATAGACAAACACCAGAGCGATTTTTAAAATGTCTAACCAAAACATATCAATCAATGTGCCAACCATAGTCGTTAAAATCTGTTCGCTAAAATATGTGTTAGCCTTTGTGTAATGCCACGGCCACAAACGCCGCCTCTGTTCAAGCGATGCCAACACGAGCTTAAAGAGAGCCGTCTGTGTCGTACAGCTGCCAGTAAATTTGGAATTTTATATCAAGGCATAGCAGTGAGGTTGTGTTTGTAACTTTGTGGTGACTGCTGCTCTGACTGAATTATATTTTTTTGAAAAAGAAAAGAAAAATGCCTTATAGACAGCGGTGTTGCAGGTGATAATTGCTTAAAAACCACTGAGCCTCAAATGCAACACTGATACCCTGAATTACATTCAAAAAGTGATATGCTGAAAAATATAAATGTTTCACACTTGATTAAACACCTTCGTACATAAACTGGAACGTTGTTATATCGTCGTGTGAATTTCAAACTATCATATACACACTTTGTTCAAATGTACGAAGTTAGAAAGGTGTACAGTACATCACAAAACCACCTGTCTTAATACAGGACATAAGTAATATTTATACAAAAACTGAATTTAATTACGTGCGTAATAAGTGGAATGTGTGTTGAACAAAAAGATTAGATGTGTGCAAGATCAGTCTAGATTTTGGAAGGTCTTTAACTTTGGATGCGATGAATTTTGACAGTAAGTACCTAGAATTTATAAAATATTCTCGCTCACCCAGTGACCCCATTTGATTAGCAGGAAATCGACCTTGGTAAGCGAGGACATTTTCCCAGAGTAAGGTTCTTTAAGAAAAGAGTTCAGGAAAAATATAAAAATTATGTGGGGAGAAAATCCATAAAAAGGATAGGGGTGACTTGGCAGAGGCATTGTTGACGTGATTGATTTTATATCTTTAATCGTCAAATATTTTCAAGCAGCAAAAATATTTTTTTAGATAAGACAAAATGAAAATGTATTCTCTTCACTCACGGCTCAATACGCAAAGTATCATCTGTTTTATCAAAAAAAACACAACATTCACTGTTTTATGGTACTCAAGTATTTAACAAAGAAGAACTGTTTCTATAAAATAAATGTTTCTTGGTGGTGTACGCCTCATTACGTCGTACCCAATCGGTCATCGATTCTTACCATGTGAAGTATCGTGTCCCAACTGATAATGGTAATGAAAATTGTCTGTCTAACAATGCATTAAACATATACAATGCTGAAAATCAAGAAAATCAATAAAATAATGAATTAGCACTTTATTCTTACTGTGTCGGTGTATTCCTCGCGCTCAAGCTGTAATATTTACAGAATAAAAAGTCTTCCGTTAGTGTTCGAAATTTGAATCACTTTTACTCCCTCACAGCAAAATCGTCTTTCTCTGCGAGTTTTTGAATAGCAAAACGACCCTTTTCGTGCTGGAGAGGTGGAAACATTGTTATATTATTTCAATTAAAATAAATAATTAATTAAACTGTTTTATTGATCGTACTTAATATTTATATTAAATAATAGTATGTATTGCTATTAATTACTTCAAAAAAATTATGCATGGAAACAATTTTACAACAAATCAATAAACGAAATAAAATTGAATACGTACAATCTATTTACGTATTTTCTAATAATAACAATATACATTCTACTTAAATGTAATATAAATCAAAATAATCATACGGAAAACCAAACATAAACTTAAATACAAAGCAAAGTTGCTAGGATTTTTAGAAAAATAATACTGTGGTAGCATGGAAGAATGTGTGAATATTGGACAAATTGTGACGTATATATTTATGTAACACAAGAAGACGACAGCTAAACGTTATTGTAAAATTTGTAAATAAGAATAAACTTAGGGTTTAATATTGTCTTCAGAGATTTTTTACTTAAAACCTTATATTTTCGTCGCTGGTGGAGGTGAGAAATTGTATGTTTCACCCGAGAGCACATTTTTAAGGTCTCATGCTTTTTAATCTCTCGCTTCGCTCAGTAGTCTATATTAGAATCACTCGCTACGCTCGTGACTCAATTCTAGACTACTTTGCTAGCTCGAGATTTAATGTTGGCACTCGCACCAAAAAACAACTTTGCTCAGTTGTTGAACAAATAACTGTTAACACAACCTGAAATAGTTTTCAAAAACAATTTCCTGCGTTGTTATTTATATTCTTTGTAGAGGTATTATAGACGTCTGTATGCACAGTCTTTTACACATGTTTTCTTATGGTTTTATTTATACGTAGAGTTCTTTTTATATTAAATATAAAAAGAACTCTACGTATAAATAAAGGGGTATAGTATAGAGGGGTATATATATTATTCCACTACATTAAATTTGTTTGTATTAATGTTATATAACTTGTGTGTTTGCTTGTTTGAATGCTATTTTAATTCCATCCACTGCTGTATCAGTTTACCGCCGACGCAAAAAGAGGGATGTTATAAGTTTGACGCCAATGACTGTCTGTCTGTGGAATCGTAGCTTTCGAACGGATGAACCGAATTTGATGCGTCTTTTTTACGTGAAAGCATTTCTTTGCAGTTCTTAGATATATTTGGTAAAAATCGATTCAGTACAAAAATCTCTCAATCATTCATCAAGCTCATTCCGTATTTAATCACGTAGAGAAATTCCGAGCATACTATCCGGGAATATGACATAGGGTACTTTTATCCCGATCGGGCAAGTAGTTCCCGCGAGATACTTTCTGAAGTCCACGCGGACGAAATAACTCGGAAAAGCTAGTTAACATATAAATTTTCAAAGACGTAAGAAAAACAACAAAAAAGGTATGAAATATATTCCGAGTAGTGTACGGACCAAAACAATAATTTATAAAAAGCAAGTTTCACATGACCGTGTGACGGATATAAAGGATTCAGAATAAACATCCATCATACAGAAACCCTTACTAAAATCCAGCTCCGCCCGAATAACACACTTATCAAAGTTACTTCCAATCCTTAGTTCACTGTGTGGGAATGAACCTTCTGAGGGTGGAATCTCAAGTATTTCATGAGCCCTCGCGAATGCCTCGAGCAAACTTAGTTAAATTAGTCGAAAGTAGCGACCTCTCCTAACTGCAGACTTTAAACTAAATATTATGAGTAGAGCAAATTGTTTCACTTTGACCTCCGGGATCAAGTTATGACAACTGTTGTAATTTTCTCCGTTAGTGTGGAACAATAGTTAAAGGATATTACCGTTACTAATTAAAAACTTGGCTTGAAGGCTCACTTTCAGTTGTTAATGCACCCATGTATATAACACCAATGAGTGGGCTAAAGGGCTACACGCTTGAACTTACAATCCGAAAGTCCCGGATTCGATTCCCAGTGGGGGTATCTATCGATACTCAGTTTGATTGGTGGTAGGTAAATTTCAATGCGCGTCTGGCTAGCTTTTTTTTTCGAGGGGGAAATCTTCTGAAGATACCCGACTCCTTAGGAGAGAAGCCGGGTTATGTGAAATTTTTATCCACGAAAACCCCCTCGGTGGCCGTCCTCCGCGCAATTCGAAGAGCCCTGGGATCTCCTAGGAACACACCAGAACTCCTCTAACCATGTTACCTAAGTCTGCCACCAAACAGCAGTGTTGATAGCACTGCTGTGTACCGGTATGAAACGTAGCAGAGCCTCTGCCTCACTAGAATGAGGTTTCTGGGTGCGTAGCTTACCATGCAATGGCCTTCGTCACTTACCATCAGGTGAGACGATGGCCAAGTGCAAACCCATCATACATTAAAAAATAGGATGATGTACGTTTTTGCGTGATACATTTCAAATATTTGGATATTGGGAAACTGTACTAGGGGACCAGGAAGCCCTTGGATGTAACTGAATCGTGACCCTAGTTCAACGGTGGAATTTTCCGGCAATCATGATCATAATTGACGAAGCCTGGGCTACGCATTCAGGTCGATAAACCGGTTGATATTGCACTTGCACGAACCTAGTAGATAGAGTTTAAAATCATTTTACTCTAAAAATGTAGTTACTTCGCTTTTTACTACCATTTGAAAATAAATCAAGCTAAACGATTGCAGTTAAGGAACCTTCTCAGTAACCACACATCCCGCTTCAATACATCAAAGTCTCTTTGTATCGTTTTGCAAACAGCCAAGATAAGTTTCGAGCCATAGATTTGGAGACATCTCGAACGCGACTGGGATAAAGACATCAATCAAGGAGAAACTACCCTTGATGTGAGTCGAATTGAACAAGAACACTTACAAAGTTCAAAGGTTGTTTAAGAATACAGAGTAACGATCTGGAAGTTACTTCAAAATTACAAGAGTAATAGATGCCTTGTGAAAATCAGCCTGCTAGTTAGAGCTTGTGAATAAACAATTAAATAATGATGACCCATAACTTAGCTCACCCAGATATGTTGCGACTAAAATAGAATATTCAGCTGGCAACAATATATTAGAAAATATATATATTGTGGATGACTTGTAGCGGTCCTTGTGTGTGTGTGTGTGATAAGATACGCAGACAATAGGGATGAAGACTTTTGAGATGAATGAAGAATTTTTTATTTCCTCATTCGAGAAACCGTGTGAAAAGATAAATAGCCTTGTTAAAGATTGGTCGATATGGCTTATAGTTTTCCTAATATAACCCGTAGAAAAGTGGTGCAAAAACGCTTTATACAAATCGGTACCTGGGAGTGACGTCACGTCACCGCATTGAAGTAGATATGTATGAAACTTTTAACAATATTTGAGCTATCTCGTAAAATAACGTTTTTATGTGACTCAGCTAATCAGTTTGTGTCACTGAATATAGTCGGTTTATATTCATAGTTTGAACAGGAAAAAAAGGCTGCCCATGCTCCATATCATAAGCATAACATAAACTACTTCTGTGTCAATTTTCATTACGTTTTCGGCTGTGCTGTGGGGCGCTAATAGGTAACAAACAAACAAAATTGCTACCGCGTTTATAATAATACGAGTAGCAAATATTATTGTTATAAAGACAAAACTCACGGTAATAAATATGACGTATAAAGAAACAATGTATCAAATAGATTACGCGGGTAAGGTACACTCGCCAAATTTCGTCCCCAAACCTAATTTCGTCCCCTTCAATATCTACTTTTTTTAAAACCGCCATCTATTATCAGTGACCCGAACGGAAAGCTAGTTGCATCAGTCGGCCATTGTATAGAAGTGAGTGCGCCACGACGTTCGTACAGACAGAAATTCGAAAATCAAAAAAAGTGTTCAAGGTAAGTTTTTCATTTAAATATTCTCTGATTCCATAAAATATTGAGATAACTGACTTATTGATACAATTTTATTGTCAAACTTAACTATTAATATCTCAGATGTTAATCGATTAAGTAAAATTTTCAGGTTATGTCACGTTTTTTGCTTAAATGGATGCGACAAAATAAATAGAAATTTCCTAGTATCGTCCCCTTACGTGAACCGAATATCGTCCCCGGGACGGTATTAGGATCTATCGTATAGTGAACTCAACGGTCATGTCACTTCATTTTGCATGTAACTTGAGAAAGTTTTATTTTTATTTTTTAGATGCCGAAACGAAAACTATGGGATGCTGGAGCGATGACAAAAGCTGTTGAAGCCGTACGAGCGAATGAAATGGGTTATAAAAAGGCAGCAAAATTATTCGATGTTCCAAGAGCTACTTTGAAAGATTACGTTAAAAATTCTGAAAGATCTGTAGAAATTTTAGTGTCTGGAAAAATGGGAAGAAAACCAGTTCTGCCGATAGAATTGGAAGATGAGCTGGTAAAGTATTGCTTGCAAATGGAGAAGAATTATTATGGTGTCACTGCTTCTGATTTAAAACGAATGGCATTTCAATTGGCGATCAGAAACAATATTCCACATCCCTTTTCACTGACCAAGAAGAAAGCGGGCAAAAAATGGATGAAGTTGTTTATGGCTCGTCACCCTGAGCTATCATTTCGTCAACCGGAGTCATTATCACGAGCTCGTGTTCAAGGTTTTACAGCAGAAAATATTAAGACTTTCTTTAACTTATTAAAACCAGAGATGCAAAAGATTAACTTCAACCCTAACAAAGTTTTTAATGTTGACGAAACAGGGATTAGCACTGTTCAATATAAAGTCAGAAAAATCCTAACAGTGAAAGGCAAAAAAGGAGTTCACAAATTGTCATCTGCTGAAAGAGGTGCATTAGTAACTGTTGTTACTTGTATGTCGGCTACTGGACAATTTATTCCTCCATTGATGGTGTTCCCAAGGAAAAATATGAAAGCTGAACTACTAGATGGAGCTCCTCCAGGAACCATTGCTGGATGCCACCCATCTGGTTGGATCCAGCCTGAACTGTTTACTAAATGGCTGAGACATTTCGTGTCTATCGTAAAACCATCAAAAGAAGATCCCATTCTACTGGTGTTAGATGGGCATTACAGCCATACAAGGAATTTGGATGTAATAGACTTCGCACGTGACAATGGAGTATCAATAATCTGCCTTCCTCCGCATTCTACTGATCATATGCAACCATTAGATGTCTCATTTATGTTTCCTTTGAAGACATACTATGCCCAAGAAATAGAAAATTGGTTGAATAATCACCCAGGGCGAGTTGTTACTCACTACCAAGTTGGAGAAATATTTGGAAAAGCTTATTCAAAAGCTTGTAAAATTGATACAGCAATGAACGGATTTCGAAAAACGGGAATATTTCCACTTAACGAAAACATTTTTGACGAATCTCCACATGCTCCTTCTTCGACCGATGCAAACAACACAGCACCTTTGTCAAATGTTGACTCGTCATCTTCACATTCCATAATGGTTAGACCAACAACTCTATTGTCACAACCGTGTATAACTCCTTCATCTCCATTTATAGTTCCATCAGATGTGCATCCTGTTCCGGTAATTGAACCACCTTTAACCTCAACAAGACGAGGGAAAGCGATGGTAGTCACGGCCTCTCCACATAAACATGAAATAATGGAAGCAAAAAAGAAGCAGACAGAGAAGAATGAAAGAGTAGCAGGAAGAAAAAATGAAAACGTAAAAAAAACAACGAAAAAACCAGCTGGAAGCAATAAAAATAAAACCAAAAAGCGACGAAAAGCACAGACTTCTAACGAAGAATCATCTGATGATGATGACCCAGTTTTGGTGTCCACTGACGAAGAAGGTAGCGAGGATGATGACGCTGAATGCCCAGTTTGTCATAATACCTATTCTCAAGACAAAAAGGGAGAAAAATGGATAAGATGCATTCAATGTTTCCAATGGATGCACGAAGATTGCGTTGAAAATCCAGGACCAAAATTTGTCTGCACTATTTGTATGGAGAATTAGAAGTACCTACTTGTACCTTACCAATGATTAATATAATTAAGAAAGGACTGATTAGATATTAATATGATAGTTAAGTTCAATTTTATATGATAGAAAAGGAGTAAGTACAACTCCACGTACTGTACTTTCACGTACTGATTATTGTGATCTCAATATCGTCCCCGGGACGTAATTAGGAGACCAAAAATATATTTTCATAATTTGAGTATTTTTGTTAAAGCTGTTTTATAACTTTTTCTAACAATGTTAAACCATTTTCGATTATTTTTAAGAATAAAGGAATATTGAACTTAACGTTTGATGTTTCATTTATTACTGTAGTATTTATTTTTATTTTTTTAGATTTGTTTTACAAAAAAGGGACGATATTTGGCGACTCTACCTTACTAGTTTCATTTGAGTATCTACTGCTAAGGCCGTAATTGATCAAACAGATCTGTTTGTGCTCTCTGATTCCGAGATATTTGCTAAGTGGAATGAGACTCCAAGGATTAACTCACAGAGAGTAGTGCCTTATCTATGAACTCTCTTATTTTGAACACAAATCACTCATCCACTTGGAAACCTATTTTCTACACACGTAGGTAGCAAAAACGATTTCAGGGCAATCACTGTTTCCTCTTGGCGTCGCCTCGCAATTTTCTTTTGTTAAACCCGCTTCAATAAAGACGGGAAAGCCTCAAAGGGCGGCGCTGGACGAGATAATTTCAGATTCCCGAACCTCGAAAAGGTAAACAAAGGACTTTGGATCACTTGTTTCGTCTGCTCGGCTGTACCTAATCGGGTCATCACGTTCCCTTTTCAAAATATTATGATAAAAGTGCGTCTCTTGTAGTGCGAAATTATTGCGATTGAAGCTTAGTAAGATAGTTGGTGAGGGATCCAGTGGTATCAACGCAAAATTATATTATCATAGGTACATACACACAAACAGAGCGCAACCTGTCGCTCTATGGACTCTTAAATTGTTTATGGGCTGCTTATCGGGTAATTTATGTAATTTGTTTCGCGCAAACCTACCTACTGCCACGCCGCCAGCCCGGGGTGGTTTTACTTTTTCGCAAGCCGCGTCAGAAGGGAAAAAGACGATACAAAACGCACTCTGGTTTTAATTTTAGGCACGCAGTGCTGTACAAGTCAAATTCATCTTTATTGTGTCGTAACCAGAGTTGATATTTATTTAAATGTATTTGCCGAGCGATTCTTTCGTACCCCTGCACTACTTAGTGCTATTTGTGTGATCCTGCTAAAACTGTAAACACACATATTTAAAAAATACGGGTTTGCATTTCGCCTTTATCATACCAGATGATAAAGTGACGACAAGTGACAAATGAATTATTTCAGGGCACTTTGTCCTTCTCCAAGCTACAGACTACGTACATGACAATTATATATGTGTAAATTAGTAAAATATTTGTTAAGCTGTTATAACTCTTCTTGACTGACTCCACTTATGAAGGCGAGCGTATAGTCCCATTATGATTGATGAAATAAGAATTAAATACAAAATCACAATGAAGTATGAGTGTGTATCTTATCTCCTTATTTAACGATCCGATATTATCCTCACACCGGTTGACTGGAGTAGATCCATATATAGGGATAAGTCCGCCAAATACCGACTTAGACATAACTTATATTTATTAGCTTTTTTCATGTTTTTATTATTTAAGTTAACATGTAAATAAAGAGTGCACAAACAAGTAAATAAAAAATCACAATTCAAATAATACTTCGAAGTTATGTACTCGATACCAAACCAACCCTTGAAGGCTAGGCCAAAACATTTAGACCTTTATGAGATCGGCACTAAAATTACTATCATCTTACCAGCCGACAACCTTTAATTATTTTTCTAACACATCCCCGATGCATTTTCCGGAACAAAGAACCTGTTATTAAAGTTGTTCGGTTGACCTATTTACATGCAAACTCGATTAACGGTTTAGTTGTTCAATGAGCCGATGAGTCGTGGCTACACAAGGCACCAGTCTCAACACTTTTTCTAGACTTTATTGCTCAGTGAAAAAGAAAAGCCAGAAAATCAGATCGGCAGTATTATTGCCTAGCTTTGCTTTAGAAGCATATTGGGATAAAAAAGTTATGCGTGTTAATCTTTACCAATCTGTCTGTGAATGGTTGATAGAATTCCTTTTTTTAAAATCACAAACGTTATAATTTAAAATACTATTTGGATATTATTTTTTATTTAGACATTTAAAATGATTCAACATGTCAAAAACGAAGCTAAGGCGGGGAAGATTATATTGTATATGTCTACAAACATTTATCTCGGGTGAGGGCTGTAGAGACATTCTTACGTATGTATGTATATATGTATAAGTCGAAATGTGTGAATCGTTATCTAAATATAATAATTTCATTTCATTTATTCAATATCTATTAGTATTAACAGTCAAAGTCAATCCAAACATAATAATGTTGTCAAATAGGTCAATAATTAGATAACAGATACAAAATATACAATATATTTCAACATAAAACAAACAAATTTAAACAAGAACACTCCGAAATGCCAATAACATCTGTCTTCTTGCCCCTAGAACGAATTACGGGAAAAAGAACATTTTGTACGAAGGAACAAAATTGTATAATGAACTTCCAACCGAATTAAAAAAAAACAAAGTCTACGTTTATAAAAACAACTTAAAAAATTCGTCATCGAATCATATTTTGGGAGAAATTTTTACTTGGTTCGGTTGGGAGTACACTGCATAGCACGTGAACAATACGCGGCCTAATGAACGATAATCCTTCGTTTGTAAATATACCCTATTTCTTAAATATGTCTAATTTTATATGTTTTTGTTTTATCTGTTAAACTGTAAACTGCTTTGCATGCGCAGTATTAGCTATTGAAAATAACTTGTGTTTTAGTTTTAATTTACTCAGTTAAGCGAAATGTAAATTTCTTTGAGTAAATAAATGTCTTGCTAATCGCAGATCTAGATCGATCATAGTGCGGCACAGTGCTGGCAATAGAATTAGGATGTTAATAATAATGAGTTAATTATGTAATGGTATACCTAAATTACCCGTTTTAGTGCAATTGATACTTTTCTAACACCAGAAAAAATATTTCGTGAGAAGGGGCAGAGGGAAGTCCGTGAAATCTTACCGGAGTAGGGTGGGTTGAAAAAGGCCAAAATGGTCCTTACATAATTAATGAATGGGTCCCTACGGCTTCCTAACATATATATGTTTGACTTAACATATTTGAATGAAATTGTATCGAACTGTCAGTAGTAATTTTCAATCTACGCAGCTCGTAAAACAAATAGGAGCGCAAATATACAACGATCTCTTCCCGAAACAATTTTGTTTTTCGTAACTTATGTCACCAATTTTTCACTTACATTGTCCCTACGGCACGGTTCCTTTCATCCGCGGAAAGATTAATGTCCACTGTCCTTGGGAATGATACACCAAGTATTTTACGATTAAAGTTGCCCCAAATTCCTTCCTTCCAAAGATCATTAAGCCACTACCATTCAGGAAGGCTCAGTCAGATTTATTACTCCTCTTTCCAACTCCAATGGTGTTCTAAAGTGAGGTGGTAAAGTTGAAAATGGTTTGTTTAGAGCTTTATTAATAAAACACACATGTCTCTGGCGCTATAAATTCATTTAGGTGCGTTAATTACGTTTTAATATACGGTATTCAAGTTTCTGTTAGGAAGAGTTGAGGTGGTTGAATTAATGGTATTAGTTTTGAAATTGTGTTTGCGTTTCAGTAATGGTTTACTTTTATATTATTAACATGTTCTAAGGTCAGACAATAGAGCAAGACAAAAACATAATGTATTTTTTCCTCATTATGTTTGTTCACGAGTCTTAAAAAGGAAGTTTATCGAATAAAGTATATTTTTTCCGTTTCAAATAAACTTTATCTACACGCATTAAAAATACCAATTACAAGTTCGAAAATAATGAATAATTACTTTTTAAGAATGTCTGGAAAGCCAGTTATCGTCGTCGCCATCATAAGCCAGCGTCTCCAAGTCTCCGGTACGTCTAGTCTAGACTTATCTAATGGGCAGAAGCTAATCTCTCTGATGGTTCCAACGTACAAAAAGTTAAATATAGAATGTCTCTTACGATAAAGATATTAAAACATCTTCATCATATTAATTGTAACTTTATAAAGCCAAACTTTTGATACACGAACGTGAACTTAACTTTATATAAATGTCATTCGAATAAAATTTGTTTGACAAGTTTTTAACTCATGTAATGTAAATAACTATTGGTCGTGTATTTGTAGATGCATTTTAACTGAGGGTACTGCGTGTTACCTGGGCTAAATCAGATCAGAACAACCCAAGGATCAACGGTACACAGCGGTGTCTTCCTAGACAAGGTATTGCAAATTGCACCATAAACCACCTACATATATTACTAGTGTAAGATAAATGTGATATTGAATTACGTGATAAGATCCGGAATGAGGAAATCCGTAGACGAACGAAGGTCACCGACATAGCTCGACAAGTCAGTGAGCTGAAGTAAGTGGCAATGGGCAGGCCACATCGCTCGAAGAACAGATAACCGGTGGGGAGTAAAGGTTCTCGAGTGGCGACCACGTACCGGGAAACGTCTACCAGGCCGTCCCCCTACTAGATGGACCGATGACCTGGTTAGAGTCGCAGGGAGTCGCTGGATGCAGGTGGCTCGGGACCGGTCGATGTGGCGTACCATGAGGGAGGCCTATGTCCAACAGTGGACGTTTCCCGGCTGATGATGAAGCTAAATATCTGCAAATTACCGCAGCTTAATACAAGACAGGTTAATTTTGGCGTTGCGATGCAGCGGAGAGAATTAATATAATGTTTATCAGCATCCTTTGCCAGTTAGTCGGTCCACCTAGTAGGGGGACGGAGGGCCCGGTACAAGGCTTCCCCATATTTGTGGACTTTGCTCCATAACTCTGACTCCCCATCTGTTTATCCTTCAGGCGATGTGGCCTGTCGAGTGTCAGCGATCTTAGTTTGTCTACGGGAGCTTGTTCCATAGCTCGCTGAGTAACTTTGAGCGTGTTTGTTCGGCCAACAGCGAAGGACCAGAAAATGACATTAATCTTTGTAACTATCTACTTATATTATCAAGGTGGATAGTGAGAAACAAAAATTGAGTACTTGACACCCGATTAGTTTGGGGTTGAATTGTATTTTATACCATAACGGAAATTTAAAAAAGCCCCCAAAATAAAAATACGTAATAATTTTAAATTTTTATTTGGATTTGGCAATAATGTAAAATCTCAAAAATTGCGAAAAAATATAGTTCCTCGAATAGTAAAATGCTTATTAGACTTAGTTTTCTTATAGCATAAAAACATTATATTACGAGATACCTCAAAATATCGAACAAGCTTCATACATTTAACGCAATCACATTCACATTCCAATATAGTAATGTGACGTCACAAAACACGCCCGATTTATATGGAGCGTTTAGCACCGCGTGACTAGAATCACTTGTCGGCGGGTTGTGTTAAAAAAACTATTAGTCGTATCGAAAAAATCTGATCGCGATATTTATCTTTTTACATGGACTATCGAATGAGACAAAAATATTTTTTTGTCAAATACCCAATTGTCTTCTCTTAACTGTCATCATATGTACCATGTTCGGTGTAAATAAACTTGATATTTATCGTAACTTGTAATCAAATATTGATATCCTTGAATCAGGCGTTTCCTAACCTTACGAGGCGCCCTGAAAACCTATACTGTTCGTAATTAATGCCCACGTGGTTAGGTTAATTAACCCTTGTTACTCCTACGAGTATCTACCTACGTGTCCCATGTAATGGATTGGGATGGGATAGCACACAGTGTATCTGGCTACTTACCATAATTAAATTTGCTATCTTCAGTACATTGTTAGTTAGTGAACCGTGATTGTACAAGCTTTAATGGCACTGTTAATGATCGTTGGATGTCATAACTAAGAATAAATTCATAAACTGATGAACAGTTAGTTTATTTCCCTTGGAGCTGTGTTTCATCAACAGCCTATATACGTCCCTGCAGGGGCTCAGGCCTACTCTCCTACAGAGAATGTATGGGCCGTAGTCCACCACGCGGGCCCAGTGCGGATTGGCGGACTTCACATCCCTGTTCAAGACATGCAGGTTTCCTCACGATGTTTTGCTTCACCGTTCTGTGTTTAAAAGAACTAAAAGGGGTGCGAATGGTTGCCAATGTTCTCTTTCGGGACCCTAGGGATTTGAGATCCGTCGGGAGCGCGTCATTGTTACAAGCGTCACCTTTATATGTCAACCGGAGACCATATAAGGCGAGACGTGTAATGTATGAGATCTTATTTAGTATTGTCAAGGATCCAGTCAAAGCCGTCTTTGTTGAGGTAACTTCTTGTCTGTCTATCTGTAACGGACTTCTACCTCTTAAACAGAAGTATAAACATATTTGAGATTGACAGTGTAGCTCAGTGAATCTTCCTTATGCTAGTCTGACTAGAGTGTCACTAGGGGTGACAGTTTCAATCTAACTAAAGTTCAAATGTAAAACATCATGGAGCTTTTCTTAATTTGTTTTGAGTTGGCTAACCTGCATGAGTAATCCCCAGGGAGCCCGCTGCCATTTCAAACACGTTTTACACGTAAAGTAAATAAAGCAGAGAACACATTTATTCAGCAAATGCGAGCCGTAAACCAACAATTTATCTATGAAAGGGTCAGCTCAGCATAAGCTGTGGTATTGAACCGCAGATCAGATTTGCACTGAATCAATTAGAGCTGCAAATACATAATAAACATATAAAAAGCGTATTTTAAGGGGGCAGATAAGTATAGGACATATATATGATTAAGACCCGAGTCAACCAAACTTCTATAACTTCTATTCCGAGAATAAACTCCGAAATATATACTATGGAGTAAACCGAATTTTCGCTTGGCTGACTCAATATTAAAAACGCTATTGATGAGTAATTTCTTGTTTATTATTGCTGTACAATTACGCTAAATCAAGAATAAAATAATGGTAACATTATAACATCTGGTTGGTTGGCTCTGATATATCCGTCACATTATCCTTTTTGTTTTGTAACACGCCTTAGATATACACTGACACAGAGTTATATGCCAAGCTAAAAACCAAAAGGACAATATATTTTAGTAGGTGTATTCATAGTTCATTCGATCGCCAAAGAATAAGATGCGTATTTGGACAGGTTGGAAAAACGTTAATTAGCTTATCGGAAAATAAATTCGAAGAGTAATTTTTTCCAGATACAGTTATACTGTAGTAAATGCGTGTTTAGTCAAATCCAGCCTAAAAGGTTTTGAGAGCGTAATGTTCAATTCATACTGTTGTTCAATTTACCGAAACATTACGGATTCTAATCGATGTTGTTATAAATAACTACAAAAATATCTTTCATTCTTTATCATTTTTACCCAAACATTACAACACCTGTCTCACTCATACTTGAAGTACCTAAAAGGGATAACAAAATTATACAAACAGAACTGGGTGGAGCAAGACTTCCGAGTGATCAAAACTCACCCCAACATGTGATATATACTGCACCCAGAGCTATCGGGTAGCTGATAAATTATTTCCACTGGATAATGATATACGATGGGCCGAGAGATATTATACGAGGTAAAACGTAACGTATACCCTATCTATCTTATTATCAAATGAGATACGGCCGCTTATGGGTTCCGTGAGATTTTGGGGTTTCGCTGGAGATGTAATAGGATATCCGATGGTTTATCCCAGAGCTTAATCCTAACCCTTTTGTGTGTTTTTATGCTATGATTTTTAGCCTGTCTGTGTTTGAAGAAACTAAAGTCAGTCCCTTAAAATAAGGCTGTGAACATTAAATACCATCAAGATAATGTAACACAGTTATACTATACAGCAGTGTATTTTAAAACGGCTCCATGGCCTAATGAGTACACGGTTTACACTTGGACTCACAAATCTGAGGTCTAAGGTTTATTCCCAGTGTGTGAATAAGTATTCAATTTCAATTTATCTATTGCTTCCATAACTGTACAGATGTCTTAGATTTAAATACAATTATGTACCCTCTTTTTAGGGCACTAAAAATATAATTTAATGACAGGTAAGAGTAGTTTTCTATTATTTTTTGTAAAGTTTCAACTTTTTTATTTAAGAATTTATTTATATCTTATCGTGGAGGTACTCGTTTATAGAGTAATAACTTTTATTTTGTAATATTTCCTTTAATTTTTTTTGAAAGTGTAATTTGTTTCAATTAATGAGTTTGGTAGGTTGTTGTAAATTTTTATGGACATTACATATGTCTAGACGTGTGAATTTTTAATTTAGATATTGATAAGATAAGTCTATTTGTGTGGCGTAGAGAATAATTAGTTTTAACATCTTTTAGGTTTTTATAGAGGTTTGGATGGTTTCTTACAAATTTACAGGTTTCAAATATATAGATGGATGAACCCTACCGCGTTACAATTTTAAGTTTTGGGAAAAATGTAGCTATCTGATTGTCTTATGTTTGAGGCAATTAATATGTTCACAATAGAAGTTTACCAGAGACAGAGTCTCAGTAGCTTGAGGTTTCTAGAAGCACGCACGCCGTCCAACTGCTTTATCATCACTTACGATTAAGTGAAATGGTCCTACCAAGTGAAAACTCATTTAAAAATTCCTGTCGAGTATAATAAATACATCAAATCCCCGCCGAAAGAATGTGTGTATGTTTTCATTTAAAAAATCTGAAGCCGTCAATGTTATATGTCAAATTTTAAAAAGTACAAAAATACCGGAGGATAATATCTTCATTGGAGATGAATACTAAATATTTATTTTATTCGCGAACAAACTTATTGCTACAAATTTGAAAATATTCTAACAATATAACAACACCAATCAAATTATTGAGCACTGACCGTGTCATGTAATAAACCTTTTTTGTGTGTTTTAAACACACAAAATTTATTTGTAAATTAATATTCCGGTTTAATAAACATTAATACTAAGAGGGTTTTGGGTTAATCCAAGATTAATTTAATGTTTTAAGCACAAAATGGAAACAGGATACCCGTTGACGGATATTTTACAGTACATTAAATTTGGGATAATAGGCGTTTGTCTCGTTTTAAAAAAAACGGGGTATTTGCATGAATACCCAATGCGACTATTATGGGGCGTTTGTTTGTTCAGTTGTAGCTGCTATAATGGTGAAAGAAAGAAGAAAAAAACGGCCAAATCGAGTCTGTCTCGCTCACGAAAATTTCCGTACTATAAAACGGCATAAAACAGTATAATTTTGTTATTTTATTCTGCTTTTTTGTATTTGTTGTTATAGCGACAACAGAAATACATAATCTGTGTTTCAATTGTCTAACTATCTCGGTTCATGGGATACAGCCAGCCTAAGCAGACGGACAGCGGAGTCATACTAATAGGATCCCGTTTTACCCTTTGGATACGGAACCCTAAAAACACACGTCCAAGTGCGAGTCATAGACACATTCACTGTTAATATACACAGAAAAATGCTTTAACGAATACGCCTGACGGAATCACACGCGCAATTCTTAGTTTACACATTGAGAATTATATTATTATAGGCGCTAACCGTTATTAATCGTAAGCCCCACTGCAGGGGCTCAGGCCCACTCTGCTACACAGAGTGTACGGGCCATATTCCACCACGCGGGCCCAGTGCGGATTCATAGAATTCACACACATCTTTGAATTTCTTCTCAGGCGTGTGCAGGTTTCTTCACGATGTTTTCCTTCACCGAAAATCCAATGGTAATTATTTTTATCATTCACACATAAATTCCAAATAACAAATTGTAACTCATTGGTACGAGCCAGGATCGAACCAGATATCGATTGTTCAAGAATTGACGCTCTATCGAACTGAGCTACCACGGCTAAATACATTACAAATAATAAACTGGAACTCATTGGTACAAGCCGGGATCGAATCCAGACGTCGAGGACTGAAGTTCTACCCAACTGAGCTACCATGGCTTCTCGTAAAATTATCGATTCTAATTCGATCTATTTTGTTATTTGTTGTACTAGCGGCAACAGAAATATACATTCCGTGAAATTTTCAACTATCTACCTATTACCGATCGTGAGATACAGCCCGCTGTCGACAGATAGACGGACGGACAGCGGAGGCTTAGTAATAGAGTCCCGTTGGTTACCCTTCGGATACGGAAACCTAAAAAGAGAGATATTTCTAGGATGCCTCTTTCCAAAGTGTCGCCAAATAGGAGCGAAACATTTTTTTTGAATCCCTTACTGGATAAGCTCTTTTTTTAGGGAGTCAAAATACCAGAACAGAAAGAAAATTGGAATATGATTTTCCGCAGACCAAGTTTATTTGCGTCAGCACCATGTGTCGCAATAACAAAAAAATGCAGAGAGAAACTTTACCAATTTAAAATTAATTGGAATCAGGGACGAAACGATTTACATTCTTGGCGTGACGCCAGCCAGACGATATCGGAAGCCAAGTGGGTGGATAGTCCTAAGTTTTTTTTCCTCGACCCTTATTTAACTTATCCTGTCTTATTAATGTCCTACTTGGCAAGCATTCTTAAAGGGCAAAGTTTGACAACAATAAATTAGATTTGAGTATGGTAATTGCATAACAATATCACATACGACTGACTGCAATAAGAGGCTGTGCATTTTTTGATAAATTTATATGGACTGAAATGAATTACACTGAACAAGATTTTGTATTTCCTTTTTGTGTACTTCATCATCAGCAGCTGCAAGGAAACATCCAATGCTGGACAGATCCCGTCTAAATGGTATGCCACATTGACAGGTCCCAAGCTACTTGCATCTAGCGACTCCCCGCGACCTGATAGACTTTTGCCGGTGCGTGGTCACACATTCGAGAACTTTTACTCCTGATCGATCAGTTCTTCGAGCGATGTGGCCTGCCTATTTCCACTTCAGCTCACTGCCCCATCGAGCTATGTCGGTGACCTTTGTTCGTCTACGTTTTTAAAAGCTAAAATTAAGAAATGTAGGGTTGGAGGATATAAGCTACGATTTATCCCGATATTATACCATAAATTACCACGGGAACTATACGTAAAAGTATAGTTCCCGTGGTATAAGTTATGGTCCACTTAGAGCACCCACTAGACACAAATATGCCTATCTGTGATTGTTACTTTCTAAGTTAAACCTTTAAAGTCATTCTCCCCATTACCGCGATCGATTAACTTAATTGATGGTAAAGTAATTGTAATTTAGAGACAGTCAATTAGTTTTTTAACCCGACGATTAATCGCTAATCGTCGATAAACGTCGATGGTTAACCGTTATCCGTCGTTTTAATAAAACGCTATGGTCGTGAGCTCGTTAATTTTGTAAGAAAATTCGCTTTTTTCTCACTTGTAACGAAGGAACTGGGAAGAAAAGTATTTCAAATCACCGCATTTCTTCACAGAAACTAGAATTGTATCTATAGTGATTTAAAAACGATATTAATAAAGAGGATACGTGATAAAAGCTTAAATTATCAGTTGAAACTTGCTTGGCAAGCAGATTCCCAAACAATTTTTTAAATAAATCAAGTAATAACTGTAAAAATTGAATATTTGCAAAAATAAAGTACTCATAAAAATTATTTAAAATTAGAATATAATCTTTATTTATAACATTATATAAAAATATAAGTTTATTTCATGAGTGGAAAATATTATTGTACCTGTGTACATTGTCATTCATAGCAAGTTGAAATTTAAAACCAATGAATTCTCGGTAAGAACGAATCGATTTCAATCAAAAGCTGGTGAATGGCTTAAATAAATATTTCATTTGTGTTTGAATCAACTCATTCACGGATGATTGAATTAACACACACAAAGCAACATTTTATGTTCAGAGTGGTATGGCATGGCCGTATTCGCCGTATCCAAATGAAGCTCTAAATCAAAGTTTGATAAAATTAGCGGATCAAAATCAGAATCAGAAATCAGAATGGTGATGGGATGTTTGTATAACATAGCATATTTACAGTTTATAAGAAATTAAGTTTTCGAATTTAAATTTACGATTATGGAAAATATCCATAGTTTTATTTAATCGGTTATACTGACACACAAGTCTGTTTAGTGGTGAGTGATGTCGAAGATTTGTTCTTGCATTGGTTTTGCTGAATAAAATGTGTTTACCAGGACGTGGTAACTTGGCTGGTATACGAAAGTTAACTTTTTCCAGCCGCAGAGGACAGTCCAGCACACCACTCACCAACTTCCAGAGAAACATATTGTCCAGCGGGTGTATTCTCTCCGATAATGAGACCTCTTTATAATATTATATAGCCTGTCATTGTAGCTAGGCAACTTTTTTTGCCAATGTAATAGTTAGGGATTGTTATAAATTATCAATAGAAATAATCACCGCATAGCCCTTTTTATATAAAATAATACGTTCGAGAGCGTCTTTCACTAGACATTAAGTTTCCAATATTTCCAAACTAACCAAATTCCTGATCGAAAACTATAGAACTTACTCACTTATGGGACTGTGGGACTTATGGGACACCTAGACCTGTCTATTGTTAGTTCAATTACTGAGTAACCAAAAGAATACGGAGCCGGTTAATATGTTATCTATGGACTTCGGTTAGTGCACCTATTCCCCGCGCGTCTAAATCTAAACGTTCCCAGGAAGCAATTCATCTAAAACCACCAATTTAAAGTGAGTAGCTGAAACTGCAAGCGGTTTGCGGAATAAAGCGTTTCCTGTGAAATATACCACGTGTAACAACTAACACGGGCTGAGAACGTGAATCCGAATAAATAACGAATCCAGAGCGGCGGTGTTTGCCCTAAATTCCTATCTGCTACACCAGGGAAAGTTAGGGGTAGGCTAGACGATTCTCGTTGACTAAAACTAAAAATTAGTAAAAGGATTTAGCTGTCATTCAATTTTTAGCCAATTACTTTTACATACTAATATTATAAATATGGAAGTGAGTTTGTTTGTCTGTATGTCCTTTATAGTAACGTAACGTAGAGTCAGCTTGTTTTTTGCTAAATAATAGTTGAATTGTCGGAAAAGGACATAGCCAATCCCTAAAGCACGTTGGCGATCGTCAAACAACATCAGTGACATGAACGACATCCTTGGCAACGACTGTCTCCTTGTCGTATTCTACTCGTATGTCACCCGTAACGGAGAGACACAGAGTTTATTCTAAAGGCAAAGCTCCAAAACTTTCAAACAAAAAAATTAAATTGCGATGTTTTTGTACCTACATCGATGTTCTGTACCCAGCCTTACGAGGTAGCTACTACGTACGTAACTAAGCTACCAAGTGCACTTGAAAATGTACAAGTACTATAAAATTCGGATGTGTAGTGTGCCTTAGGGCATCTACTATTATATTTATCATGATGAACATGAATACTAGAAGAAGAAACGAAATAAAAATTACACAAATAATTTTGCTTATAATTCGTGATGAATAATAATCTTTTGTTAACAAATCTTCTTTTGTTACAAACTAAACTAGATTTTATAATAATACAACGAGAGACCGATATTACTTCATACATAAACCGTAAAGAGTGACAAAAAGTAGACCATGTTTTGACCGTGTATGTGCGCAGACTATTATAGTGAGATACTCTTTCAACGGGTACTATTTACTTTATACTTCTCTAGACTCTATATTTGTCTCAAGGCAGTGCCATCGTAGCTTTATTCTTTATGATGCCCATTCAAAAAGGTTCACTTATCATCTGAGAAGCACTATTATAAACAAGGACGCATTTCCGTGCCTGCCACCGAAACTCGCAAGCACGTCACTGCGTATGTAAATGACGACTAAGTGACGTTATTTATGCGAGTTTCGTGCGAGTTTCGTGCGAGTTTCATTCGTTCGACTTCGCAATGTTATTGCCGTGATTATGTTTCGGGGTGACTTTGGGACACTTGACACGGAAGTTTGTTGAGTATTTTCTACTTATTGTACTTTGGGACATGTTAATGTTAGGGACGGGTAATGTTGACGTTGATCCTTATTTCCGCATTTTAGAATTATTTCACAGAAACTTGTTTCGGTAGGGGTTGCTTATTTTTTTTTTTTTGATTCGCTAAGTATGGAGTAATTGCATCCTGTTCTAAATTCGAGGTCATTTTAGCCACGGTGGATGTCCTGAAAAGGGATTATGGGAAATTAGAGTTGGCCGTCACCCACCGGATTCGCCCCACCGATGAATCAATAACTGCAATCACAAAACCGTTTCCCTAAAATGAAGTGGTAACTCCCCTGAGAAAAAGACCTTACGCCGTAGTGGCGATATTTTCATCAATAGTCGTTTGCAGTATACATATTTGAAACCGCACGTGTTTGTCCATTTTTATACTAAACTGAGGCTCAGTTTACAGTTTACTATATCTCGTCAGAATAGTTAATTTTCTATGAATTTAAGATGATTGTTTTGGGATCAACATATTCTCGTTCACTGCTAAACGTGAGATGATGATACATGTCTGGTTTGCGATCGTAGTAAGATGTCAGTGATTCAGACTCTTCTGTTCATCCTCTGAAACGATCCCCAAGTTGCCTTCGAGCGTCCCTATTGACAAAAGAATACTCATATCAAAACATATATGTACTTCTTCTGAAAACATACGATAAAAGCGGAGCATTCTGTCCCCGGCCTTACAGCTTCAAAACTGGGCCGACTATCTGCAGTCACTGGCTCCCAACATCCTTCTCCCCCTTCCCAGGCTTTTAAACTTAGCCCCTTTCTCACCCCCTCCATTCTGTACTCTTGCGACAAAAGGACGGATCTCGAGAAACGCGCCATGAGAAAATTGAAATGCTTATGAATTGTTATTGTTTTGCAGTTTTCACTTTGTCTGAGTGGTTTTGTTCAGCGGTGGATTGCGGACGGTCTAATGTCAAATTGAATTAAACATCATTAGGAAGCATTGCTAATAAATATTGGTAGCAGACAGTAATTTTTTGTCTCTTTTGTATTTATTTTACCTCGAATGTTTAATGTGTGGAGATATCCAGAACTTGCGTAGATACTATCCTCTTTATTTTTTTAAAAAGCTGTCAAGTGCGTGAAAATACATAATAGGAGAAAGACGCTTTAAATATTTATGTAAATAACACAGAGTAAAGCAAGCAATACCGTTAAGAGGCTATGTTGGTAAGACCACGTGGTCGGTTTCATTTGAAGGATACTCTATATTATGTAACTATTTTTTAATACAGTATACTAATGAAATTTCAGATGTCGGTGGTTTTTCAAAATTGTTCTAAATTGATTCATACTCTTGTAAATCAGGTTCAAAGTTGGGGCTTTTTACTACCGAAAAATACAATACTTTGACGCCCTGTAACTCTGGAAGTATATATTTAAACGAAAATCTGACTCACTACCGACACAGATATTTGTTTCTAGATTGTGTCTTGAAAATTTCATAGATTTTCATAGATATATAAAGATAAAATATGACTGGACTACGTTTGTATGGGCGCTTTGACAACAGAATACCCTCTTAATGATGTTCAGTTCGCGATATTTCGATCTAATCTTGTATTTTTAGCTAATAACTAATATAAGCGTTGGTGGCGCAGTGGATAAGGACTCTCAATCTGAGGGCTCCGGGTTCGAATCCAGCCGTGTACCTATGAGATGTTTTTCAATTCAAGTACATTACCCGATTGCTTAACGGTGGAAAACATAAAAGGAAAACGTGAGGAAGCCTGCAAGTCTTGAACAGGCATGTGAAGTCTTCCATTACGCACTGGGCCCGCGTGTTGGACTATGGTCCATACTCTGTAGGAGAGTAGGCCTGAGTGGGGACGTATATAGGCTGTTGATGACGATAATGAACTAGTATAATATCAAAATTAAACTAAAAAAATAATTATCAAAGCCAGCTAATCTATTTTAAAAGAAGCAAAATAAATTTTGTATGGAATACGCCTGACTGAATTCCTGTTAATACGTCACATCTACTTCAGAGATTATAATTAAGCCTTGACTTCTCTGACTCACAACAGTAATATAGACGTCCTTATTACAATAAGGCTTAGAAGAACTGAAGACTACTTTTTACTCTGCCGAACCCTTAAATTATTCGCAAAAACAGGTAGCGTCAAATATGCATTTGATCTTTTATGTAAGAAGAATTGGTGTTCAAAATCCCAACACAAAACAGAATCTAGGTCAATATTATACAGCCCATGCCACGAAAAATATGAACTTGGCGAAGTTATATGGAAATTAATACATCAGCGTTCGTGTCACGTCACCAAGTCTAGAATTTCGTGACGTTTGATGACCTAACTGTGACCTAGCTCTGCTCGAACGGGGATTTGCTTTGTCGCAGAAACAATAAGGACAAAGTCCCCGGGTAAATGTAGCTTAAAGTAATTACCAGCGGAGTTTAAACGTGAGTTTCGGTTTACTGTGTGTGTGTTTATTATGATTAATGTCAAAAGTTATACCTTAAATGTAGTGGCGTGTTTGTAGGGGAACATGGCGTTAATTAATGGAATTGCATCTGACCGACATCGAACGGTTACAGTGGCTTACAAGTAACTTAGAATACACGCAGTATAGATTTATTGGCCGTTTCATCTTGATTTTAGAATCTCTTCCCCCCGTGATATCCTTTGGAGGTTTGGGTCAATTTGTCCATGACTTAGTCCTCTTGGACTTCAGAAATTATCACATTGAAACTATCGATCTCGATTAAAATAGGCCTATGTTCTATACTAATCAAAAATCAAGTTATTATGACTCTGTTACGTACGGACAAAAACATTCTTTCGAATTATTATTATTAGACAGAGACTTTTCAAATGTTAAAGAGAGTTTTTTTAGCTCAGGTGGATCTCCATTTCTTTCTGATTTATGATTATTAAACAACAGAACGGGCCCCCGTTACTCTCCCCCTGAGAGTATTATCAGAACCCCTTGTTACCTGTGCCCCATACATTTCTCCAGATGCACCCCGATATCTCACATGGGCAAATTTCCCCGTAACCGAATACTATCATAACATTTTATATCTTTACCCTTAGACTAGTCCAAAACGAAAAACTTGCTGAAATCATTCACTTTTTAGTTTTTAACAAAATTTTAACAAAAAAAAATTTTAACAAAATTAATTGACTAACTGCCTCAATATCCACGTGGCTACGCAATTTAACTAACAACCTTAAAAATAATAAAAGGTTCATAATATACAAGCTGGGTATTTGTACACTCGAGTACAAAAATGTGTCTACTTTTCTACTATATTATCCACATATTCACCTTTATTTGATATTTACTTCAACACTCTGCATGCATAGGTACAAAATGACACATATTTATGTACTCTAGTGTACTTATTGGTTGAGTTAGTGAAAAGGTGATTTTCCATGCCATGCATTTATCTAAAGCCATGTTTTCTAAGTCTACCGCTAAGTTACAGTGCTATTACGTCTAGTACTCTTTTGTTTTGTTAATACCCTTAGGGTATGGAATCTTAATACTAAAAACACACGAAATGTTCTGAGTCTTTACAAGCTACGGTAATAATAATAATAATAATAATAAAATAGTTTATTTTCGTAAAGGACAGGAAACTATACAATGCTTTCAGGACCTCCTCTTAAGTACTGATGATGAAGTGTTGTTTTAAATACATTTTCATGACCTTATATACTACTAATACATTTAAATTCAATTCTTATGACTAGTTAATATTAATCAATTATATTAAATTATAGTTAATAAATATATATTTTTTAAAACTGTTTCATGTTTCATTTCATTACTAAATTAATAGAAGAAGGAAACAGGACAGGAACAATAAAGTTTTTGTGTGGTGAGAATGTGTGGTGAGTATGTGAAAGTGTGTGTATGTGTGTGTGTGTGTTTGGGTGTGGGTGAGGGTATGTATGTCGTGAGTTAGTTAAGATCTTATTTAAATTTGCTGGTAAAGTATACACTTTTAGGATAGTTCTACTCATGATAGGTACTCGGTGTGATTTTATAGTCAGTATTTTGACGTCATTTAATTCAATATTTCAGATATGTCAAAATAACTTTTTTAATGTAGAAAATGCATTTATCATTCTTTTAGTGAGTAAACATAAGACTACTCCGAAAAAATTGCATAATCGTACAATCTTCTACACTGAAAGAAATCTCCCATAACACTATATTCTAGTCAGATGCCTCATAACTTTGATGTTATCAAGCAATTTAATAATACTATCGGACTTTATTGGAGACCAAATTGTTAAAAAATCGGGTTGAATAGAGAACGTCCCGAACCATCTACTAAATTAGTCCTTGATTGTGTAAAAAAAATCCGCACTTAAAGGGTGCCCATCCAGATCACTAAATCTCCGGGCCGTACTTTTTAAGTTTTTACAGAATGTGAATTACTGTGGCCTCCACAACAGCAAATAATAATAATAAACACTGTGATTTTTTCCAATATGACCTGGGTCAAGTGTTCAATTTTTTGTAGTCTAAGTTTTTACCTTTAAAAATAGTCTGCAAACGAATACGCATCATTAACTTTGTTCTCACGGTCGAGATTGATATCAGGGATGGGTTCGAGCATCCCTTAGGAGAAAAGGAAATTGAGACATAAAACTTGGATAAAGGCAACTGCATATTGTGTTGTGTGGCGGGATGGTGGTGAGTCGTTGGTTTTATGTTTTGGAGTTTGCGTGTAAATGGAGATGAATGAAAATACGAATAAATTGATGTCCTGAAAATTATGTATTTACTAGCTTTTGTCCACGATTTCGTCTGCGCGGACTTACGTAGTTAGTAGTTTAGGCGTAATGATTTATTTCGCTTTCGTAATATAGGCTCTCTACGCTCATTGTTTAATACTCGCAATCTTCTACTGCTCTGCTCAGACACACATATTTTACGAGTAATTATTATTTTACTCATACCATTTATAATATTGTCACCAGAATTGTATAAGATTGCTACGTTTCAAACCAATATTACAATCATACGTGTTTAATGAACAATAAGTTTGCACTTGGGCTTCACCTCACCTTATAGCAAGTTATGACAAGGCCGTTAATGAGATGGTGGATTTTCTTAACGGAAGCACACCAGTGCTATTAACACTACAGTGTGGTGGTAGACTTAGATAGATGATAGCTAGTTTGACGGACATTTAAAAACACGTTGCAGATGTAGCCAGATAAACTTAATGAAATGAAAAACCAACAAAAAAACGAATCGACATAAACATATAGTACATATATACTTGTAGGCTCAAACATACTCCCCTTCTTTTCACGAGAGTCGGATAAACACAACGCAATATTCTCGCTTAAAAAAAATCACATCTCCGTTCCTCAACTCCTGCCCCAGTTACGGGCAAAGGTTTTTTAGTAATTTAAAATTCGTTTCTACCGACATCAAAGGTGGAGTTCAACGTCACAAAAGGCCGTACACCTACGCAATTACAGATAACGGGTTTCGGACAAACATTTCGAATGGTAAATAGCATGCGTGCTGAATTCGTTTTGGGGCAGATAAAAAAGGCTCTTGCGTGGTGTGGAAACAGCTTCGCACGAAATGATAAGATTTTTGTGAAGAGTCTCTCGATGGGGGAACCGGTTTTATTTAGCCATCAATGTATGATTGTGGACGGAATCACAATCTCAATGTTCTAGAGAATGTTAACGTTAATTTTAAATTATATAGATAAGGTTGGATGAGAAAACGAGACTGACGGGTACTACGTTAGCTTTTACAAATATTTTCTTTTATGGATATCATAAAAGGTACGTATTGAAACCCAAAACTGATAAGCAAGTTGTGTTCCAGTATGAATGGTAGCATAGACATCACCTCATTAACTTCAGGCTTCTGGGTCCGCACGCTTACCATCAGTGCAAACCCTTTACATAATAAATAAAGATAAGCTATGTACAAAGCAGAATCATCATAATCAACAGCCTATATACGTGTCCCCACTGCAGGGGCTCAGGCCTATGCTCCTACAGAGAGTGTATGGGACATAGTCCACCACGCGGGCCCCGTGCGGTTTGGCAGACTTCACACACCTTTTGAATTTCTTCTCAGGAGTGTGCATGTTTCCTCACAATGTTTTTCTTCGCCGAAAAGTCAATGATAATTAATTTTATCATTCGTACATGAATAACAAATAACAAATTGGAACTCATTGGTACGAGCCAGGATCAAACCCAGACCTCGATTATTCAAGGACTGACACTCTATCCAACTGAGCTACCATGGCATGTTGCAAAGCAGAACGGCATCTATAAATTCCTTTAATGCTTATGAGGTGTTCTCAAACGAACAAGTTTGCGAAAACCTTTATAGAATTTAAGTATATATCGTTAATAGAAGCCTTTGCCTTGTAAATATATTCACTGGACAAATTGATTTCATATACCTACATACTACCCGACCAGTGATATTTAATAACAAGTTTTAAAAGTTTTAAGCTTGCTGGTGAAATATTATTTTAAAAGTAAAAAAATCCGTTTCATCGAATATACGAGCAAAACCGAATACTAATCCCAGCACTCCAAACAAACAAAAATGAATTTCAATTTTAATTGAAATGAAAACAATAACTCGTGATAACTTGTTTTCCAAACTTTAGTGTTTCAGCGAACAACAGAGCTTAAACATTTTTATCACACAAATATACACACAATAGATACAGACTCTTTTACTCTTACAGTGATGACCAATTCGCCGGTCAAACGTGGTGATTATGGCAAACAACCTCAATGATCGTCAAATGTGGCGATCTATGAGGAAAGTTCGTGTCCAACAGTGGACTTTTGTAGCCGACGGTGATGATAAATTTAGCGGTGAATCGATGGTGAAAACGTCATGCAAAAACAAAAATTAGAACTGGATTAGTCTAGATTGCATTGACGTGTTTGTATAAAATTTCTACCGCTTATTCAGCGCTGAAATTAACAGAACAGCACCATTGATTTTCCTATGTCCGCTTGGCTAGCTAACACCATATATCCGGCCCCAAACAACAGCGTTACAGGTCTAACGCATAACTGAGTTTGCTTATATAATAAGCTTTACCTATTATGAATTGCGGTAACGGAACAAAAGTGAAAAGTCTTCGCGACGAAAGAACTTATAATAAAACCTAAATGACTCAAAATATTTTTCTAAGTTACATCTTAGTTCCAGACAAAATGTTTGTGTTGGGAACGAACTGAATTCTAAACGACGAATAACTCAGAATTTTCCGTGAGAACTCACCTTATTGGGCATTTGAAATTCAAATTTGGGCAACTATTCCCGGGAAGTTGGCAGTTTAGCCGGATTTTAGTTTGGTCTGGTCGAGGAGGTGCTACGTTTTGTTTGAGAGATTGCGAAAATATTTTTCACGGGTTGAGATTTTATTGGGAAAAATTACAGAGATTTCGTACCAGAAAAATTGTACAAAACTATTTCTAAAATTTAAAAAAAAAACTGTCTGATTTAATTTCTTTGCCATTAATCATACACCATTATGTACTGGTGTTGCATGCATGCATAATTTATCCATATTTTTTATGCATAATATGAATCCAGTGCGATGTTATGTATGAAGGTTCCATAAAGTAGACATGGTGCTACCGATTGCTTGAAATAGGCTAGTTGACTAAATTTGAAAACTTGGCTAATTATATACTTTAATATCTATTTTATCCCAAAAAAACTATATTTTGAAGAAAAATCAATATTTACATTACGTATTTTGTATTTTAAAAAAGCCATTTAGATTTCCCTCGAAAACGCTGAATAGTGTCATGGCGTCTTGAATGACGTCACAGCTCGCGAAATAACCTGCTCTGTGATATGAAAACGTCAACAACAACAATGATGTTTTGCGAGGCGTGACGTCACACTTTCTTGCGCCGCGTTCTTCGTGTTCGTTGTCACGTGACCTAATGCCTATTTTTTTCGAATTCATTTTCTAAAAATATTAATAATCTTTAACTTTTTTGAGAAATAGACTGGTTTTTTCTCACCTTCGTGTCTTCATTTATAATTAGCAACTATAAACCAAGCCATTTGTTATTAGTGGACACAAGCCTATTATTGGAAAGTTAACTAACCGCGATAGTAGGCATCGCGCTACAAAATCCATTACTTTACATATTGGCAGAGTAGACCTGTAAGTTTGCACACACTCAACCAACTTCACAACTTCGAAGTGTCGGTTTTCAACACATTTGATTTTAAAGTGGTAAGTTCTCAAAAATCTTTACAGTTGAGTTAAAAGTAAAAAGCCACCTGACTAAGATTTACGTGTAAAACTTCAATCAAGCTCATTGAAACTCAACTCTCTTGGGATTTTTTGCTTCAGACCGTGACACGATTTTTCTCGCCTAATTGCTGTCTTAGAATGTGGTTTTTACAGGGACCACGTAATTATATCAGGGTGATTTGCAGAGCTGCAAGTGTTTAAATGTTAATTTATTATATTATTTTTGGCCATAATATACAGATGTATGTCCAGCAGTGGACGTTTCCCGACTATATGTTCTATACACCTTTGATTGGTTCTTGACATTTTTGTTACCTGTTATAGTAAGTGGCAATAACACCACCGGAAGCCTCCAATATCTCATAATCAGAACACAACAGTGCTTAAACATACTTATATACGCCATGGCCAGCGGGATTTATTCCAAAACTAATGACATCGAAAATGGAACCAAAGCTTAAATGAAATAAGGCGTCAAAGTTGCAAATATTCGGGCGAGTCCCATCCCATCCGGAATCACCCTAAGAGCCATTAATATCGGCAAAGAGTAAATTTGAGGGATAGGTTCTATGGCACATTTCAGGGTATGCCGGATGTCGTAAAATCAAACAACAATCGACCGCTCTAACCGAAACAGCTGATACCGCCAAACCCAACCGGATAATGTTATAATTTACGCGGCGTTCCCTATTTAGGCGTTCTGTCGCCATAACCTGCCAGAGGTGGGTGGGCGTACAATAAGGAACAGTTATCAGAGTTCCTAAACGGCCAGTGTTTACGACTTTTTGCCCGCCTCTTAGATACATGTCACTACTAGGTCACTACCATCACTAACCTTTGCATCACGCTACGTTTTCTGTATGTTGCATGCAGTATATTCTTGACTTGTGCTCTAGCCTTGAGTTATTTTTCTTATTTCACGAGTCACAACGTCAGCCAGGTTTTGATGACATTGATTTACTTGTTCGCTCGTCTATGAGAAAAGTTGGATCGAGAGTGAATGAAAGAACTCTAGCGAAGCGTACGGTCGATGGTTGCGGGGCGGCCATATTGTTACATGATCTTATATCACGACCGGCAGCCCGCACACCGAATCGCTGGCCATCTGCACCATCTTATGGTTTTCAACCTTGATTACTGCGGGAGTTTGATCTAAACATCATAATTATTTGATTAGTGCCTTGATTTGCGTGTTGTTTCATTAAATGAGGATACTATATACTGACGCTCTAACCATGAATTGGCCTGATGAAGGACCGCTCGCGCCTTTATACTTTTATAAAACACAGCGACATCAACAGTTGCAGATGACGTGCTCGCATTTTAATTTTTATGCATTTAAATATCCCGATTGTCTCTAAGCAGTTGAGAAAAAACTTGAATTTATCAAAAAGAGTTACCGTGACTTGTATAGCACCCAGTTCCTACGGTATGTGCATCACAGCATGTGTCGACACAAAAGACAGTATTATTATCTTATCTATGACAAAAGGCAGGCAGGTTTCTTGACACCAGCTGTGCATTCACGAAACCTGCCTCAAATTAACACTATTTGTGCAGTAACGTTGATATTATTAGCACTAAAGCCATTGCAATTCCAGTAATTGAACACAATGCGAGCATTTCAGCTCCGGCTCCGTCTGACTCAGGTGTTTCGTGATCAGTATATAATACCAACGCCATTTACAAATGATTAATTCCTGAGTAATGTTAGCTGAGCGGTGCGCTAGTCACAATTGCAGCGTGACGTAATTGATGTAAAAGATAAGTTTATGATATAACTAGTGAGGTCATTTGAAATATTTTAAATAGGTAGGCATATGCATATGTACGTTTATAATAATACGCAACAAAATAATATAGATTCAATCCAATTTCAACTTAAATGTAAAAGTTGACCGGGAGGTCTTTATTTGTAATGTATTAATATTATTATATTTAACAAGCAAAAGTATTTCATTTAAATTTGTTCGTGTATCGAACAAATTGGACATGGCTTTTGTTCGGTACTCCGAAAATGTAACATTAATTAGACTTTTGATACCGCTCAGACTCTCATTGAAATGAGTAACCTAGAAGTTAGCAACCAGACCAATGACCCTTCAAAAGTTATACACACATAATGATAAAATAAAGGCTCACACCTATTCGTGCTATTAAAACGTCTCTAGAGACAAATTTTTCATGTGAAGAATGACATATGCCTTTTTAGCTACCTAATTTAATAATTGTAAAAGTGTGTTTGTTTGCCCTTACTAATTGCATCAATGAATTGTCGTGATTTCTGCTGTGATTGTCATGCAACTGCCACTTAACCGATCTGTGAGTTAGAAGATCTGCGACTTACACGAACTACGACTTTGATAATCTGCGGCTGGTACGATCTGTGACTTTGATGAACTGCGACTTAGACGAGTTGCTGCTCCATAGACGACCTGCGAGCTAGATGAACTGCGATTGAGACGATCTGCGACTTAGTCGAGCTGCTGCTCCATAGACGACCTGCGAGCTAGGTGAACTGCGATTGAGACGATCTGCGACTTAGTCGAGCTGGTGCTCCATAGACGACCTGCGAGCTAGGTGAACTGCGATTTAGACGATCTACGACTTAGTCGAGCTGGTGCTCCATAGACGACCTGCGAGCTAGGTGAACTGCGATTTAGACGATCTGCGACTTAGTCGAGCTGGTGCTCCATAGACGACCTGCGAGCTAGGTGAACTGCGATTTAGACGATCTGCGACTTAGTCGAGCTGCTGCTCCATAGACGACCTGTGAGTAAGATGCCGTGACGCTAAACCTTTTTACTCAAAATTTGCAATTTCAACATTCAATAAAATATGATGAAAGAGACGCAATCTCTTATACAATACCTGAGACACTGCGCTTAGCTATGACTAATAGCAATTGAGAACTATATACCGTACCATCTGTAACCAGAAGTTTACTTTGAATAGTAGGCTACCAGTCTATATTAACCTTAGAAAATCAGCGTGACAGATTTCAAGGAAGATCTAGTTATGCTGGGCTTTTCCAAACATCCGATGTATCAGCATCTGAGATAATTATCTCTGATATAATAATGAATCTTAGCACAAGACAGTTCAGTAGCAATGTTTGCTTGGGCGTGTTGCTTTGACTAAACAATAAAAAGATTGAAATTATTGCGCAATATAAATCAAATTAGTCAAAATGAGTGAGGTGGACCTTGCTGCTATGGCCCGGTGTGGTAAGTTGCATTTCTGATTGATTCAATCTCTGTTATTTAATTGATTAATTTTCTGTATGTCTCCTTATGTTAAGTGACGATAAGGCCGTAGAATTGTAAGCGTGCGCACCCACAAGCCCCAAAAACACAACGGATCTATGAACACTACTTTTTTGCGAATAGACTTAAGTAACGTGGTAGTAGCGAGCTAAGTGAACATCGAGTCACACCAAGCAACGATAGTCCAACAGGGAATCGAACCCAGGAACTACGGACGGATTGTTAATCAAAGCGTGTAGCCGTTTTCGACCGGAAGCACCGGTTGACCTGAAGTGATGCTGTGACCGCGCGCTCTCCGTCCTCTATCTCGAAAACGGTTCACCGTATAAAAAAATTATTAAACAAAATTTGTAGAAAATTTTGTATTCTACAATATTGATAATAAATACAAATAGCAAAAAAACGATTTTTGTGACCTTTGACCTTGAAATTAGTTGCTTACACCCTACCATATGTAGGTTTTGAGACAACTTTTAGGGTGTCAATATACAAGTATTTACAGACTTACAGCTGGGTATCTCGAATTCCGAGATTTTTACCTAATTTAAGCTTAAATGACTGGACTAGTTAGGTCTGTGTCTAATAAAATTGAGGCTTCCTGGCATACCACACTACTAACATACGACCTTGTAGCATAAGAATGTAATGGAGTATTTTTTGTGGATGCCCTAAACCTCATACTACTACTACTACCCTATCCCGCTAGGGTAGACACATACGAGTATACGTTGACAGAAACCAACGGACGTAACGTGTACGAGCGAGCGCGAGGCAGCACAACAGGCTATTATCGTGATTTTTAATGAGTCTGGATCGGAAGTTTCGTTTCTATATCCATGTACTATTATTTATTAATATGGTTTTATTCATAGTAACTTGAAATTGGGCGGGAGACTTTGTTCGTAGCTGGACAGGGCATAGAAAAATGCCATACCAACAACAAAAAAAGGAGTACCTGGTATATACGTACATACGATTACTCGATTGAAATTGAGTCCGCAGGACCTTTGAATTGTGAATCCAACAGCTGTAGGCGGGGTAACAGTTATTTTTAGATCGTAACCAGGTATGAAGCATTTCATGATTTTCCCTTTGGGATAAGGGAAGGGTCGCCTCAAATCTATTACCGGGTGAGAAAAACGTCAGCTGGGTATAAGAAATTACATATGAGGTGTACTTTACATACGGCAAACCAATGTCTCAGTTATACATTAAAATAGCTATGTATTGTCATATTGACCCGGACAACCAGTTTAATATGGCTATATTTATTACCATATAAATGCTGCAGGGGCTCAGGCCTACTCTCCTACAGTGCGGATTGGTACCGACCACGTCCATGTATCTGTCGCGCCTGCATTTCACCATACACGACGTCACAGAATACATAAAACAAAAGTCCAACTACCTCGTGAGGGCCACAACATATCATTCAAGTCGTTCGTGGTACGAGTGTTTATATAATTATTTTATGTGTAATAATTGTATCTTAATTTATTGTATTGTACTTTTTATGTACTATGGGTCTTTGTTACCTGATAATAAAGAAATAATAATAATACTCGTAATTTATATAGTCTTATACCTCAGAAACAACACTCGCATGTTCGGAGGCCACGAGGTCGTAACCTTAGAGACACTTGGGAAAGATATTCAATGTGAATAAATAAAAATTTTGTTATTGGTACTTTGTATACATAGTAGAAGGTATCGAGCATTCAATAACATTTACACAGGCTTAGTTAATAGATGAAGTTAATAATCAAAAACAAACTGAAATAGAAAATGTTATTACGTACGCTGCACGATTTTCTGACATTATATGTTCAAAATCAATAATTAGTTGACATTGAAGAAAGTTGTTTTTTATTGAATTGTATAACATTGTATTTGAGACTAGAAGGCGACACAAAAAAGTAGCACAAGAAAAACATACAATACAATACAATATAACTTTATTGTACACCAAAGCTTAAGTTAAAAAATAAAATAAAAATAAATCAAAAATGTACAAAAGGCGGTCTTATCGCTGACAGCGATCTCTACCAGACAACCTTTGGGTAGAGGAAATAAGTAACAATATTTGTGTGGAGGTGGGACAGATATTGATAGATTATAATTAAATACTTGAATAAACACATATGTATACTTATATTAATAATATATAATATTAAATAATAATAATAAATTAATTATTTTATGGATACAATACATACTAGTACATAGGATTACATAGGATTACTACATAGGATAGACAGACAGACAGACAGAACATAGTAAAATAAAGCAAAATAAACGCATCTAACTAACAATAAGATTAAGTCAGATTAAAATTTTAAAACAAATATCAGTGTTTAAAAATTATTTGATAATAGTACGTACTATAAAAAACATAATTTTATCCATCGATTTTGTTCCATCAGAAACTCTCGACAATTGTATTTTTCTTTGAGCCAACAAGGTTGTATCTATTCAGAGATTTAACTTCAACAATTGTTACAGCTTTGAGTGATATTTAATTTAAGTACTTATGAAACTCTTCAGATATATTTCACCGAAAATAGCTTTAAATAAGGTGAGTGTACGGCAGCTAAAGGTTGTTGATCGCTTAGCTACGCCCATGGGATACCTGATTGCGACACTGCCACATCTGTAATATACTTCTCAGGAGTGAGAAGGCTCCGTTACTATGTTTTCCTATTCGCTCTTAGATTCCAAATAGTTGAATGAACTCGTTGGTACGGCTCAGGATTGAACTCAGACCTCTATGTTGATAGATTTAATGGATTTCACTGTATCCGTGGCCTAATAGCTGCAAGCTTGAACTAACACTTCGTAGGTCCCTGTTTCAATTCTCCGTGGGAATACCTGTCGGTACTCGGTTTGGTTAGTGGTAGGGCATTTCTATGTCCGCCTGGCTAGCTACCACCATGTTACGATATCTAAGTCTGCCGCCAAACAGCAGTGTTAATAGCATTGTTGTGTCCCGGCACGAAAGGTAACAAAGCCAGCGCCTAAGCTTAAGGCTTCTGTTGCACATGTTTGCCATTCAATTACCTCATCGTCAAGATATGAAGGCCAAGTACAAATTCATTATACATTTAATAAAATATTTGACTTGAGTTGTCTCCAACTGAACCTGGCTTCACTCTTAGTTGGGCCCAGTTGGAAAGCCCAATTATTCTGGATTTTCACCAGTTAAAACCTCCAGTGTCAACCCAATCAGTCTCTTCTCTGCGCAGCATTCATATCTCGCATTTAACCTTTCGTTTATGTAACAACCACAGTCAGCCAAACGCTATCAAAATCATAATTTAACTGCTAAATGTACACGATTGTCTGACACCATCTAATACTAAATCCTTGGATTAAATTTCTTATTAGCCCTTAACGTTTTCCGTCTCCTAATGCTTCCATACTAAATTTCTGTTGCCATAGTCTTTGTAAATAGAACAACTGACTTTGATAATTACCTATAAATAGGAGACGAAATTATAGTGTCGCGAAATAAATATCATTAATTTACAACTTAATAGTTAGCTACAATAGCAGTTACGCAGCTAATGGTTCATAGATGGCGCTTTGAACATAGAGTAATCGAAAAAATTATTTAAATTGTGTAAATGAAAATTGTGATTCACTGTGAAGTTGTATGTTATTGATACTCATTTCGCGACATCACAATCTGATGTACTATTTTTAGATAGTTACTACACAAATCCAACTGTTATATTTTAAAAGTTTATGGCAACATAAATTTAGAATCAAACTTTGATGGAGGTGGATCACCTTAAGTTAGCATGTAATTAGCTGAATCACCTCGATGAGGTTTCGTAAAAATGAAATCGCATTTTAATTTATTATCTCATACAAATATACACATGTTTCCTTACATCGTGTATATTTGCATGCCATTCAACTTTGTTTGATGTGTACATTAGAAATTGTTTGATTACGAAATCACGTGTATCGTGTGGTATTGGCTTTATAATAGGGTCGAGTCATTTTACCGTTTGAGTCTCGTAAACGTGACCTAACGAAACATGGCTAGGGGACACGCATCAGCGTTTAAGATGTAAAAAGGATTAACACCTGGCCTTCATCTCATGATAAGGCCGTTGGATGGTAAGATTGTAAGCATGCGCACCTAGAAGCCTCAATGTAATTATGCGTTGGCCCTGCTACCTTACGTACTGGAACAAAACAGTGCTATTAACACTGCTCTTTGGCGGCAGACTTTGGTAACATGGTGGTAGCTGCAATGTAAAAATACACTTAACTCCTGGCTAAAGACTCAAAACTACGAGAAAATAGAAAATTTATTATTATATATATAAATTTATATATATATATATCTTGTGAATGTAACATTGTTCATTCTTTATATACCCTCAAAGCATAAATTGTTTAAGTTTTGAAATGATGTCAATGAAAGAGACTTAGCCTCTAAGTTACAGTCTCGGCCTAGTTTAGTTGCTAGTGTTCACATTAATTTCCCATGCTACTTATGCTATTAGATTAAGACCATTGTAGACATTATATGGCAATAAAAATATTTTTTTAGCTAGCCAGGTGGACAGAGAAAATGCCCTACCACCAACCAACCTGAATAACAATCGTCTACTGGGAATCGAATCCGGGACTTCCGGATTGGTAGTCCAAGCGTGAGCCATTAGGCCACGTAGTCGGTTTAAAATGTGTATCACAAATAACTTACTGCAATCATTACCTCTAGGAACAGTAAAGGCAAAAAACCTATTAAATAAATCTAGTTCTTCATGCCAATCTGTGAGGACTCCTCATGTCCAGCAGTTGACTTATTCAACAGCGGCTCTGATAAAACACGTTATCATACGATATTTGATTTGAACAAATAACTTTTAGTGCGGAACTTTCGAGCGTGCTGCAAATATTTGGCATTCTTTCCAAGCCGGAGCGAGGGTTTTTGCAGAAACGTTATTCATTTTCGTTTTCATTGTATTCAAAAGAAAAGCTACACTGTGTTTTAAAAAATTATACCCGTGTTAGGAACCTTTTCGATTTAGTCAGTCTACTATTTTTGAAAATTGTTTGTATTTGAGATTTTAGAATAATCAAATCAGTTCATAATCATATCATCAATTTATAAGTCGCTATGCCAAGCAGAACAACGTAGCTCTGTAACATATTTATCAAAAAGGATCACAACAAGTTAATGCGTTCAAAAAGAACTAGAAAACGACTTCAACTGCCCTAAACGTCTACAGCATTCATCACTTAAATTAATTAATACATGATGCAAATTTAAGTCTTAGGTACATGATGTTCTCTCACAACTGGACCAAATTGCTCTCAAATAAAAAAAAGAATCATCAAAATCGGTTCAAACAGTCGAAAGATCTGAGGTAACAATCAGTAAAAATATATATACCCGTCGAATTGAGAACCTCTTCCTTTTTTGAAGTCGACGGAAAATACTGTGATCTGACACAAGTATACAGGATATCGCTTTATATAGCCAAAATATTGAGTTCTAATATAATATATACATACAAATAAATTATGATTGCTGTATTTATCCATTCATCATCAACAGCCTATATACGTCCCCACTGCTGGGGCTCAGGCCTACCCTCCTACAGAGAGTGTATGGGCCATAGTCCACCACGCGGGCCCAGTGCGGATCGGCGGACTTCACATGCCTGTTCAAGACATGCAGGTTTCCTCACGATGTTTTCCTTCACCGTTAAGCAATCGGATAATGTACTTGAATTTAAAAACAACTCATAGGTACACGGCTGGATTCGAACCCGGTACCCTCAGATTGAGAGTCCGCGCCTTATCCATTGCGCCACCGACGCTTCATTTATCCATTATTACACGAGTATTCCTAAGCAAAATACGTAGCTATGACGTTTATTCAATGGGTATATAAGCCCAAAATACAAAGCTTTGATGCCTATTCACACCATCGCGAAATTGATCCGAAACCGATCTTTGATACTTTTCCTCCAGTAGCAAACAAGTATTAAAAAAAAACTTTTTTTTTTTTAAAATTTAACTTTTTTTCATTTTGATATACCCAGTGTCACTCTCATAGTAAATACGAATCTAACGACACCTCTCAAGCTAAACCATCAAGCCGTTCAGGCCGCAGAGCGTGCCAGACAATTATACATAATATGTACATACATACTCTCGAAAAACATGTACCTCCATGGTGCAGTCGGGTAAAAACCGAGATATGTGCATTGTACAAGTATAACCATAAACGCTAGAACAAATCAAAATGATATATATATTTACGTTCTGTAATACGTACAGAGACTAATGACTGATTCTAAGCTGTACGAGTAGTTGAATAGCACAGAACAAACACTAGATATAGGTTAGTTTAGACCGCAAACCGCAATCCGGGCTGGAAACTAACTCGGGCTCCCGGCAGGCAACGGCTTGACGGCAGGCGAAGGAACTTGCGGTGGTACGTCAAAATTGCTACCTTAGAAGCATGTTTGCTTCAAGCAATTACCATTATAAAGGTTTTGAGCACAAGTATATAGACATTAGACACATATAGACATTAGACATATATGTAGACATTAGACACATATATAGACATTAGACACATATTTAGACATTAGACACATATATAGACATTAGACACATGTTACAGATATATTTTTCATGAAATGTCATTATAAACATTCAATCTACCTAAGTAAGAAACTAATCCGTTAAAGGGATTTTGTGGCAGGTAGGTTTTTGTACAGATTGGGGGGGGGGGGGGGGGGGGGGGATATGTTAGGTTTCTCCCGGGTTTGAGCTGCTTAGCATCTGAAACATCCTTTAGTAGCCTTTCAAATAGGATTATTTTATTCTTAAGAAGGAACTAACCATTACTAGGACGGGCTGAAGAAAATCCGTTCTTTTTACTATGCACAACTAACTAAGTACATACTTTCGAAGCTTGATCTTTATGAATTTCTCAAGGAAATGAATACTCGAATACCACGAAATCTATTACATTTTCTTAAATAAAACTAATTTTTTTATTTCTTTAAACAGTTTATTGTACACGTAAAACTATTTACATAACACAAAAACAGAAAAACATATACAAAAGGAACAACTTATTTCTAAAAGAAATTTCTTACAGCAGTCCTAGTTTCTAGTGGTAAAGACAAAATAGTGCTTTATTTTTCGAGATGCAATGTTTCACTATATGAAATTTAATAAATTGTTGATGATATTGTTTCACAAATACTAATATTACAATAGAGAGTATAATAATTATACAGCATACACATACTAATATTTATATAAAAAACTAATGTTAGTACTTTAAGACAGGGTTTTCTCTATCACCACCAACTCCGATCAACTTCCCGTTGGGGTAGTGAATACCCCTTGGTCTTCTTCTAAAAGTAAAGGAGTTCGGTCGCAATGGGTGGAAGTGGGTGGTTGCATAAAAGTGAAAAATATATATCTGTCCTTGTCAAACTAATGGGAACTTCACATGCGTGAAGAAGTTCACACGAGAACTTCTGGAAAGTTCTGAAAATTTCTGTAATGATCTAGAAAGATTACATTTACTCTCGTTTATGCCAAAATAAATGTCCACCCGTGCGAAGCCGGAGCGGGCCGTTAGTTAATATAAACAATTAACAAGTAAATGCGTTCAAAAAGAACTGGAAAGCGACGTAAATTGCCGTAAAAGTCTACTTTAACTGTGTCAAATTTAAGATTTATCTCGTTTTCTCGTGGATTGAAATCAGACCACACGGGAAGCACCACCTTTCATATAAAAAAGAATCATCTAAATCGGTTCACCCAGTCAAAAGTTTTGAAACATACCCGTAAAATTGATACCCTCCTCCTTTTTTGAAGTCGGTTAAAAATAAAAGCACTGCAACATTTACTGGTTCCTCAACTTCATAGCAATGTACGAGTAAAAAGACAATCTATGCTCTTGTACGAGTATATACTGAAAAAGTAGTGAATGAAGAAAGTGAAATCCGATTTGAGGATATAATTTTATCACAAAAGAGTAACACTGATCTACCTTCACATTAAAAATCGTTTTTTACACATTATAAAGAAGACAACTTTTTAATACGTTAATAGGTTAAAAAATTTTGTACTAAACCTAGTACTAAAGTCAACATGTGGTGGATTCAAATCAAACCCTAAGCCTTTGATAATCATTCTCAGAGTTTGATTCTTCGTAGTTTTTTTTCTTTTTTCAACAATTCTTCTCACGGTTTTATGTCTGTTCTGAAAATCCCTGCCATAAAGACGGGTCTGTAGATAATCCTCGTTTATGACGCCATTAATTCTTTTACAAGACGCCGCCGATAAGATGAGCATACCTCGAACGGCGACAAGGGAATTGTCATTATTGCATGTAAAGCTTGTCTAGGAAATATATCAATTTACACCTGCAATCTTATTTATTTAGCGTACGGTATATATTGTATTTGACAGTGTGATCTTGATATTAAAATAGGCTTATCCCCTGTCATCCCGTGGGAGACCTTACTATAAGACTATAATAATATTTTCATGAGATTCTCAGCAACAGCGTCTCACTGATATCATCCGATTCTGTGACTTATGGCTAACAACAGCGTCTCACTGATATCATCCGATTCTGTGACTTATAGCTACACGTTTGGACTCACAATCGGTTTCAGGTTTCCTATTCAATTCCAATGCCTATCAGTACTCGGTTTGGTGTTAGATCGTTTTCTATGTCCGTATATGTAACTATAACCATAAGTCACCTATCTGGTAAGAAAGGTAGCAGAGCCAGCGCTTCATTAGCTTGAGTCCTACCATCCAACGGCCTTATTGTCACTTAACATCAGGTGGCTTATGGATTATGGCTAATCCCCTCATGTAAAGTCGTCATGGCGATGGCAAAGGTTGCTAGATCTGGAAAGAGAGCGTAAGAGCTATTCTTATCCGTCGTCAAGTACCAAATAACCTCACGGCTCCACCAGCACATAGACATTGCTATAGCTCGCACTAAGGGTTTTGCTTCTACACTTTATCATGCTTACAACCAGGGAGTGGAAGGCATTGCCGGCGCCTATTTTCCCACAAAGCTACAATTTGGGTGGCGTTAAGTCGAGTATGAACAGGCACCGTCCAGCTAGACCAATACGCACCATCGTCATCATCGCTTACCATCAAAATTAAATGAGGCCGTGGCAAAGCGTTGATACCTCTTTAATAAAATAGTTGCTGAGCCGTAATGTAGGTATAATATGGCTTACATCATGTATATCAAATTTGTTAGACGTCTATTTTAAAACATTGAAGATAAAATAAAATTTTCCTTTTGCTTTCTTTTAATCCGGTACTAATGACTAATGACAATGACTCTTTTCAAACTCTCAGGTCTGATTAAAGCCAACAATCAATGCCTTCAGCGTACCGTTCCTCGCACCGTGGACAGTATTCGTTAATATTCCAATAGCTTTTGTTTCAACATTCTCTTAGATTTTCTCAATATTTCCTTGTTTCAACTCGATGTGTTCATTCAAGTTGGTTTTTATTTTAAATGCGGCTCATTTTATACCGACATTGATTTATTTTGTTCGAAACGATATTACATCTATAATTATAAAATATCTGAATATGCGAAAATTGTTCCACTGATTACATAGTTGTATTAAACAATTCCGGTGACCCAGGTTTGATTCTCATCGTGGTACCTATCGATGCAGATTATGATTATTATTGATTATGATTATTATGACTACCTTTAATTTTTTCTTACTTATGCTCGTATAGCGTATTACACACTCTGTAAAAATTTCAAGTGCCTACTTATTACGGATCAAAATATACAGCCCTGTGACAGACCGATGGACAGCAGAAGCTTAGAAACAGGGTCCGATTTAAAAATTGGCCAAGTACAAGTCAGATTCACATACGAAGTTTTACGTTCTACATACAATATTTTACACATGATCCAGTGAAAACGTCGAAACCCCTTTTATTTATAACTTTTTTGCATTTTCATTATTTGCTGGTATTTGAATTTGTGAATGCACGATCGTCTAAGCTACGTTGCTACCGTAAAAATCAGAGTATTTACCGATCCATTCCATAATTTCGCTCAAAGCACCTCGCCCGGTATAAAGGGCTCCCTTTCCTCTAAAAAGGCTCAGTCATTTCCAATTTGAATAGAGGCGTGCTCGGTGGAGATCGGATCTACCCTTATCAAAATAATATACGAATATAGACTAGACTCGGAAAACGACTCGATTTTCACCATTCCCTATGAACAGTTTACGCAATCTCATGTTCAGTTTAACGCCTGGGACCTATCACAACGTTGCATGTGAAGGGCAAAGGTGATAGGCGTCGTTTATTGTCAAGCTTCTGGTATTGATCGCTTGACCTAATAGAAAATATCATTGGAAACAACAGTTGTTTTTCGTTTTGTATTTCATTTTATCTATATCATTCGTATTGTCTACTGATTGCGTCCGTTCCGCAGAAGATTTCAATTTACGCTTGGTTGTTTCGTGGAATTATTGAGGGCCAATGATTTCGTGACAGCATTTTTTTAGGTGAATTATTTTAAGAACAATCTTTGTTTTGTTTGTATATTTTATTTAATTGTACTAGAATTTGAGCTGTGATGACTTAAGATTATACTTATATACTAAATGAGGTCGTCGAAGTCGTGTCATAAAGATTGAGATGGGTTGCAGCATCAGAAAATCAGATCAATCAGAAAATTCTGAGAAGGCTTGCCGGGAGCAATGGGAACGAGCTATTTTCGGAATTTTTCTACGGGATAAAATCCGGAATGAGGAAATCCGTAGACGAACTGAGGTCGACATATCTCGACGAATCAGTGAACTGAACTGACAATGGGCAGGCCACATCGCTCGAAGAACTGATAACCGATGGAGAGTAAAGGTTCTCGAGTGGCGTCCACGTACCGGGAAACGTCTACCGAGCCGACTCCTACTAGGTGGACCGACGACCTGCTTAAAGTCGCGGGGAGTCGCTGGATGCAGGTGGCTCGGGACTGGTTAATGTGGCGTACCATGAAAGAGGTCTATGTCCAGCAGTGGACGTGATACTGATGTTAATGTTATTGAATGCATGTCAATAATGTTGTTGCGCACATTTGTTTCAGGCAAAGACGACGATGAAAAGGCTCCGAAACCGTTACAAGAGATCAACGAAGTACTAAAAGTGTGCACGTTTGGGAAGTTCCAAGCCCGACTGCTATTCACTTCGTTCTTCGCTTTCATGAATGGGATATTAGTTAGTAACACGACGCCCTATATCCTACCGAACGCAGAATGCGATCTCAACCTTAACTTGTTGCAAAAAGGGATATTGAATGCGGTGCCTTTCGTAGGTGAGTAGACGCGTTATGTACTTACTCAAGTACTCAACACTGATAGGCTTCTGGGCCGGTGCGCTCGACGCGGCGGCGGCGCGGTCTACTACGGCGATCTCGTCTCAACGCGCCGCAACTTCCGAGCATTCAAGCGCTTCTGCCATGAGTCCTACTGGTCGTACTACTCAAAGCAGCCCTCAGCTACCCGCACTCACTGCATGGCGCTGTCCGTGGTGTATTACAAAACCGGGCGGTCGGGCTTCACTCGGCCGTCCTCCCATTAGTAGGTGACGGTATGGTTGATTTTTCGTTTTTATGCTATCTCCCAGTGTGTGTGTGTGTGTGTGTGTGTGTGGAGTGGGGGAGGGGGAACGTCTTTACGCGTTTCCGCTGTGTGTACAGTGGGAGCGGAGAGGAGGTGGGAATGCTACCTCATATCCCCTAAAATAGTCACTGTATTTTGACAAATGAATTAAGAAGTGTTGTAGTTACTCCCGGGTTATAAAATATATGATGTTACATGAAGTCCAACATGTCGGCTTGTAGGGAGCTAAAATGTTGAGTTTGGTATTAAATGAAAGGCATCTATTAAAATTCCGAATATATGCATATGCATATATAAACATATATACATTTTCTACATAAAAATTTATCTTTATATGTACGGCTGATAACTATCTTGTAGTGATCGGGTTTTAGTTTTTAACATTTTTCATGTTGACGATATTGTAGCGTTGCATTTCTGATATGAGTTTTTCTTAGTATATACGTATAATAAACTATTTACTTCGTACTTACCTATTTTATGTGACATTTACCAACACAATGTATATTGTTCAGGATAAAATCAACTTGAAAACAGTTGAGTCAATTTCAATTCTCATTTATAAATAAAACTTAAATGTCAAAGATGATAAATGAAGTAAGACGAAGAAGAATGTTTAAATAATTCAATGAATGCAAATAAAGAGAATTGAAAAACGTAGTTTGAAATCGTCGCAATTTGCATTCAATTTCAGCCGTTACTGATAAAACCTGGAATATTTAATTTATTGCAGATAGTAATTTACTGAGTTTTGCATTTTAAATACATTAAAAGTCCAATCGCAGTATGATTTTCTTCTACAAAATGATTTCTTTTTTACACGCTTTATAATATGAATACCACAAAGACATTTAATATTAAGGCGAGTCCTTTCTTCTCATTTTCCATACAAGTTACTGTTCCCATAATCTTTTTAAATACGATAAATTTTTAAATGAATTTGATATGGAAAAATAAACCAAAAAATTAGGTATCCGCGAAATGAGTTTCAAAATTTTTGGACTTCAATAAGTACTTTATTTTTAAATCTGAAATTAAATTAAATTTCGCCAGTGCTACGCATGTGTGAGTGCATACATGCGTGGCACAGAGTTTTGAGCTCCGCCCCTACCCTGTACACATACAGACTTGATGAGAGAGACCGCTTTATACATAAGAAAAGACCAAAAAAATATTTGAAAGCTAACACCACGCTAACACACGTTGCCGCTCCGTGCGTGGACGCGTGGTGCTCGCTCTCTCCTTTTAATTTGCTTTAAAAAGGGACAGAAGAAATAATCGATAATTCCTGAACAAGGCCTGTCAGTTTTATTACTATGTACTAAGGAGTCGTATAATATATCAAAAAAAGCCTATAGAAAATTCCGCAATGATATACGAGTATGTCTATCTCCTAACAATAATATTACAACAAGGACATAACCGCGTTTGAGAACGCACCCACTCTTGACACCTCATCATCAACATCATCAGCCGGGAAACGTCCACTGCTGGACATAGGCCTCCCTCATGGTACGCCACATCGACCGGTCCCGAGCCACCTGCATCCAGCGACTCCCCGCGACTCTAACCAGGTCGTCGGTCCATCTAGTGGGGGGACGGCCTGGTAGACGTTTCCCGGTACGTGGTCGCCACTCGAGAACCTTTACTCCCCACCGGTTATCGGTTCTTCGAGCGATGTGGCCTGCCCATTGCCACTTCAGCTCACTAACTCGTCGAGCTATGTCGGTGACCTTCGTTCGTCTACGGATTTCCTCATTCCGGACCTTATCACGTAGAGAAATTCCTAGCATAGCTCGTTCCATTGCTCGCTGAGTGACTTTGAGCTTGTTTATTCGGCCCACCTGCTAGCTGTCAATTGTCATCCGTGGCTGACGTCGAGATCGAGTCGTCTTTGTTACTTGTGAATAAACCTAAACTAATTCAATTTAACTCAGTATTTCATTCCATCAGGTTATGGGCCTATTTGGAATCCGTAAAAATAATTAGTTAAACAGTGAGTCGCGGAGTGTGTTCTCTGATTTTCAGCATCAAAATGGCTATATCCAACGTGTAAATTGAAAAGATGCAAGGACGTGAGAACTATATAACACCTGAAAGTTTGTTGTGCAAACGTATTTAGAGCACAAAGATCTATGTGACTGCGTGCAGCCTTCCAATGGCGTGGAAACAATTGATGCCGCCGATTACATTAAAATTAAGCTCTTACAAGCTTCAGTTTTTCATTACAAAACAGCATCGTAAAACTACCCCGAGAAGACGTTGTTACAACTGTAATGAGTTTGGTTATTTTAGCAAAAACTGCAATTATAAAAAGAAAACAAATGAAGGTAAAGTTTTTGCAGCAGCCTCTGAAAATGTGAATAGTAAGGAATAGTATGTGGATTCTGGAGCATCTTCACATATGACTAACTCCTCCGACTTGATGTACCTCTGATTAGACAAATAATGGTTGCCAATAATTCATCAGTCGCCGTGCTGAAGATGGGTAATGTAGACCTGGATTTTTATGGAAAAAATAATAAAATAAATCACATAGAGGTGAGAAATATTTTATACATTACTGAACTGAGTACCAACTTGTTATCAGTTAGTTAGTCAGTTGGTAAAGAATGTCTGTCAAGAAATTTATTAATACTCGGGATGTGAGATTTTTGAATACAAACAAACAGTTAGTTGCAACGGCAAGACTAACTAATTGAATACAATTCAAAGAAATGCACTTGTTACTTCATCCGAGAGTGAAAGTTTGGATACATGGCATTGAAGAATGGGCCATTTAAATTACAAAGAATTATTGAATTTAAATGAAGGTAACAATAAGTGTGCTGTGCTGAAGATAAGCATCAGTTACATAGAAATAAGTGTAATGGTAGCTGATGTACAAACCAAGGGGACTCCTCAACTGAGGCTGGAGAGCTGCTCGCATCAGATGGGTTTATGTCCTAGAGGGGATGTTGTGAGGACAACCGCATTCATAAGTTAATATATACTTATTGTATGTAAAGTATGTATTATTATTATTGATACATATTAGTTTGTTTTATGTATCTCTTATGTAATTGTTTATTATATTTATTATATCGTTCACACCTAACTGCCCTCCTCTCTTCACTATTTCTCCTTGACCTAGGACTGCAGTAAGAAATTTCTTTTGGAAATAAGCTGTTCCTTTTGTATATATTTTTATGTTTTTGTGTTATGTAAATATTATCTGTGTAAAAAAACTGTTTAAATAAAAATAAATTAATCAACTGAGTATTTCATTCCATCAAATAACCCACAGCTATAATTTTTAGGATTCCATAGTCAAACATGGAACCCTTATAGTTTCCCTGTCTGTTTGTCCGTGGCTCAACTTACAGACTTACTACTAGTACTACTGTATTTTATATGTTTGTTACCTCAGAACTTTGGACTGTGTGAACTGATTTTAATGATTCTTTTTTATTTGAAAGCCAGTGCTTTTGATGACAACTGATGCTTATCGATATCGATTCAGCAGTTTTAAAAGAAAATATGAAAAACAAATATGTACCCAGATCTACATCTAAGGGTGGACATTTTAGGGGATGAATGCTGCGGACATTTAGGGCAATTGAAGTTAGTTTGATCAATAAAGTTGTAGTGATTCACGCATCATCAGCCAGGACACGTCCACTGCTGGACATAGGCCTCCTCCATGGCATACTACAATGGCCGGTCCCTGTAGACCAACAACATCAAGTACTTTCGAAAAGAAAAGAAAAAAATTCCCGAGCCACTTGCATCTAGTGACTCCCTGCGACCTTTCCTAGTACATCCCATCTGTCATCCATTCTTCAAGCGATGTGACCTGCCCATTGCCACTTCGGCTCACTGACTTGGCGAGCTATGTCAGTGACATTAGTTCGTTTATGGATTTACTCATTCTGGATTTTATTTTATTCATCCTTCTCAATGCTTTTAGTTTCTGTTTTGCCATACAATATTTGAACTTATTTTTCAATCTAACCGCCTCCATGGCCTATTTGCTGAATGTTGGACAAACGTTGGGGCCTCTGGGTGCCCCGGGTTCAATTCCTAGTGGGAGTTACCTATCAGTGCTCAGTTTATTTGGTAATTATAGTAGGGCATTTTTCTATGTCCACCTAGCTAACTACCACCATGTTACCAAAGTCAGCCGCTAAACAGCAGTGTCAATAGCACTGTTGTGTTCCGATATTAAAGGTAGCAGAGCTATCGCCTCATTAGTATAATAATTATTATTATTTTTAAATTGTTTTTCTTTTTGGGTTTTTTATCACTTTGCAATAAATGATTATTATTATACTATTATTAGCTGTAGTCTTTATAGCTTGTTTTTTCATACAATCTTCAAAATCATTTTTAACGCCGTAGGGGTTTAATTTGATTTAGTTTTAGTAGTAAGTTATGTGTTAGGAAGCTACTTGCAAAATTTCAGGTTTGTAGCGTTTATGGGTTCGAAGATATTGTGATGAGTCAGTCAGTCTGTGAGTGAGTGGTATTTGACTTATTCTTAGTGATTTTATAAATTGATTGATATTTCAAATGATAAGGATATTGCCCATGAAAACCGTTCTCACTTCAAATTCTATACATATTGTTACATGTTCTCTTTGCGGATCGAGTTTCTTACTGAAGTGGTTTGTGCTGGAATCAGTCAGTCATTGAAGTCTTTCACATCTACGGATTATACACTTATACAGGTAGATTGTCAACAAGTCCACTGTTGGACATGACAATGTCAATCAATCACCGTACTTTACAAACGGACCGGTGATCGCAGTAAAATGTTTTTACATAGTACTACCCATTTTCTAGTTTTTAATGTTCCGAAGATTTGATGAAAAAATGGAAACTTTGCGAAATTTCATTATGGTATGGTCTTTATTTGTAAATTCTAAATTATATTACATTTTATACCGGATTTTGTGTAAATATTACAGAAAACCCTAGTCAAGGTTGTTGAGTATATTTTTTGAGAAATCATCAAAAAACTTGATAAACTTAGTTATGCGGTCCGGAAAATGAACCTTATTTCAAGGTAGGTAATAATAATAACAATGTGCGCGATTCCAACGCGCACTTTGCCCGTTCTTTACCTTTAGACGCCATTTACGACCCCCAGGCCACGAGGCTACATAGGTAGTATTTTAATTTGAAATATACATATACGCAATAAATATATTTCATTATTTGTCTACGTGAGAAAGCACAGATAACATTGGCATGAATCATATTGTACTGTGTAGGGCGCTAAGAAGCTAAGTATATGAATAAATGTATCACCATATGTTACTTTGAAACAGAATTTCACAATTTTGAGCTTTACTGAAAGAGATTAGCTTTACTAATTAAAATATTTGCAAGGTTGCCAGATCTATTTGCCGAGGCAAGCCCGACGCATCATAACAAATACAAGTGTATTCAATAATGACCCTTAACTACACTGATTAGGTCGTATTTACGACCACAATCAAACAGGTATGAGGTTTTCCGTTTTCAAACTTTTTCAGGCGACGTTGCCATACCGTGCGTATCGTCTCTAGTCGAAGTTTGTTATTTGTATGCGATTTGTATGTTTTGGTTGTTTGAAACCTTAACAAATTTTTATGTTGACAAATACATATCATCATCATCAGCCGGGAAACGTCCACTGCTGGACATAGGCCTCCCTCATGGTACGCCACATCGACCGGACCCGAGCCACCTGCATCCAGCGACTCCCCGCGACTCTAACCAGGTCGTCGGTCCATCTAGTAGGGGGACGGCCTGGTAGACGTTTCCCGGTACGTGGTCGCCACTCGAGAACCTTTACTCCCCACCGGTTATCGGTTCTTCGAGCGATGTGGCCTGCCCATTGCCACTTCAGCTCACTAACTCGTCGTATACATATCATATTTATTAAATAAGGTGTAGATGTAAATAAAAAACACATACTTATTCACTAGTTTTATTAACATATTTACATGGTTAACTATAATCATAATAATATTTACTCCTGATCAATAACATTTTAAAAAACTTCCACTTCTTTAATTAGGGGATATTGAAAGTTAGTCAATGCACATGAAACTTGAAAATTTTTATTCGAAAGTGTGCGGAGGTAACATGGGATATGATCTAATATGGAATAGCCTTTTACTCTTTGAATTGCTCGCTCAACATGAATCCTTGCTCATGCTATTGAAGTAGTTTGAAATACTTGATTGGGAGTAAACTGAGGGTAAATTGAGGTCAAAAAGGGTGGTATATTTACAGAAACTCCAGGTGGTAAAAGGTCATTAATGAGGAATCCTTTGGCAGCTAACAAGTCCCCAGGTGCTAATTTTTCTAGCAGTTGGGAGTGTTTGACTATAGCTTTATCTGATGTTGAGCCTGGGTATAATGCACTACAATAGGTTATTACTCCATTAGGGGCTACACCAACAAGAGCTTTAAAGGTGTTTCTGTGTTTATAGTGACTGTAAGTCAATTTTTGTTGAGTCATGGATTTTCTTGAAACAGCACAATATACTTCAGTGCAGTCGATCACCATTCGACAGTTTGTAAATTTAGCAAAGCAATTTGGTAAACATGTTTTATTTTTTGATTGTGTAGGTATCTAACTTATCAACCCTTTGTACAAATATTGATGGAATATATGAATCCAAGTAAAGGTAACATAGTCACAGTTTGTTTACTGCACGCAAAATGCACACTTAAGTCTGTGTGTGCCAAATTTAATCTGAGCTTAATCAATGTCATAAATATTTGATCTTCTTGGCTTATTCGGGTAAATTTCCAACCGCAATAATAGTTAATGTCGATACCTTCAAATAATTCCATTAATGTAGTTAGTATCTCCTGGCTCGGAATGACAGTATAATATCAATTCAATTTTTCGTTGTTTTCAATTCTTTTTAAACACTATGGCACTGTTTTGATGTTTTTTTATTTTTTATTATTAAAGATAGACCAACACTTGACCTCAATCTCACCTGATGGTAAGTGACGATGAGGTCGAAGATGTTACGTGTTGGTCTAGAAGGTGCCTATTTACTCTTCTTTTGAAGATTCCCAAGTTGTAGTTTTCGGGGAACACGGAAACCGGTAGTGCATTCCATAGTTTTGTTTTTTATGTCCAATTTTAGATTGTCATTTTCAGACCTTAGCAAAGTATTTTCTGCTGCTATAATTACATCATTCTTAACTTCAACTATTTCTTCTGATGAAAAATTTTCTATGGGTATGTCGTCGTCAGGTTTCCTTTGGTTCTTTGGATGTGAGAGAAACTCAAATATTTTCCCCTTATTATGGCTAAATAGCACAGGAAAGTTTCTTCTATCACCATCTTGAAAATGACAACTGCATATACGCGAGTGTTTGGAAGGCACCCTATCAGCCATCCTGTAACAAACATGAAATAAATTTTAAGTAAATTCAGCACACATATAAACAAAAACCACAGTAAAACATAAAAATTCTTAGTAATAAAAATGGTATGTACTGACCTTATGTATTTGATCCATTTCTTTAAAATCTTTTGATTCTTGGGAAACGTAAAAACTTGCATTTATGCTTATCGTTATAGTGTTTACATCCGGGCGCAAAACACATCATTTTGAAGCTTTTTAACTATAAAATTTCCTTTTAAAACAGCAGCCAATTTTTACTCTATTTAGTATGAGAATGTCAATTGTCACTGTCAATAAGTTTGTTGGACCGCGCCATATTGAAAATGGAAATGCGACGTTGCCAGATTTATAGATAGACAGCGTGGGCGGGACTACAAATGAAAGTATAGTCAACAATGAACATTAAGTACTCTACTTATGACCTATAATCGAATGGATTTACTAATGGATTGTTGATCTGGGTACGAGTCTAGGTTACAGGAATTCACCATAGCCGCTGTTTTTCCCATAATATTTTTAAATAATGGTTGTGGGTTACATTTAATATATTTAATATAAGTCTAGTGAAGTAAAGCGCCCGCGAAATGAATAATCATAACATATAATTCACGCATTGTCCCGATATTAGCGATTTGTCAAACAGCGCCGCCTTTTGGCAGGTTTGCGCGTAAAAAAGAGCAAATGTAAATCTCTCTGGAATACCATAACTTGAACTACATGAATATAACTTGAATATGTGCGTATGTATGTAATCTATTCTAGCAAGTCAATTATAACCTGTGTCTAAAACTAAGAGCGTGGCTTATAGCTAATTGTTTCTACACAATAGATGAGTATTTTAATTATTTTGTTAAAGGCAAATTATGAATTTGATGTTTTCACTCAGACCTATACTGGTTTGTTTTTGTAAGACCTGACATTTGTTTATAATTTTGTTATTGAATTTTATTGTAACTGCAACACACATTTTGCATGACAGTTTCTGGTTAAATTTGAGAAATCAGCAATCAACATGTTTTATAATGAAACCACATTTAAGCATATTAAATAATTAGAATTTGACCATCGAGCTCATATGACTAGTGGGCAGAAAAACTATTTAATTATTTATTGGGTACTGTAAGCACCGTAGTCGAGTTTGTGCCCATTTGTTTTGTTTTTGTGTGTTCTGAGTTTTTTTTAAAAAAAAAGGAAACAGAACTTGCTGGTTTACCTAAAACCTAAAAGAATATAACCAAATATTGTGGTCATTCATCCATAGTGAAAGTCTTCCTACAATCTCCAATAAGATATTGTTTATTGTTTTAATTGCATACATGTACTTAAAAATAATTTAAATAACATGTACTTGTCAGGGTGTAGCAACATTTCATAATATTTATATAATTCGCTTCATTACAGTAGAACTTAACTGGTAGTACTACATAATAGAAATTTTAAAATTTGTCATCAAAATACGAGTATTCCTTCATTGAATAGTAATTCTTGATCTTTAATAATTTATTTAATTCCTTGTCAAGTGTCTGGGATATATCTTGTTTTCAGTTTGAGTAATATTTCTGGTCTCTTTCCAGGAATGGTATTTGTGTCGGTGGTTGCTGGTATACTAACCGACACCTTTGGCCGCAAACCTTTCTTAGTATACGGGTACGGAGGGATCTCCTTCTTCATCGTCATAGCATCTTTAAGTCAAACATTTGAGATGCTTCTCATAGCCAAGTTCTGCGAAGGATGTTTGTAAGTACCATTTAAATATAGCAAAGAGATATTAAACAACGAGTAAAAGAAAAGTTAATTTGAAAAAGACGACTGCGTTGATTTTTTTACAGTCTTATGTTTTGATATACCCAGTGTCACTCTAATAGTAAATACGAATCTAACGTCACCTCTCAAGCTTAAATCCATCGAGCCTTTCAGACCACAGAGCTTGCCAAACATATCTACATAAATACTTACTATCGATAAACATAACCCTCCTGCTGAGGCCGTTGGGTAAAAATATAGATTTTCCAAGGCTGGTTTTACAAAGAGGTGAGCGAGATCAAAATTAAGCTATTAAACTACGTGTCTATTTGCTCCGACAAAGGTGACAAAGGGCACTACCTCTATAGTACTCGCACAATAAGTTTGCCCCTCTGAAGTTAGTCACAAAATACCGCGAAGTATCAATTATTATATAATATGCGGATACAAAGAAATGTCCTAGTGTTTTATGTCATCTAGGGATAGTTATTACCGAAAATAATTGACACACATTCCGTCAATACATCTTTGAAATTGCGGAGAGCTAACTTCAGAGGGCCAAACTTATTGTGCGAGTACTATACCTATACCTTGAAGGATAACAGTAATTTATACGCATGAATAAATACTGGTACATCTAAATACAAGTTTGTTATGGTGCAGTGGTGTGTTATGTGATAAACTTTATTTTTTAAATTTTATCGTGACAGCTACGTCACAAACAAAACTAATTCATTAGTCATAAATCACAAACAAATAAAAAATATTTTTCTGTTATAAATATCGCCGTGTTTATTTTTAATATTCAATGTAAACTGTAAATTGAAGCTCATAACTTTTACAAAGTTGTACCCCAGAGAAATCATTGGGGAAACGCTAATGTTGTATTTTTCCTACTTTAAAATAATCGGGCTTTTATTCATGATTGTCTCGAATAAAATTTAAAGAAAATAGCTTTATTCATTCATGAGTAAACGGTGGATTATTCTTAAAAAATCAAAATTAATAATGATCGAACTGATTTTGGCATCCAATATATTTATTATTCAGATAAAAAATTTGAATTTGTGTCACTTGATTGGTTGAGCACCTTGTTGGATTGTATAGACAGTCATTTAAAAATGAGAATATTTTTCTCCACAATGATAACAAACATGAGAAGACTTATAGCTTAAAATTGTTGTAAAATATGTGGGAGACTGGAGTCTAAACTAGATCAAGTATCTTTGGTATCCAGGTCCTCCTAATGTCAGAAAAAGAAGACAGAGAGTAGTATAAAGTTTAATTATGCAGAAAAACATAGATAAAACAGAATTAAATTAAATTTTTAAGGATGCATGAGTGCATATGACCGTGTGTGAAATGTGCAATGTTGTGGGTAGTGTGTGAGGGTGAGTGTGTGATATAGATGAGAGTGTATGTGAGTGATAAAGTTTAGAATTTAGTAGAGAGTCCTTGTGATTAGTCATAAATTTAATGTTTGTAGAAATGTATGTTTTCTTTTTATACTCGTATGTTTGTATGAGTTTATTTCTTTACGGGACTGTCACTACGTCATTGTTCAATCGTTTATAAAGGCGCTGTGTGTAGGAACACGATAGGTGTTTGAGAGGGCAGGCGAAGTGTTGGACGGGAGCCCTGCCGGTTGCTGCCCAACAATAAATAAAGGTTTGAAGATATACATATACATAAAAAAAATAGAACTGTGGTCATTGTGAAAGTACTATATTGAACTAACCCAATAATTAATATAATATAATGTATGTTTGCAGGTTTGCAGCAGCATTCAGTCCTGCCATGTCATTCACATCTGAGTACTGTCACAATGGTATCAGGGATAGAGTGATGTTATTTCAGTCTTCATATCAGTCCATAGGTCAAGTGGTACTAGCTCTTATGTCTTGGGGCTTACTGACGCAGAACTGGCATTTGGAACTCTTCGAGGGATCCTTTGGTACGTCTGCTTTAGATATCAATCTATAACTTTTTCAAAGTTTCTCATTTTGAGCTTCTTTAAACGATACAAGTCTCAAAAATTTGTTGGTATCTAGCAAACATTTTGTATCCCTTTTTATGAAAATTACGAAGACGGAGGAGTATGAAATTTCGCACATTTATAGTTTATACTCGTAATATAGAAAAGGAGTGCAGAATATTAAGAAAATAATTAAATAAATTAGCTGAGTGACCACTAATTTGGTATAATTACATATAATGAGTATATTCCAAAACCGGAAGCTAATATAATCACGATGTTTGTCAATTCGTATATTATGTTATATGAGCTTCTCCTTCTTAGAAACCGGTTAACGTAGAATTTGAAACAAAATTATGTGTATGATTTTTGTTTATGTAGTCAAAAGTATTTAATAACTAAAATATTTTAAAGAATCCCATCTCAAACGAATTAAGTAATCCACCATTGTATTCTTTCATAGCCCCAACTGTTTGCATTTAGAAATCTTTGGCACCTCTATTCACTAGAGGCACCTAGCGGTACCAACTAGCTAGAGTCTAATGGTCGACGACAGAATTTTAAGGACTGATTTGACAAAAGCTTGTGTAGAAAAGTGTTGCGAAAATTATATTTTCATTTGATTTAAGGCTTAGCAAATAACATTTTGTAACAATCAGAACCACACTAAGTGAACTGTGGCAGCATTCGTGTCCTATGTACTGTCAAAGCAGACCGTGAAATTATGGCGTCGACTGAATATATATATGTGTCTACGCATTTTAAATTAGTTCCATAGTAACTTTCAACCGTAACCACTTGCAGTTATGAACACGTGGAACTTCTACCTGATGACAATGTCAACATTCTCTCTAATTGCGAGTGTCCTCTACAGCTTCCTACCGGAGAGCCCTAAATATTTGCTGACTCAACACAGATACGACGAAGCTAGAGAGACTCTCATCAAGATATACATGATTAACACTGGCAAGGCACGTGAGACATTTCCGGTAAGACATACTTGTACATAATGTACAAAGGATATATACTAAAACAGGGTTGCAAATAGACGCACAAAACTACCACTGACTGTACCTTAACTGAAATGTAAACCACTATAAAAAAGAAACCATTTAGAAATACTTGTAGTGCCCCTACCTACGGGTGTTCCATGATATAAAGCTTTAAATAAGATATTTTATAACTCTACAACTCTACATATACAGAAATAAATGAATATGAAAAATAAAAGAAGACAAAATAGTTTTTATATAAAAAATAATGTAGTAACGATTGAGTAATAAATTGAGTGTTTAGGACAAAATTGATGTTGAGACACGAATACAACATTTGCGTGTTGATCGAAGCCATATGTACGAACAAATAATTCTTTTCTTTTATGTAGTCAAAAATACCGTTTCTTTGTGACCTTTTAGTTTTAAGAGTTTATTAACAAAACTATTGACATTCTCTTCACTATATGATATATGCCGAACAAATACGCAAGACTGTAAAAGTAAAGTTACTACAAACGTATATATTTAATGGATAAAATAGCAGAAGGCACCGTTGAATAAAGTTTTCCCTAATCGTTTAACAGAAATTCCTTAACTATCTCAGAAACATCACAGAACCACGTTTATTTTTCGTGTCCCAAACAGAAATTTGTCAGTGTCGAAAATCTTAACATAAAGGAATAATGACGTAATAAAATAACGATCCACAAAATTAATGAGACGTCAGCTATTTATGAAATCGCGCGGCTTTTCTAATTACGTTCTTCAACCTTTGGAAGCTGCAAAAGTCAGGAGTTACGAACTTTGACCTTCGATTTTAGCCCTAAATTTTGTATCAGCGTGTATCGAAGTTTGTAACTACCCGGATGCTGAAACTTTGGGAAACTTTGGAATTGTTAATAAAAAGTGACATATCAGGAAACTGTGTGGGCAAAGATTTACTGAGCTATTTACGAACTTGAAGCTATTGTTATGAACTCTTATTTAATACAGGTTATTATTTAGGTTTGGGTAATTACTTATACAGGATGTCTCACAGCTACTCGCAAAAATCGATCCACTTCTAGATATATTTTTACAGAATTTTTTTTTACATTTGATCCGTCCAGACAGTGCAAGAATTTATTTGTTCTCGTTAACTTAAGATTGACGGTACTTTATATCCTATTACAGTATTTAGACATATGGAAAAACCAAATGAAGCCAATAGATGAAAATCCAGAGAAAAATGTGAAGATATCTTTAAAACGTCAACTGGTAACGGGCCTGAGAAACGTGAAGCCAATTTTCCGGAAGCCTTTAGGCCCGTACTTGGCTCTATTTTGCTCGATGAACTTCTGTATCATGATATTGTAAGTTATGAACCATTATTTTAGACAAATGATTACTTTTTTCAATTTTTAGCGCAACAGGTTTGCGAGTATATGTTTTACAATTACACCTTTAAAACTAAAACAATATCCAAATATTAAATAAATTCAATTTGAGTAGCTTATAAGTGCTTGCATTGGAGATATGTTTGTCTGTATTAGTTCAACTGCTTAAGGTAAGAGGCGAAACTAATTTATTTACCGTAGTAGTAAATTTTTTCATTAAGTTCAGTTTAGTGTCTGTCTAGATCAATATTAGCCAGAATATAATTAACGCGTTCAAAAAGAACTAAAAACCAGCTCAATTGCCTTACAATTTGTTTTTTGTTGATTTTCTCAAAGAGCGATCAAGCAACTTCGATAAAACTATATGGGACCACCTCTAAAGTATGTTCTACCTAACCTAAAAAAAGAAAATCGGTTCACTGTTGGTGGAGTTATCGCTAACACACATACTAAAAAACATACGCGTCGAATCGTGAACCTCCTCCTTTTTTGCAGTCGGTTGAAAATAGACACACAAAACCATTCTTACCCTAAAATCCAGTGCCAATATCCCAGATTGCTTATACTTCTGTTTGTTTATGTACATTACCTGAAAACAAATGAAATCAAATTTTATCGTTATAACTATTATTTATTATACTAGCAGCCCGTCCCGGCTTCGCACGGGGTAGACAATTATTTATTTTTGGAAATTTGGATATAAAACACTTTTTTTCACAAATATTTTTATTTATTAAAAAATTATTATTTATTAATTATAATTATATATTAAAAAAAATTATTTCAGTGCCGCCTCCACCCCGCCCGCCGCGATGCCCGGCGCGCTTTTCAGACTGCATCGCAAACAACGGCCACGGCGCTATGGCGGTTTTGTTTACTGTTTGAATTTTTTAATTCGTAATATCTTTTGAATGGAAAGTCCAATTTAAATAATTTAAAAACTATTTTATAGGTAGTTAAATGGTCTTGACCATAAAATAATTTATTTGGATAAGGATTAATATAAACACATAAATAGCATGGTTTGAATTTGGTTAGCATTTTCATTAATGTTTAAAATGAAAAAAGTTGTTGTAGTGACATAACTACAATAGTTAGACATATGCTACCGCGGAGTTTTTTGTAGACATTATGATGTTCTTCAATATTGTTGTACATTATTTTGTTCTATCGCTAATAGTTTCGGCAGCGCATTCGACGAAAGACATTTTAAGACTCATTTTTCTACACCTTCGGTTACATTGTTCAAATTTTACCAAGGATCCCTAATTTTTTTCAAAATGAAATGTAGCCTATGTCAAATTGGAAGAATGTAGCATACTATTGGTGAAAGAATTTTTTAAATCGGCCCAGTACTTTTTGAGCCTATTCATTACAAACATACAAACATACAAAAATAGTTACAAATCTTTCCTCTTTATAATATTAGTGTAGATATGTGGTTAAAGAACTTTATTTTATTTCTCATAAAGAAATTTTGTTTTCACTTACATGAGAAATTATACATATTATACTTATTCAACTAGGGTATCTTAGAAGTAAAGTAAAGCTAAAATAAAATAAAATTAATTTTGAGTGACGGTCAGTCACTATTTAACTAAGAACCAGTATCGGCCGTTCGCTGGAACGAGCGCAATACACAGAGCAACCGCAACTAGATATGGCATTGTTTTATGTAATTGAATGTTGTTTTGTGTATGTTATTTGATGTAAATATAATAATATAATAATACTATAAGACTATAAATATGTATCGAGAAATGAAAGTAGTTATTAAATAAGATAAATAAAATATGCTTTTAGAATTACTTAAGGTTAAGCTGTCTGTTTGTGATGTGATATTTAAGTAGTTTTTTAAAAGTTGTAATGCTTTTGGAGTCTTTTATATCTTTTGGTAATTTGTTATAGATCTGAGCCCCCTCATACAAAATATTTCTTTTACCATAATTTGTTCGCGGTGCATGTAGATTTAAATCATTAGCATGCCTTAGTCTATGTTTATGCAGATCACGTTTTCTTGTAAAAGTTATTTGCGTATGAATATCCTTATTTAGAATTTTGCGAACTAAGATGCAGGTGTAGTAAGTGTATGTTTGACTTATATTCATTATTTTCGTTTCGCGGTACAGCGTGTCAGTAGCAGTGAGGAAGTCGTAATTAAATAGTGCCTTTACTAATTTATTTTGTGCCACTTGTATTATATGTAAGTTCGTTTTCGCAGCTGAGCCCCAGATTTCGACTAGATAGTCAAGATGTGGTTTTATTAAAGAGTTGTAAATTATATACCGAACTTGTCGCGGTAGGCACTTCACAATACTACGAACAAGACCTGTTAGTGACGTCAGTTTTCTTTTCATTTTTTCTATATGCTGTATATGTAAACGAAAACTGTATATATTCATACAGTATATCAAAAATTGAAGACTCATAAATTGTTTTATTTACTTAGTTTTATATATAACTTTCAGATAAAATAAATTCGTATATTTTTATTCACATGTTAAAAATATTTAAATTTAACCAAATGATTGCAAATATGTGGGAGACTGGAGACTATACTAAATCAAGGATGTATAAATTATCTTAATTAACTAGTTCCTCTAAATCTCAGTTAAAAGACAAAGTGTCATGCGTATGTTTTAGATCCAATAATAAATATATTTAGAGAAACAGTAAAAAGTATGAAGTCAAATATATGATTTTGTAGGAGGCATGAGTGGGGAACCTTATAGTAGGCAGTCCCTCCTACTACATGCACCCCATACCATGGAGGACGCCTATGTCCTGCAGTGGACGCTTCCTAGCTGATGATGATAAGTGTGGGAATGTGGCAGAGTGTGTGATGGTGTGAGTGGTGTGAGAGGGTGAGAGTGTATAGGATGCGTCGGCATGAAAATTGCACGCTGGCATTATTAAGATAAGTTTCGCTTACGATTAAATGTTGAAACCGAATAAATAGTAATAATAACCTTCTTTCAGATACAATGTAGTGAGATTGTGGTTCCCTCAGCTGTCGACGATCGTTGAACATTACAGCAACGATACAAATACAAACCAAGACCTGTGTGTCATTCTCGACGCGTACACCGACGACCTCAGAACGAGGACTGCTAATGTATCCATTGAGGTTGTGGAGAAGTGTGTGCCGGTATACATAATCTTTATATTTTCAATATTACTTCCAAGCGCAACGGAATATTTAGCGTGGCCTTCACCATTATCTTTATGAAATACGTGTGCGGATCGATGCAGAAAGAAATATTGTACAAAAAGGTAGATTTAGGCGTCTGCAACAGCATTGTGGCGATTCCGAATTACCAGGAGTACACTTCACTAAAGACAAGCGTTCTTACATCCTCAACCTCAACTTGACTGGTCAAAACCTCTAGTTACGTCGGAACCGTGACGTTGTAAGGGTGTTTAGTGAATGCATACCTTGAATGTTGTTGCGTATGGTAGCGTTTTTTTAAATAAACTAAATGGTCGAGTCTCTATGGAGGTATCAGGTTTAATTTAAGGAATCAACCTCGTAAATCAAGATTAATTTTTTAAATATGTAATGGAAATGGTAATTGTGGTGTACCATGGAGGATGCCTATAGCCAGAGAGATTTAAATATAGTAACAGGTTATAGAGCGGTCATTGGGAAACGTTTCATATAAAGATTTTGATCTCAAAAGTCAACGGTATGTCAAATGTCTTGTACAGCCGCGTGACGTGATGTGACACTAGAATGAGTAACTTATTACCAATTGGTAATAAGTTTAGGATCAAAATTTTTGTTTGCTTTGTCCGGTCTATTACTATTAATGTTAAATGTCTTTGCCTATAGCCATCTGTGGACGTTTCCTGACTGATGATGACTATGAATGGAATCTAATCGCCATATCTCAATGAATGTAACAATCATACAACGACACTTGCTTACTACAAAAGATTCACGCTGTTAAACTCCTAATATGTATTACTGTTATCATCAACAAATTCAGTTATCCAGCTAAAGCTTTGAGTGGTCTTTGTTCAGTGACATAGAGTCCATTGTAACTCTACATTAATTTATTCTTACTTTACAGGTTAAAAGCGGCACAGAAACATACATCAACACAGTGATAGTTGGCTGCGTTTGTATACCACCTTATATGTTAAGCGGAGTCCTAGTAAACATAGTGGGTAAAAAGGCCCTAGAAATGGTAGCTGGATTGATCACTATAGCAGCTACATTCAGCTTAAGATGGGCGAGAACAAAATTTCAAGTAGTTGCTTTATTTGCTATTGATCTGGCTATCTCTCAGGTCATGATGAGTCTATTGCAAGCTTGTACTGTTGAAGTGTTCCCAACTTCATCTAGGTAAGTCTATGTCTGTATTAAATCCTTTTACATAAGCTATGATCCCGCAAATGATCTAATATAAAGCAGCACACACAAAATACAGTTAAAATCTACAAAAATCTCGTTAAATTCACAAGTAGCGACAGAAAATACAATTTAAGTTATTCAGTGTGTGCAACTAGATTAAGATTTCTAGATTAAAATTATAGCTGCTAGTTTTTTTTATACAAAAAAAACTGAAGAAAATTATTACAATCGTCTCAAAACTCAGTTAAAAACTTCACAAAATTTAGAATAACGGTACTTGGAATTCATAAATAAAAACATGCTGTTTCATTTTCTGAAGATACCGCTGAACGAGAGTCGTGGCGTTTTATCAATGTCATTTTTAATTGACCTATCAACTTTTAAAATAGATGGCGCTGTGCCATAATAATTTAAAACAGTAGCTGTAACAAGTAAATACGTTCAAAAATAACTGGAAACCGACTTCAATTGCCCTAAAAGTCTACTTTTATTAAAGCAAATTTAAGATTTATATTGTTTTCTCATGCATGCAACTGTCAGAATTAGACCAAATTGAAATTAAACAACACGGGAAGCACCATATTTCAAATATAAAAAAACCTCCAAATTAAATTAAATTCTGAGGAAAAAGGTAAACATACCCGTCGAATTGAGAACCTCCTCCTTTACAAAATCGGTTAAAAAGAACTACCATGTAAAAGGTCGTTGTTTCTGTAACAGTAAACTTTATTAATTTTACTTTATTAAATTTACTAAGGTTACTGTCCCAATTTATATATTTAGAGTATATTGGAACTTCTTTTTTCTCGAAATCTCTTTGATGAGATCTTCTCTTCTCATCTCTTTTTAAAAATGTTTCAGAACTGTGGCGGTCTCAACGATAATGACAGCGGGTCGCATCGGAACTCTTGTAGGAAACATTATGTTCCCAATTCTACTTGACATGGGCTGCGTTGTTCCTTTATTCGCATTAGGAGGTGTTATGATATGTTAGTACACATTATATAATTACTGAGCATTTTTAACCTTGTGGTCTCCTTGACATTATACTTGTATTATATTGACTTGATAGCCAATCTACCTACGGTTGTGTCTAACGTGGCGATTTACTAAATACAGATCTACATGACACATGTATTGGCTATGCTTGAGAGACCTCATACCACAAACATTATAGGAAAATCTAAGCGAATTCTTTGACTAGTATAATTTTTGAGAAGTCATCAAAAGCCTTGACCTACAAATTTAGTTATGCGGTCGAGAAAATTAAACCTTATTTCAAGGTATAACTGTGTGTAACTGTAAGTTTCTCTCCATGGTTCGGAATCCCGTGACTAACTTTCATTTTACTGCTTCTTAGGGTTCTATAACCGAAGGGTAACCAACGGGACATTATTACCTCCACTGTTCATCCGTCTGTCTGTTAGCGGTCTGTATCTAATGACCCGTAGTAGGTAGACAGTTGAAATTTACACGGAATGTATATTTTTGTTGCCGCTATAACAAAAATTAATAAAAAATAATTAAAAATTCTCGAGTAGCGACCAGGTATTTGGAAAAGTGTACCGGCCCGTCTCCCTACTCTATGAACCTACAACCTAGTTAAGGTCGCGGCGAGTCGCTGGATGCAAGTGGCTCGGGACCGGTCAATGTGGCATACCATGAATGAGGCCTATGTCCAGCAGTGGACGTTTCCTGGCTGCTGCTGATGATAATCACATTAAAATCGTCGCTTGACGTTTACGAACTATTAGCGCCAATATAAGAAATTAACAATTGCGTATGTGGTTTCGTCAGGCGCATTCGCATTTCTAAGAATATCTGAGGAATCAATTATCTCATGCAAAACTATTTTTAGCAATGACACTTATTCTTTGAGTTTTCACTCCTAGTAAACTCAATAATCAAACACATGCTCCAAGGCAGTAATAAATATTTACCGTATTCCGAGGCGCATAATGAATAGTTTAAGAATGCTGTTTGATAAATTATTTCTATTAAATGAATGTCCTTAAACACCTAGTAAACTACTGTAGGTAACTGGGACAAACTAACTACATACCCAAAGTCTAAAACTGATAGGGAAAGTTGCTGCAAACCCAATTCTAACAAAATTTACGTTTGTTACAGGTGTCACAACTTTGTCAGTCTTTCTGCCAAAGAAAAAGAAGAATTAATTTAATTTATGAGTTGGTTTATCGTATATGCTAAGACAATATTTATCACTTCAGTGCAACTTCTACACCCACGTTTAGCAAACCAACCTATAGACATACGAGACAGTGTGAGTATGCTAAAGAGCATACACTTAACGTTGATTTATTATTTCCTATTTGAAAAGAATGTTGTGATAAAATAAAGGTGATATTTTCTAAAAGGTATTTGTATTTTATTTTGATAAAGGTAGTAGACCCAACGCCTCATTAACTTGTGGCTACTGAGTTGCCATCCAACGGCCTTATCGTCGCTATTAGGTGAGGTAAAAGCCAAGTGCTAACCCATCATACATTACAAAATATATATAACACAAGGAGCATTATAAATAACTGCTCGTGAAGTTATGTAGAACTTAAGGTCTATATAAGCTCTTATAAAAGTTCACCTAACAGTCTATAGCCCTATATAGGCATCTCTAATCCATTATAATACTTTTCGCTGTATAAAGGTTGGATAATGGTATAGCAAAATGCTTGTATAATGTATTTAGCTTGAGTGCAGCATACCACAACGCTTTTGTATAGCTTTCAGCTGTTTTTAGTGCCTTTGGATCTTTAATAGCATTTGTATTTAGTATTTAAATGCCTAATGCTCCTTAGTAGCATAAACTTTAACCATTATAATACATCGACAATTCGCTGTACAGCTGTTAGACAGTTTCAGTGCCTTTGGTTGTATTATAGCATTTTAAGTAGTAAGTAAAAACTTAGTGCTGCTGAACAGCATAAACTTGGATAATTGTAATGATTGTATTTTAAAAGTGAAACTGAGTGCTGCTATACACCCAACAGCTAATTAAACACATGTGCGAGTTATTGAAATGCGTAAAGCTGTAAATACATTACATTACGTGTTTGTAATTTATCGTCATTTGTCCACCATACATTCCATCACGACAACATCATTTTTTGGGTTCCGTACCTCAAAAGGAAAAAAGAAACCCTTTTCGGATCGGATTTGTTGTCCGTCCGTCCATCTGTCTGTCTGTCAAGACCATTTTTCTCAGGGACGCGTGGTGGTATCAAGTTGAATTATTAATATCGAATACTCAAGTCTGCCGTCCCCTGGAGCTGTGAAAAGATCAAACTTCTAGGTCAACGCAACAAAAAGATGTAGTTGTTTAAGGCTAATCTTTAGACCATTTCCATAGAAAATGCAAAGTACCAAAACCTATAGGGTACTTCCCGTTGACCTACAACCCTGAAATTTGGCAAGAAGCAGAATCTTGTTATGTTCACAAACTTAACTTTGCAGCTGAAAGTTATACGTCGGGTATGTCATTTAGTTGCAAAGTAAAGTTGGTTTTTCAATAGAATTTTCATTTTCGGCACAGCATTGTTGGGTACATTAATATGAAAATCATAAATAATCGAAACGGTATTTTCAGTAAATTAATTATTTATATTCTGGACGGAACCCTCGTTGCGCGAGTCCGACTTGCATTTGAGCGGTTTTTTAATGTTGAATGACTTACTTAATAAAACTGTATATAAATGTTGTTCAGATTAAAGGAAATGGGTTTTGTCGTTTTGATCAAGGATCACTAAAGCTAAGTAACGGAACTAATTCAGTTCACATGAAATCTACTTGACTACATGTGAACACATAGAAAACCACAATACAGACGATGGCATTATAGTAGTTTATAAAAAGTCTTCTCTCTAACTGTTGGCATCTTTATTGTTCACGTGTGAGTGTTAACACAGCTTACGGTATTTAAAATACATTTTAATTATTCACCAAACTGTTATAGACTGAAGCCATTTTGTAAATACACCTTAACCAAAGAAATATTATAATTTCAGGCCTTTGATAGAAACTAATAGACCTATAATAAAGTGACAGCTAAATTTAATACTGTTATACCATAATTTTTAAGTTTATCATGCAATAATTTCGTTCTACATCCAAAAATTACATTTTTTATTATGTTGAAGCCCTTCAACAGTATGTTCTATAGAAGATACAAACATATCCCCCCCAAAATTTGTTCGTACGTTTTGATTGACCTACGTAACACCAAAAAACACTTGTTGAATTGTTAGTCTCCGGTATAAATTTATAGCCGTGTGTGTCTCGCGATAAACATTCGCGTTTAATAAGTGTACGAATCAGGCTGGGTGTCTCCTAGAATCTTAGATAATTTTAATAGGTCTTAATAGTGCCGTAAACAATCTCTTCATATTTGTTAGCTCAGTAGAAATGTTAAACTGCGTGTGTTGGTGTAATGAAATAACGTTAAAATTGTACGAAAATGAGTACAGTCAATACAGCAGCTGTGGCTCAGAATTGTAAGACGCATTTATTTAAAAATGTTTTTTCAAGTGTAAAAATACAATCACCGTAAGTGTTCCAGGGGTTTTGTACAGACAACTAAGTGAAGGGCAAGAGAAAGAGTTGAATTAACGGAGAGTGTACTACATCAAAGGCTCCCAATCTTTACAAGGCATAAGAATCGATGATTATAAACTTGCCTGACAAGTGTTTAGTTCAAGGCTTTCCCTCTTGTTAGATTTATATTTACGAGTATAAGATGTTGAGATAAATCTTTATCATTGAAATACCTTATACGGCTAGCGATGATGATAATGATATTCCATCAAGTTTGCAGAGGACAAAACAGACAGTGCATTCAACTCGAATTGATTTTTATGTAGTGGTGCTATTGTTATAATTTTAGGTAAATATGAAGAAAATACTGAAAGCCCTTTGCAGCAGATCAACGAAATTCTCAAAGTGTGTCAGTTCGGTTGGTTCCAAGCACGGATACTGTTCACTGCTTTCTTCGCTTTTGTTTCGGGCTTATGTGTCAGTAATACGACACCATACATATTGCCTAATGCAGAATGCGATCTCGACATGAACTTACTGCAGAAGGGTGTCTTAAATGCGTCACCGTATGTTGGTGAGTGATTTGCGCAAATGACTACTTTTATGTAATAACTGATGAGACTTGAAATGACATTAAGGTTGAAAATTAAAATACTGAGACTTCAATTAACGTCAAACTGCAAATTTGTATCGAAAGTTCAAAAAATAAGGCATCTTGCTCTGTAAGGCCAGTTGAAGAAATTGGTTTTTGTATTCCTGTTTCCTTTAAAAGAGTATTCGATAATACGTTATGTATTGTAGTACTTCTGAGCGCGATCCACCTCTTCCTGAGATGTCATCATCATCATCAGCCGGGAAACGTCCACTGCTGGACATAGGCCTCCCTCATGGTACGCCACATAGACCGGTCCCGAGCCACCTGCATCCAGCGACTCCCTGCGAATCTAACCAGGTCGTCGGTCCATCGAGTAGGGGGACGGCCTGGTAGACGTTTCCCGGTACGTACGTGAGATGTATCATCATGTAACTAAGAAACCTAGGCAAAAAATGTATATCTCTCCTTGTTGGAGCTATTTATTGATTACAAGTATGAATTTCGAGATAGGCAAGCTTGGTATAAACCGTGATGGTCTATGCCAATGCTATGATAAATGAAGAAGTACATACGTACAATGATGATTTGTAACTAGAAGAAAGATGAATTTCATTCTTACTCATTTTGTATTTTTGCTATTTCAGGAATGATTCTAGTTTGCTTGTTAGCTGGCTTCTTAACCGATACTTTTGGACGCAAGCCTTTCCTTGTGTGGGGTTTCACTGGAATCGCATTTTTCACTATAATATCGTCTCTTAGTCAAACGTATGAGATGCTACTCTTCGCTAAATTCTTTGAAGGAATTTTGTAAGTGTTTTAATAATTTCACTTACCAGCCTGTATTATAATATTGATCGTTTTTACGTCCTTTTGGGATAGGTACATTATTGTTATTATAAACTAGCAGATATTAACAGTTCAAAAACTAGCGCAGTATAAAATTTCCTTCTACTATCTACCAAAATAGAACGAAATCGTTATCTGCCATGAGTAGGCATACCTCAACGTCATTGGTTGACATTACGATAGACAATGTACACAAAATAATTGGATAAATTTCATATTATATAATATCACTTCCTTATCTTGGAGAGAGAAAGAACAAGGAATAAGTGATATCATTACAGAAGGAAGGAAGGAACTGCAAACTTTATATAGCTTCTACGAAGTAGAGCCCGGGAGAAATCTTGGATGGAACCTTCTATATTCATGTATTCTAAACTTTTGGCACACCATTTAGCAACTGATTCTACTACACTTAGGGCGCTATCGGTGTTTGATTGTTTATGTTGTCATCTCTTACGTCTTGGTTGATGATTTCATATTGCACCAGGGAGTGCAATCCACTAACGACAAATAAACATACAACCTCACAGCTCGGTGTATTCCTAGTAGTTGCACTGCACTGCACTCTGCACTCACCCACCCGCACTGCACTTCCCAAAAGTTCCGTTACTCATTCAATGGGTCTGAACACAGTAGTATGAGTAATGGAACTGCTGGGAATAAAATTAACAGCAGTCCAGCCACGGGACAGCTTCAGTGTAACACTGGGAAGACACGATCAGATCACAGATGTCATTGCTTACTTCATTCAATATTGACGCCGTTAGGTTGTAAGGATCTCAGGAGATAGCACCCTAGTATTTATTCAAAACAACACCAAAATTATACATGGACAAAATGAATATTATTATAGAGTTTTTTCATTGACGAAAAAGATTTCAATCCTTGTTGTCAGAAATAATTCTTGCTTGTGACGGTGTTCAATCAGGCCGCTAGGCTAGGCTTCTTGACCCTTAACGTGTACACTTAGCAATTGATAACTAATCATACGCAATACGATATTACCCAATCAAATATGTATATCTTACATGAGTTTATTGGTAGATCATTAAGCAAACATAAATTCACCTTTACGCTTCACTGAACAGCAATTCTCAGTTGGCGACATAGTTTTACTTACATCAGCAGTTAACCATTCGGAAACAAAACTCAATAGCTTGCAAGTGGCCCCCGCGACCCAAAGGGACAAGCCCTACTCGCAAACTAGACACGTCCCTAAGGAGTTACAGCTACCCTTTTCCCTTTGTCGATTCTTCAAAGGATCATAAAGTAGCTTTATGATATTTTGGCGTGTCTTGAAAAAGGACCTCGTTATTGCTAAGAAAAAAGGATTAGTTTTGTGTAGTTCTGTAAGGTTCTAGATGACTCGAATTTGTGGTCGAAGGACAGAGTCTTATATGAAATAATTTTTCCTTATCACCGAATAACCAGGGAGGGACTGTGTACCGAAGAACGTGTGTCGACGTCCTAGTAACGGTCTCGGGGAGGAGCTACGAGTAGATGCAAGGTCAAGGATTAGTTTGAGTATTAGACTAGAGTTTGTGCTTATAGATTCAAGATATAATATTTTCAGATTGGCTGCAGCATTCGGTGCAAGCATGATCTACACTTCCGAGTTCTGCCACAATGGCGTTAGGGACCGAGTATTGTTACTACAATCTTCTTACCAATCGGCAGCTCAAGTTTTACTCGCTCTCATATCGTGGGGTATACTGACGCAGGAATGGAAGCTTGTTCTTTTCGATGGACTCATTGGTGAGTATGGAATATTTCAGATGGTACTCGTACAAAACCTTAACTAGCGCATTTCAAACATGCACTGTCTGATAAAAATTTGGATAAAGTTATAAAGTAAACGACACTTCTAGACACACACTTCTTTCTAGACACAAAAGTTTAAAGTTAAATATTTGTATATCGATCAAAAAGGCTCATTAAAAACTGAATGTATGAAAATCTGATCAACCACATAAATAGATTGGTTCTAGAGCATCTCTGGAAAGCTGTAATTTTTTTATGTATAACGAATTTGCACTTGGCATTTATCGAACCTGATTATAAGTGCCGATAAGGTCTTTGGAAAAAAAGCGTTCGCACTGAAAAGTTTCAAGCTCTGCCAACATTCAGAACGAAACACATTAAATAGCCTTATTAACACTGCTGTTTGCCGGCAGACTTAGGTAAAATGGTGGTACTCTTAGCTAGACGGACAAAGAAAATTCCCTACAATCAACTTAACCGAGCAACGATGGGTCTCCATTGGGAACCGATCCCGATACCAGGCTTCTTGCTTTTTCTCCACATCCTTTTAGACCGCGAGCGAGCGGCCTTCTTTTGTTTTATCTGAACTGTGAATGTGCAAAATTACAAGCTGCAAGATGAATGTCAAGTGTCAACTCATCATACATAAAAAATAAACTCAAATTGTCGTCAAAGGGCGATAGTAAATATTTGATTGTGCCAATTTTGTTGTTGTATACACTGTATCACTCAAGAGTAAATATGCGATTCCCACACGCTCGTTGGTAATCGATCACTTTCTTCCCTCGGTCAGTAATGCACTACTGAATAGTTTAAAATCAAACTACGCTAAAATATAAATCCTATCAGGAGATACTTTTCTTTTTGTGGCGTATTGTATAAGCCGTGTATCTCAGTTGATCAGATTCACTTTTTGCCGTAGGTTTCGTAAAAACTGAGATATTCTAAGAGACGTGCAGCTTATACCTACGTATAATGTTTTACTTAAATCAAATTCGAATCGATTCTTACCCTTATTTGTATAAATAAGTTTATGGTGCTATTAAGGATTCTGAATTAAATATCTTCTTGGGGAATTTTCAGTTATGAATGCATGGAATTACTATCTGCTAATCATATCACTTTTCTCTTTAACTGCTGTGACACTGTATATCTTTTTGCCGGAGAGTCCTAAATATTTACTGACGCAGCACCGATATGATGAGGCGAGAGAAATTCTCATAAATATGTACATAACAAACACTGGGAAAGCTCGAAAAACATTTCCGGTAAGAAATTTACTTCCTTTATCCTATATACCGTGTGGTGAAAAGGTGACCGAGGGAAAAAATTCAGGAGATGTAACAACAATATCTTCCTGCGATTAACAATCCGCCTGCCAGTCGTAGTGATCATGCCAAATCACATATCAGAAATTCTGACATTACGATCTATGAGGCTCACGCCCAGCATTGGACATTCTTCCGAGTGTGGCAATATAAGACCATATATTACCAACTGCAAACTGCAGCTGAAATACCAGCATTGTGGACTCATGACCTGTTTGCTGGGGTGATACATTGCAAAAAACGATGTCATTATTGTTATTTATCACTCTGTACTTGCAGATGAACTCTTTTCAGGGTTCCGTAATCGAACAAGTAACCCTCTAAATTTGGCTCTGTCCGTCTGTTACGGCTTAGCTCAGAGACTCTTACCACTAGAACGCGGTAATAATATTGAGATTAGAAATAGAAAGATATAAAAAATTCAAAGTGTGTGTAGTTGCCGTCAGTTCCATCCCTAGATAGTTGTCTTTCCTAGCATTAGGCTTAAAATTCATTACTCTAACAGCTAAGGATTAAAATCTTCCTTTTTTTAAACTCTCAATCGCTGCAACCTGAATGTCTTCAAGGCCACATTGAAGAGGCAACCGTGCACCATCCTAGACTACATATAAGCCGAAGCCATAAATGAAAAAAAAAACATATGGAATTAATATGACTTTCGTTACAGTACTTAGAAATATGGAAAGATTCAATGGAGACAATAAATGAAGAACCCAAAGAGAGATTGAAAGCAAGTTTTAAGCACCAGCTTGTGACTGGTCTGCACAATATCAAACCAATGTTCAGGAAGCCTTTGGGACCATACTTAGCTCTGTTTACTGGAATGAACTTCTGTGTTATGATGTTGTGAGTCCCAAATGATTTTGTTCTTATGATTTCGTTTAGGCGTTTTTACAAATCGTGACGAATGTTGAATTTTGCCAAATGGTTAAATAAATATTCATTTATCGGTAGTCGGTTTGGTTGGCGGTAGATCATTTTCTGTATCCGTCTGACTAGATGACTCTGAGTCGAGATGAGTCTGATTTCAACTACTAAGGGTAAATATCAAACCTTTCAATTTGTAGTGTTGCTAAAGTTGTATTTCATATACTTTGTGGGCTCTTTTGAAAGTGTTTGATGAGCAGAACCTGCATATGAACTTTTGAGGGTCTGATGATGGATCAGAACGACGTTGAAGGGAATCTTTCGAAGGCAAATAGCTAGTAAGCCGTGTATGGGCTCTTTTAAGAGTGTTTGGTGAGCAGAACCTGCACATGAACTTTTGAGGGTCTGATGCTGGATCAGAACGACGTTGAAGAGAATCTTGCGAAGGCAAATAGCTAGTAAGCCGTGTTTGGGCTCTTTTGATAGTTTTTGGTGAGCAGAACCTGCACATGAACTTTTGAGGGTCTTATGCTGGATCAGAACGACGTTGAAGTGAATCTTGCGAAGGCAAATAGCTAGTAAGCCGTGTTTGGGCTCTTTTAAGAGTTTTTGGTGAGCAGAACCTGCACATGAACTTTTGAGGGTCTGATGCTGGATCAGAACGACGTTGAAGAGAATCTTGCGAAGGCAAATAGCTAGTAAGCCGTGTTTGGGCTCTTTTGAGAGTTTTTGGTGAGCAGAACCTGCACATGAACTTTTGAGGGTCTGATGCTGAAACAGAACGACGTTGAAGGGAATCTTGCGAAGGCAAATAGCTAGTACGCCGTGTTTGGGCTCTTTTTTCCGGAATTTCACATTTTTGTATTACTATGCTACGATAATATGACTCTGCGGGTAATATAATAACAAAACCACGCATGTGATTCAAATACCGACGTGACAAGAATAGACACTGGCGAAATTTGTGATCGTATTCTACTTATGTGCCACGTAATAGTATTAAAATTATACAGTAATTGCCTAAAAGCAATTTGAGGTATAGAATTTTTGAAAACATTGTCATAATTATCCGGCAGACATCTTTATTTTTATTACATTAACAAATTTATGGGGCTCGACTACTGTTAAATGTGTATTTCTAAATATATATTTTTTTGAATAACTATATCTTTATTCTTAACGGATTACAGGAGCAGTGCTCATAAAATGTTTCGGAATATTTAAACAGACTACAATGTAGCTAGACTTAACATTTGCACGTCGACATGTCCGACAGAATACGATTACTTTATATTCATATTAAGATCTTTTTAAATTTGTATTCTAGCAAATAAATCTATATTTCTTTCTTTCTTATTCAAAATAATTAAAGAGTTAAAGAAAAAGTTTTATGTAGTTTATTAAGGCACACTGTGACTTTCCAGATATAACGTGATTCGTCTGTGGTTCCCACAACTGTCCACTATCGTGGAACATTACAGCAACGATGCAGATCCAAATCAAGATATGTGTGTAATATTAGACACATATACTCAGGACTTGAGACTGAGGGCAGTTAATATTACAACTGCTACTGTGGACGCTTGTGTGCCGGTAATTCTTAATTTAATATTTGTTGAAAGCTCTGCTAACTCTGAAACACGATTCAATTATTTTTTTTTGAGATGGTCATCAGGTAGTTTGGACACCTGAGGAGCTTATCGCCTCTGCGGACGAAAAAGCTACATGTAGTTATTTACAGCTTAGTCTTATGTACGAAGTAACTGACGTAGACTAAACAACAATTATGGCTAAACCCGTTCCGAATAATTGAACCCGTTCCGAATATTTAAAAGTATAAGTAACAGTTACAAATTATTATTAAAACTAATTTAAAGATACCTTTTACAACTTTAAGGAGTTTGATACACTTTTTGAAAAACTTCGCTAGATATTAAATCTCTAAAATCGCCACTTATCAGCGATTTAGAAATTGTCTAGCCGACGAAAACCCAGTCTTATTCCCTTAGCGTTTAATATTTAATTTATAAAATCAATTCCTGTTATTCCCTAAGAAGCACGTTACATGATGTTGGGAATACTTTCTTCGATGATTTAGTCGCGAGCGGGATGGCTAATTGCAATATTATACTTTTAAGTGTGAGACGCCTGCAGTAGGACAACTGGGCCTTTATGTCAAAGTTAAAATCAAAATGACCTCAATATAAAACATTTAGCTATGCAACAAACATCACCCGATTAAAAATCACGACATTCCGAAAGAATCACGCAATTTAGGCTACCACGATTAAATTTATCACTCACTCCTACTACAAAAATAAATATTTTATCGAAAATCCTAGTTTCAACTGAAGCAGCGAAACAAAACGGCATATTCTAAGAGACATTTCATTGTTAATAATATCCTCAGTTCCTCACTCTTACTTAAAGATTCAAAGAAATCCGTATTTGATCACTACGTAGGTCAAGTGAGAAAAATTGCCGTACAGGAGGCAAGATCTTAAACTGATATTTTTTTGCAGGCAAAAAGCGGCACTGAAACATATATCAACACAATAATTCTTGGCAGCGTGTGCATTTTGCCGTACATGTTGAGCGGAGCGTTAGTCAATAAAGTTGGCAAGAAGAACCTGGAGAGTGTAGCTGGTATATGTGCTGTAGCCCTCACTCTGGGGCTGAGATGGGCTAGTACTAAATCTCAAGTTGTTGCGTTGTTCGCAGCTGATATGGCGCTCAGTCAGATGATGCTGAGTTTACTACAAGCTTTGACAATTCAAGTGTTTCCTACGACATCGAGGTTATGATTGTTACTTTTATATTTAGAAATATAGATATTACAATTGTGCAAGTTAGCGAGTTTGGATGGTGGCTTGGATTCTTTACATTTAATTCATTGTGGGAGACTGGACCTTGATCAAAGGTATCTTAGTTATCCGGGCCTATTAATCTCAGAAAAAGGAAACAAAGAGTTGTATGAAGTTTCATACGAGTAAATTGAGTCTTATTGTTATGCAAAATATATTTAGAGAAAACATTAGAATTTTGGAAGATGCATGAGTGTCGATGAGTGCATGTGACAGGTGTGTGAGTTGTGTAATGAATGTGGGATGTGAGTGAGAGTGTGAAGGGGTGGGTCACTCTTACGATGGAACACGAGTATCATTTGCTATATTGTGTATAAAGAGAATTTGTTTGTTTGTTCTACCTGTCGTAATGGAATGACGAAAAAGGACATAAGCTAATTGTTATCCCGATCGAGCTAAAAGTTCCCGCGGGATACTTTCAAAGGATAGTTTTATGTATCTTAATTTTCAGGACGTTGGCTCTATCAATGATAATGTTCAGCGGCCGGATCGGCTCTCTTCTTGGTAACATCATGTTCCCCGTACTGCTCAACATTGGTTGTTCAGTGCCCTTCTACACATTGACGGGCTTCATGACATGTAAGTTGTTTGAAATATATGTTTAACGGCCTCCGTGTCGAGGCACAATGGACTCGGACGCGCAACACACGCAGATAACGGGTTCGATTCTCGGTGAGGACATTCTCAAATATTACTCTGTGAGACTTAAGACTTTTCAGGCTAAATAACCTGATTGTCTGAAAACTAAAATGATTTTACATTGACCAAAGAAAATTATGTCAGTCCGTTTTTTTAAAAAAAAACTTAAAACTATGACTCTTCCTTCTCTTTATATATTTGAGTGTTGCATTTATATTAAGAATAACATTAATAAATTTGAGATAAAATACTATTCTTTAAACTTTTCCTCAAGGTATAAAAATGACTTAATACTGCCAGTAGTGCTCTTTTTTAAAAAAATGGCACTTATATGACTACTAGGCTGTATAATGCTCTTCCAGCCATAATTAAACAGGACCAAATGCCTGAGGTCAGAACTAAATTATTTAACTGGCTAACAAAATTTTTATTACAAAATATGTGACTATCTGGACGATAAAAACAAGTGACATTATTTTTATATTATTATTGTATAATTCTTCTATAATTAATTATTTTGTTTGTATTGACTAGTCACACATTAGATATGAGTACAATTTTTAAATATTGCATACCTTTGTAAAGGTTGGTTATACTTGACTTTTTTTGCACATATAATCTGCAATAAATAACTTTGACTTTGATCTCGTGGTTCGGAAGGCACGTGAAGCGGTTGGTCCCGGCTAACTATCTACGACAGGAGTAGCTACATGATCCGTTTCATAGGACTATGGCGGCTCAACAACTCTGATAGGGTTTGTGAGGTCGGTTATCGCCCTTACAACCTACACGATAAGATTCATCTGTCTATTTCACTGGTTACATTGCATATTGGTACAGTAAGCGTCAAATGTGTCTACACAACTTTCTACCATGTGTGATGTTTCTAATAACAAGCCAGAGTGATTGTAACATGATCCGAAGTTGCGTAGATATGTTATGATGCTGACGGTACAATTTTATTATCTTAAAAAAAATGTTTTGTTCTATTTCTGACATGTAAAGTGTTATTTCGTTTGTTTCAGTTATCACAACACTGACGTTCTTCCTACCAGATAAGAAGAATTAATTTAAACGTAATTTACTTAGATATATTACATGATTTAATATTCGAATATACGCGGATGTTTTATTTTATAATGCTTAGGTTAAATCGTATTTTAAAAGAGCAAATCAAATATATTATTGATTCTGAATAAATTCTGAAGTTGCTGAACATAGCTTATCAAGTTTTAATTTAAATCTTATCCCTTCGATCTGTGAAAAATCAAACTATCAAGTCAATATATTAGATAGATAAGGTCCCACGTGCATGTGTTTGCCGCAATTTTGGTAAGTAATTTCATTTTGAAATTTCTCGTGTTACTCTCAGACCCCACTTCAGTATTTACTTTACTTTTTTTGTACATATTAATCGATAAAAAGACGCAGTTTCTCGCAGTTTATTAGTGCTACCCCAAAAGAAAAGACGAGCGTCGAACGAAAGGTTGTCACGTGAGCTATGTTTGAGTTCGGCATGTGTGCTGGGAAAGGATACGCCTTTGCGGTACTCGCACACCAAGTTTGCCCCTCTGAAGTTAACTCTCCGCAATTTCAAACATGTACAGACGGAATGTGTGTGTATTATTTTCGATAATAACTATCCCTAGATGACATAAACACTGGGACATTTCTTTGCTCCCGCTAACTTGCCTTTCCTCCCTCTTTCTCTTTCTTCGGTCTTTTGTGGCTAATTTCAGAGGGGCAATCATAGTTTGCGAGTACTATAACTCAATCAAAAAGAACTAGAAACCGACTTCAATTGCCCTAGAAAATTTTCACACGTGTAGAGATAAAAATATCCTATTTGGTTTTTGTTAATTTTCTCAAAAAGCGCTCATTAAATTTCGATAAAACTTATATGGGACCACCTCTGAAGTATTATCTACCAAACACATAAATAATCATCAAAATCTATTGGAATTGGCGAAGTTATCACGTAACATACATACAATCTAATTGGGAACCTCCCCTTTTTTTGAAGTCGGTTGAAACTAAGAAGGTGACACGCATGTAGATGTTTTGAACCTTCAAACGAATGTGACATTGTGTTTACCTTCAAACAAAGAATGTTTGCCCAGACTGTGCAAACTTGTAATTAGAAATAATTGATGTCTGTAATTGTTTCGTTACTATATTATTATTATTATTACTGATGTTTCATTTGTTAAAAAAAATATTGAAAAATAGGATTGTAAAGTAATTTGTGGATTCTTTTAAAGATCAAGTAAGTTCGTAATTTCTGATCTCGTGTGATGTTTGCCAAAACATGTGTATTCTAAACTTTGAAATACATAATAGTTTAAATATATACACAAAAGCTAATTCATTTATCATCATCAGCCGGGAAACGTCCACTGCTGGACATAGGCTTCCTTCATGACAAGCCACATTGACCGGTCCCGAGCCACTTGCGTCCAGCGACTCGCCGCGACCTTATCAAGGTCGTCGGTCTATCTACGTAGTAGGGGGAAGGCCTGGTACACGCTTCCCGGTAGGTGGTAGCCACTCGAGAACTATTACTCCCCACCGGTTCTTCGAGAGATGTGACCTGCCTATATCCAGTTCAATTCACTGACTCGTCAAGCTATGTCGGTGACCCTAAGGCCCCCAAGTCACTATTTACATGAAAGTATCAATAGCTAAAGATTAATTCAATACAGTACAGACAATAACTATGACAGGTTTCCTAATTGAACTGAAGTACATGTTTTTATACAATTTTTAATAATTATACGACAAACATGCAATCCGAAACTACTGACGCGCCGTAAAATCTAGTACTACGTCAATACGAGTATCGTTTAGCTAGCCGGCCCCGATTGAGAAACGTAAAAGAGCTAGGGCAATGATGATGACTTGACCAATTGTATGAAACAGAAACTAAGTAGACGAGTACTAATAAATACATTATTATTATTACCGTCAAGGTTTTAAAGATCAATTTTTTTTCTTCAGAGCAAATAAGATAAGTTTCATTATTCACACAGTGGGTAATATGCGCACAAACATTCATATCAATAGCTCAGTAGCGTAGTTTGCTCTAACGTGATACTCGTATTACTGTTATGTCACCAAGTGTTAAGGTAAATAAGTATGAGCGATCTGGAGCCCCCACCAGTAATTTACAGTGAGTATTGTTTGGTAACTAAAAAAACTGAAGTCATTTAAAATATTCGTATATTTTCAACCAAATTCAATAATTTTCAAGGTTTTTTTAAAATTTTGAATTTAAAACCAACTTTAATTGGCCTCGAAGTATTTTAAAAATATGTGACTGTATAAAAGTTTTAAAATCGCGAAGTGAGTAAAAGTTAACTCCCAATTTTTCACCCCTATAATATATACCTGACTAGCTTCCACCATGTTATCTAAGTCTCCAGCCAATAGCACTGTTGTGTTCCGGCATGAAATGTAGGAGATCCAGCGCCTCATGAACATGAGATTTCTGTGCGAGCACGCTTCCTATCTAATAGCCTTATCGTCACTTACCATCAGGAGAGATGAATACCAAGCACAAAACCCATTGAAGTAAGTAAGTACATTAAAAGACACTGCTTGTCTTCCAGAGTCAATAGGCTTATCAGAATATGCTGCAAAAAATTTAATGTAAATGTATGAGCCTCTCAAATGGACCATAAAGTCAGGTTTCTTTCAATCAATCAATTGATTTGTCCAACATAGGTATTACAGATCTTATATAAAACAACGGTCGCTATTTTGAGCTTGCGGCGTACAAATATTTACATATAGGTATGTCATAATAAAGTTACCACAAGTTCATAAGTTACAAAAGATTTATGGCATATTTTTTCAGATCTCGATGAAGAATCTAAGGCCCCTCGGCCGTTACAAGAAATCAATGAAGTCCTCAAAGTGTGTACATTCGGCTGGTTCCAATCAAAGATATTGTTCGCTTCTTTCTTCGCATTTTTCTCTGGTTTATTCGTTAGCAATACGACACCATACATATTGCCTAACGCGGAGTGCGACCTCGACATGAATTTATTGCAGAAGGGGGTCTTAAATGCGGCACCTTTTGTTGGTGAGTGAGAAATGTATAGTATTTATCCATACTAATATTAAAAATAGTAATTTGTGTGTGTGTGTTTTGTCCTACTGTTATATAGTAACGGAGAGTCAAACTGGCTTATTTTTTGTATCGGTATAGTTGAAGGTCGAAGGACGTGGTCTTGATAAAATTCGAACATTTTAGTGTTTAATCTACTAAATAAGTCTGATGTGTCTGTCTAATGTCTTGTGTGTAATATTTATTCGTTCTGTATATTACTTATGTTAATATACCTTTATTTTTAAACTAGGTTTAATGTAGCCGTTATTGTTAAAACAATTGCTGTTTAAACGGTTATTTACAGTAAGCTTGTATTTAGTATCAACAAGGGGTAGGTTAAAATGCAGCAGAAATGCTGAGTCTCGTCTTTTTTCGCAATTAAGTTGTTCGCCATTTCAATTTACTTTATTCATTTTTTTAATTGGATACATACGTGTATTGTTATTTTGAGCTCAGTTACGACTGCATTTGAAACATTTATCGTTCGTAAATCATTATCAGCTATGTAGCGGCACCTATCTAACCTATTTTTTATATTCAAGATTCACTTTATTGACCTAGTAATATGAACATTACACTCGGCACGTCAAAATATTACATATTTGCATATTAAAACTATACTTAATTATCCTAATTATAGTAACCTAAACATTTAAATATAAATGAACATTTCATTAGTGAGATGTAATTCTATGAATTCGTTAATAGAGTAGAAGGGACTGATTTCGAAAAATGATTTTAGTTTTTTCTTGAATTCGCTAAAAGGCAATCGGCAAATGTCAAGTGGGAGTTTATTATAGATTATTATTTTTATGTGGCGACCTTGTTTCATACTTTATTTAATTTAGTTCTAGGGCGTTGAATTCTTTCTTTATGTTACAGGAATGGTCTTAATATGCGTCCTGGCGGGGTTTCTAACCGACACTTTCGGCCGGAAGCCTTTTCTAGTGTGGGGTTACGCGGGGATCGGGTTTTTTACCATTATATCTTCTGTAAGCCAGACCTACGAGATGCTGCTTTTCGCCAAATTCTGCGAAGGAGTTTTGTAAGTAAACAATGCTTTAGGCACATAAATACGAAAGTAGATTTAAAAAAACGTCTTCTTACGTGTCAAGAGAATATTGGTCAAAGCAAGCAATTTTGGTCAAATCTAATTTGTATGTAATCCAAACAAGGACATATTTCAGATTGAATCGCCTATTTCTAGACAACCGTAAACCGTCCTAGACCACATGTGAGATTGAGGTCAAACGTAAGTCTATCGTATATGTTTTATAAGGGTGTATATCTTGATGGCTCCAGGCCGTCCCCCTACTAGATGGACCGACGACCTGATTAGAGTGGCAGGGAGTCGCTGGATGCAGGTGGCTCGGGACCGGTCGATGTGGCGTACTATGAGGGAGGCCTTTGTCCAGTAATGGACGTTTCCCGGCTGCTGCTGCTGATAGCTTCATGGCAATTAGTGTTGGTCCTAAACAACGCATTTATAAAAATTTTGTTAATTTTGTTTTTTGTTCCATACAAAATAATTGAGCACGCAATTTATTAATTGACTGATTTACGGTTCTTTTTTCACGTCATATAATGACAGTTTAATAAACTGTATCCTTTATCGTTATCCTTTGTCATGCTCGGTGGTACTTTAAAAAATGATTAACTCTTTACTAATTAAGCTATTTAACAAAAATGCTTTCATATATTATTTGTACAGTCGTAAACTATATCTGGATAAATTGTTTACCCGTATGAAATATACACGCTGTATAAGTACATTTTTAAAGAACAAAATCCGGAACGCAAGTCTGGTAGTAAACTTAACTTCATAACTTCATACATTTTTATTAATTGTTTGATCAGAGCAGAAGTCCTATGTTCAGCAGTGGACGTACTCTGGATTAAGAAGATGATGATCAAAAAGCCGATGGGAATAAATAAATACAATCTTATTATCTGCAGTTCTTTTCTTCTTCTTCTTCTAGATTTGCATCAGCAGTAACTGCAGTGATGTCCTACACATCTGAATTCTGTCATCATAGTGTCCGAGATCGGGTCATGTTGCTCCAGTCGTCGTATCAGTCTGTATCTCAGGTTTTACTTGCCCTTATATCATGGGGTATATTAACTCAGGAGTGGAAGGTCAAATTGTTAAGTGGCTTTATTGGTAAGTGAATAATGTATGGTAATAATAATAAATGATATCGAGTGTTTTCGACTTCACAGTATAATTATTTATTGATTGTAGGTATCAGTAAGTGTAGGGGAATGTCCACAGCTCACCCTATATATTAGTCCGCGACACGCGGTGATTTAGTATATAGGTATATATATGGGGAACTTACCCGGTATCTTCGGCCCAGCGACCAGTCTTCACATATGAGGAAGTATGGAAAGGACAGGGAGTCGTTGGCTTACTTCATGGTCTTCCTTTTCTCTTGAGCATCGAACAAAAACGTCGTGGGCACGGCACTTATACGCTTCACAACAACAACAAAAAATACGTGTGTGCTCAACAAACACGCTTCGTAACTTCGTAAGCTTTACGAATTGTTTACGAAGATCAAAATATATCGCGTACAAAAAACTCACACGCACGGCTTGCAAAAATCGACCGATGAAGATCAAAGCACAGATCACTATATATATCCTACTAATATTATAAGTGTGAAAGTTTGGATGTTTAGATGTTTGGATGTTTGTGACGCTTTCACGGAAAAACTACTGAATGCATTTGAATGAAACTTTACAATAATATAGCTTATACATCAGAATAACATATAGGCTATAATTTATAAAGCCATATTGTGTAAATTGTACAAAATCACACTTATAATATTAGTGGGATTACATGGGCAATTTTGGCATAACAAAAACGCGTTGCCTAGCAACCGACCATAGAATATGTAAATTCGTATATACAAACTTTCGCGTTTATAATATTGGTGTGAAGACTATTTGAATGTACTACGTCAGATTTTGACATTTATTTTGTTTCTTTAAACTATTAGACTACGTAACAGAATAAACACTATTTTGTACCTTATGCTGTATAATAATTTGTCATATACGTCACCTGTGCCTATCGAACAAGTACTATCCTGAAGTACACGCGAACAAAGTCGCGGGCGGAAGCTAAAGTACGGTCACGGAGCAGGAAGAATTTCGTACAATGACCTATTATTACCCATCCCTGTCACTCCCGCGTAAATATAATGCGTCTCGCTCGCACAGATGCAATGACCGCTGTCACCAGGGATTGTAAACCGTTTCATTGAGACCGTAAGTTTTGTTCTTGTTTGCGTCTGGTTTTTTGGTTGGCCTTGAGTCGCAATGAAAAGTATTTGACATGATTCATAATTTTTGAATAACGAACGACATTCCATCTTGGGATGCGTTAGTGCTCGTTCAATTTTGAAACACAGTTATCTTAGTTTGTTGTTATTTGTTAGTTTTTGTTGTCGTGTTTTAATTGTTAAGTGGTTTCGTTGATTTTTTGCATAATTGCAAAATTGCATAAGTCACGTTAAAAAAGAGGAATCGAAACTAGGTGGACTAGATGATAATGTAGACAAAACTGTCGATTCTTTTGTTATAAATGTGACAGGCGAGACGTCATCAGAAAGCAGTAACTCCGATACAGACGAATCGGATTCGGATTTATGATTTTTTTATTTCTACCAAATTGATAATTTTAAGACGATTTTGATACTGCTGTAATGTAAAATCTAAATAAATAATTGATATACTTAATAAGCTAGCTTTTTTCTATCCTTTAAATATTTCATGCAAACCACACATAAAAATGTTTGTGACCACTGTCAGTAGGTAAAGAGGTCATTGTACGAAATTCTTCCTGCTCCGCGACCGTACTTTAGTAGGTACATATACTAGTCTTTGCCTATTCAATTCAATTCTTGATATTTATGGCAACCTAATGGCAACTACCAACTTCATGGATATTGATATATGTACGATCAAAGCCAGTGTAGGCCAGTGCCCCAATGTTATAGTGATTAAATGCTCCTAGCAATGTTAGATGATATTAGCTGTCATTTGTCATTTTCTTAAACGGAAGGCAATGGTCTTAGCGCCATACAGCCCGTTCCTATGCCGCACTTACAAAACCGAAAAATAAGATTTTTAGGTTACGTATACTCGTACCAGTCATTGTGGCATACCATGGGGGAGGCCTATGTCCAGCAGTGGAGCAGTGGACGTTTCCCAGCTGATGTGAAATGCGATCCGTAGAGTAGAACATTCTGACATCTACCGGATATATGTGTTTTTTTTGTTGACAATTTGATACATTTTATGAACCCTTTATTTCCAGTTCTCAACACTTGGAACTTTTATCTTCTCATCCTATCCATGTTCTCCGTAATCGCTGCGATCCTGTATTGCTTCCTGCCTGAGAGTCCCAAATACTTGTTGACGCAACACAAATATGATGAGGCAAGAGAAACGCTCATTCAAATATACACGACCAACACTGGGAAGGATCGTGATACATTTCCGGTAAGAAACGAGACAGTTATTTATTTAAAAAAACTAAAGTGTAAGCATATTTTTTAATAGCTTTTATTTTATTGTATAACCCTATTTCTTCTGACGCGGCGCCCTAATCTATACATATAATAGATATGGTAGATTACATTTAGGCACAATTTTTTTTAAACAAAATATCCTCTTCTTCCTTCATAGGAACATAAAGGGTGAATGTGGCATGGTGAAAAAGTGTGTACATTTGTTTGTACTCGAGTATGTGAGCGACAGTTTGCAGTGTGACAACACTGTCTGGCACTGTATGGCCCACGTACCTAATCTAATCACAGGAGTGAGAGTGACAAGCCCACTTTCAGTTATAATTGTAACCAAGATTGACATTAATTTCTGCTGAGAGTCAGTACAAAGGGTGAACCTCACAACGGCAACTCAAGTTTCTTAGAACCCGTTCTAATTTCAAAAATATTTTTCTTTTTATTTGGAATACCAACAGTTTATACTAAAATCAAGACGTCAATATAGTACGTTCATAAAGTTAAAATAATTGTGTAATATTATTGTAGTTTACAATGCCTCCATCAAGTATAGTTTTCTTTTGTATTAATTGAAACTGAAGTGCAAGCATATCAAATTCAATGTATTTGTTATTATGCATACTAATAGTTTTATTCATGAATTCATTTAAGGCATACCTTGTGTTGCAATTTCGCGTCGTGAAGAGAGTTTTTTACGAAGGTTTCTCGTTGTGGTTTGATTTGATGCTGTCACTTAGTACAAAAAGAATGATTTTGTACAATTAAAATAAATGCAGATTTTGATTTTACTTGATTTTTTAAATAGTGTACAAGTGCAGGCCGAATTCGAAACAACGAGTGAAAACCACTCATTACGCTCGTTTTGAAACAATATCTTATCAAAATGAATTAAATCGTGGTAATAGCCTAGTTAATCACCGATGGTAGCTATAGAGAAAAATCTCAATTTTCAGTATAAAGACATCTGGAAAAACAATTTGAAGACAATGGACGACAATAAGAAAGACGGAATGAAAATTAATTTGAAGAGTAGACTGGTGATAGGTCTACATAACGCGAAACCAATCTTCGTAAAGCCTTTGGGGCCCCACTTAGCTCTGTTTGCGGTAATAAACTTCTGTTCTCTGATGTTGTAAGTATTCTTAAACAAACAACTCGTCTTAAACAAATATAAACATTAAAATACAGGTAATAGGGAACCGCCGACTGGGAATTTTCAAATCAAGACTTTACTATATGTACCTATAAAACTTATTTCTGAATATCAACATCCAAGTATTCCAGTCTGATGTCAATTTAGAATGTTCTGACATACATATAGCGTTATACGAGCGTAATGTCATGTATTCATGTTTTTACCCGACTGCGTTAATAGGAGGGATGTATGTATATTTATGCGCTCTGTAGTATAAACGTCTTGATGGAATTTAGCTTGACATGTTGTTCATCATTTACAGGCTGCGGCAGTTCACTGCTGGACATAAACTTCTCCTAGATTGTAGTAGATACTATGTACCTACACAAAATTTTCTATCGATTGAATTTTTCCTATCCTATTGAACCTAAAAATATAAATAGCTTAAAAACGTATATATTTATGAAAAAGAATAAAATTCTATGAACTACGGTCAGGATTTTTAAAGTAAAAGTTTTATAATGGGATTGCACTTGACCTTCATTTCACCTGATGTTAAGTGACGATAAAGTCGTTGGATGGAACGCGTGCTCACCCAGAATCCTACTATCTTTCATACCGAAACACGACATTCAAGTACTGCTGTTTTTCGACTTTCATACTTTCTCGCTTTTCATACTTACTACAACATGGTGATGGTGGCCAGGCCGACATAGAAAATCCGAACCAAATCAAGTAAAGATTTCTTAATGGGAATCAAACACGGGACCTTCGAAATGTGAGTCCAAGTTTGTAGCCATTTTAGACCACGGAAGCGGTAATGGGTTAGGTTTCACCAGTACGAAGTTGACGTTCGCTGAAGTGGAACACACTTCCGGCGTCTATATTTACTTAAAGCTGCAATCCGTATTTAATTAAGTCTAGGGTGACCAGAACCATCATCGTCGGACATACGAGTATCATCACTTACCATCAGGCGAGATGGTGTCCAAACGTCGTAATCTGTTTTGTATAAAAATATGTTTTAAAAATTTAATTTCAGACATAACGTGATCAGGCTTTGGTATCCACAACTATCAACTATCGTGGAACATTACAGCAGCCGATCAGATCCCAGCCAAGACTTGTGTGTTATATTAGACACATATACTCAGGATTTGAAGCAAAGAGCTATTAATATTAGCATAGCTGTGGCGGAAACTTGCGTGCCGGTAAATGTGGTTTTATTTACCTCATAAAAACGTACCTACCTCTTCAATACCTTTACTAACTTAGTTCTAAATTATAGTAAAACTAGCTGAATGAATATCCTCCATAGCCTAGATAGGAGTAGTCCGGTAGTTGACACATAATTTGAATGGGACTGAATCATATTTTAAACCGACTTCAAAGAAGGAGGAGGATCTCAATTCGACTGCATGTTTTTTTGTATGTGTGTTACGCAATAACTTCGCTAATTATGAATTGATTTTGATGATTCTTTTTAGGGTTCCATACCCAGAGGTTAAAACGGGACCCAATTACTTAGACTTGGCTGTCCGTCTGTCTGTCTGTCTGTCCGTCTGTCACCAGGCTGTATCTCATGAACTGTGATAGTTAGACAGTTGAATTTTTCATAGATGATGTATTTCTATTGCCGCTATAACAACAAATACTAAAAAACAGAATAAAATAAATATTTAGTTGGGCTCCCAAACAACAAACGTGATTATTTGCTCGTTTTTGTAAATAATGTTATGGAGCCCTTCCATTTTTATGTTTGGTAGAACATACTTTAGAAATAATGCAATATTAATCTTATCGAAACTGATTGAGAACTTTTTGAGGCAATCAACAAAAACCAAAAATGTACTCGGATAATTTTAGAAGACTGATCAATGCCGTAGATATTTTGGACAGTTGAAGTCGGTTTCTAGTTCTTTTTGAACGCGCTAATTATATAGTGTTTTTGAACTGCGTGGTTAGAACTTTTTTTTGACGGGTTATATTAGACATAGTATATACCTGGATATCTAAGACACTGGAGTAAGTTAAATACCTATTTGAGACAAATTTTCAGATCATTTAACGTCCCAGCTATCCACGTTTCACTGTATAAATCGTATTGAAAAAACATTGACAGGGCTATTTATACTCGTACCTCCACAGTTTCTCGAATGAGAGTATGACTTTTTAGTCAACTAACCAATTCATGGAGAGAGAGAAATACAGTTTTTTAAACGTGGTTACTGATATGTTCAAGTGACAATAGAAGCCGTCGATAACTCTGGTTGTTGACATTCTTACAATTTTGGTAAGGGTGTGTCTCGTTTACATCGCATTGAAGTAACTTTAATCGCAAATGTGTAGTGAGCAAGTCAGGGCATCGTCTTCGGTAGGAGTAATTTTGTATTTTGTTTGCTGCTAATAATAAACAATATCGTGGCAGCGCCGCGGGCGCTAGGCGAGCTCGACCGCGATGCGACTGTTGGAGTTCTACGAGTATGTATATTCAAATTGCTCGTCTGCAACGAGTGATCTCAACCGCATAGCACGGTTGGTTTAGATAGAGTTGTTGTTGTTTAGTACGATGTTCACAATGGACATAATATAAATGGTATAGAACTACAAACAAAGAGAACGCAACGTTGAAGCGATGTCGCGCTGGTAAAATACGTGTCGTATAAATGCGGACTTAAAAAAACATTACACTTTGGTAAAATAGTATCTTGTGCCAAGGGAGTAAAATATCAATTTTACGACTAGGGTGATTTTTTGAATCCAGAATGGAGTAAAGGATAAAGTAGAGTATTGAGCGCATGGAGGGATCCAAGGGCGCTCGAGGTCAATAATTTCGCGACCGAATGATGCACTTTACTTTTATGATAATTAATAAAAAATAGTATGTTTATTTATTTACATACAATTAGCAACATTACATAAACACAATTAGGGGCTTATGTTTAATATTTGAACAATTGTGGAAGTTCATCGCAACAGTTTTTTTGAGAACCATCCGTCACAGTTGTAGATTAAGGTATCGCTTGAAATTTCGATTAAAAATATATAATGGATTGCACTTGGATTTCTTTTCACTTGGTGGTAAGTGACGATAAGGCCGTTTGATAGAAGCTTGCAACTCAGAAGCATCAAGCTAATGAGTAGAGTAGATAATTTCATCTATCTTATTTGGTCCGCGAGTTGATTATTTATCATACAGACAGTTACATATTCATACAATGTTCGTGAACAACCTCTAGTGATATATCATTTACTAACAACATCCACATTCCAAATTGAAATCACTTTTTAGTCCCTAGGGATTAAAAAGCTCTTTTGTTTGTTGGCAAAGAACCAACCTAACTCTTTTTTAATTTTTTATTCGTTTACAGACAAAAAGCGGCACCGAGACCTATATCAACACAATAATCATAGGGTGCGTTTGCATATTGCCTTTTATGCTAAGCGGAGCCCTGGTCAATAAGGTTGGTAAAAAAAACCTGCTGTGTGTAGGTGGGATGGCCACTGTTGGGCTAACCTTAGGGCTAAGATGGGCCAGCACTAAAGTGCAAGTGGTTGTCTTATTTGCGAGTGATATGGCGATGAGCCAAATGATCAAGAGTTTGTTGCTTACCGCGGCAGTGGAGGTGTTTCCTACTAAAGCAAGGTGAGTTGAGTAGTTTATAACAATGTAGCTATAATACAGAAACTGTCTAAAGATGAGTATTACTAGATGAAATTCGCTCTTGTAGTTTAGATATTTACTGACCCGTCAATAAAGGCTACATGTGCCTTTCGGCAACTGATGCGAAACACTTGGATTAGGAAACACTTTTCACTTACTGATATTATGATTATGATTAGTCCGGCACTAAATATCAAACTTTTTATGAAGCAATTTTGCCCTAATCACCAAATAATTTTATTACATTATTTATTATATATATTGTTTTGTATGTGTTTTGGAATAAAGGTTTGTCTATGTGTAAGATAACCACATTTCATCAAGTTTAAATCGAATCAAGTAAACTTCTAAGCAAAACTTCCCGATGCAAACACCGACGCTTTCCCAGAGTTTGAATCTTGTATAGTAAAGTTCATACTAATAGTTACCATGCTTTTACATGCTTAGAAATAGTTCTAGTTTTGCCTGCAACTTCGTCAGAGTGGACTTTATAAATTATCCCATGGGAAGCATTTAACGGACTGGGATAAAAAGAAACCTATGTACTATCCCATGTCATTGGTTCTGTGCATGTCAGATTTCGTGTCCTTCAGACGCTAAGAGGTAACAAAGACACAAAATAACTCACTTTCGTATTTATTGGTTCAAACATAGACGATTATTTTCTTTTATTTTTGTTATTGTGCGCGTTATTAAAATTTGAATTCTAAAAATAAATTTTCGAAGCTACTCGTAAATATTACGGTTGAGTTTGTGTAACATGAATACAGATCAGATTTCACACATATATAAGTAATTCTTTGTAGCAACATCGAGCAGATTTTAATTTATTCAAAAACAGGTAAAGATATTTTTTCTATTTTCAAGTGCATGTTGCCATGATGACATACGGAACCGAAACCTGGTCAAAGTCACTCAGCGAGGCCTATTTACAGTGGACATTTGATGATGATGATCTCGGAATTGGTTCACTTTCTGAAACTGTAAAATAAAAATCTAATCTTACAAAATTTACTTAAACACACAGTCCTTTAATTTACCGAAGTAACGAAAAACAAATGTATCTATCATATCTCTGTCTGGCACAGGTGCCTTAATTTGCATCTGGAGCAAAGAACATAAATATTATAAAAGCTTCAAATCATAAGATGGCATAAGAAACCCCGAAGGTGGTCTATTTCGAGATCCTTTGTCTCCATTTCAATAGTTAGACCTTAAACCTCGCACAATGCTTTCGAGAGCTATCGACCTTTTGTCTATGGGCAAGGCGACATCGTCAATAGCCCCTGATAGTGGATATCAAACGATCTATTTCAATGTGGCATTTGATATCGGTTCGGCAACGAAATTGATTCTTGGAACTGGAGTGCCAGTATTGTGTAAGTTTCTCGTAACAGATGCTTGTGTTTTGACGATTGTTTGCGAAAGAAAAGTTTAAGGAATATTACAAAGTTCTTATACAAGTTCAATACCAGTTAATTGGTACAGGTTGTTACAAAAAGATGTTACGTCGGCGTCGGTCGCTTTTTTGTAGGCATAAATCTATTATGTTTGTAAAATGGGTTAGACAAAGTTCTACCTGTGCCATTCTTGTAAATAAGTTGTGTGCTGTATTGTAGACAGAGAGATAACAATAGGTTGGTGGGCATTTGGGAAACTTTTCATAGATATAATTTAATCTAGAAAGTCTCGTACGTCAAATGTCTTGTAAGACTGCATGATGTGATGTGGCATTGAACTGAGTGATTTATTACCAATTGGTACAAAGTATAGTATCAAAATTTTGTTTGATTTGTCCGGTTAACACTAATATTTCGGGTTCGGTTTCAGATCCCTTGCATTATCAATGATTATGATGATTGGTCGAGCTGGAACATTGGTGGGAAATGTCACATTTCCTATCCTACTCGACATTGGATGCGTTGTACCTTTCTTCACGTTAGCTGGATTAATGATATGTGAGTTACTATCTATCCTTTATCATTATAAATGCCTTAACACTCACCACTAGGCCGATGGGCCAATGACGTCAACTAAGGTATTGATTTCAACTTACCTTAAATTCTACAGCACTCACCTCCTAAAATGTCAAATATGGTATATATATATTTCTCAAAAAACGCTAAATCAATTTCGATAAAAATTTTTTGGGACCACCTCTGACAAACAAAGAAATAATCATCAAAATCGATCCATAACAGTCAGAATCATTACGTAACATATATACAAAAAGAAAAAAAAACACAGTCGCATTGAGAATCTCCACCTTTTTTGAAGTCGGTTGAAAAGAGTCTTGCTTCGGAAAAAGTCCATAATCATATGTAGAATTATCATCTTCGTTGAACTGACAATTCGGAGGTCCCGGGTTCGTTTCCCAGTGTCGGTTCTCGGTTTGTTTGGTGTTATCTAAGCCTACCGACAAACAACAGTGTTGTGTTCCGGTATGAAAGGAAGCAGAGCCAGCGCAAATTAGCTAGAGGCTTTTGACCGTTACACAGAACGGTTAAATCCAATTTACTTAAAGTAAATATATCTTTGTCTTGCATCCGCATTCACTAACTATAATGTCTTGTTTTGTTCTGCTCGAAAACAGCGATGCTAAAAGCATTCTTGTGTTTCAGGAAACATGTATAAGCGGATAGTATGCAGAGTAAAATAAGAAATAAGCTTTTTAAGTTGTCATTGAATATTATTAGGGTTCCGTAAGCGAAGGGTAACCAACGGTCTGTCACCAGGCTGTATCTCATGAACCGTGATAGTTAGACAGTTGAAATTTTCACAGATGATGTATTTCTGTTGCCGCTATAACAATAGATACTAAAATACGGAATAAAATAAATATTTCAGGGGGATCCCATACAACAAGCGTAATTATTTTGCTTTTTGTTTTTGCTCGACAATGATAAGGGCAACAGGTAGACGCTTGAAATATTTATAGAATATAAAACCAATATTTAAAGAGGGCTCCAATAAAACTGACATCATTTTTTTTTCGTTTTCATAGATAATGGTACGGGACCCATCGTGCGTGAGACCGTCTCGAACTTGGCCGGTTTTTTAAATATTTTTGAATATCCTTTCAGACATGATTGTTCTGTTTATTGACAAAAGAGTTTTTGCACTTTATAAAGATTGATCGCTTCAGAGAAGTATTTAACAAAACGCAAATGTAATTTATATTTCGTTTAAACTCCCACTCAAAATTCCTAATTAATACCATAATTACGTTTAAGGCTTTCTCAAAGTTAAAGAAACCTTAAACTCTCATTAAGTAATGCGCATCAAAGTATTTTATTACGGGAGATATTCCATTAAAAGCAGTCAACTTCTCCGAATATTCGCTCAACGATAAATTATAATTAACGCCCTTAAATACTGGATGTTTTGGTTCATGGATTTTCTTATTTAGACAACCGTCACTTTCTATGTCCACCGTTGAAATCATTACGAGTTAAGTTCACAGGAAGTTTAGTATGACATCCTGATTGAATCCACTTCATATTATATTTGGAACGGTTGAAGATTTTCCTTACAAAATCTTGTAATGTGATCATTAATTTGACAAACAATGCGCCTATTTTGCGTTATGGGGCGCTGTTCCTTACTCATGCCAGCCCAGCTCAAGCAGAAAGCCCAACAAAATATAAGGACTAATAACTTAACAAAAATCCCAGGTAAAATGTCGTATGCTGTAACGGAAAGTTTTACCTATTGGTCTTTCTAAATGTATGGTCCATTTCATCGTGCGCATAAAGATAATAATTATAGTTTTAAAAACTAAAACACGCTTTACGAGTGTCGCACTAAAAAAGCTTTTTAATGCTAAAACGGCTTTTATACGTATTTATTACTCAGACATAATTTATTGTAGTGATGGAGGACGGAACTGCAGGCGTCAACTAGAAACTGTTTTCATTTATTAATTTCTTTCTCCTGTGGTTATCTACACTAATATTATAAAGAGGAAAGTTTTGATTGTTTGTTTGTTTGTTTGTTTGTTTGTTTGTATTGAATAGGCTCCGAAACTACTGGACCGATTGGAAAAATTCTTTTACCATTAGAAGCCGACATTATCCCTGATGGACATAGGCTATATTTATTTTTAGAAAAAATTAGAGATCATTATTAAAACTTCAGTAATGTAAACCAAGATGTAATATTTTTTGCCGTTATGGCGGGTTTGCGCCACGCCACGCACGCGCGCCGAGCGCTGTCAGTCGATCTGTAACTATGACTACGAAAAACAACGGCTGCTGTTGTAAAATGTTTTATTACGAGTCTTAAATATATTATTGTTGAATAATTCTTTTCAATATCCCCGGAAAGAAGAGTAGACAGTGGATACGCCCGCTGCGCGACAGCCTGCAGCGGTCGTCCTCCACGTGCACCTGACGTGCGTCCGACGTGCATCCGAGTAGAAACGTGCGTGTTTCGTGGCCTGCCGTGGAGCGAACAAGAGCGAACGAACATTGTATGCGAGCGCAGAATATTCTTCAGCAAGCACGGTTAGCAGGATTGTTTTAAACTTCAAAATGACGGAGGGGAACATGGAAATTAAACCTACAACGACGGTGGAAGCCGTGTGTGTGAAAGTGCCACCATTTTGGCCCGAAGAGCCAGCGCTTTGGTTCGCGCAGCTGGAAGGACAGTTCGTGCTTGCCAGCATCACCGCAGACAGCAAATACAATTATGTCATATCGAATCTTGAGTTCAAATACGTGTCAGAAAACAAAGATATAGTTAAAAACCCTCCCGGTGCGAACAACTATGACAAAGTTAAAACGGAACTGAACGGAACTGTCTTCATCGCAAGAGCAGCGAGTGCGCCAGCTACTCACGCACGAAGACATCGGGGACCGCAAGCCAGCACAAATTCTTACGGCACCTACAAAGTTTGGCCGGTCCGAGCGTACCCGACGATTTTGTACGTTCTATTTGGTCGAGGCACCTGCCAACGAATGTACAGGTGATTATTGCGTCGCAGCCTAAGAAAGCCTTTAGTCGGTTCTTTTAAATCTCCTGGGAAAGAAGAGTAGACAGTGGATACAGCCTGCAGCGGTCGTCCACCACGTGCTACGCCGTAAAATGTCTTTCATCGTATGTGCTGCGGAAACTATGAATAATCAACAGAACAAGAACATCAAAAAGCTATTTTCTCTGTGTTATAAATAAATAAAAGTATGGTTTTAGATTAATTTCTATGGTTGTGATGTGCTGAGACCTTGCTTTTTCCACATTTCAGGATTCTAGGTCAAACGGGAAATACCTTATAGGTTTTGATTCTCTTGCATTCTCTAAGGAAATTGTCTAAAAGTGCGGCTTAAACAGACATATCTTTTTATTGTGTTGACGTAGAAGTTTGATTTTTTCACAAATCTAAGAGACTGCAGACTTGAGTACTTGATATTAATTTCAACTTGATACCTTTACGCATACATTTACGTATACACTGAGAAAAAGGGTATTGACTGACAGACAGACGGACAACAAAATGATCCTTTAAGGGTACCTTTTTAGGGTTCCTTAGTCCAATAAAGAACCCTTATAGCTTCACTCTATCCCTCTGTTCGTCTGGCTGTCCGCGGCTTAGCTCAGAGACCCTGACTACTAAATAGCTGTAATTTGGTATGGGTATACATGGTATCACGATAGCAAAGTGGTGGTAGAATAAAAAAACTTGGGGATGAAATATTTTTTCAAGTCACGTCATTGTGTGGGGTATCGTTGAAATATTACGCTTGAAAGTGAGAATTTTTGTCCGAGTTGAGCGTCCCCCTCCCCTATATCTGCTAAACTGGTGCTTTTAAAAATCTGAAAAATTCATTAACATTAAATCCAAACCGGCACTTATTGTTCCGAGCAACTACGGAGCCCTGCACTGCGCGTGGACTGACGCGCACTCGGCTGCTTTTTAGGGTTCCGTACCTCAAAAGGAAAAAAGGAACCCTTATAGGATCACTATGTTGTCCGTCTGTCTGTCAAGGTCCTTTTTCTCTGGAACGCGTGAAGGTATCAAGTTGAATTAATATCGAATTAATGCGAATCTGCGGTCCTTTGGACCCGTGAAAAAATGAAGTTTCTAGGCCAACGCAAAAAAAAGGTATTTCAGACCATTTCCATACAAAATGCAAAGAAACCAAAACCTATAGGGTACGTCCCGTTGAGCTAGAACTTGAAATTTGACAAGAAGCAAGGTCTTACAGCGCAACCATAGGAATAAATCGGAAAACCAGGATTTTCTAAAATTAAAATTTTTTCTTTGGATTTGGCAATAATTTAAAGTCTCAAAAATAGCGTTTATGCTAATTTGTGCGGTATATAATAAGAGGTTAAGGCGCGGACTCTCTATCTGAGGGTTCCGGGTTCGAATCCAGCCGTGTAACTATGAGCGTTTTTCAATTCAAGTACATTATTCGAATGCTTGACGGTGAAGGAAAACATCGTGAGGAAACCTGCATGTCTTGAACAGGCATGTGAAATCCGCCAATCAGCACTGGGCCCGCGTGGTGGACTATGCCCCATACACTATCTGTAGGAGAGTAGGCCTGAGCTCATACAGTGGGGACGTATATAGGTAGATGATGAAATAAATATATGTCTATGTAATTCATCTTAAATAAAGCGTGGTTTAAAGAAAAAACCGCTCGCTTCGCTCGCGTAGCTACCGCGTTTTAGCTACAATGCCAAACCTAACCAATCAAAAATCTCACCTGAATGGATATCTTTTTTTCTATAGCAAGTAGTTTCGCCAACAACAAACAACCTGTGTGGGGTTTCAGACCAACTCCCTTAACACCAAAAATTCATAGAAACGTCAAAATTAGTTGACCATTTTAAACACCAACTCAACCCCTCGCGGTCGGTTGTCTGTAAGCCACAAAATACCGCGTGAATTAATTTACGAAATTTTTCATAAAACTAACAACTGAATCACTTTTTTGTCCTTCTGGTGTTATGTCTGTCAAGACCATTTTTCTCAGGGACGTTGGTCGCGTAGGGATATGAAGCTGAAAATACATTTACGCTTATCCAAAAATGTTTAAAAAATAAATGTCTACCCGTGCGAAGCCGGGGCGGGCCGCTAGTTTACTATAATTCCGCAAAATGTGGCTTTTTATTTTAAAATTTCTTGGCGAGACGGTCGGCTGAGTTTGGCGGTTTCACTGATGTTCCCGTGACAATAGTTTACTGCATTATTTTGTCAAGCGCTTAGTATACTTTAAGCGGTTCTAGTTTTTAAATAGTTTGTTTATTATTATTTATTTTTAGGTATTTATTTTATCAATGTACATGTATATTAATTCCTATGTCCAGCAGTGGACGTTTCCCGGCTGATGATGATGATGTATATTACTTGGAAATTAATAGGTTATTCTTTCCTTGTTTAACAAATACACGAGTGTCAGCGACGTCGTCCCAAGAACTGTCAATCAAACTATGGTTGTAATCTATATGGTCAAGATTTCCAACAGAAGACAAACGTTCTTATTTTTCCATCCAATTCCTGATTCCAGGGTCAGATCAGATCAATTGTGACAAATTATTGTATTGTCATCCGAATTACATATAACTGCAAAGTGGCGGTTTAAAAGAAGTTGAGGTAGAATGACATTTTAGGCAGCTCGCTGCTGCTGTTCTTTGCTAAAAACGTTATAGAATAGATACGTGAGAACGTTAATAAGGGTTTGTATATTTGTTTATGTTGAATTAATGTTTATTTTCATTTGTTTCAGTTGTAACAACCCTGTCATTCTTTGTACCAAATAAGAAGAAATCTTGAACCTGTTCGTTTTGTAAATATTTTTAATAAAGTAGTAATAAAACAATACATGCATTGCATTTCATTTATTTACACCAGACAGCGCCCGTATTTAATAGTATCTCTGTTGCTGGTCATGAAGTTGCAAATTATTCTGACAACGTTGGCCTGATTCGTTTATTAGCATTACTAGCTTTTGCTCGCGACTTCACCCGCTTTGATTTTGGAAAGTATCGCACAGGAACAAGATGCTTGATCGGGATAAAAGTTGCCGATGTCATTTTCTGGTCCGTCCACTATTCCTATACAAAATTCCAGCAAAAACTACCAGCAAAATTAATTTTTTCTTGGAGCATGTTCCAAATTTAATAAATTAGTTACAGCTCACCCCGAAGTTGACCTTTTCAACTCTACGCCACAACATATAAGGAAACTTATGGCAGGCGACTTCTACGATTCTCATCCGGTCACGTAATATTATTTGTCATTTCGTAAATAGTTATTAGTGCATATAAATAATTTTTTTTTCCTCATATTCTTGGGAATTTTTATGTATAAAAACATTTTCGTGTCTTTAGTGACGCTGTTTTATATAGAAGAACATATGTGAAAACGATGTGTGGGTCGTCAGCTTCCTCATAGAGCTATGAGAATTCTACGCATGTCAAATTTTAAGGCAATTTAGGAGCAATCAAACTTTAGCATTCATAATTTAGCAGCAACCATGACTCAGTTACAGCGAGTTGTTTTTAGTGTGTCAGCTGGAGACATGGGTCTCCAGCTGACACATGCCAGGAAGGCAAACCAGTGAGGTTAGGGCTTTAGACTATAGTCAGGCATTTAAAGCACAATTACAGCAGTGAGAGCCAAAAAAATTAACGATCACATTGATAAACTGTTGGATCTACGAACGAAATACCGTGTGTAAGCTGGCGACCCGTGTCACCAGCTTACACATCTGGATCTTCGTAATTATTCAAGTTACGATTATGTATTGTACCTCATATTTTAGAGCAAAATAGCAGCGCCAGGCTTCAAAATTTTCGAATCTCTAGTGCTAAAACTGTTTGAACTACGAGCCGATATGTGTGTGTAAGCTGGTGACATGGGTCGCCAGCTGACACATGTTGTATCTCTGAAACTACATAAGTGAGAACTTTGTTTTAAAGATCAGATGAGACCATACAATAGCAGCGTTCACGAGTCAAAATTTCAAATCTCCTGGCTGTCTAGATTCAAAGTTATAAGCAAAAAACTATTTTCCCGCCAAAAAATTCAAAATAATCGCACGGACGCCGCTAAGCGGGCCGTTGCCGTTCCGTGCGCTACGCTATTACAATAGAGTTTCAACTTAGCCGTCATTGTTTTAAAATTCATTTTAACCTGCACTTTCGTATCGATTCAATTGGTATATTGAGCGTGTTAGACCAGGAGCCGACAGAAATAAGCAATGGTATACTACCGATTAACTTCATAGAGAGACTACGAACGACCTTCACCAAATTTGAGGTCAAGTGATAATATAACCCTTCATCGTTGGTGCATAATTCAAATCTACTAATTTAACTAATAGGAAATCAAGATTTAGTTTAGTAATGAATCAACTTATCAGAAATAACAATTTACGGTGTGATATAACATAGTATAAGAGGTTTTGTTCAACATATACAGTTTACATCACTATGATCAATAATTGTTGAGCTCGGTATTTAGTATATTTTCAGTAGCAATTATTGAATAAAACATGATATAGATTTCACAAACATTTAATTTTCATTTAAATTCTATACAAAGCTATGTCTCGTTTATTTCTTTATAGTATCCAACCTGTGATAATGGAACGCTAGTTTTTAGAAAAATAATTAATCTTAATGATGTTAACTAATATACACACACTTTAGAAGGCAGGTATTCTGAATTCTACTGGTTATTATATATAAGTTTCAACAAAATATGGGTTCCCATACAAATTATGACTTGTTTACTTCTTTAGAATACAACTATCGCCTTTCAGAAGCACCTTTGTTATGATCAATTATGTACATAAGCGGTTAATTTTGTGACTAAATAATATATTTAGGCGAACCCTAGATTGGATCTCTTTGTTGTTCTTCGGTCTGTCAAGACCCCTTTTTTAAGGAATGCGTGAATGCATCAAGTTGAAATTGATATCAAATACTCAGGTGTGCAATCCCTTATATCAAAGCCGTGCATGACGCATATTTTTGATTGATCTATAATCCTGAAATTTGGCAAAAACAAAGTCTTATGGGACAAATATAGGAACCCTCGGTGCGCAAGTCTGACTCGCACATGTCCCGTTTTTGATATTATGAAAATCAGACAAAGCAATGTTAGTCAACTTTTATAATAAAAATATATCAAATCATAAGATTTTTATTCATTTGCAAATCTAAATTTCTGAGTATAAGCAATAATTTTTATTAAAATATTGTTTGCAATTTCCATGAAAATAGCTATGAATAAAAGTTTAAGAAATACAGCCTATGTCATTTTCCATCCTTTTCCAAACTACCCCTATACAAAAAATCATCATTCTGACTCTACGTTACGACGATAATAAAGGACAAACAAACAAAATCACTTTTGCATTCATAATATATAAATAATATTAGAATGGATTGCTATTGAAAATATACTAAATACCGAGCTCAACAATTATTGATCATAGTGATATAAGCTGTATATGTTGAACATATACCTCTTATACTATGTTATATCACACCGTAAATTGTTATTTCTTATATGTTGATTCATTACTAAACTAAATCTCGGTTCCGTATTAGTCAAATTAGTAGATTTGCGATGAAGGGTTCTCACTTGACCTCAAATTTGGTGAAGGTCGTTCGTAGTCTCTCTATGAAGTTAATCGGTAGTATACCATTGCTTATTTCTGTCGGCTCCTGGTCTAACACGCTCAATATACCAATTGAATCGATACGAAAGTGCAGGTTAAAATGAATTTTAAAACAATGACGGCTAAGTTGAAACTCTATTGTAATAGCGTAGCGCACGGAACGGCAATGGCCCGCTTAGCGGCGTCCGTGCGATTATTTTGAATTTTTTGGCGGGAAAATAGTTTTTTGCTTATAACTTTGAATCTAGACAGCCAGGAGATTTGAAATTTTGACTCGTGAACGCTGCTATTGTATGGTCTCATCTGATCTTTAAAACGAAGTTCTCACTTATGTAGTTTCAGAGATACAACATGTGTCAGCTGGCGACCCATGTCACCAGCTTACACACACATATCGGCTCGTAGCTCAAACAGTTTTAGCACTAGAGATTCGAAAATTTTGAAGCCTGGCGCTGCTATTTTGCTCTAAAATATGAGGTACAATACATAATCGTAACTTGAATAATTACGAAGATACAGATGTGTAAGCTGGTGACACGGGTCGCCAGCTTACACACGGTATTTCGTTCGTAGATCCAACAGTTTATCAATGTGATCGTTAATTTTTTTGGCTCTCATTGCTGTCATTGTGCTTTAAATGCCTGACTATAGTCTAAAGCCCTAATCTCACTGGTTTGCCTTCCTGGCATGTGTCAGCTGGAGACCCATGTCTCCAGCTGACACACTAAAAACAACTCGCTGTAACTGAGTCATGGTTGCTGCTAAATTATGAATGCTAAAGTTTGATTGCTCCTAAATTGCCTTAAAATTTGATGTGTGGGTCGTCAGCTTCCTCATAGAGCTAGGGGAATTGTACGCATGCCAAATTTTAAGGCAATTTAGGAGCAATCAAACTTTAGCATTCATAATTTAGCAGCAATCATGACTCAGTTACAGCGAGTTGTTTTTAGTGTGTCAGCTGGAGACATGGGTCTCCAGCTGACACATGCCAGGAAGGCAAACCAGTGAGGTTAGGGCTTTAGACTATAGTCAGGCATTTAAAGCACAATGAGAGCAATGAGAGCCAAAAAAATTAACGATCACATTGATAAAATGTTGGATCTACGAACGAATTACCGTGTGTAAGCTGGCGACCCGTGTCACCAGCTTACACATCTGTATCTTCGTAATTATTCAAGTTACGATTATGTATTGTACCTCATATTTTAGGGCAAAATAGCAGCGCCAGGCGCCAAAATTTTCGAATCTCTAGTGCTAAAACTGTTTGAGCTACGAGCCGATATGTGTGTGTAAGCTGGTGACATGGGTCGCCAGCTGACACATGTTGTATCTCTGAAACTACATAAGTGAGAACTTCGTTTTAAAGATCAGATGAGACCATACAATAGGAGCGTTCACGAGTCAAAATTTCAAATCTCCTGGCTGTCTAGATTCAAAGTTATAAGCAAAAAACTATTTTCCCGCCAAAAAATTCAAAATAATCGCACGGACGCCGCTGAGCTGGCCGTTGCCGTTCCGTGCGCTACGCTATTACAATAGAGTTTCAACTTAGCCGTCATTGTTTTAAAATTCATTTTAACCTGCACGTTCGTATCGATTCAATTGGTACATTGTGTTAGACCAGGAGCCGACTGAAATAAGCAATGGTATACTACCGATTAACTTCATAGAGAGATTACGAACGATCTTCACCAAATTTGAGGTCTAGCTAGAATCTAACCCTTCACCGTTGGTGCATAATTCAAATCTACTAATTTAACTAATACGGAATCAAGATTTAGTTTAGTAATGAATCAACATATAAGAAACTAGCTTCTTCCCGCGGCTTCGCCCGCGTGGACTTTAGGTTTTATCCCGTGAGAACTACATGGCGTAGTACTACAAAATATCAAACTGACGCGAGACTTCCTGTCGATGACGTACCATTATTCTAAAATCGCGAACAAAATACGGGGGTGGGGGCAAGAGGGTGCAACATTCTCAGACCTACCAAATATATGTAAAAAACAAAAAAAATTGGTCAAGCCGTTTCGCAGGAGTGCGACTATAAACACCTTGACACGAAAATTTAATATATTAGATTGGATTGCAGGATTTTTTAAAATGCTAAAACACGTCATTTTTATTTTTAGTTCATAACACTGAGTATCAATTTTCATGATATTGACTTCAAAAACAACAGAGTTCCCATACAAAATTTAATCCCCATTATATATCCGTGAAACACGTAATCCTTCCTTTGTTTGAAATCTAATCGCTTACCAATTTTCATGGGGCATTATTTTTATTCCTTGTTGATTGCTGTGCAATTGCATGGATGTCAAACAGACTCATGCTTTACTATATCTGATTAGCTCATCAATTGAAAGGCTCCAGGTATACATAGAGCTGTAAAATAATTTCAATATCACGTTTTATCTAGACGGTGGCGCCATCTATCGGTGAGGTGTTAAACTATTTCGACAACCGTAACCACCGAAAACAAACCTAAATGAATTAGTATTCAACTAATTTTATGGACTTTATATCGATCAACAGCCTAAAAAATAAGTTTCAAGCTTATAGCTCTAAAAATAACGATCGATACCTCTATACGACTTTTCATCCCCCCTTTCAACTCCTTTCGACAAAACCCTTTTTTCGCATTAAAAAGTAGCCTATGTTCTTTCTCAGGGTCTAAAGATTGTCTGTGCCAAATTTCATCAAAATCGGATGAGAGGTTTAAGCGGGATAGCGTAACAGACAGACAGAGTTACTTTCGCCTTTATAATATTAGTAGGGATAGTAGGGAAAGTACGGACTAGTAGGGATAACACTTTACGGTGTGATATAACATAGTATAAGAGGTATATGTGCAACATATACAGCTTATATCAATATGATCAACAATTGTTGAGCTCGATATCCTACTAATATTATAAGTGTGAAAGTTTGGATGTTTGGATGTTTGTGACGCTTTCACGGAAAACTACTGAATGGATTTGAATGAAACTATACAATAATATAGCTTATACATCAGAATAACATATAGGCTATAATTTATAAAGACATATTGTGTAAATTGTACAAAATCACACGTATAATATTAGTGGGATTACATGGGAAATTTTGGCATAACAAAAACGCGTTGCCTAGCAACCGACCATAGAATATGTAATTCGTATATACAAACTTTCGCGTTTATAATATTAGTGTGAAGACTATTTGAATGTACTACGTCAGATATTGAAATTTCTTTTGTTTCTTTAAACTATTAGCCTACGTAACAGAATAAACACTATTTTGTACCTTATGCTGGAAATGGAGATAGATGCCTTCTATGCTTATCGAACAAGTAGAATATATCCTGAAGTATACGCGGACAAAGTCGCGGGCGGAAGCTAGTTTAGTATATTTTCAGTAGCAATTATTGAATAAAACATGATATAGATTTCTCAAACATTTATTTTTAGTTATTTTCATATACCTCTTATATTGTGTTATATCACACACACCATACAGTGTTATTATAAAGTGTTATTTCTTATATGTTGATTCATTACTAAACTAAATCTTGATTCCGTATTAGTCAAATTAGTAGATTTGAATTATGCACTAACGGTGAAGGGTTAGATTCTAGCTAGACCTCAAATTTGGTGAAGATCGTTCGTAATCTCTCTATGAAGATAATCGGTAGTATACCATTGCTTATTTCAGTCGGCTCCTGGTCTAACACGCTCAATGTACCAATTGAATCGATACGAACGTGCAGGTTAAAATGAATTTTAAAACAATGACGGCTAAGTTGAAACTCTATTGTAATAGCGTAGCGCACGGAACGGCAACGGCCAGCTCAGCGGCGTCCGTGCGATTATTTTGAATTTTTTGGCGGGAAAATAGTTTTTTGCTTATAACTTTGAATCTAGACAGCCAGGAGATTTGAAATTTTGACTCGTGAACGCTCCTATTGTATGGTCTCATCTGATCTTTAAAACGAAGTTCTCACTTATGTAGTTTCAGAGATACAACATGTGTCAGCTGGCGACCCATGTCACCAGCTTACACACACATATCGGCTCGTAGCTCAAACAGTTTTAGCACTAGAGATTCGAAAATTTTGGCGCCTGGCGCTGCTATTTTGCCCTAAAATATGAGGTACAATACATAATCGTAACTTGAATAATTACGAAGATACAGATGTGTAAGCTGGTGACACGGGTCGCCAGCTTACACACGGTAATTCGTTCGTAGATCCAACATTTTATCAATGTGATCGTTAATTTTTTTGGCTCTCATTGCTCTCATTGTGCTTTAAATGCCTGACTATAGTCTAAAGCCCTAACCTCACTGGTTTGCCTTCCTGGCATGTGTCAGCTGGAGACCCATGTCTCCAGCTGACACACTAAAAACAACTCGCTGTAACTGAGTCATGATTGCTGCTAAATTATGAATGCTAAAGTTTGATTGCTCCTAAATTGCCTTAAAATTTGGCATGCGTACAATTCCCCTAGCTCTATGAGGAAGCTGACGACCCACACATGTGAAAACGTTTAAATGGTTTCTAGTTATAAATTTTTTTTGTATACTTATAAAAATCCAACTGTATGTTTTCCGAATAAACTAAACTAAAATAAATAAATAAAAATCGAGTCATTGTGTCGTTACAACGGGAAGACAGGACCACCAAACTACTTTAGCATTTATAGTATTATCTGTGAACGTAGCCTGATAATTATTTCGCGCCACAGATGGCGCTTTTATGTAGAAAATAGGAATTTTGAGACATCGTAGGAAACACTTATTTAGGACAAAGCGCTTTGAATATGTATATGTATACATTTATTTATTATTTATATGTAGTTATTAATATGAAAGTACCATGTCATAGTTGTAATATCCGTCGCTATTTTTGAAAGCTGGTGCTGCTGGTACGAGTGGTTCAATTTTAATTTGGTCCAGTTCTGACAATGTCATCCATGAGAAAACCATTTCAGTTAGTAGGAGATAAATGGTGTATACTTTTAGGGTAATTTTAGTCGGTTTCTAGTTCTTTTTGAACGCATTGATGATTACTGAAATATAGTTCTTGTAATTTTTTACATACGAACGAACTAAGACTCATATTCAGTAGATAATTTGTCCAGCTTACAAATAGGATGTAAACAATATTTGGGCTTTTATATCATTTGGTCTTACAAGCGCTGTTTTTGGTCGCTTGGACATAATTCACTGAGCAAAAGAAAGCGGCAAACAGACGCTAAACTTGCGTTTTATTTCATGTAGTACAAAGCATGAACTAAAATTAGATTTCCGACAAGTTCAACATAGCTCCGCCAGGGGCATACCTCTACGTATTCATCAAAGCTGAAAACTTTGTTATCTCAGTTTAACTATTGCATATACTATGTGTAGAGTGGGTTGGAACTTGTGGCTAGCCGACCATGTATCTTGGTGTTCGGATTTCGAACAGAATATTTTTTATAGTTGTAATAATACTTTATTTGCTTAAAATATGGTTTAACCAGATGTTACAAGTTTACCTGAAGGTCTCATATTTTACCACAAGTCATGCAATTACGTAGAAAATATGTGAGTGTGTAAATATTAATTGAATGTTACGATAATAATGTCAATATTCATAATTTCATCATCATCATCATCAGCCGGGAAACGTCCACTGCTGGACATAGGCCTCCCTCATGGTACGCCACATCGACCGGTCCCGAGCCACCTGCATCCAGCGACTCCCCGCGACTCTAACCAGGTCGTCGGTCCATCTAGTGGGGGGACGGCCTGGTAGACGTTTCCCGGTACGTGGTCGCCACTCGAGAACCTTTACTCCCCACCGGTTATCGGTTCTTCGAGCGATGTGGCCTGCCTCTTTGTCGAAGTTGGACCTACCTAGTTGAACGATCTGTCCCAGGTATACATACTCGTCTACAACTTCGATTGTAGTGTTCCCAACCACTACCGGCATAGGTGCAACATGGACATTTGACATGATTTTCGTCTAGTCAATGTTCATTTTCAAACCTACCTGTTGGGAAACTCTGTTGAGGTCATTGAGCATTGCGTTCAGATCCTGCAAGGATTCATAATTTACAAAGCAAATAATATTATAGGTTCATTATGTTGCTGTTGTTAAAATTATTAGGTTTTGTGTGAAGTTAGCGTTTTTCCTACTAGCTGACTGCGACGCATAACTTCAGTCGGGCGTCGTTTGACGTTCCGTAAACACGCCCTCCCATACCGCTCCCATACCTCAGGAACAGACTCCGTTATGTGTTATACCTGTAATAATTCGAATATTCTCTAGTATCCTGTTAGACCTATCCTAGAGTCGGCATTTCCTTGATTTGACACTTAACAAATTTGCTTATTTTGTATTATCATATTTGATTTTTGATGGTGTTTTTTTTTCGACGTCAGCTACTTCAACCTTTCGGGTCGATTCAGGTTGTAATGTATGGATTTCAATAAAAGATGTAACACCGCTTACACGTGTAAGTATGCGTAATGCGATATATCCAACTTAGGAGAACGCGAACGAGCATGCATTTGTCTTTAGTATAATTTCATAACAATTTTTACAACTAGGTGTGGCCTTCAGTCGAAGGACACCTAATACGGTCAGCCACATCGTCACCGGCCGTTAGATAAAATCGTTCCTAAGCGTTGATCTAATTGTCAATAACTATAGTTTAAAAAACTAAAACACGCTTCGAGTACGTATTTATTACTCACACATACTTTATTGTAGAGCTGGAGGACGGACCTGCAGGTGGCAACTAGAAACTGTTTTCATTTATTAATTTCTTTCTCCTGTGGTTATTTACCATGATTCCGCAAATTGGTACATGATTCCGCAAATAGCGGCTCTTTATTTTAAAATTTCTTGGTGAGACGGTCGGCTGAGTTTGGCGGTTTCACTGATGTCCCCGGGACTGTTGCTGCGTTGTTTTGTCAAAAGTGGTTTTAGTTTTTAACTAGTTTGTTTAAAAACAATAATTTATTTTATCGATATATGTGTTACTTGTACATTTGTAGGTTATTTTTTATCGATTGACAAATACACGAGTGACAGCGACGTCGTCCTAAGATCAGATTGTTGGAATCTAGATGGTCAAGATTTCCAACAGAAGACAAGCGTTCTTATTTCCATCAAATTCCTAATTCAAGGATGGTGCCAAATTATTGTACTGTCATCCGAATGTCATAAAACTGCAAAGTTTCAAATCGGTATGATGTTTAGGAGTAGCTTTAAATTGTCTTGCTAGATTTGTTTACATACATAGTTAGGTAGTTAACTACATACAAGTGAACCTAATATAAAGCGTGTAAAAATGAAAGCAAAAATATACAGGTATTCTCTCTACAACAGTAACTGTAGACAAGTGGATCTCTGACCACAGCAAAAAATATTATCTTTACAACTGTAGACAAGTAGATCGCTGACCACAGCAATAAATGTTATCTCTACAACTGTAGACAAGTGGATCGCTGACCACAGCAAAAAATAATATATCTCTACAACTGTAGACAAGTGGATCTCTGACCACATCAAAAAATATTATCCCTAAAACTGTATACAAATGGATCGCTGACCACAGCAAAAAAATATTATCTCTACAACTGTAGACAAGAGGATCGCTGACCACAGTAAGATGCTAGTGATACAGGGAAGCTACTTCCTGTCTCCTGTAATTTTCTATTATAACTCCTAAGGGATGTAGTTAGCTGATCCTGAAGCCGTGACCGCACGTTGGAGAGACAAACACCAGACATACTCGTACTTACGAAGTAGGTTTAATTTATCTTGTCGCTGAGAAAACGAGAAATAAACGAGCCAAGTTTAGTATATTTAAGAGAATTCTACTGTTCACGTCTTAGATAAGACAAACGTCTACAAATAGGAAAATGGACCAAGTTTAGCTGGGTTTTGTTTATCTTCGCCTCGTAGCTCAAGGTGAAACCAATATTAAACATGATAGATACTTTAGCTTGTTATTCACGAAACGGATGACCATCGCTATGTAGTATAAAGAGAGAGCATAATAACTAGAATTATTTTCAACCGACTTCAAAAAAGGTTCTCAATTTCTCTCTCAATTCGACGGGTATGTTTGTTTTGTGTTTGTTACCTCAGAACTTTTCGACTGTTTTAATCGATTTTAATGATTTTTTTTTAATTGAAAGTTGGTGCTTTCCGTGTAGTTCCATTTTAAGTTGTCTCTGTTCTGACTATGGCATTCATGAGATAACCATATAAGTCTTAAATTTTCATTAAGTAGGAGACGAATACTGTAGACTTTTAGAGCAGTTTAAGTCGGTTTCTAGTTCTTTTTGAACGCTGAATTTGAATTCTGAAATATAGTCCTATGTAATTTTTAACAGACGAACGAACTATGATACATATTCAGTAGATAGTTTGTCCAGCTTACAAATAGGCTGTGTAAAACAATGTTTGGGCTTTTATATCATTTGGTCTTACAGGTCACATGCGCTGTTTTTGGTCGCTTGGACATAATTCACGGAGCCAGACGCAATAAATTATACAGAACTTTTCTTACAGAACGGTAAATAAGAAAACTTACAAACGATCCAAACGTAGTTGTGAAATTAATCAAGAGTCTTCATGATGAAGTGGAACGTACCTGAAAAAAGAAAAAGAAATATTGCAATCATACTCAACGTCTCCGATGGCGTCAATAGATTACTTTTGTATACCGTGTGGACTCAGCTTTAGAAAGGATCAGGTCATCCCACGGGTATCGTAAAATGCAAACAAAATAAAACAGCATCTAACTGCGATCGCCAATCCGTCTTCCAACCGTGGTGATACTGGAAGATTCCCTCTTGGAAAGTGACGTGGAGATCTACGAGGCCCAAAAGGGGATTACAGTGGATTATGATTGTGGTGGTGATACTCCTACAATTTTTTGTTCAACCTTCATGTTTAAAAGAATATTAATACGGTATATCTTCAAAGAAAAAAGAAACTGTCATTAAGACTAAAATTCACTGACTGTGGTTAACACTAACATAAAATGTGAAGAAAATATCATCCATTTATAAATAAATCTTGAAAACGTATTACTCGTAAGTGCATACCTAATCTCTTCGCAATTATTACAAAGTTTTCGGCTTGAATTTTTGTATAAACAAACAGAAATTGTAATATATTCATCCTGTAATTTCGAACATAGAGCAGAGTTTATTTGTTCAATAAAATAGTCCGTTAAACAAAATAAAATATCTTTCTGTAGACACGAGTGCCATAACATTCTTCATAGCTCATATAAAGCTGTTGAGAACGTAATGCGACGTTTTAATTTTTGAAGGACAGAAATAAAATAAGGCAACACACGACAGCGCAATGCTGCAGGCAGCAAAAATTCAATTCCATATACTTTTGTGTGTCACCTTTAAGCATTACAGCGGCTTGCGGCAGCCCGTTCCCATTAAATTCACTGGACGCAGTGCAGTGACAGCGGTAAACTAGGTTTCCTCGAGCAAAGACTCGTCAAAGCGCTAACTTGCTTGAACACAATGGACGCGAACAACAAAGCGGGGCGTTCAACAAAACGCGTTTATAAATACGATACAGTTCAGGCCAACAGAGAGATAGGAAGTCGAAATCACTCTCTAGACGAGCAGTCTTTAGCTAGCCTAAAATGACTGGTTTATCACTCAGCCACGGGGTTGACATTGCGTGAATTTATGGAGCCCTAGCCTTGACTTTGCGCACTTATAAATTTTTGTCTATACCCCTGGAACCCCAGTTTCGCTGAGTAATCTTCTGCAACAGTGCAGCGTGGAAAAGACATTAGATGATTTGAGTTGATTCGAATAAATATTAATAATGTATGCAAACGTTTGTGTTTGTCTTTCTTTCACGTCGTAACGGAGAGAATTTTTTTTTATAGTGGCATAAGTTGTAAGCTTGGAAGTTTAGTTTAATTTTTATCCGAATGAAAGAGAAAAATACTATTACGAACATACAAGGCAACATGACTATTCCTATGCCAGAAGGGCCTCCAGCTTAGCATGTTGCTGAGTGGCAATGCTGACAGCAGCTTTAATTTATTCATCTACTAGCTTTTGCTCGCCATTTCGTCCACGTGGAATTCGTTCGGGAACTTTCTGCTCGATCAGGACAAAAAGTAGACTGTTTCTTTTCAGGCTTTCAACTTTCCCTATACAAGGAATCAAGTAATTCTGACCCTCAGCTGCGACGGGAAGAAAGTAAAAAAAACTGACTTTCGCATTTATAATATTAGTTTGGATTTATTTATTTATTTCGTGGTACCTATCTTTTTTAACGTCACACGATAATAGCAACTCTTAAAGTTTGCCATATTAACAAAATATATTTAAGAAAATAAAGACTGAACTCCCACAGCTTATGTTTTACGATAGTTCCCAGTACTATTTGAACAAAGGAAGCAAATTTTCCTAAGTGTTCAGTCCAACTTACTTCACTCCAGTAAACTTCCGAATTTAATTTCAACAGAAACTTGGCTGACCCAACTTCTTTATTTAACTACTTTTATTTGGGGGAGATTTTCTGAATGCACGATGTGCGAGGTTGAATTCTTATTTGCCTTTTGGTCAGAGCCATTTATACCATTCTTAGCCTTTGTTCAAGATAATTTAGAAGTCGCAAATAAGACTAAGAACACTCGTTACGACTTTTTTCATTTCCAGTTACGTAAAAAACAGATTAATGATTACAACCTAAACTAACTTTATTTGGGGTATGTTATGGCATATACAAAAATAATTTTAATCCTATCGTACTTACTATTCATTAATATTTACAAGAAACAAGAAAATATTATAATTTTGACGAAAATTTAGGCGCGGTCAGACATCATGGATATGCTTGGTTGAATTATATAGAGGTTAGTGCGTTTCCATCGGTGGGAATTCCTGTGAAATAAGAGCCAAGTTCAAGACAGTTTGAAATGAGTAAATAATAATAACTAATAAGTTAGATGTCCTTTCTAGCGAACTAACGCAATATCTCAGTTCCAAACACAATCAGCTGCTGACGACAAAGTTCTAAGGCTGCGTCCCGTTTAATTTTAACTCAGAGGCGCAAAAGGAGTTCTGTAATGATGAGATTTACAACTCTGTCGCAGTAATAATAAAACTCCGTGTGACGCAACCGGCTAATAACATTTGTTGCCAAGTAAAAAAAACGGTTCCGTAGAGAATCTGGATTATTAAAATACGGAAAATCATAAATAATATGCACCGAACAATCCTCTAACGAACAATCTAAATAAAAAATTGTGATTTAGTTTTGCTGTTCGTCACTAGATGGAGCTACTAATCCGTTAAAACGCATGTCAAAATAACACGTTTGTTTTATGAGAGACCCCTTAAATATATTTTTTTTGTGTTATAGCTGCAACAGAAATACATTATCTGTGAAAATTTCGACTAAATAGCATGGTTCAAAAGCGTAAATTTCAAATAAATTACATTTAATAATAATTTGAAACATGTCCTTAAATAACTTGTACACTGGAGAAGCGAGAAGCAGACTGTCAGTTTGAACTTTGCCCTTCTTTCAAGATGAACTGAGAAAATGTGGCGCAAAATATGCACTTCTTGGGGTTTGGTTCCCGCTTGTATAATTATGCATCTTTCAGTGTTTAGTTTAATGTGATATCCATTGTACTCCATTTTGGTATTCCATTACCAGACCAATAGTGCAACCGAAACTGATGTTTGAAAGCAGGCTTAAATAGCACTGTGGTGGCAAGCCACTGGCCACATCGCTCGAAGAACCGATAACCGGTGGGAAGTAAAAGTTCTCGAGTGGCGACCACGTACCGGGAACTCCCCGTACTAGGTGGACCGAAGACCTAATTAAGGTTGCGGGGAGTAGATGGATTCAAGTGGCACACCATGGAGGAGGTCTATGTCCAGCAGTGGACGCTTCCTGGCTGATGATGGTGATGATTTACACTGCAGTTATGTTCTATTTGGCAGGCGTATGACAGTAAGCTAATCGATTTGCATTAATGAATTAGTATATAAACTCTGTTTTCTTTAACCGCCACCGTGGCCTAGTGGCTGAATGTTTTGGTTGGTGGTAGGTCATTTTCTATGTCCGTCTGGCTAGCTACCACCATGTTACTTAAGTCTGCCGCAGCAGTGCTAATATGACAGTTGTGTTCCTGTGTGAAACGTGTCAGAGCCAGCAGCCACTTACCACCAGCTGAGATGAATGCCAATTTCAACCTATCATACATTTAAAAACTATAGATGAATGAACATCAATTGTTTTTAAACGCCTCATTACTAGCTGGCTGACTATATACATACTTGTGCCTGATATTAATATTACACGATCAATAAATTAATACGTTGGACAAACGCAAGCGCTTATTACGGTACATAGATTAAAAATGCATGTCAAGTTTCGTATTCAACCGAAACTACTCGTGCTAATGTCAATCACTAGAATATTCTGGGAGCGATAAATTACTTCGTGAGGGTTAGTATGTATAGTCGACCCAATTGCGCGTCAGTCGGCCGTCAGCAAATTCAATTTTGTTTTCAAATTAATTGCCTGTTGGTGTATTGGTGTTGAACAACGTGGCCAGGGAGAAAAATTTAGAGATTTTCTATTATTGTCTTTTTTATAATATATATACGAAACATAAAAGTATTTTGTACATAATAACAGTAAAAGGCTCATAGATTTTATTAGGTTTACGGTAGAGATCTTGAAACGTTCTGTTTTCTCACTTCCATAACATAAAATATTACAGCAGTACAGCAACGAAAACTGTAATTTAACATATGTTTTTACCCTTATTCCAGGTACCTCTATATCCTCATTGGATATATTATATCTAATGTCTCGTCTCGTGTGGTGACCACGTACCTGCAAACATGTACGTACCGGGCCCTCTCACTATTAGATGGACTGAGGATATAAATTTGGAATACGGGTAAAAAATTATGTTCTTCGAGAAATATGGTCTGCCAATTGCCACTTCAGCCCACTGACTCGGCGAGTCATGTCGGTGACCTTAGTTCGTCTAAGTGTTTTCCCTGTCTTGGATTTCCTTCCGAAATTCCGATTACTGGAAAGTTTTATTTAAGTTAAACAGTTTTCCAGTGTAAACGATAATTGAATGAACTTTGATACTTAGAAAAACCTATTACGGGTACTTGCAGCTTCCTTCCATGTGTAACTTCGTCAACAAATCACTTACTCTTTGTTTTAAAGTTGCAAGAGGAACCGCGGCGCGTCCGCTAGTTAATTAATAAATTAAGTGAACGCCGGACTCTTTTGTTGAATTTCTTTTGTTTCTCGTTACTGAAAGCCGTATTCAAAATAAACTGCTAATTATTTTCTTCATTCCTATTATTAGTCTCCACAATTTCGTGCTTTCTTAAGAAAGTCTCTAATTTTTCGCGAAAAGCAATAACAACTTTGTAACAATAAATTTAAAATACTAAGTGATTCAGCGGGCTTGTAAGTTTTAATTTAAGAAGTTGTGAGAGCTGTTGAAATAAAAGGGGAAGTGAAAATTTTGGAGTAATTATAGCCTATTTTACGAGCGGCCATGATGGTCAGTTGTAACAGTGCTTCCGTTTCTCCGAGACGTAAAATTACCGTTAAAACTGTGGCTGAGTTATGGCCTAGAGAACTGTAGCACAGTCCTCGATAAATGATTCTTATAGACTGACTGACCAGATCTTAAAATATTTATAGATTTTAGTATGGCAAAACCGTTAAAAGATAATTGAAGAAATTCATGGGTCTCATGTATAACAGTGGATTTATGCGCAACACTGGTATGTTTTAGGATCAAATGCGATGATGAGTAGAATACAGCAACACAACAGCAGCCATTACTATTACAGTTAGGATAATTCGCAACACGGACAGGGCTCGCGTTGCATGTAACCTGTATAATGTATTTGCATGATTAAAATTAATATCAATATAAATGAACATAACTACATGTAAATGCAGGCGCATATATACTCCGACTTCCCGAGATGCCTCTGTTGAAGTCACTGACCACCTATAGCTGGTGTGAATGAGCCTCAGTTCAACTGTTGCCAAGAAAATGCGAATCCTCTCTATAGTCAGACGGTACTTTACTTCTGTACAGCTTCATATTCTATTATAATGTTCAATTCCAACCCTGCATGAAGAACCGTTACCACATTTGGGTGGTATATCCCAATATAAGTTTTGAATGGAACTTCAAAGCCTGGATCACCCGCGTAAATGTCTTCTACAGGATTCATTTTAGAGTGTGTGCGATAGAACACCACGGTTTGATTCTACCCTCTCCCATCTTCAATCGGTCAAGTAGAATAACGGATGGGTTATCATTGCTTGGTTTACATTGCACCATTTTGCACGAAGTGTTTCGCTTCTTCATATAATACGTATGCGATAAGCTAAGGAGTTGCTTCGGGCGTTGTAATATCCAGATCAGATTTACCCCGCATTTGAAATCAAATGTGAGTCCAATTATGTAGGCCACAAGGCCACGGAGGTGGTTAAAATCATGTCATGATTTATTTCCACCTGTCTTCAACTGGGAAAGCTGGATTTTTTCGTGTTTCACGAGTATCTTGGCATAGGCCAAGTCTATACGACAAAATATATCCATAAAACATCGCGTGCCGCAGAACATCAATAAAAATACTGTAAATATGTCAGCCCATCGAGTCGGTTGAAAATAAAAACGTCAAACAAAAAGTTTGTGATGCCATTCTCCCACGAGGGGCTCCGAATACAAATCTGTCAATTTCCATAACAAAACCGTTTCGAAAATAAACTGCCGTCTAAATTAGAATCCATTTTAACTTGACCCCCTGTTGAGTTGAGATTGAATTACGTTTGAAGGTCACGTCAGGATGGGGCTGGCTGTACATGGATAGTATGTCATATAACAATATGACAGGGTAAGCAGGAAATATGTAGGGACGGAGGGAAAGGACCCATATTAGAGGATATATCGGGGTAGAATCTCGGGTGATACTGTACTGGACCATGGACTAAAGTAAAGTCTAGACAGAGCATTGAAAACAACTAGTTACCCGTCAACGTCCAGAAGCTGTACAAAATTTGACATAAATTAAAATCTGACTGGAGCTGAAACTGGCAATGTTTTTACCACGATATAATGTTTATGGTGTTTGTTCTAGTTTTCAGAATATCTATCTTATTCTATCATCATCATCAGCCGGGAAACGTCCACTGCTGAACATAGGCCTCCCTCATGGTACGCCACATCGACCGATCCCGATCCACCTGCATCCAGCGACTCCCTGCGACTCTAACCATGTCGTCGGTCTCTTCAGTCAGTCAGACGTCAGTATCTTATTCTATAGTTTCTTGGAAACAACATACATTCTGAAATAATGATGAGTTATTTATAATGCTGATATTAAATCGATAAATATCTATGACTAACTGACTGCAAACACATACAGAGACACTTAGAATTAGGCATACCCCGGACATTGCATAGAAATGTCGTGATATCATTCGCTGTGTGTTCGCTGTGCACCGTGTGAGCGAGGCAATGCCAACAGCTGCAAACGAATTCAGTTATTAAATTAAAACTATGTATATTTAAATAGTTCAGAGGAAGTTTGACCTAGTCTTATTTACGTCTTTCCTGATATCGTTAAAATTTCTAAACCTAATGTCAGAAAGAGGCCCCAATCCGGTTCGCTATCTGTCGGGGAGAGGTGAGGTATCGCGGATCGGTGGGGAGCGGTGAATGTCCGTTCTGTGCATAGTACAATATTAAAGCTTTGCTTTAAGTGAGGGTCACGTATAAGCCTTAAGAATGCCTAATATATTAGTGTAAGAGAAACTTTTAGTACGTACGGTACCAATAAAAAGAAACTTGTGCTCTATCTTACTTACTATTTAGTCTTTATGACAGGGCAAAGCTTATGTATCTCACCTATTTTTACTTCAGAGGCGTAAAAAGTATTGCCTGTGACCATGCAGCAGTATTATGGGCTTATTTCATGTAGTGTCCGAAAAACTTGGCAGGGCAGGAGCCTGAGCCTGACCTTCCTGTTAAGCTGAATAAAAAATAAGACCTCATAAGCGGGACGTGGGGAAAATATTTTTGGGAATGTTATTTGTTCACATCCGGGTTAGCTTCGGGTGCAGTTTACTTTGCGTGGAAATGGCGCATGTGGTGTGTAAGAGTGATGCCAAATGAACCTATTGTAGTAATTTAATTTCCATCGTGTAAGTGTTGTTAAAAGAGTCCCACCCCGCGCTCTATTTGCTAAACAGTTGCTTTTCAAAATCAGAAAAAATGCAGAGTAGTATTACATATGCTGAACTTTAAAGGAAAACTATCACGAAGGTGGATTCACAGGTTAACGAGTAATAGGCGACCAAATTATAAAATTAACTTGGAGAAAATGAATCAATAAAAATGAAGAAAAAAAAAAGTTCAAATTTCACACAAAATTTCATTTTCTAACAACCAGTTAAACTTCGGTCCCCTACACTACGCGTAGCCCGACACGTTCTTGACTGGTTTTTCTTTTGTAGTTTGTTGCAGTAAAAAAAACACGATCTAAGTTATGATTACACGGACTCAACGATTGGTGATGATATAGGATTCATTTGCTTCTCCTAAAATAATCAGTATGTATATCACGAAAATATTCAAGCCACAAGTAAAATGTTATAGGTTACTAGCCGGCAAAATGTTCAAAAAAAGAACTGGAATAAAGACAATTATTAGCTCGTTCTCGTATATTGGATGCAGTCAACGTTTTTCCTAATATTTCACAAAGTTACCGATCCGTTTATGAAAATAAGTAGGTATAGTTCGTATTTACGCCGAGTAAACATTACTCGGCAGGAACGCCCGCGCCGAGAAAAGAATATTTATCCAGCTTGCTGAAACTAAGTTCCGTGTAACTCGACATGGGTAAAGGATAACTCTGTTATAAGGGTCTTCAATAAACTTCATTAATTGCGCTATCCAAGTCGGAGCGAAGGAAAATTCGAGAACGGGAAACGTTCCTGAAAAATTGTTGCCTTTCTGTCAGCTTTTTAATGGCCCAAGGGTGGATTGTTAAAGTCGATCGAATGCGATTCATGTTAAAAATTTTGTGGTTCGTTTTGTTTTTATTGTTTATCTTTCTTTAGGCTACTTTTATGAAACTACTATCCTTGAAGTTAGACCATGGCGAGCCTATTTTCCTTCATTAATAACTAGCTTTTGCCCACGACTTCATACACGTGGACGTCCTTGCTCGATCAGGATAAAAGACTAAACTATGTACTATTCCGGCCTTTCAACTGAACCCTAAAATCAAGAAAATTTAATTGCCAAGTACATAGTTTTTTACACGGTGTTAAGATAGTTATTTCAACTGGTTCTGTACTTAACCTGTGCACAGGTGTGCAAATATTTTGAACATATCTAATAAGGAATTTGATTGTTAATTTTTTTTTACATAACATGTCAATAGTATTATGATACTAATTTTGTCATTAAATAATGCACAAGTCATCTAATTAATTAATGTCAAACTATAATTGCAGGTATACTTCAAGTCATTCTGACTCTCCGTTACCATATTAAAGGAAGTATAAACAAACAATTCACTTGCGTTTTTATAATATTAGTATGCATACCACTAAAAAGCGCTCTGCTTTCTACTGCAGACAACAGTTTTAGTAGCTCTATTGTTATGTGCTGCCAGTTTAAATAAGTGTGCCTCATTTAGTCGGTTCCCTGAGCCAGACGCCCCTCGACACTTTCAAGAGAAACTCTCATGTTTGTAGACACGGAAAAATACATGTGAATGTTGAAGATATTATCTTTGAAAAGGCAAACCGATTCATAATACTTTATATGATACAATTAAATCTCAAAGTTTGAGGTTTCCAAAACTGTAATAAGTGAGAATAAAAACATTTAACTTTATTTAAAGCTTCTGGGTGAGCAGGCTTTATTCCGCGACTTTATTCTCAGTTGATGATGAGATGAAAGCAGCATTATAGGCTTATAAAGCAAGGTAAGCTTTTATAATGTATGTGCATAAAAACATTTATTAAAATAGAGTTAATTACATGTCGGGGAACGTTGGAGTAGGGTGCGTCGACTTGCCGCATGTTAATCTGAATTCCAAGCTTGCAAGGGATGTTTCTCTACAAACTCCAACTGATAATAACAAAGACCTTTTGCCGTTGCTACAATTAGCAACATTTTAATGTGCCTGACCGTCCGTCTGTCTGTCACAGCGGATTATCTCAGCAATGACTTTAGCTATTTAGTAGAAATGTAGAATAATTATGTAAAATGGATAGAATAATTTTATTTATATTTAAATAGGGCCAAAATTTTGAGGGTAGAGTTTCCAAAATGGAGTCACTAGGTAAAATTGGGTATCACACGAAAGGAATTTATTTGTACATTCCGAAACAGATGTTTGTAACTTGCATTGTTACAAAGTTTTTAAATACTACCTAAGGTCTAGGAGATGTCTATCTTGTATAGTTTTTAAGAAATCGGAAAAAGCTAATAACTTAGCTATACGGTTTGGAAAATCCCTGCGACTGCGTGGTCCGACTGCTCAGTCCGTTTACACGAACCACGCGGAATTTTTTTTCCGCGGTCTCAGGGGGGGAAAATGAACTGTATCTTAAGAGGCTATGTGGTGTGAGGCGCTGTGGTGTGCAGGTAAATAGTATTAAGCACATAAGTACAACCGCTCATTATTATTGTTATTTAAGTACTGTTAGTTAATTTAGTTTTAAGTTAGAGCTTAAGTTAGTTAAGCATATTGTATTATTGTGCTACCACAGGCAATAGCAGAATAACAGCGTCTCTGCGGTGCTCCACCACAGAGACACAATGCTGAGCTATCTGCCTTTTCATCATTTTCATACCAGGTTGATTTGTAAATTAATTATTTATACTTGATTGATGAATAAACCTAATTTTATTTTATTTTTTTATTTTATGTTGGTCAGACCACGTGGTCGGTTTCAAGGTTGCATTGTTTTGTAGCTGTCCCTCTCCGAGCCCTATCCTACCCGAGCGCGTACGTTGAGACAGCATACATTACGCGGTGTTATCCACCCGTTATTTGGATGTTTCGTAGTCCAGGGATCATTTGAAGGATACAGTATATTATGTAACCATTTTTTTAATAAGTATACTAATGAAATTTCAGATGTCGGTGGTTTTTCCAAATTGTTCTAAATTGATTCATACTTTTGTAAATCAGGTTCAAAGTTGGGGCTTTTTACTACCGAAAAATACAATACTTTGACGCCCTGTAACTCTGGAAGTATATATTTAAACGAAAATCTGACTCACCACCGACACAGGTATTTGTTTCTTGATTGTGTTTTGAAAATTGCATAGATTTTCATAGCTTAATACTCAAAATATGACTGGACTACGTTTGTATGGGCGCTTTGACAACAGCATACCCTTAAGAGAGAGAGTGATAATATCTTTTACGATTTTTTACATGTTTAGGACACCTTGGTGCGCGAGGTCGAATCGCACTTGATTGATTTATATTACATTAATTATATGTTATATGGAATAAACTAATCAGATAGTCAGGAAAAGGTCTCGAAATAAGCTATAATTTTCTATTTTCTTTTACAAACCGCGTCAGTAAAATGAAGTTAAAAAAAGTTGCGTTGGTTAACAGTTCTATTTAATGAATAGGTACTTATGTAAATCTTCTTTAAAATATTAAAAACAGTACATAGGTACCGGATTGTTGCCTCTCAGTCCCTCCTGCCTACGCAAGTGCTAGTTATCTCAAGGCCTATAATAATAACGTAGAGGTTTAACGGAACCGGTTAATACATTGTTTACTTGGGCCAAATAGGCCAGACAAGACAAAGGGACGGTCCCAACATGTATGTTCAGTACATACAACTGCTTGATGGATTTGTAATATATGCTGGTGATAAGCGGGTTCCGGTTTCACAGTAGGCTTATTGTTTTGCTACGAAATCGTGCTACCTACAAATATGTGACCTACTGTGATCATTATCATCTTAACCTCCGCGGACTAATGGCTACAGGCTTCGACTAACGGTCCGTAGGTACCGGGTTTGATTCCCAGTGATCTATAGATATCGATAATCATTATGACTGCTGCTAGGGCACTTTCTATGTCCGCCTGGCTACAGTTCTAACTAGTAGGTCTACTTAGAGTATATTTATTTTTTGAAAGCTCCAGTGTGAGTGCCAGGAGAAGTCTCTTGTTAGGGATAGGCCACTCTAATTCAAATCAAATAATCAAATATTTATTTATTTCCACAAAAATAATAATTTAAAATTTTTGACGTAAATGTAGTTATATAAAACAAGGACAAATATACCTTTTCGTTAGAAAATTGTTTGGCTTTTAGGTTTTTAACATAAATTGAGCCACTGCTGCCGAACTAGATGGAACCTGTGCTTCAGCTAGCAGGGCCGATCCTCCTGGACTCTTATCTTATTATTATTATTGTACAATTTTAGTTATAATTGACTTTGTAATTATTATTATGTGCAATAAACAATAACTTAGTTTGTTCCTAAGGAACATTAGGGTGTGTTCAAAGAACGTCAAACGACGCATAAATGCATAACGTATGCAGCTACGCGTTAGAGCTTGTAGCTACCATCATGTTACCTAAGTCTGCCGCCAAATAGCAGTTTTAATACTTTAATAGTACGAATGCTTTCCGGTATGAAAGGTATCAAATCCAGCATCTCATTGCCTTGAAGGTCCCGGGTGCGTAGGTTACCACATAACGGCCATATCGTCACTTACCATCACGTGAGATGAAGACCAAGTGCAAACACATCAAACATTGGCCGTCAAAGCGAAGGTGTGCCTAATGTTTTTTCAAAATTTCAGTTTTGTCCTCAATTTCATAGATTTTCCAGAAATAGTTACCGTGATGCTTGGTAGCTTCTCCACACCCCTGTTAGCGAAACGATTTCGTTGGTTGGTTGACTCGAGTATCCCCCTTAAAAGTCTGTCGCATAACGTGTATGTTTATACAACGAAACATGCATAAACAACAAAACAACACTCACAAAAAGCTGTAATTATAGTCACACGAAGTCAGCACGTCCGAACAACAAAAAGCCTCGCTGTTCCTGTCACCATGAGTGTGCGGAAACTTGCTGAATGAAGCGTTGGGCTTCCACGATGCCTTTGTGTTGCCACAAACAAAGAATCAATCGGGAACCTCCTACTGTTCTCTATTTCATTACTGTTCCAGTTTTTAGAAAGGGTGGTTAGCCGGACTGGTCATATGTTTTGGCATCATTATGATTGTCCATATTTTTCAGCTTGTTTAATCGGTCAACAGTAAAGTACCACATTTCGGTTCCGTATGTCAGCAATGCAATGACTCACTACCAGGATAACAACCTAGTGCAGTAAAGAATCTATTTGCCAAATTTTATTCTAATCCCTTTGACCGTTTACCAGCAAGGGAGTCACAACCATCAAACTGTTTTTGAATCTCAATTTAATCTTAAACAAAAGTAGAATGGGTTTGGACTTGACCTTTCCTTTATCTAATGGTAAGTGACGATAAGGCCGTTGGACAGAAAGCCTGCTTACCTAGAAGCCTAAAGTTAATAAGGTGCTGACTCTACTACCTTACTCGTACTCGCCGAAACACAGCAGTGCTATTAAGACTACTGCTTGGCGGCAGACTAACGTGGTGGTAGATAGCCAGACGGACATCGAAAATGCCCTCCCCAACCAAATCGAGTACCAATAGGGAATCGAACCCGGATCGCTGGACTATGAGTCCAAGCATGTAGCCCACAGGCCAAGGAGGCGGTTAAAATTATTACTACTCAGTGAGCTGTACACCTCGCGAGTCTGTTTTTCATATTATTTTTTATTATTTCCGAACCCTCAACCATTTAATTTTCTGCATCTGAATAAGGGTAACATGAAAGTTTAGTGTCATATTTGAAAATTTTTATAACTGGCTGAAATATAAATTTGTTATAATTTGAACCTAAGGGAGGTTCAAATTATCCGTACGCCACTTTGAAAATTACGAAAAACTAAATCGACAAAAAATCCATTTATAATTATCATCCCTACTTACAAAATTTCACGAGGATCGTTTGAGAAATGCGACCTGCAGAGAAGAACAGCGGGACATACAGACGGACATACAAAATAATTTTTACCCAAACTGAAACAGCGACGCAACAATTAATATATTGTCACGGAGCTGCTCGAAAAGTCTAGAGATAAAGAAAAGAGAGAGGTGTATCCATCTATCCCCTTCGTGTCGGATATTGACGAATGACTACCGTAGAAAGCTCTCGAATACTCGCATAAGGATTGTAATGTGCGAAAGGGAGAGCAATTCATATATCTCCTTCGTGTCGAATACTCTCCAATGTTCCTGAAGATTCTAGACTGAAGGATCTAGAAACACTATCAGTTTGAGTTGAGTTCACAGCGATAAAAAGTGAAGAAACGAAAACCGGAAGAAATTGTAAAGCGAAAGTACAGTCGAGGTGGAAAAGTGTTAGTGTACTAGTGTGTCACGTGGTGTCAGTATCGACAGATCGGCGTCAGTAGTGTTCAAGGACTCTGTACGTGGAATCCAGGGACGGACTCAGTGCAGACGGCTCGGAACTAGTGAGACAGGGACGTACTTTGTTTGGGGGGACCCGTGATTTTGAAGATTGGTTTGTGGACTTGTGTTACCAATAAACTCCGGAACTTTGGACTTTCTTTCTCTTCAATAAACGAACCACGAAAGCTCGTAACAATATTAAGAAGGTAATAGTGTACTAAGACTTTTTGTACCAATTTTATATGCGAATATTTAATCAAGGTAAGTGCTCAAACAATGTGGAAGACAATTTCTGAGAATTCGATATAATGTCGACATAATATTTATTTTGGTGAAAACATACTCGTAAATCAAAACATTGTAGAGGATACAGTCGATATATTTGTGTGAAATGAAGTTGTTTCTCTGAGAAATTTAGGGGCCCTTTTCACGTGTATTGTGAAACGGTGGCGCGGTGAAAAATGTTCCACCATTACGAAGGAAGTCGTGTTCGCCAGTAGATAGCGGTTTATTTTTAAAACTTTATAAACTGTATGGTTTTATCGTTATCTCGGGGTGTCAGTGGCGTGAAAAGTTGTAAAGCATCTCAGGGCAACATTAATCTTGATAGATGGCGACTAAAATATTATTATAAGTCATCTAAATACAAACCAATTAAATAAAATAACATAGTAATAAAATCATCATACAGGCCTTTAGGCCTTAAGGCAATCCACCTCCATCAAAGTTTCATACTAAATTTCTGTTGCCATAATCTTTTAAAATATAACCAGCTGGATTTGTGTAGTCACTATCTAAAAATAGGACATCAGATTGTGATGTCGCGAAATGAGTAACATTAACATACGACTTCACAGTGAATCACAATTTTCATTTTAAACACTTTTTTCGAGTATTGATCAAAGCGCCATCTAAGAACCTTTAGCTGCGTAACTGCTATTGTAGCTAACTATTAAGTTGTGAATTAATGATATTTATTTCGCGACATTATAATTTCGTCTCCTATTTTTATGTAATTACTTATCAAAGCCAGCTATTCTATTTTAAAAGGATATGGCAACAGAAATTTAGTATGGAAGCGTTAGGAGGGGGATAACGTGAACGTCACCATCACGTGAGGACGTGCGCCAACACATTATACTCGTACATAAAAAAGTAAAAATATTCGAAAAATGCACTTTTAATTGATATTTCCCTCAAAAGGTGGATGTGGTAAATTACAAAATTTAGTACATATTGCACTTGCACTCCGTTCCTGTTCAAGTATTATGTCAAATAGTATAACCTACAAAAGGTTCAAAGTTTAAAAACATAATATATGATGGGTTTACACTTGGCCTTCATCTCACCTGATGGTAAGTGATGGTAAGGCCGTTGGATAGTAAGCGTGCGCATCCAGAAGCCTCAATCTAATAAGGTACTGGCTCTGATACCTTTCATACTAGAACACAAAAGTGCTATTAACACTGCTGTTTGGCATCAGACTCAACTGATATGGTGGTGACTGACCTAGCCAGGCCCACCAGCTAAACTGAGGTATCGCCACTGTAAATCGAAATTGTAGTCCAAGCGTGTAATATAGTCATTAGGCCACGAGACGATTTAATTAAACATACATATTGGTATAACTTTTTTAGTAGTTTCATACCAAACCCTTGACTATTTAATACCAGAAGCTTATTACGGTTACAATAAAATCAGTTTCACTACGGAACCATTAACATTAAGCAATACTAAGTGTCTGTCCGTTTTTTTCCACCTAGCGCCAAAATAAATCACGAGTAAGTGATAAATGAACGTTCTACTCATGTTTTATTTATATGTCGGTTATATTTCTTATTCAACGGAGGTACGGGAATATAGTTGACGTTTTAGTGTAGCAACTCGACGGGGGATCCTGGAATTCTCTTTACCTCACCTTGAAAGTAATTTTTTAGGGATTTTTACGACTGGCCCAGATATTCAGCGAATATTTGTCTGGCCTTTGTAGGCAGAGGACTTAAAAGGTTTGTCTTTCTGGTCATATTTTACCAAATAGATACTGTGGAAAAAAAACCGTAATGTTATTTTAGGATCGTAATTTGGTTTTCTGGTGATATTGTTGAAATTCAAAGGATAAAACACTGTATGTACAGAGTTTAAGGCAACGTTTTCTTGTTTTATACATCGATCTGGGGTGGATACCTGTCCATACAAGTTACTCTGAGAAAGTAGGTCAGCGATAAAAATAATAATACTAAAGTATAGTTCAAAAACATGACACGCGTTTTTCAGTAATCTACTAAAAGTACACGTCAAAACACACCAAATGAGCCCAAACTCGAGGGGTAAACTAGTAGCCCTTGATGAGTTCCACTTTCTATCAATTGGCTCCATCATCAGACCCTCGTCACCAAGTGGTTTATTGGACTTGTCAAAATAAGCAATACGAGCCAAATCTTGAGAGCTTTAATAACGAGGTCTACTAATTACTCATTGAATAGTTATTCTACTTCCTGGTGTCAAATCAGCTCGATAATGCCAAATTATTGTAAAGTCAGTCAAAGTACATACAATCGCATAGTTGTACATTAATGCGAACCATTTTATGAGAAGTAGGTTAAAATTGACTTGGTAGATTTGCTAACAAACAACGCGAGTGACTTATATCCATAGTTACATATTATTATTATTGTTACGAGCTTTCGTGGTTCGTTTATTGAAGAGAAAGAAAGTCCAAAGTTCCGGAATTTATTGGTAACACAAGTCCACAAACCAATCTTCAAAATCACGGGTCCCCCCAAACAGAGTACGTCCCTGTCTCACTAGTTCCGAGTTGTCTGCACTGAGTCCGTCCCTGGATTCCACGTACAGAGTCCTTGAACACTACTGACGCCGATCTGTCGATACTGACACCACGTGACACACTAGTACACTAACACTTTTCCACCTCGACTGTACTTTCGCTTTACAATTTCTTCCAGTTTTCGTTTCTTCACTTTTTATCGCTGTGAACTCAACTCAAACTGATAGTGTTTCTAGATCCTTCAGTCTAGAATCTTCAGGAACATTGGAGAGTATTCGACACGAAGGAGATAGATGAATTGCTTTCTCTTTCGCACTTGACAATCCTTATGCGAGTATTCGAGAGCTTTCAACGCTCGTCTTTTGACAATATCCGACACGAAGGGGATAGATGGATACGCCCCTCTCTTTTCTTTATCTCTAGACTTTTCGAGCTCCGTGACATTATTATTTCGAATGGACTTGATGCTGTTGGTCCTGCGACCTCTACAGCTTCACCCGAACAATGGCGAGCGCGGAGGGCGCTCAACCGGTAAGCGCGGAGGGCGCTCAACCGGTATCCATAGTTACAAACAAGTGAATCTAATATTAAAAGCGTGTAACAAATGCTGCCTGAAACGCGCCGCAACTTCGTTTTGTATTTTGTATTTAACTAGGCTAGAAACTTACTAACAACATATGGAAATATGTTTTTCTGAAATAAAATGATAATAACAACGGAGCTGTTAATTATAAAAGTCAGGTTATGTAACTCAGCTTGTTAAGCAATGTAACTGCGATATTTATAAAGCTTCTAAAATATAGTCTATTTAAAAGACTTCGAAAGAAATGCAAGTCAGTTTCTTAGTTATTTTTTGAACACAATAATAATAATTATAAAGTGTTCGAGGTCTAATCTTTTAGCCCTGGACTCCTACCGGCTGATTAAGTCATATCTTACACAATAGATATTAGGCAGGGCTACACTTCCACTCAACGTAAATTGCCGTTAAATTGATTTTCAAATAAACATAACAAAATACTATCTAAAACATTGAAACTTGACAAGTAGAACATCTGAAGGCGACATGCTAAGTAGTAAATCTCAACTCGTTGGATTGACGTCCAATAAGTGGAATTGCGAACAACAAGTGACGTTTACAAGAAAAAGGGGGATTTTTGTGTGCGAGAAATCCCGAGGATTGCGTGTTTGATGGATGAGTGTAATAATAAGGCGCTGTGGGTAGGTGAAGATTGGAGGTAGTTTATAGATTCGTGCGTTTAGTGGGTAGATCAATACTGTGGCTAAGGCGTGATAATGTACTTACAGTTGCTTTCTATCAGATTACTCTCTATTCAAAAAAGATTTTTTGTAGAAACCTCTTCAGTTAGTTAGATTTTGAAGATTTATAAGTTAATATTTTCTTAAACTTACTTGCAATTCGAAATGAAATCGAATACGATACGAGTATTCGGATTTGGCACTTAGTAAAACAAAAGTTAGAAAGGTCGAAACTATTCTGTCAAAAAATCGACAGTTTAATTGTTTATTTATTTATTTTTAAAACCTAGTAAGTATGAATGTACTATGAATTTTTATGCAGTTAAAATACTATCTTATGTGTAAAATTTCCATGTCACATTGTTAGTTAACGTACTCCTCCGAAACGGCTTTACCGATTCTTCCCAAACTTTATATGCGTATTCAGTAAGTCTGAGAATCGGCTACTATCTATTTTTCATACCCCTAAGTGATAAGGGTTGTTTACCCTTACAAAAAAAATTCAAATTTTTGGACGAAATTTTTTGTTTTTATTTTTTTATAATGTGGGATTAAAAACACATACAACTCTAAATTTTTACTTTTTTGTCACCAACCCCTATTTTTTTATAGCCATTTTAGTAATTTAATCATTTTTCATCCCGCTCGATAACTGATCAATTATAGTGTTTTTAACTGTACTTCGATTAAAATTTCCCTTAGCTGGCAAATCTAAAATTTATTTTATGAAAATAAACATTTAGAAACTAGAAATAATTTATAAGGCAAAACAACGTTTGCTGGGTCAGCTAGTTATTGTATATTATGTATATTTTTCACACAGTTCCATTTAAAAAAATATATACCAATAGATATATATTTTCGACAAAGATTAAGAAAAACAGCGTGTTTTTCAATTTTGTTCATCATTTATTTCAGAATCCAAAACATTGACAATGTTCAGTTGTAAAAGTTTTTTGTATTCAAATCGAAGTACCTTTAGATTCTATACTCCTCTTTTTAATGACGTCATTTAGTATATTTAAAAGAGATGACAATATAGTCATATGTACAATTGTACATGTCCCGTTTTTTTTCGTGAAAACTGAAATGTTTGTTAGTTTTGTAGGTTTACTAATGCATTACTAAACAATAGCTTTGTTTAGCGTATTAATCCAAATAGCGTCGTTCGCTTAACTTTGACACAAATTAGCAACACAGACTGTATATTTATCTCATTCTGTCTTATGTCACTTCAATGATAATAGAAAGGCTAGAATATAGTGATTTGCATCCTGATTCATATAATCTATCTATGTCATACTATATTTATGATTCAAATGGAATCACATTTTTACAAATCCGTGTATGTTCTGTGGACCGAATATATATAATACAAGTACCTCTGTTGACGTTACATTTGTCATTATGTCATGTGAGTGATACAGGGGTTGCGGTATTACGTACGTCAGAGTGATGGCGGAGGTGAGTGCATTTCCTGATAGCGGGACATTATGTTTTCAGAGGGATTTAGACGACGTCATTCAGCGATTATCGATACTTGAATCATCTAAAAAAATTGGTCAAGTGCGCGCCGGCCTCGCGCAGTGTAGGGTTCCGTAGTTGAACTGGTTTCATAAAAATTAATGTTGAGTGAAATTTGTACGAAAATTTCATTTTGACCACTCCAAGTATATTTTATAATTTGGTCGCATATTACTAGTTAACCTGTGAATTCACCTTAGTCGTGATATTTTATCTTTAAAGTTCAGCATATGTACTACTAATCTGAAATTTTTCAGATTCTTAAAAGCAACAGGGTAGCAGATAGATAGGGTGCTCAACTTTGACATAAAATTATCACATTTGTAGGGGCGCATACGTCACAGTATGCTGACTTGACGTTTTGCGACTCGGGGCTCGCCAGTCGTTCCCCGCGCCCCTAGCCGACCACGCGCGCACAGCGCTATATTATTGCGTCATACATTATTCTCGTCTAATCTAAGACAAATGTGTAATATCTGAATAAATAACGTATTGTTTCGTGAACTGAGTATCGTGGTTTGTTTTGATCATCTCCTCTCAAAACACAGACTAATTTGTGCAGTTAAAGAACACGTGACAACTAAATAATCAGACTTTATATTGGTGACCCGTTTTAGTGAACTGTTCCAGTGTTGTACATACTCAGTTCCACGCTATTAGGGGGCGACTCACTTTCGGTTGGCTAGGTAGGCTATATTAGATATATAACTACCTTTTTTATCACCGCGCGTGTAAAAATGGCGGAAGAGAATAAGGAGGTCAAAGGAATCTCCGTCGACGCACGCGTACCGGACTTCTGGACGGATCAACCGGAGCTGTGGTTCCTGCAGTACGAAGCTGCTGTTTTGCCGCAGCATGCCAGTGATGCCGCACAGTTCCAGCTACTTGTCACGAAATTGGGCAAGCAAGTGTTACCTCAGGTAACGGACATCCTTCAGAAGCCGCCGGAAAAGGAGAAGTACAAGGCAATCAAAGCAAGGTTGTTGAGCGTCTATCAGGAGTCAGAGGATAGAAAAATACAGAGGCTCGTTGGAGAGATGCAGCTTGGTGAGCAGAAGCCTTCTCAGTTGCTTAGATGTATGCAGAACCTGGCTGGCACTAGCTTCCAGGATAACGCGCTCAGAACGCTATGGCAAGGCCACCTACCGGTTGCAGTCAGAACGGCGTTAGCAGCCTCCAGTGTAACAGCTTTGACGGAGTTGGCAGCGATGGCCGATAGGGTTATGGAGAGCCTGAAGCCAGTAGAAGTAGCAAGCGTGTCGACCGGAAGTAGCGAAGAGAGCAGTGTTACAGCAAAGATGGAGGAGCTCAGCATTGAAGTGGCGGAGCTGCGTAGAGAGAGAAGACGCTGGAATGAGGATCGCCGCGTCAGGACACAGTTCCGCAAGGACTACGATACACAGCAAGGACGACCGCCGGGCAGGAAGCTGTGTTATTTTCATCAGCGTTTCGGAGCAAAGGCTTTTAAGTGCAGGAGTCCTTGCAGCTGGAAAGGAAAAGTCAACCAGGGAAACTAGAAGCTGTGCAGTCGACGACGGGACCCTGCATAGGCAATGTTAATCGCCGTCTATGTGTGCAAGACAATAATAGTGGTCAAAGTTTTCTTATTGACACAGGAGCGAACGTGTCAGTGATACCTGTTGGTGTAGTTAGGCGTAAAGCTAGTTGCGACAAAAGCGAGTATAATCTATACGCCGCAAACGACACGCGTATAAATACTTATGGTACAACTTGTATGAATATTGATTTGGGTTTAGGTAAAATTTTTAAATGGACGTTTATTATTGCAGGCGTCAAGCAACCCATAATCGGAGCGGATTTTCTAAGCCATTATGGTTTGCTTGTCGATCTTAAAACAAAAAGGCTTATCGATAATTATACTAAAAAAAATATAATTGCAAGTGTCGTAAATAGTTCTGTGTCATCAATCAAAACTGTAGACGAATGCCACCCATATAGTAAATTACTAAATGAATTTCCAGATATAACAAAACCAATTTCGTTTAAGGAGACTCCACAGCATTCGGTGAAACATCACATAGAGACCACGGGGCCACCGGTGTTCGCACGGGCACGTCCGCTGCCACCGGACCGCTACAAAAAGGTTAGAGATGAGTTTAAAAATATGCAGGAAATGGGCATCTGCAGACCATCAAAGAGCTCGTGGGCGAGTCCTTTGCACGTGGTACCTAAGAAAAATGGAGATATACGTCCTTGTGGTGACTACAGGCAGCTGAACGCTATAACCAAACCAGACAGGTACCCCATTCCCCGTTTAGGCGATTTCACATACATTTTGGCAGGTAAGAAAATTTTTTCGTCAATCGATGTCAACAGGGCCTATCATTTTATTCCAATTAATCCGGCGGATATCGACAAAACCGCGATTATCACGCCCTTCGGATTATTCGAGTTCACGAGGATGACCTTCGGACTTCGGAATGCGGCCCAGACCTTCCAGCGCTTCATGAATCATACCGTTTTAGAAGGGCTAGATTTTCTATTCAGCTATATTGATGACATCATCATCGCCAGTGACAACGAGGAACAGCATCGAGAGCACCTGCGGCTACTTTTCGAGCGGTTAAACAGGTTTGGTATAACGATCAACTTGGCGAAAAGTTGTTTTGGAGCTGCCGAATTAGATTTCGTTGGTTTCCGCGTCACTTCCAATGGGATACGGCCTTTGGACGATAAAGTCAAAGCCATCTGTGACTATCCGAAACCAAAGAACATCAATGAACTTCGTCGGTTCCTAGGAATGGTAAACTTTTACAGGAAACACATCCCACAGGCGGTAAAAAGTCAATGTATTTTAACAAAATACCTAAGTAACGCCAAGAAGAACGACAAAACACCCATTGTGTGGACACCGGATGCGGAATCAGCATTTCGAGAATGTAAGTCGCAACTGGAGAACGCTGCGACGTTATCGTACCCGAGCGCGGACGCTACGTTGGCGCTAATGACCGACGCGTCGGACACGTGCATAGGGGCAGTTCTACAACAAATGGAAAAAGGTTTGTGGAAGCCTCTTGGGTATTTCTCTAAGGAGTTGACGACACCACAACAGCGTTATAGTACGTATGATCGAGAATTATTAGCCATTTATTCTGCCTTAAAATATTTTAGAAAAATATTCGAAGGCAGACCGCTGGTCATATATACGGACCACCGACCGCTAGTACACGCGTTCTCAAGATCAAAATCAGCTACTGACGCGGAGACGCCGAGGCGTACAAGGCAGCTATTGTTCATTAGCGAGTTTACAACCGATATTCGGCATGTACAAGGTAAACACAATAGTGTGGCCGATGCCTTATCGCGTGTAGCGACGATTTCATGCCCAGCACCATTAGATTTGGAACGGCTGGCCGATTCGCAGAAATTGGACACCTACATTTCGCAACGACGTCATACAGACTACAACAATAGCGTATGCATTAAAAGCATATTTGTGCCTACATGTGACCACGAGTTGTATTGCGAAATATCAACATCGACCGCTCGACTCTACCTACCTAAGGAATTTAGGCGTCAGGTATTTGATAATTTGCATAACTTAAGCCATCCAGGAATTCGAGCTTCACGCAGATTGGTTGCGAAAAGATATTTTTGGCCGGGTATGAACACAGACGTAGGTAAGTGGGCCAAGTCTTGTATTAGGTGTCAAAAAGCAAAGATCGGTAGGCATACAATATCAGAATACGGAGCTTTTAAACAGGCAGAGCGTTTCGAACACTTACATGTTGATATTGTCGGACCTTTACTCACGACTGAGGAAGGGTATAGATATCTTGTCACCATGGTCGACAGAGGTACGCGCTGGCCGGAAGCAGTACCGATAAAGGATATTACGGCGGAAACTGTCGCTAAGGTAATATATGATAACTGGATCACGCGATACGGTTGTCCTTGCCGAATAACAACGGATCAAGGGCGGCAATTCGAAAGCCAGTTATTCACCGATTTGATGAAGTACTTAGGGGTCGAAAAGGTAAGGACCACTAGTTACCATCCACAGGCTAACGGCATCGTGGAACGCTGGCATCGCAGTTTCAAAGCAGCGATGATGGCTCGCCTAGACTCAAGGTCATGGGTAGACGAACTCTCAACGGTGTTATTAGGACTTCGCGCTGCGGGACGTAGCGACAACGGCGTCAGTGCAGCCGAATATACGTTCGGCAAGCCGTTACGATTACCAGGTGACTATTTTTCAACAGGTAATTCTGTACATGGTGGCTCAAGTGGTGTCCTTGAGAACGTACGCGAAGCAATTAGCAGGCTCAGACCTATCGCTATTAATCATCTTTGTAACCAAAACTGGTTCGTGCATCGAGATTTAAAATCTTGCACACATGTGTTTGTCAGAGATGATGCAGTGCGGAAGCCTTTGAAAACTCCGTATGATGGTCCTTTCGAGGTCATTAAAAGAGGTTCGAAAGTTTTCGAACTGCAGCTACCAAACAGGCGGGTAAATATCTCTATCGATAGACTGAAACCGGCATACGTTCTTAATGATTCGGAAAACACGGTTGCGCCACCAAGTACAGAAATCAAGACGGCTTCGGAAGCAGTGCACGGCAATGTACGCGGTGATAGACCACCGCTGAAGAAAACGCGCAGTGGACGCGTAACAAAGATGCCAGCACGTTTCTAGTAATTAAGGTCATCTAGGTAAGCAAAATAGTTTAGGCATGTGCGTACTTTATTGCAATTTCTTTTAACCTTACATTTATTTGGTAAAGCAGCCCACACCCACTAAGGTGATATTTTCATAAGTGTTTTAGCATTTACTTATTTTTCTCACTTTAGTTCACAAATATTACTTACGTTTTAATAAAAGGCATTTCGTTCACAGTTTGGTAAAGAAAAAATATTTGATCTAGTATATAAGAACTTGATTGTTTAAATTTAATAATGTACAAACAGTAATGTATATTGCCAGCAATGTATACTTAATGATTTCGCATGAACATTGAACTGTTACAGAGTCATGATGTAAGCAAAGCTATCATGTTACGCATTGTTGTTGTAGGTTTATCGCAGTGCATTCTTTGTTTATATCGAGTCATATCTTAGTAGTTATAATTTGGTTTGTGATTTCAAAATTTATGTATTTTTCATCGTACCAAATTCTAGGGGGGTGTGATGTAGGGGCGCATACGTCACAGTATGCTGACTTGACGTTTTGCGACTCGGGGCTCGCCAGTCGTTCCCCGCGCCCCTAGCCGACCACGCGCGCACAGCGCTATATTATTGCGTCATACATTATTCTCGTCTAATCTAAGACAAATGTGTAATATCTGAATAAATAACGTATTGTTTCGTGAACTGAGTATCGTGGTTTGTTTTGATCATCTCCTCTCAAAACACAGACTAATTTGTGCAGTTAAAGAACACGTGACAACTAAATAATCAGACTTTATACATTAAAGCTTAATATTTCTACAATGTTTGTAATTTCTACTATGTTTTTAAATACCTATTCAACGACACTCCACACAGTTTGTTAGATGCAAAAAAATATTTGATCCCCAAGTAAAAAGCCACCCTTACAAAATATTTTTCGAGATTTTATTCTACCACTTTGTCGGCGTAATTAATATGTATACTGGTACCCAATTTCAGCTTTCTAGTAATAATAGTGATGCGTTTGTGTACATCGGGTTTACGGCGCATCGCATCGCCGGCCAATTGTGAGCAGTAATAAACGAGTCATCGTACACGCCAGTTGTTTTCTTTCATACATATCATTGGCAGACGAGAATAATAAAACTACCCACGTAGTAAATAATAATGGCGTTTATAGGCAATTTAAATGTATTTGACCATAAAACGTGTGAGTGGTCGATATTTATAAGCCGATTGGAACAGTTTGTCAGTTTAAACGGTGTAACAGACGTACCCAAGAAGAGAGCGCTTCTGATCACTCATCTGTCAGACGAGTCTTATCGGCTGCTGCGTGACCTCGCCTACCCTGAAGACCTAACCGCCCTGACCTACGCGCAGCTGGTGACATTATTTAATGGTCACTTCAAACCGAAGGAGTGTTCTTACGCAGACAAGGCCAACTTCTATGGAGCTGCAAGGCACCCAGGCGAATCGTTAGAAGATTGGGCTGCAAGACTCAGAGGCCTGGCTAGTTTCTGTGGATTTGGCGTCGCGCTGGAAACTAACATAACGGACAAGTTCGTCCTCGGTCTGGGGAGTGGCCCAGCTCGCGACAGATTATTTGAAAGGAAACCGTCAACGATGACCTTGGCAGCGGCAATGGAAATAGCACGACAGGCTGAGAGTGCTCGGGAAGCGAGCGTCGCGATGTCAGAAACTACCATTAAGCAGGAGACGATATTTCGGGCTTCTCACGAGGATGGTAGCGGCGGCGGCTACCGCGCAAGCGGCGCGCGCCGCGATCGACGAGGCGCCGGCGCCGGCCATGGGGCTGCGCCGGCGGCCGGCGGCAACGGGAGCCAGTGCTCAGTGTGCGGCATGAGAAATCATAATGCGTTAAAGTGTCGTTATAAAAACTATCGTTGCCAAGCGTGTGGTGTGAAAGGCCATTTAAAAAAGGTGTGCAAACAAAAGTGTTCACGCGTTAATAATATAGGAAGTGACAGTGAATCGGAGGAGAGGTGCACTGAGGAATGCACAAATTTTAACTTAAGGTACGTGACGAACAAGCCAATTGCATTGAAGTTAGTTTTGGGGAAACAAGAAGTTACTATGGAATTAGATACGGGGTCAGGCACATCTGTAATATCTGAATGTTTTTACAACGAATTATTTTCTGATTATAAATTAAAAAAATCAAATGTTAGAATGTGTTTATATAACGGACATAAAATCCAACCCTTAGGATGTTTTACAATCAAAGCTACCTTTAATCAGCAATGCAAAAATATTAATATGTTTGTGATACGGAATGGGGGCCCGCCGTTGCTAGGGCGTGATTTTATGTCCGCCTTCGGTTTAGTACTTACCACTGAACTCAATAATTTATGTAGCGATGATGAACTGTGTCGTTTGTTGGAACAATATTCAAATCTTTGGCGAGATGAGTTAGGGACGTTCAACAAATTTAAGGTTAGTTTACATGTAAAAGAAAACTCGGCACCAAAATTCTTTAAACCACGTCCTGTACCATTTGCCTTAAAGGATAAGGTAGAAAACGAGATCGAACGCCTGAAGGCGCTCGGTATATTGGTCCCCGTGAACTACTCACAGTACGCTACTCCCGTAGTACCTGTCATTAAAGAAAATGGCAAAGTAAGAATCGCTGGAGATTATTCAGTCACTTTAAATAAAGATTTAATAGTTGAAAAGTATCCGTTGCCAAGAATCGAAGAAGTTTTTGCGAAGTTAGGTGGTGGTGAGCATTACAGCAAAATCGATTTAAAAAATGCTTATAATCAATTTGTCTTAGATGAGCCATCACAGGAGTTAACCACGATTAATACGTCAAAAGGGCTGTTTAAATATACTCGCTTGGTGTACGGACTTGCTAACGCGCCGGCAATATTCCAGAAATCGATGGAAACTCTTCTATCTGGAATAGAGGGCATAAGCTGTTGGTTAGATGACATTTGCATAACCGGACCGGATAGGAAGACTCATTTAAGCAGGCTGCGTCAAGTATTAAGTAGGTTAAACGACGCGGGGTTGCGTCTACAAAAAGAAAAATGTGAATTTTTTCAAAATTCTGTAACCTATTTAGGATATAGGATTGACAAAAATGGTCTACGTACCTGTCCTGAAAAGGTCCGAGCTATTTTAAATGCACCCGAGCCAACCGACGTGACAGGAGTTAAAAGATTTCTAGGTGTCGTTAATTATTACAGGAACTTTATACCGAACGCATCGTCAATTATGAGTCCGTTGCATGAATTACTTTGTTCCGGCGCTAAGTGGGAGTGGAGCGCCCGGCAACAGCGCGCCTTCACTCAGGTGAAGCGTGAGTTGTCCTCGGAGCGCGTGCTCGCGCACTTCGACCCGCACGCGCAGCTGGTGCTGTGCGTGGACGCGGGGCCCGCCGGGCTGGGGGCGGTGCTCGCGCAGCGCGACGCGACCGGGCAGGACAGACCGCTCGCGTATGCTTCCAGGTCGCTCGGGACCAGTGAACGAAACTACAGCCAAATACAAAAGGAGGCCACAGCAATTATATTCGGGGTAAAAAAGTTCCACCAATATTTATATGGACGTAGCGAACCCTTCATATTGAAAACGGATCACAGGCCGCTAGTCTCGATTTTTAACAAAACCACTGGTATATCTGTGACTACAGCGCTGCGGTTACAGAGATACGCACTAATCTTGTCAGCTTATAACTATGTCGTGCAATATACGTCTGGTGAAAATAACCAAGTCGCTGATTATTTTTCTCGCGCGCCCCTGCCGGACACGGACAGTAGCGGCGAAGGGGAATGTGACGTGTACACTTCACTCAGGTTTCTAGACACAGATTCCTCGGCGATCACGGTTATGGATATTCAAATGGCTACCAGGGACGATAAGATATTACAAACGGTAATTAAATATATTCAAAATGGTTGGCCACGCAAGGTAAATTGTCAATTTTTAAGAAGTTATTTTTTATGTCGGACTGACTTACAATACGAAAATGGTTATTTATTGCGCGGCTATAAGGTCGTTATTCCTGTGTCACTGAGAGAGCGAATGCTAAACGAATTACATAACACGCATCTCGGTATCGTTAAAACGAAATCCAACGCTCGCAGTAGGATGTGGTGGCCCGGTATAGACGCGGCCATCGAGAGCAGGATAGGTGCGTGTGGGACGTGCGTCGGCCTGCGCCCCCGCCCCCCGCGCGAAACCCCGGCGCCCTGGCCCCGGCCCCAGGGACCCTGGCAGCGCGTGCACATTGACTACATGTCTATCGGACAAAAGGTCTATCTAGTAATTATAGACGCTTTTAGTAAGTGGCTAGAGTGTGTACATATGAATAGCGGAACCACTACACAAGCATTAATACTCAAATTAAAGAATGTTTTTGCTACATTTGGAATTCCAAACGCGTTAGTATCCGATAACGACATAAAAATCAACTCTGCTGAATTTAATGAATTTTGTTCCAACAATGGGATTAAGTACATGACGTCACCAGTGTATCATCCGTGCAGTAACGGTCAAGCAGAAAATTCCGTAAAATGTTGTAAAAAAATGATCAAATGTATTTTAAAGGATAATGACACGCAATGTATAATCCACGAAAAACTGTTGGTTTTTTTGTTTACCTATAGAAACACTGTGCACTGTTCCACCGGCCAGACACCCGCCAAGTTAATGTTCGGTAGAAACTTAAGATCTAGGTTAGACTTGATATTGCCTTCGGATCAAATTAAAATATCACAAGATAATATATTGCCTTGTAAAAGGTGTTTCAAGGTTGGCGACCAGGTCTGGGTCCGCTGGTACAGTGCCAGAAGGGAATCATGGAAACAAGGGACAATTAGAGAATCGGTAGGTCAAAGGATGTTTAAAGTTTATATAAAGGATTGTAACGATTCTTGTATTAGGCATGTTGACCAGATAATGAAAAATAAAGGGCCAGCTGACGATGTTAATAATAAATGTATCCCACAGTCGAATAGTAGTTTGCCGTCTGGTAGCTATGTTTCACTGTCACCACCACGTCATGCCCCGCCGACTGTAACTTGTGCCACTCATAGTGCGGAACGTCCACCTACCGTTCCCATCGTCACTGACAACGCACCGATAACTGAGAGTGTGTTGGGGAGGGGAGTGTCACACCGATCAGCACCACGAGTGCCGGTGGAGCGCGCGACGGCGGCGGACAGTGACGTCGTTGCTCGGGCAGCATCGCCGGCGCCCGCGCCCGCGCCCCCCCTCCTCGCACCAGTGGCACAGAGCCCGACAGGTAGTGCGTCACCTGCGGACGGATCCCGGCCCAGGAATCTCCGTCCCAGGAAAGTTGTTAGTTATAAAGATTCCTAGTTTTTTTAGTTAGTTTAGTTAATTAGATTAGTTTTTTTTAGTTAAGTTTAGTGTTAAGAATTTGTTTTTAATCTTTGTTATCAGGTTTCAAAATTAGTGTGGAGGAATGATGCGTTTGTGTACATCGGGTTTACGGCGCATCGCATCGCCGGCCAATTGTGAGCAGTAATAAACGAGTCATCGTACACGCCAGTTGTTTTCTTTCATACATATCAAATAGTCTTTGAGATTTTTTTTACTGAAGATAGACCAACACTTTACTTCAATCTCACCTAATGTTAAGTGACGATGAGGTCGACGATGTTACGTGTTGGTCTAGAAGGTGACTATTTACTCTTCTTTTGAAGATTCCCAAGTTGTAGTTTTCGGGGAACACGGAAACCGGTAGTGCATTCCATATTTTTGCTGTCGCTGTTACTCGTGTATTTGTCAAATGAGGAAAAAAAACCTACAAATTTTCATGTAACATATTTATTGATGAAATAAATGTTTGTGTTTAAAGTACACTAAGCGCTTGACAAAGCAACGCAGCAACCTAGTGTCACGGGAAGATCCGAAATATCAGTGAAACCGCCAAAATCAGCCAACCGTCTCACCAAGAAATTTTAAATTAAAAAGCCGCTTTTTCGGAATTACTAATTTGCGGAATCATGGTAAATAACCACAGGAGAAAGAAGTTAATAAATGAAAACAGTTTCTAGTTGAGCCCTGCAGGTCCGTCCTCCATCACTACTATAAAGTATGGGTGAGTAATAAATAAATACGTACTCGTGTTTTAGCATTAAAAAGCTTTTTAGTAGGACACTTGTAAAGCATGTTTTAGTTTTCTAAACTATAATTATTAATATGTGACAGTATAGTGACTTTTAAAAATTTGTGATAAGTGAACTTCTTTTATTTCCTTAGGGAGCGAGTGGTGGAGTTGCGCACCTTCAGACAAAATGTTTTTCTTGCCATAACTAGGATATAATTAGGATAATTAAGTATAGTTTTAATATGCAAATATGTAATATTTTGACGTGTCGAGTGTAATGTTCATATTACTAGGTCAATAAAGTGAATCTTGAATCTTGAATCTAACTAATACGATCTGTTAATAAGCGCAAACTTAGTATCACTTAAAACTTCGTCCACAGCCATAAATCTACAACGCACAGAAACTTGCTGCACATTTAATGTAATATTTCAAAAGGTATTCAGGATAGAATCCGTTCGACTGCGCCACATATCCGCCGGTACAGTCCCGTAGAAGGTAAGCTGCCGACAAAGCCATTGTGACCGGAATTCCGACATTTCTATCAGTATGAAGTAGGAAACGTTATCCAAAAGACGTTATAGACCAGGAGCTAGTGTTTTGATTCTATTAACATTCTTGTACCTAGAAGTTTATATTGCGCCAAGGTAAGTCGTTACACCAAGTCTCCCTTCTTATTATTACATAAAAACAACATTCCATTCCAATCACTTACTTGCCTGCAAAACTTATGGGTGGTGTGACCAACCTCCTCAACCTCTAGAAAAGTATAACGTGAAAGTCTTTGAGCGAGGCTCGTGTACAGTATTGGACGAATTTCACCTAATAATTAAATTTATAAACTCTAGGGATAATTTCAGTGTGGAAACGTCTTTTTCGAATGTCCAAAGATTTTATTCAAAGTAAATTTGTAATCAATTTCTACGACACGAAAGTGTTCGGCAGAGAAAAAAGTTCGAAAAAATGATATCAATATCTGAATACAATCACCAAGCGCCCTAATAACCGTCTTGATACTGATCAATGTTTTGTGCGTAGTTTTGAGATCAATATAACTTTCAGTTGCCAAAAAATTGAGACCGAAGTTTCAAAAATAGGAATAAAAAATAATGGTTTGCTCAAAAATAATATGTCCAAGAGCAGTTGTTTGCATCAACATCATCTTCTTCTTCAACAGCCTATGTATGTCTCCACGGAAGGGGCTCAGACCTGCTCTCATACAGAGAGTGTATGAGCCAGTCCACTACGCGGGCACATTGTGGATTGGTAGACTTTACACACCTTTGAATTGAGTTTGCAGGTTTCCTTGCGATGTTTTTCTTCACCTAAAAGCCAATGGAATTGCATCAGCACCAGAAAATGGAAATAACATGCAAAGAATATACAACTAAAAGAAAAAGAATTTAAAACCTACATAATTTAAGTAACAAAATAAACTATATTTAGTTACTAGGTCATGCCCATGTTTACTACAATTTTGCTAGTTCTATCTATTTATATCGAAACCACAAATTCGTTTCATATTATACTAGTAAAATTATATATTTTTTAACATAATTTTATTATAAAGCTTTTTGGAAGTTAATAAATCTGACCCCACTGTTATCGGTAAATCTTAAAATTGTTTGTTTGTAAAACGTTGGAAAAAATTAATTAAAAGTTTAGCTTCTATAGCTCTAACACTTACTCGTTATCGATAGAAATTAGAATTACTAATGCAATTAAAAATAATAAGCTACGCATTAAAACATATACGAGTAAGTGAAACAAAAAATCAAACACGTGTTTTTATTAACGTATGCAGTTGTGTTGGAAATTATAGTAATAGTTATGACCAGTCCTTACTGTACTACAGTACAGTCGTCAGTCATTTTATAATCGTTGAAACTTGTACGTTTTTCTTATTTCCATAGAATATATAGCGTGCAACCCGTAATCGTACAGCCTATTCCAATTAGTGCTTCTACCTCTAGATTAAAATCAAATGGTTTAAATTAGTTAGACCGTTTTGAGTACTGTGGCATTTTAAGCACTGTGGCTGAAACCAAGAGAATTCCAAAAGACGGATTGATTTTTTTACTTTTCTTTGAATTATTTCAACCTCCTTATTTCCATTTTTGTACGGCTTAATTCGCATTCCGCAATCGAGTGAAAAACTCTCTGTCTTTAACGAACTATGTCTCTTTATCTCGTAATTGTAACACAGAGCACGATTGCTCCCAAAAATAACAAAAACAGCACTGCCACGTCTAATGACCTATTTCGCCAACTATTACCATTGTTTTGCTCTCGGGATCGCAGTGAATGCTCTGTAAACAACGCATATTCAACTGTGGAAAACAGGTCGCCAGCTCTCGTACTAGCTTTTATATGCAAACTGTATGGAAGGAAAATATTACGTTTGCTGTTAAGTGCGTAAGTAAACATTTCTCGAACATCCCGCGCTTTGCAAATATTCCGAATTCTTGAAAATACATCTAACGCGATATACGTACCTTATACGAGTATCTATATGTGAGAATATGGGCAAATATTGCTAGAAATTTGGAATAGATTTTTATGCGAATTAAAATGAAATATTACGGGCAGTCTATTTAGTTGTGATTCTATCATCTTGTATAAAATATCCTATAAAATAATGCGCTGTTATTGCGCATTAATTTATATTTAAATTCTAAAGCGACAAAATTTTATAGCGACATTTACACAAATTTAAAAAATCAAGTTTATTCTATTCTTGTTTGCGCAGTTTTATAATAAAACCAGGGCTTTCTTGCCAAGTTAAGCTTGTACGAGTAAGAGGTCGTAGGTAAGAAAAATATAACAATGACTGTGTTGAAATTTCGCTTCTCTTTCCTCCGAGACAGTTTTACTTCCGTGTCACTGGGATCTTACCTCATTAAAACTTTCTGAATAAGGTGTCGAGAAGGTACATAAATTTTTATTAAGTCTGATTCTAATGCAAAATCTCTTATTTTAGGTTACGTCTTCGTAATAAGGACCCTTATTAATTCACGCTTCTATACGGTTTTGAATTCACGGGTATTGTTTCCGAAATCGATACGTAATTTGATATTTGATAGACAGTTCCGTGAAGTAAATATGTGAACAGTAAACTATACATTTTAAATAATTTGACTAACGAACATCTATTTGTACACGTTTTGGTTGGTGGCAGGTCATGTTCTATGTCCGCCAGGCTAGCTACTACCAGTTAGCTAAGTCTGGCGCAGTGTTAAAGGTAGCACAGCTTGTGCTTATTATCTTGATGCCTCTAGATAAGCACAAATTTCAAATAACCATCTCATCGTCAATTACAATCAGGTGCAATAAAGGCCATGCGCAAACGAAAACACATTACACATTCAAATATATTTCCTTGTCAAATCACACAAATCTTTTCTTACCAGTTACAAAGGTACCATTTAGAGAAAGTGTAAGGAATATAAAGAATTTAAAAATAGTTTCCGTAATGACAAAAGTTTTCCGACTCTGAAATCGATAAAACTATTCGAATGTCCCTCGCTCGGCGTCCAAGTGATCGGAAATAGAAACGTTAACTTTCGATGCTTTCAAACAGCCAAATATGGATACTACACTCTCCCTGTTGAACGTATTGTCCAACACTGCTGACATTTTTCACGACTCGGACTAAACCTCCTGACACTGTGTTCTCGGCACCTGGAGTCGGCAACATCATTTAAAATAAGATATCTGGCAGTAATTATCTAAAAATAGGACATAGGATTGTGATATCGCTAAATGAGAATCATTAACGTACAACTTCACACTGAATCACAATTTCTATTTTCACACTATTTTTGATTGTAGTTCAAAAGCCATCTAAGGACCATTAGTTGCGTAACATTCTATTTAAATTCTAATAAAATTATGACAGTAGGAATTTGTTTACAAGCATTCTGAGCGGATTCCCGTTAAAGGCTGTTATTATAATCACAGCTGCGTCAAAAGATCTATAAGCAAAATATTTTACGCAGTTGACCCTCATCAACCTGGTTCAAGTTGAAGCTGCTCATGAAGGAACGTTTATTATATTAGTAAGATCTGGCTTTGCTCAGAAAAAGAGTGCCCCTTTTATCCATGGATGTAAATCTTTCAGAAATTCCGTGCCGATGTGCAGTTTCTCTGAGAATCTGGACTTGACGAAACAAAAAATAATTACCAGGATAATGTTATGTCAAGTTGACAATATAATAAGTAAAAGTAAAGTAGGTGGATGTAATTAATCAAAGTGGATGCAGACCTTGAATATAGCTTTTTTCCTCACTGAGCTCTGGAATATTATTATGTCAAGAACAAACAGAAAACCATACGAAATCGTCCGTGAAATAAATAATTTTCGATGAAGGTTTCATACACAAGAAAGACGAAAGAAGGCAAGTAAGTGTTAATTTCCCCAGTCACACAAAAGTTACCTTGGAGGTCATCGCCAAATATCCACTCATAATTTTTCATTCGCGTCGCAAACACGTTTTGGTCATTCCGAGTATTGAATTACCGGAATATTAAAACACGCAATGTAAGGCATTCCAATTTCGAAGCAGAGTAGGCGTCGTACACCGCCCCCTGCGGCCATGATTGATTGTTGTTCCGGCACAATTTTTTTACTTTTTTTAATATTTTGACCAGAGATTATAAAAGTTTCTCTTTTAAAAAATGCGCAGCGCGTGAAAGTAGGTTGTTTGCTGGCTGTTTGGAGTTATTTTGTTTTCATTTTATTTTTACTCAAAAAGCTTTATAATTAGAGAGTTGCCTGTGATCGGAGCCGGCAATTATCCTGCTCAACTGCCCGTTGACAGTCAATTATTAAGTGTAATTAACCATTAAACGAACAATAAACCGACAATCGGAAAATCCTTGTAAAATACGTCTACGGCAGTACTTTTATTTAGTGGACATATTTTAGGGTTCCGTATCATAATCAATTATAACTGAGTCTTCGATGACTGTCCATCGGTCCGTGTGTCACAGACGTTTGTTTCTGTTATACGAGTTATCTTTAAAAATAACTTGCTCATAATTTCTTTTTAGCCACTTCATTTCTTTTTGTGGTTTGAGGACATTATTACTCGAGTACTACATTTGCCTCAATTTTTCCAACAGATAATGCATAAGATAACCAAATTATTATTATAAAATATGATAACAGAAGTATGCAGCGAATGAGAAAATTCAATACTCTCAATCAAAAGGCACGCATAATGATGAGGGGATCGAATTGAATTGGAACGGAGAGGCTCGCGACGCGACGCCACCCGCCGCCATATTGCGGACGCCATTTTAATTGCACGCGCTGTGCAGAGATGAAACATCGTGTTCATCATGCGAATAGACTGACACACAGACTGATGTAGTTAGGTGAATACTGATATTTTACTTTCAATATTAATAGTAATTAAGGCATCAAGGTCATCGGAATAAAAAGTTTTTCTTATATTTTGTATGTTATTTACGGAATTATTTTTAAGGAAGAAATAAGTATACACTTTACGATTAGTTTTTGATTTTTTGTAGAGAATGTAAAAGGACAGACTTGATTCCACTAATATTAGAGAAGATGCATATCCTAAGTATTTTCCCTATTCATTGCCAGTATCAACATGGTATCAACATGTTTCTTTTATTGTACACATAGTACCGTCCGTGCCACATTTGATACCTACGGTATTACGATTTATGATATAGTGTTGAATGCATCTACAACATTGTCAAACGTTATCCCTCTCCTAATGCTTCCATACTAAATTTCTGTTGCCATAATCTTTTAAAATAGAATAGCTGGCTTTGATAAGTAATTACCTAAGAATAGGAGATGAAATTATAGTGTCGCTAAATAAATATCATTAATTTACAACTTTATTGTCAGCTACAATCGCAGTTACGCAGCTAATGGTTCATGGATGGCGCTTTGAACAATAAATCGAAAAAAAGTGTTTAAAATGTAAATTGTGATTCACTGTGAAGTTGTCTCATTTCGAGACATTACAATTTATATATATAGCCTATTTTTAGATTACTAGATGACTAAACATCATATGTATTTTAAAAGATTATGGCAACAGAAATGTAGTATGAAACTTTGGCGGATGTGGATTGCCGTCCACTTTGACAGCATATTGCTATCACAAATCAACGTTTCAAGCGTTGCGATATTGACATTCACCACATGGAAAGTGGCGAGCCATTTTGTTAAGACTCAAATCGAACTGTGGACTTTTGCAGATGATAAAATCCATATAATTATAGTTGAAGTTTAATAGAACATTCATAGTCAGGTTGTCTACCTACAATACGATATGGTACTAAGAATTACAGTATTAATTGACACAGAACGCGGCGCAGAGTTCCCGGAAAGAGAAAAACGAAAGAGTTGACGTCCATCCGCCTCTATAATCTGTTTATTCGCTCGAGGTCACAGCAAAAAACGAACCGATCAAAAATCGAATTCGCCCAACCTGGAAGCCCGTGAGGCTCGTTACTGGTTCGTCATGTTTCGATTCTATTTCCATCAGGGCCCCCCGGAGACATCCGTTGTTTCACTCCGAAATATTTGGTTATTGACTTTTTTATTCGCTGTCGATATTCCGTTTCGCTTTCGATTCGAACGTTATTGGTTGGTCTAGCCTAGCAGCTATAATAATAAAAGTCTGTAGATGTTATTATCGTAAAGGCAAATGGAGCAATCACGTCTTGTGTGTTGTGTTGTTACGGTACCTGAAAAAAAGGAAAATGACTTTTATAAAGACATACTTGTATTGTACGGAGTTCATGACAATAACGAGTAGGATTGGTTTCTCATAGACATTTATGTTGCTTCAATGAATATGATTTGTTGTTAGGCGAGGTATTTATTTACGCGTGTGTATACATACATAGATTCAAGATTGAAGATTCACTTTATTGATCTAGTAATATGAACATTACACTTGGCACGTCGAAATATTACATATATGCATAATAAAACTATACTTAATTAGCCTTATTATAATAACCCGAACGTTTAACTAGAAATGAACATTACGTTGGCCAGGCGTAATTATATGAATTCGTTAATAGAATAGAAGGGACTGATGTCGGGAAATGATTTTAGTTTTTCCTTGAATTCGCTAAAAGGCAATCGTCAAATGTCAAATATACCTGTATATATAAAGGTTTCCGTGACTGACTAATTGTCATATAAAAGCCATCTCGAACTTCTGGAGCAAGAAGAATTGGATGGGAGCATTGATTGCTTTGATAATGTGGAATACAAATAAGAATATATACTTCTCATCAGAAAAATCAAAACACCTTGCAAGTTTATGTTTTGTAAATTTATGTTTGTCAAATGTCGTTTAATAGTGAATAATATGAGGTTTTCAAACCCTAATGTTAATGTTCTAAATTCAAATTAAATTTTCATAGGTTTTTCTGATAATCCTTACAAAACATAAAACTTGCAAGTTGTTTCGATTTTTATGATGAGAAGTAAATTTTTAATTCCACATGTAAAGGAATGTCAAATGGTGCAGAGCTTTTTATGGCCAAATCACGATCAGGAACTCTGAATTTTAGAACATCAATCTATTTGAAGGTTTCTAGTCGCCAACGGGTACCTAATACAAAGCTTATGCCATCTGTTCGACCCACACCTACTGATTCTGTCCTATTCTAATATAGGTAGAATTGAAACTGGAAGGCTAGAATGTCACACACCTACCGACCCAAATAAGCATGAAACGTTTCGGGCCGTTCTAATAGAGACTGTTCTAATAGGGTATTTGACGGCGCTCAAAGGGCTTTTGAATAACAGTTAGGTATCCAGTGAAACTTATATCAAGACTATATTTTGCCCCCGACTTTTTCCGCGTGGATAAAAAGTAGTCTATTTCATTTTCTGGTCCTTCAACTTACCTCCGTTACGACGGGAGGGAAGGACAAACGAACAAATAAACTCATTTTCACATTTATAATATTAGTATAGATGCATTGCTATGACCGAAACTTTTTGGTAAATAGGTAATATAACACTTTGAATATCACTGTTGTTTTCCAGGTTTCAAATATAACAATGTTAACACCTTGTTACGTTCGGATAAAGCAAATTTCCTTCCTTACCACGGCCCTTTCATTTTTCACTATAAGGTGCGATGAAGATAAAGTGGAAGATTCACGAAAAATTACTACGAAAGCTACGAGTATGTTCGTATGAAAATCTTTGCAGAAATGTTGTTGTTAATGCCTTTGCATTCTGAAACTTAAGAAGATATTGCACGTTTTGTAAATTATAGTCACAAAACCTTTTTTATGAATAAATATATATAAATAAATAATTAATAAACAATACATAACGTTTATTTTTGTCTCAATAAATAACAAACTTGTCTAAATGTCATTAACGGCATGTAATGTTTACTAATTATTAATGTGTTTATATCAAATTTAAACAACAGTGTGCCGTTGTTGAAGTATCGGGCTAAGCTAAATAAGTCATTTCAATTATAAAACTAATTCAGCGCAAAATATTTTAGTGACTTTGATTTACAAAATTTCGTGAAGTACCTTCTTAATAACATGTTAAAAGTTGATGCTTCTTAAGTACCTTTATAAAGCTACTTTTGAATAGTCAGTCATAGAAGGTCACCAACTAACGGTTAACTTCTAATTGCGAAGTTCGCAGTATAATTTCTAGTCTTTACGTTCTAAAAAAGTTTTTGAGGACGCTTGTGACCCTATTCTCTCTTCTATCTAGTTATCTTTCTGTCCGTCCGTCCGTCTGTCATATTATCTCAAGAACTACAAGCCGTCTATCGATCCGAAATTCATGACATCATCATGATGCTATTTAAAAATTATAAAATTGATTGAAGCCAGCTCTTTCCTATTACAAACTTTGCACCTAGTCTGAGCGGACTGCGTGACCATTTTCTCTCAGCAGGCTACCAATAACACTAACAACGTCCCTGGCATCGTTCCTGTTAAAATGTTAAATATACTTTAGAACCTGCCCAAACTACTTGAAATGAGTGCTAAGTGCTAGCTCAACCAAGCTATTAATTTATAATGAACCTACTTACAAATGAGTGTTATTATAGCACCAATAAAATGGAAGATTTTAAGCTTCAAATTTCAATATAAACTGTGTCTTCTTATATTAATAATTATTCCAGAAGGAAGCACATTAGGTATAAAAGAGAAGAACAAGTTGGAGAGAAAGTAAAGTAAAGTTGAAGACCTACAACGTAAACATTTTACCGCTGCCAAACCTAAGCAAATTGCTTGCGAAAACCCCAAAAGCAATTCGCAGTGCGATCAAAAACAACAGTGAATCTTTCCTTATAGCCACGAAATGAAGTTACGTTGGTCTTCAGCACACACCTAATATCATAATAAGAATAAGAAACTCGGCCATTTTTCATAATTCCGTCCGGTGGCTCCGGGCTCCATAATTTACTTTTGTTTCAATTGTTACGAGTTTTTGAAGTAAAAAAGAGAAAGATTTATTCGTCGGTTTCCCTTTCTGGACCTTTTTCTGCAGGCACTATGGTTGGACTGTAAACATTTGGGACTCACAAGTTTTCACTAATTTCTAAGTTATTTATATTCTCCTGCTTTTGCCCACGACTTTACTTTCTAACTTTTTTTCGATCGACATATACAGTAGTATACACGTATATACTTTTTCAACCCTTTTACTATCCCTATATAATTCAAGTCATGTTATGCCGTTATGACTAAATAACAAAGTAACTTTCGCATATATAATACTTAGTAGTATCGATGTCAAAGATTGACCACAATCTTACCTGACGATACTACACGTTGGCCTATAATGTGCCGCTATAAATGCCAACACGAGCTCAAAGTGAGCCGGATGTGGAGTACAGGCGCTGGTGAACTTGGAATTTTATATCGAGGCATCGCAGTTGGGTTGAGTGACTTTTTAATGATTGCTGCTCATGTGTACCCATATTTTGTAAATTTAATTACGTTTATTATTTAATTCTCGTTTTTTATTACAATAACCCGATATTTTTTTGGGTGTACCGACCGACACTTCGAGTATGTAAGTGAACGAAGACCGTTGCTTTTAAAAAGAAAATAGTTTATCTTTTCTTTTCTACTTACTTTTACATCAAGTTCAAGTGATCCTCTTATCTATTATTTCACAACGTGAACGCTTTTCTACTTACATAGGCATGAACTATTACGTCGAGCAAAAACGTGACTACTTTAGTAAACGCTTCAATCACACACGATGATGGATATATAAAATCAGAGAGCGGTCCATAAATCTTCTAACAAAAGAGATGACGAGGCATTGAAGAGGTATTGGCCCTACACTGCTAGGTCAAAAGGTACGCGTCATATTCATAGTAGAAGGTCAAATCTTAGTCCACTACGTTCACCTGAAGTTTGTTTATATTTTCTGATATTGATCCCTGTGGCCTAATATTTTCATGCTTGGAATAACAATCAGGAGGTTCTAGGTTCGATTCCCAGCGGGGATACCTATCGGTACTAGGTTTGGTTGGTAGTAGAGCATTTTCTATGTCCTAGCACTGTATGTAATAGCACTGTTGTGCTCCAGTATGAAATGTAGCACAACCGTGTGACGATCTTTTTTTTACAGAGAACCTACAATAATTTTTGGTCAGTTTAGACCTAATACAAAGTCCTTATCTTGAGATAATTGATTCCTCAGATATTCCTAGAAATGCGAATGCGCCTGACGAAACCACACACGCAATTTTAATGTCTTATATGTGCGCCAATAGTTCGTAAACGTTAAGGCGAGTTTAATGTGACTATCATCAGCAGCAGCCTGTAAACGTCCACTGCTGGACATATGCCTCCTCCATGGCACGCCACATTGACCGTTCCCGAGCCACCTGCCTCCAGCGACTACCCGCATCCAGGTTGTCGGTCTCTCTAGTAGGGAGTCGGCTTGTTACACGTTTCCCGATTTCAACTTTTACTCTTCATCGGTTATGCATTCTTCGAGCGATGTGGCCTGCCCAGTGCCACTCTAGCTAACAATATCATACCAATATACCTCTAAATAAAGTCTGAATTGGAGTGAAGGCTGAATTCAATATTCAGATGGTATTTCTAGAAACTTATTTTGAGTACAATGCGTTACTCGATAGAGCCAACAATATTTTGTATTGCAATATGCAATACCAGTATCTCTGCAAAACTAACTCACGAAAATAAATATCAACAGCGCAGGTGCTCTCCCATTGGTCGATTATTTTTGCTCGCGTAAACTTGCGATAGTAAATTGAAAAATGTTTTCTGTCCTGGCCGGTTTGTGGAAATTTGTTTTATTTGTTTATTTCAATTAACGTGTAAGGAATAACGTAACGTATTTTTATAGCTTATTATCAGTCCACAGCGAATAAAAGAGTAAGAATTCGACAATCAATCGACATTTTTTTTAATTCAACTTTATTTTTGTTCTATGGTCTAGGTCTGGTTATGTTGCTAGATATATTATTTCTCTATTTTTGTTTGTGCCATTGCCTTATCGGTGAAGGGAAACATCGCAAGGAAACCTGCACACTCCTGAGAAGTGTGTGTGAAGTCTACCAATCCGCACTGGTCCAGCGTGGTAGACTAGTCCCATACACTCTCTGTAGGAGAGTAGGCCTGAGTCCTGCAGTGGGAACTTATACATGCTACAAAACAAAAATTTAAATTAAGTTCAATAATGTCAGCGATTGGCCACCGCGACACCCCTCTGCTATTTTGAATCTTTATATTAACTTTACATGCGTTTCCTTTGTTCTAGCAAATTAATCAATAATTGTTTCTAAGCATCGAGAATAGCTTCACTTAATACTCAGCCCTAACAGTATTAGGGATCGATCAGCTAAGCTAAATTAGGATCTGCATGCCCTAGGGCCTACAAAGGGTCTATGTGGATCCGTTATTACAACTAGACTGATGAATAACTTCTCAGATTACGAAGCCTCGTTGCCAGAGGGGTTAAGCATCTAACCCAAAAACGGTCTTGTTACCCAGTTAGACTAAACAAAAATCATATAGACGTGGCACTGTATGTGTGCAGCTTGAACGAACATTGACAAGTTTGGTGTTGATTTTTCATTTGATCGTGATTAGTCGATTTTGCAGTGTAGCTAATATAACAAGAAAATATTATTATTATTTTGGTTTTAGTGTACTACTAATAGCTCTGTCAATCTAATTTGGACTCGATGGATCGTCAAACTACGAGCCAGGTAGGCAACGAAAGGCTACAAAGTTTGTAGTTCCAATGCTTCGAACATAGGCGTCAGGTTGCCTGTCTTTCGGTATTTTACAGGAAACATTTTGGAGAGTGTGCACAGGAGCTATTTTTGGTACTTCCGCTCTTGACCGTCCGAATAGAAAAAAGGGCAGACCTCCACCCTCGTACGGTGGATATTCATACATCTTGAACCAATCGTTTCGCTTCCATATTATTTATCATGCGCATAGCTAAACTATTGAATACCCAACTGTTGGCTTATTAGCTATGTGTTCTGTGTTTCCCGAAAACTACAAGTTCGTAATCTTTAAATGAAGAGTAAATATATATTTTCTAGATCAACGCGTAACACCGTCGACCTCATCGTCACTTAACATCAGCATGAGATTGTGATTAAAGTGAAGCGTTCATCTATCTTTTATGAAATAATAATAATTATAGCAAGAAGTCGGTTCGTTGAGTGGTTAATAAGTTGAGATTCGTGCGTAATTTCACCCAATAACGTTCACCCCGGTGACAAGAGACGCATCTACAAATTCCATCCGTGTTGAAATATTTATTTATTTTACCAGACATGCATTATTTTATTCAAATAAATGAAAAAAAAAATAATGCATGTAATATTTAAACCAAGGCATTCTAATAATAATTTCAACATCTGAATTTGAAATTCATGAATCTATTTTTTTCTCTTCTCTCGTTGACTTTGTTTTTGTTAATTTTTACTACAAAATATTTGTGACATTTTAAATTATGTATTATTCATTATCTTATTATTGTCAATTTTTAAAAGTAAAATATTGTTATGTGTGTATATCTGAAAAGGTAGGCTTTGGTCTGAACTGTATTGACGTGACAACGTCTTATAAATTGGTTTGCCGGGTGACACTTCAAGAAACTGCGTTACGCTCCGCTCACGTTATGCGCTCACAATGAGAGCGAGTGAGAGGCACGCGTCCCTTCCACTCGGGCATGGTTAGCCCGCCTAAGAGCGAGAGAGACAGACATAACTTCCTACTATACGAATGAATATTCACATTAAAATTATTTTACCACTCAAAGTCGTTGTCACGTAAAACTTTCGCCCGTATACCGACTTTACAGGCAACCAATTTTTTTTCCAACTCTTATGTACCCAAACACACACACACTAAAGATATCATTTCATTTCCACAGTCTAGGAACTAGGTGACAGAGATGGGAAAAACGTATCTTTAAGAGTTACCGTGTCCACAGTTACTGATGTAGTCTAAGCCTGTAACGTATCAATTCATCAAGGCCCGAGGACGGGCAGAGATGTCACCACAGATTAACGCATGTAATTTATTATATAAACTTTCTACTTGACATGCGAGGAGCGAGGAAAAATTTATTGCCCTTCTAGATTTTGAGTCCGTTGACTTTGTTGACACTGGCTTGGCATTAGGTTGGAGATTTTTTTCTTGAAAAGTATGCAAAAAATCTAACATTAATGCACTTTTTTTCGTTCGATACAATTTGGCACTACCCAATACTGCCAATACGTCATTTTTATTGGTTCAAAAACATCCGATGAAAAAAAAACGAAACCCTTTCTCTGAAATCTGACTTCGGTATCTGACTGTCTGTCTGGATTATTGCAGAATATAATAATGCTATCAACTTGAAATTTGGAATAGTTATGGAAAATGAGTCTCAGGAATTTGCAGCGGCAGGCGGTGAACTAGTCTACGACATAAATAAAACGAGAACCAAAGATTACTAGTGATAGATCTGACAAAGCAAACAAAATTTTGACCCTAAACTTTTTACCAATTGGTAGTAAGTCACTCAGTCTAGTGTCACATCACGTCACACGGCCGTGCAAGACTTTTGATGTACCATTGACTTTCGAGATCAAAGTTTTTCTATGAAAAGATTCCTAATGCCTGCTCTAGAATAACCTCTGAGAGAATAACCTATAACGATATTTATATATCTTCGTACAATAAATATAAAAATATAGTTATATTATATATCTTCATTTTATGAATCCGAAAACGTAGGCCAATAAAATACCCTCCTCTTTGTAGCTCTATTTTTAGCCAATCCTGATATTACGAGTAGGCAGACGTTAACCAGTCAGCGAATATAAAGAAATCAGTCGAACGTTCCAGAAGTCACGTTTCATCGAAGATTCTAGCCGGGAATCGAATAACAATCGCACCTGATCTCCGCTAAGTGGGCATGAGGGTCTTCGGGTACTCTCCTGAAGACCCTTCGATTTGTTAAAGTGTGAAAGAGAATAAGGGACTTGAAGGACCTCGGTGAAGGTACTCCCAGTTGTAAATGTGCAAAAGAGAGTAAAGGTGATTCTCTAAATACATTTTTTTTGTGAATTACCTGCTTTATAAAACTTGTCTTTGCATGATATTATTGTATATGAAAAATATATTACTTCCCCGGATCCCTGTTCACTGCAATAGGTAAATGTTTAATGTGGAATGGAGACAGCTAAGCGCTGTTAATCACAAAATCAAAGGCATGAGACCTTAAAAATATTTAACAATAAGTTTATTCTTATTTACAAATTTTACATAGGAAGAAATTACATAATAATCTTTCCTATTCTTATGTTATATATTCGTCCAAAACCACAGTATTCTTTTATTGAAAAATTAAAAAAAACAATATGTCAAGGTTTATTTTTGTTTTAGTTATGTATCACAATTTTATTGTACTATTGTTGTAATATTAAATTCAAGCATAATGTTTTTATATTGTTAATGAATTAATAAATGAAATAAAAGTAAATGTTCAATATTAAACTTAGTAACATAATATAAAAGCTCTTGTAGTTCGTTGTAACTTTGATCGCTGTTTTATTAATAGTGTTTTTTTGTTAGATTTTATATTTGAGTTAATTGACTGAAAGGGAAATTGCGGTTTACGATTTATTACAAATTACAAAAAACTACATACTAGATCTCGTTTAAACAATTTTCAGTGGAATTTTGCATGATAATTAATGTAAATCATATATTTTTTTAGTTTTATCATTTATTTTAGAAGTTACAAGGGGGGGACATATTTTACCATTTTGGCAGTGTCTCTCGCGCAAAACTATTAAGTTTAGAAAAAAATTGATATTAGAAACCTCAATATCGTTTTTAAAGACCTATCCATTGATGCAAAAACGACTTTTGTTGCGAGTTTTTGATGACCAAAACGAGATTTGCTGGAGATGTGAAAAAATAGTTTGCATAATTGTCAATCTATTTTCATTCCAAACTTATTTTAATTAACGAAAGCGCTACAAAATTCAAAAAGAACAATATTCTCTTTCCCAGTTCAAGACCGTCTGTTGAAAATCGGACCACGACTGTAATATTACTGGAAAGCTCCTTTTTTTTGTGCCCTAAAATCAACTGGTAAATCCCTTCTCAGCCCCAAGGGCCAAGGACGGCTGTATGCGGAACGAACCTTTTAAAAGTTAGTTCCTGTAATTAACTAAAAACCGTCTTCAATTGCCTTAAAATTTTGTTTTTGTTAATTTTCTCCAAAAGAGCTCTATCAATTTCGATAAAATTTAAATTGGTAATTAGAAGTAATTTCTACCAACAACAAAAAAACATACAGCATTATTACAATACAGAATTGAGAATATCCTCCTTTTTTAAGTCGGTTGAAAATTACAGTCAATGTTATTTTTAAAACAGTTTATTTTGAGTTTTATTGCCTTCATCATTATTAAGTGTGTTTAAGTCCAGTGAACTAGACTTTCTTCATAAATCACCACAACTAACAGGATTTCTGTGGAGGTGTTTGCTATAGACACCATACCTGGCAGCTTATCTTCATAAATTGTTGATTATTCATATAATGCTGATCATCTCTTGAAATATCCATACAAGATATTGGACTTCGTCAGCGAGTGCAGAAATCATCCCACGGTAATTATTTGAGGATTGGGATAAAAAGCAGCCTATGTCCTTTTCCGGCATTTCAACGATCTCCATACAAAAAATCAAGTCACCCTAACTCCCCGTTACGTCGTAAAGAAATGACAAACAAACAAACTCCCTTTTGCATTTATATTATTCTTATGGGTAACGAAAAAACAGGGACCAAATGGTACAATAACTTTAGATCCAAACAATGCCTTCTGTAATTAAAAAAAGTTTTTAACAACCTTACTCTAAGTGTATAAAGAAACGTCTTGAGAAACTAAAACTAGGTGTTAAACAGCAACTTGCATCATTAAAAACGTTAATGTTTTTACTTCTAACATTCAGCAAGGACATTTACATCTCTAGAACACTTAACTGGATAATGCGCTTGTTAAAAACATTAAAGAAGAAAAAAGGTTTTCAACTGTGCAAAAAGATACACCCACTTTTTAAGATTGTGGCATTTGACTATGGTAAAGTGGCTGCTTTACATAAAAAAAGTTGATATACTTTAGCAACACTAGCAAAGAAACTTTGGTTATGAAATAATAACTTTAGGCTGACTTGTAATCACGGCTACAGGTCAAGCTAAACATTTCCAGTATAAGCTGAAAGCTGAGCATCGTGAAGGAGTACATTCAGGTATAGCGTATACTGGAAAATATAAGCTTGATGTGTAGCTTTGTGACTATCGCAGGAAATATCGTCACTTGCCTACAGTTCTTAGTCTAGTGATGTACTTTTTCAAAATTGACTTTCGAAAATGACTTTCAACCTACGCCTGAAAAATATGCTGTCATAGATATTCGGTACAGGAAGGTCATTTTATTCAGAGAAAATTTAGTTACAAGATATTTTAGTAACGTTTCAGTTGGGTTGTCAACTGTTTTTGTTGTCAAGATTTTTTTCGACCGTAAATGAATATACATCGTAAAATGTTATCTTCATTATAAGCCTGAAGTCGTATGTAGCCCTTATGGAATCCCGTATTGTAAAATAAATTGTATTTCAACTTCATTTACATAAATAAACAAAGAAAACTACAAGTAAATACAATCCCTGCTAAAAATATCTGATATTAATAGATAATTAATAGATAAAAATCTTCAAACGATTACTTGACAAATACTAAATATCTCTTGAAAATGGCCACCCTATTTTTAGTTCTTTGTGCGAACTAAGCACGAAAACGTATCAACAATATCTCCAGAAGTGAGAAGTCCTTTCCCAAAGGACACGAATAGTCACGTTCCGTATAAAGCCAGCCTCAGTACGTGTGCAGATGATGGTCGAAAAGGATTACGTACCAGAAGGTCAATGACAACTGCCTCCAAGGGTCTCTTTAATTAAAAAGGGTCCCCTAAAGATCTCTTAGAGAACTGCCTAAAACAAATGGGAGTTTGCATTTTAGGAAAAACGGAACGGTGACTCTTGTTCTTTTATTTAATTACTGTAGGGTACAATTGCCTGTGAGGTTTACATTTTTAGCCTTTGACAAAAGTAATTCAGTAAGCAATAAAGTAAGCAGTAAAGGGTAAGTAAATGTTCGTAAACAATACATATTTATTTTAGGTATAATCTTAGCATTTATATAAAACAAAGTCGGGTTACCTATATATTCATTTTGTTGTACATTCACGGTCTAACAGAGAGTTTTAAATAACTTCATTTTGTGTAGCGGGATAGTTAAAAGGCCAAGGAAAGACATAGATTAAATTTTAAACCGATCGAAAGAGCAGTTCCCGCGGATTACATTATACAGTCCACGCGATCAAAGCTGCGGACAGAAGCTAGTTCTTGGTGTAATTTATATTGATATTGGCTGAGTACGAAGTACTAGCTGGGGGGAATAAAATCTATCGCAGCGTTCATGGCGGCCAAAAGTAGAAACAATGACAGCTTCAAAGCTGAAGTCGTGCACAGAGCCAATACTCGTACCCAAAAATTAGTTAGAGCTAGCTGTCAATGACGAATTTTAATGATATTTTCCTCTCTCATTTTCGTCAATAAACTTTTCTTGTGTTTTTAAAATTAAAAATATGAGTAGATGGGGCGATTGCAATAAAATACATTACTGTTGCGCTAGAATGAGGTACATCCATTTAAGTATAATGTATAATTCATTTTTGAAAGGTTTTATGCAGGTTCAGACAGACAAACACAAAATTTCAAAACTATTTTAACACATTCAGTTGGTCATTATAAATCACCCTGATTTGATTTCTTTCAGATATCATCAATGTACAGATATTAGACGGAAGATGGACGGGACCCATTTAGAATTATGATTGTATTTTATTCCGATTCATTTATATTTAAGAAATAGCTCTTGTGCACGAATAATCTAAGTTTAATAGCGTTAATTTCTTGAGATACTCAATTCCTAAAAATCTGCCTACATCACCACGAAAGACGCAAAATATAAGACGTAAAACTAGTTAATCAAGCAATCAGACTAGATGAAGGCGTTTTAAGAATAATTAAGACTTATTTCCGAAAGTAACTAAGTTGTGATAACTTAATTTTCGTTCCACGTCACACTGTGATAGAACCGATCCCCTTTCTCGAGAATCCAGTTGAAAAGTTATCAAGTCAGGCGCTTTTCACAACGAGCTTTTAATAAAACTTTGTTTTGGAATCACCAAAAGTCAGAAGAAAGGCAGCGATGGCAGCTAAGCTTAAATATAAAAATTATTTGGCTACAATTTTAGGTAATTTCTAGCTATTTTTGTTTGCTAACTCTTTTTTTGTGTGTGTCAGTTGGAAAAGTATGTATGCATGAGCCACTTATTTCCAGATTACGAATGTTACCCTTGATGTGATGACGACGCGACGGGCAAGGGATTTGTTGGAGATATTCCACATCACTTGAACCAAAGATCATTAGATCGATTATAAATTGAAATTGACCCACATAAAACTGTACTCGTTTCTCTTATACCAAATGCCCTTTGATAAAAAGAGACTACTTTATTTTACTATACACATACGATGTCAAGGTTTTCCTCTCTTTTTGCTTATGTTTCACTGTTAAATGGGTTTTAAATGACTATAAATAGACTATGTGCAGTGACATTTAAAATGTTAAGATGTTCATACTATTTCTTAGTTCAAAACGCTTGACAGGTTCCGACAAGTGGTCTACGAGCGAAGCAACAGAAATTTCTTAATCTATAATTAGAAAACAACGGTATATGTAAGTGAAATATGCTTACCGTCTGTTTCTTTCTTGCCCTACCATTTTGTATGTGTAAAATATATTCTACTTGTGATACTGAAACTAGACAAACCAGTTCATTTGTAATCTACCAACAATGTTCCTTCAGAAATTACATCATGACATAGTGTCATGATGTAATTTCTAATGTATGTAATTCCTAATTTCTGATGTAATGTAATTCTGACTACTAAATGAAAGTCATTGCTGTCCTCAAAATTACTATTAAATCAAAATTATCGGAGGTTGCCAGAGAAAGTGTGAAACGTGTAGTTGTAAATTATTTGTATATTTAACAGACTTCTCCAACCAATCCAAACCGCTTGTAGTAGAGACTTGAAAATTAGCACTTTGATTCCTATGATGGTCATCACCTAACCTTACTAACCTAACGCCTGAAAGTCATTTTATAGACTAATTATTTGAGCTACGTTGAAAAACGAAACATCGATTAATTTAATTATTCATAAGACCAATAAGAAAGTTTAACTCCGTTTTTTGCTTCCTCAAAATTTAACAATCGTTTGTGTTACTCAATTCTAAAGAATTAAATCTAACCTGTCTGCGGGACAGACAAATAACCTGAACACAGAAATTCAAATATTCTAATAAGAAACATGCTCAATATATGCTCAAATATATTACCAAATTCAATATTGGGATATCAAAAACTCACCTTGAGAAATGATCCCCTTATATCCCCATGACCTACATAACAAGCATCCCTTCCCATTTTCTTCACCCCCTTTCACATCTACGAGGCCGAATAGTGATTTATATACAGTTAGAGCTACGCAGGATGTAATAAAATTGGACTCGGATTCTTACAGTTACTCTTGCACTCATTATTTGTTTCCATGACTTGTGCCAAATTCTAAGAAAAGTTTTTCGTCGCCGAGGTACGAGGGAAAATGGCATTTTTTCTATGAAGGTTCTGTATCTCTAGTGTGAGTTTTTAACTGATACTATCGCGTTTACGTTACGTCAGATTTGTATGAAGAATTTTGCTGTGTCTCTAGCTGCACGTTTTCGAAACTGTGTTTCTTTACACAAACCTGACGTATATGCAAACACGATAGTCGTATAAGAAAAACCCTTACACTAAAGGTAATGTCATCATCATTTCATAGCTTTGTACTTGAAGTATTGCTAATATAATTTTGAGTGCGGAAGATAATCATCTGACGGCCCTATGTTCAAGTGTAAACCCACCATCCATATATAAACATTTAAAACCCTCGTAAAAATATATAAACTATCTTTTCTTGCGACTTCGTCTGCGTGATCTGCAGAAATTATCCCACGCAATCATTTGCTGAGAAAAAAAATTGCCTATGTCTTATACTACGTGCGTTCCAAATTTCGACACGATTAGCAATGTTGAGGTGTTAAGATGTAGCAGATAGCAGGATCAATGTGCTATTTTTTTAAAGTTTCTCGCTCGAGCTGCTTGCGCTAGGCCAGTGAGGGAATCCTTATATCATAATTATATTTACAGTTTAAAAATTCGTTTGCACACTTTATCCATCGGTTAATAAATCATAATTTGGTACGGATTAAGGCCTAATAATTGGCTCACTCTCATCATCACTGATAAAATACGATATTTACTTTTAAATTATAAGTTAGGCGCATACAAAGAAAATATTAATTGGTCAAAAAAAGGATCGCCTTGTGTTCCTAAACCACGATGTGACCTGTTTGTTTTTGACAAAAAAAATATAACAAAGCGGAATATTTACAATGACCTCAACAATACCTTAACCTATTGTTATCATAAAAAATCTGTGTAGATTAGAGTTGAGTCCTAAATTGAACATGTTTTTGAATCCTGAATCCCAAAACTCCTTTTTGGATTCAAAACATCAGCTTCATATAGCACCCCTTGTACGTACGTTATATTATGTATTAGGACAACGTCTTAACACGGTATCATGAAATTCATAAGTTCCCTGCCCGGGTCACGTGCTCGACTAAATTGAAGACCTGAGCTGTATAGAGAAAAAATATATTGAGGTCGGTGTTTTTGGAGGTTACGTAATACACGCACACGGAAAACTAGCCCGACCCCCGGATCGACACGTCCGCCCCTTGCACTGATGGTTCTTAGCGTTCCGTACTCAAAGGGTAACCAACGGGACCCTATTACTAAGACTCCACTGTCCGTCTGTCACCAGGCTGTATCTCATGGACCGTGATAGTTAGACTGTTGAAATTTTCACAGGTGTTGTATTTCTGTTGCCGCTATAAAAACAAATGCTAAAAAAACAGAATAAAATAAATACTTAAGGGGGCTCTCATACAATACAGTTTTTTTTACGTGCGTTTTAAATTATTAGTAACGCCATCTAGTGACGTGTAGCAAAACTCAATCAAAAATGATATTAAGGTCCATTCGTTAGAGGATAGTTCGGTTCATATTATTTATGATTTTCTATATTTTAACTACTCATATTCTGTACGGATTCCTTGGTGCGCTAGTCCAACTCGCACTTGGCCGGTTTTTATACACAATAGGTTTTCGCTTCGCCTGCATCACTCCTGATTGGTGATTAGGTCGTAGAGTTAAATCATGCTCAAAAAGAAACCATTACATTACATTACAGGCTCTGTATTGGATATCTGGAGGCCACAGAGAAAAGGCTAGGCAACCGTGAAACATCCTAGACCACATCTTCGCTTAAAATCAGGTGATATTATTGTTAAACGGAAGCCTATCTTATATTTAAAAAAATACCGAGTTAAACATGGAATTCAAGTCATTAATTGAACCTGGTGTTTAAGTATGAGGTAACTTTAGACCAAGGTATACCTAATGCTGTTAAATATTTCACATCAAATCAACAGCATATATATGTCCCCATTGCAGGGGCTTAGGCCTACTCTCCAACAGAGAGAGAGAGAGAGAGAGAGAGAGGCAGACTTCACATGACTGTTCAAGTCACGCAGGTTTCCTCACGATGTTTTCCTTCACCGTTAAGCAATTGGATAATGTACTTGAATTGAAAAAACAACTCATAGGTACACGGCTGGATTCAAACCTGGAACCCTCAGGTTGTGAGCGCCTTATCCATTGCGCCACCTGTTTCGCTGTTAAATATTTAACACATTGAAATTAAAAATATGTGACTTCCATAAGCATACAAATTATTTTCACCACATGAAAGTCGTGTATTGTTTACGAATACCTCGAACGAGATTTCGAGTTAAAACAGTACGTAATACGAGTTCCTGTTGCCATGATTCGACGCACAATTTCGTGAAATACGCGTTTGAATAATCCTCGCATTTAAAAGGAAAGTCATGTTACGTGAAGAAAATGGTGTTTATTTATCACCAAGCTTCGGAAAAGGTAATCCTTTTTATGAACTTAAATGTCTATCATAGTATGGACTTGTTCGTAGGGTGTGCATAAATAATAAAACAATAAAACAACTCTGTTAATGCTATATGATTTTTGTAGCATTTTCTATGCGTAATTCATTTTCTATCCACTACAAACGAATATTACATTTTATCTGGTTAAAGTGTATTCGTTCAGCTATGTTTCATACGGAGATGTTTATTAAACAGATGCCGGTTATTTAAAATAGCTCAGTCAACAATCCAACATATTCACGGGACGATTCCTGAAGCACAATCAGAAAAATAATATTATTGTATAAAACAAAGTCGGGTTTGTTCGATTACTTAGAGAACGGGTGGATCGGTTTTTAATGCGTTTTGATTTGTTGTATTTGTGTCTGTTCCTGTAACAGAATAACTATGAAAACATTGGATAAATTCACAAAAATCATTTTTTCATACATTCACGAACAAACAGAAAGTTTTAAATGACTTGATTTTATGTGGAGGGATAGTTGAAAGGCAAAGGGAAGACAGGCATAGACTACATTTTATCCCGATAGAACTAGCAGTTCCAACGCATTACATTTTAAATTCCACGCGGGCGAAGCTACGGGCAGAAGCTAGTATCAAATCAATTAAATACATTATATTTGTATGAATATTCTACGAAGAGTAACGCTGTTCGATATCCCTAAATAACTAATACGATTCGTAATAGGGTAAAATACACACAAATCCAAATGATAGTCTAGTAATTTGTGTTTAATTAAATTTAAGGCCAAATAACTACGTATTTAAGCCACACTTTTCTTTGTAGCGTAACAAACTACATTTTAAAGTCTAAGGTTAATTACAGGAAAGTAGCGCCTCGGCCTATGTATGTGGTGTATCGGACGACCTTAATCGCCTTTTGCCGTTGCTGTAATGGCTGTAATTATTTTTAAAAATTCATTACAGAAGTAAATGGACAGGTATCGTGTAAGTAATAAGATTTAGAATAGAAATTTAAATTAAATAAGAATGACTTACTTTGTTATTGTTTTTGTATCATCTCCTATTATCATATTCAAATACTAAAGCTACATATGTAAGTTATATTGAAAGGGATAAAGATATACATTAAGTCACTTATTTACAATTACATAAAATTTATACCATAGAATTTGCTAGAGATTTACGAAGAAGGGTACGGTTAAAGTTTATTTAAAGAAACACTAATTAATGTACGATATTCTGTACTCGAAAATATTATACCATTATCCCGGTAATATTTTGTTATCCCAAAATAATTATAGGATAAGTTTCTTACTCGTATATTCACACAGACAAGTGACGGGCCAGAGGTTTGTAAATATAGTAAAAGGTTATAAATCGGACATTGGGAGACTGTTCATATAAAAACTTTTATATTGAAAGTCAATGGCACGTCAAATATCTTATACGTCTGTGTGACGTAATGTACACTAGACTGAATGACTTACTAGTAATTGGGGAATACGTTTAGGATCACAAGATAAATCGTTCAAAAATAACTAGAAACTGGCTTCAATTTCCATAAAAGTCTACAGAAAATTTAAGACTTATATGATTTTCTCATTGACTTGGATTGGGTCCACACGGGAAGCACCAGCTTTCAAATGAAAAAAGTCAGCAGTTCAATCGCAGTCAAAAGTTCCGAGGCAACAAACATTTAAAAAACCTACTCCTTTTTTAAATTGAGAACCTTCTCCTTTTTTATGACGGTTGAAAATTGTGTTTGATTTGCCCGATTTATGACTTTGTAATGTTCAATGTGTTTGTTGCGGGCTAACTCGTCGCATCAAGTTTATGCCAAAATTAACGTTAGTAACACGTTGACTAAGGTTTACAATCAAGTAAACTTTAGAAACTTGTCCCATCAAATTCAGTAACTTTAAAATCAAATGCACTTACTGAACCACCAAACCCACGACTATTCTGACTAAATAACGTTCCATTTCACACATTCTCACTGCGCCATTCAGTTTTTACGGTTTCCCATCCGTCTGTAATGGCTCCCATGGGATTTTTTATTGACAAACTTTTATCTAAATCTGTTCCGGGCTCGCATTGATTCTGACGTCCCCTATGTTTCCATGTCAATACTTACTAACTCTTTGAAAATCGTTTTATCGGGTAGAAAAACGTTTTTTCATTGTTACTTTTTGTTGGTTTTATTGTGGTGATCGGAAATGATTATGACTCTAACAGATATCGGAAATATGAATTTAATAAAATCTATGAAACGATTATTTGTAGTTTAATGTTAAAGAAAACTGACCTAAAACTCTACGATGATATAATAATAATAAAATGTCCCTCTAATTTTTAGTAAATTTTGTTTTTATAAATTTTTGTAATCTAGATCGCACAATTTTTGTTAAAAAGTTAATGCTAATTTTTTTCTATGATTTAAAAACAAATAAATAACTTTAATAAATAAATAAAACACAAAATTAAAAACTAGTATCCGATCGGTATCGAACTAATTTTCTTTTAGTGGGAAAATATAACGATCGTAATCAAGCTGGGATCACAATACCACTTTACCGCTATTTCTCAAAATTTCATATTATTTCCCGAAATGAACGCTCTCGTCCCACATATATGAAATTTCCATACGACCAGTACTTATTGGGGATTAATACCGTCCACATTTGTGCCATAACTTATATAAGATTATAAGAACTTGCAGTAAAAATACACCTTCTCGCCCGCAATGGGAGCGTAAAATTTCTTCATTAGCAATCTAATCGCACGGGTGTATGAGCTCGATACTCATAGAAGAAAATAATGTCTTTGACGAAATATATTGATGTTACGAATCAATAAATATTACGCTTGTATGAGTGGGAAAATTGCCGTATGAGAGACACGAGACGTTCGTTTTATTAAAAGCATGGTAGGGACTTACGTATTTATTGGCAATTAAATTATTTGATTTGTTATTTCAAAAATATAAAGAATATTATGAAACCTACATTTCACCCTTTTTAGAGCTCCGTGGTCAAACAATTATTCCTTATAGTTTCGCTCTGTCCGTCCGAGGCTTAGCTCAGAGACCCTTGCAACTCTAAAATTTGGGTAGGTACGGGTATACATATTAATCACAACGACAAGATGGTAGAATAAAATCTTGCATATTTTTTATTTATTTTATATTTATTCACGTAACTGGGGGATGTAAAAAAAATTCGCGTCTCGTTCGTATTTCAAAGACATTGGGGATCGATTCAGGTATCCGGGTGCGAAATATTAAGCTATAAAGTGATAATTTGTTGTCAGAATCGAGTGCCAAGACGTTTCAACTAATTGTAAAGGGCAACTACGGAACCCTACACTGCTATTTTAAAGTACGACCGAACAGCAATGTATTGCGTTCAAAATAGACTTGACTTGGCTAAACGCTTCATTTAACTGTCATGATGTGACGTGTAAATAGAACCGTTAATCATTCGATAACTTTAGATGTAATTAATACATTGCGTGTGCAATTATTTTGTATGGAAAAAATACACAATTAACCGACGAAATTTATGTAAATGTGTTGTTTAGGACCAACACTAAAATATACGCCCGTGTGAAATAAACATGATGTATTATACATTCTGTGCGCGAGTCCGACTCGTTTTTGTCTTTTTTTTAACTCTCTGTAGTGGCAGACCACACATATGTATATATGTCCGCAGTAAAAAGTATCACCGTGCCACCAAACACAGAAACACAATTCCGATTCGTGACCCAACGTAATTTGACTCGTTACACCGACATGCTCTTCAAATAATGAAACAAATAAGTACCTAGTTCGGAATTTGAATAGTACTAGGTCCGTCAATCAGACGTAACGATGACGCAATGACTCGATGACGTCATAATCGCAAGTCAAACTAACGTCGTTTATGGACAATATAATATAAAGTCGATGCCATAATTTCACAGATTTTTTTGACATGTGTGTGTATAGGAAAATGTGTGAAAATGTGGACAAAATTGTTGAATTTTAAATAATGAATAATATAATCTAATATTTCATTTCATGTAGGCTTAGTACTGAAATTTTGGAACGATCAAAACAGTGGCAGCATTCGTATACGATGTACTTTCAATTATGGCGTCCTCTTTAGGATACTGCATTATCAACGTTTAGAAAATATGTAAATGTGTGAGCGCTATTACCTCGAAACTAATAGTTATGTATCATCATTTCATTTTCTTGTTTCTCAAATATCTTGGCCTAAACCTAGACAGTCATCTAACCTTCAAACCGCATATAGAAAAAATGAAAAGAAAACTGACGTCACTAACAGGTCTTGTTCGTAGTATTGTAAAGTGCCTACCGCGACAAGTTCGGTATATAATTTACAACTCTTTAATAAAACCACATCTTGACTATCTAGTCGAAATCTGGGGCTCAGCTGCGAAAACGAACTTACATATAATACAAGTGGCACAAAATAAATTAGTAAAAGCACTATTTAAATACGACTTCCTCACTGCTACTGACACGCTGTACCGCGAAACGAAAATAATGAATATAAGTCAAACATACACTTACTACACCTGCATCTTAGTTCGCAAAATTCTAAATAAGGATATTCATACGCAAATAACTTTTACAAGAAAACGTGATCTGCATAAACATAGACTAAGGCATGCTAATGACTTAAATCTACATGCACCGCGAACAAATTATGGTAAAAGAAATATTTTGTATGAGGGGGCTCAGATCTATAACAAATTACCAAAAGACATAAAAGACTCCAAAAGCATTACAACTTTTAAAAAACTACTTAAATATCACATCACAAAAAGACAGCTTAACCTTAAGTAATTCTAAAAGCATATTTTATTTATCTTATTTATTAACTACTTTCATTTTTCGATACATATTTATAGTCTTATAGTATTATTATATTATTATATTAACATCAAATAACATACATAAAACAACATTCCATCACATAAAACAATGCCATATCTAGTTGCGCTTGCTCTGTGTATTGCGCTCGTTCCAGCGAACGGCCGATACTGGTTCTTAGTTAAATAGTGACTGACCGTCACTCAAAATTAATTTTATTTTATTTTAGTTTTACTTTACTTCTAAGATACCCTAGTTGAATAAGTATAATATGTATAATTTCTCATGTAAGTGAAAACAAATTTCTTTATGAGAAAAATAAAGTTCTTTAACCACACATTAGTCTTTTAATGAATATTTCTTAGACTGGGAAGGGTTTTTTCAAATATTCGTGGTCTCAACTTTGTGTGGAAATTTTAAAAAGTGAAGCATACCGGTCATTCACACATTTGGGAAAAGTAACGCCATTTGTAATTTTTCCGGGAATAGGATAAATAATGCTTCAATTGTTTGTGATTAAAATAATTGAATTGATCCACTGATTTCACAGATTTAATAAAAACATTGTTAACATAGGACATGACCGCAGACATCAGAATACCGAGCCAGCCAGCCAGCCAACACGTGTCTGTTGTTGTTGTTGATCTCACGCTGGGTTGAATCCGTATATTTTTTACAAATCCTTTGGCAAGGCATGGAGGTTAGACTCTTCAGAAATACCGCCCTCCATCGCCAAAGGCATAATCTTGCCTTCCTGATTCAGACATAATATTTATAGTTTAAGAATAGACTCGTCAACAGAAAAAACTAAACAGTGACGTGATTGTTTTATGAATTATTATTACTCATGACCATGGCTGACCCTATCGGTAGCTGAGTAAAAGGTATCCTGATAATTTTCAACTTACCTCGATAGTTTTGAAAACAAACATGAAATTTTTTTGGCTCATTGAATTGTCACGCTCTTTAAAGTTGATTAATGAAACAAATAAATTAGTAACACACAACAATACGCTGGGACCTACTGGTAAGGGATGTTCATTATTCAAAGAGCAATATGACGTCACGACGCTAATGACAGTTGGTCTGAAATGTCATTCGTATTTAAGAGGTCTGACACTTTGAATGACAAACTAAGCTTCGAGTTAATGACTCTAAATACTTTGTTGACTTAATAACCCAATGAAGATCTTGGCTCAACACATCCAACTTGGAGGAACGTTTTTAGAAATCAATTGATACTTAATATTTGAAAAAATGTTGAATCGAAAATTGCTCGTACTTTTTCCATGCTTCAAGTAACCTATAATAAGAGCCCCCTATCATTCATCTATACGAAAACAACCCTGAGATTTATAACCTTTATCAGATCACCCTGGAACCTCAAGGAAAACAATACACAACTAAAGATTAGTTTTGCTATATATCTAGTGAGCACACAATCTGCAAGTTTTGTATGTAAACAGAAGGTCACTTGGCACAAGTTTTAATTTAGTTATTCGGCAGTAATATCTGTTTCCGGCGTTGTAAAGGTGTTAACACACTATGATTTTTGGTACTCATTTTTTTGTTAAGCAAACCCATAACATTAGAATACCAAAAAGTCCCGAGAAATCTTTTTTTCCTACATTTCGATTCGAAAAATTTAGAAGTTACGTAATAAACCACGGTATATTACGTAACTTGTAAATTTTTAGGTAAATATAGAATTTTAAAAGCCAGTAAAATTGTTTATATATCCTATTAAAAACTCCATCAATAATAAAGAAACTTAGTTGCATAATTTAATCGTATTTTATAAGTGGGCTTACAAAGGAGTTATTTATGCAGCTAAAACAAGTACTTCAATGTATTCTTAATATTTATATGCAGTCCATAATTACCAAATTAAAACTGCGATGGGTGTCCAATAAGTAAAGTATAAACCAAGGGACACGATGGCTTCTTATTTCTTAATTTTTCATCCAGAAGCTTTTTTCCACTCATTATTTTATTATTATAGTTAAAAAAAAAACTTGTTCCTTCACACTAAATTTTGTAGCTATGGAATTAATTTATTTTAATTTATAAAACTTTACAATACTTTTTATAAACAATCAAGCATTCAATCATTTTATTTGTTAATATCGGAAAAATTTTAGGTCATAAAACACAGCATACTTATTAATTTACACTTTATTTTAATACAGGCTGTATTACAAGTATGAACTATATTTAACGCCTATACAAGTGTATAATTATGTTTATCAAAATTATTTGACCTTTCCATTATTTGCATCCTTCCCGCCGCGTAACTAGATAAGTATAGCGTCACCCTAACCCGGATGACTTCCGTCTGTTTGCCATGTTTAGTATTTCGGTCAGTCGTGAAGTTACGGTCAGTAGGGCAAAGGGCCCGGGATTCCCCAGTGTAAACAGTTCCTTTGCACGTAATGATGAATGATAGTGAAGTTGTCCAACGAGAGCTATTGTTGGGAGTTGATTGAATTGGGACGCAATGTTTGCTTACGTGAGTACAGATCTGATGAATGTGTTAGCATTTGAGTTCAGTGAGTGCAGTGCCAGTAGACAGACGAGTTTAAACTCTGTGGACATGACATGCTTACAACAAAAAGCTGGAATAATGATTCTGCTGTTCATACCAAGTTCTAGTTCAGAGATGTATGTATAATATTTTGGTTCCCTAGCTCATAAAGGAAATGGTGTAAAAATACGGCATAAACAGACGTATCCTATGCGTTGACCTTGAAGTTTGAATTTTTCGCAGCTTAAAGGGGCTGCCAAGTGAGTATTCTAATTTCAACTTGATACCTCCAAGTATATTCCTGAGCAAAAAGGGTCTTAACGCATATACAACAAAGTGATCCAATGGGTACCATTTTTACTTTTGAGGTATGGAGCCCTTTTTTTCTTTTCTATTTTACTAGGACTATTTCCGCACTTAGCCATATGTTGGCCATTGTGCGTGAATGGGATGGAAGTGGTAGCGGCTATTCCAGCCAGCCGATCTCTTCCCCTAAAAAGACGAAGAAGAATTACGCGATAGTTTTTCTATGATTATGAAACAACTCCTCATACTTCACTCACTCGTTTCGCGTAACTTTATTCAAGTCATACGCAACTATGACGCTACAACCATACGACGTGTGACATATCTCCCTCGATAGTCCGAGCGTTTGGGCGTGCTCTCTAATAGGTCCGACGAATCGTGTCTTGATTAAGTTCGTTTATCTGGCAGTGCCAAATGTCTCCATCCGACTGTTTCAAAGTTTACAGTGGAGGGGGGACGGTGGGGGATTGAAGGGGGATCGTAGAGGGATCAGTGGGATCAGACTTGTTGTTAGTAAAGAAACTCGGTGCCTAGGATTTCAATGAAAACTTGTTCTGGAGTTACAGTTAAATTACATTTTGTTTAGGTTACAATTTAGTTTAAAGAATATTCGGACTGGTGTTTAGAGTAGGCACTTGTCTTTTTTATGTTTTTTTCTGTACTGGTTAATTTACTATATTTTAATAAATAGTACTGTATTAAACGATTTAAATTATCAACAAAAATACTTTGGATATTTTGACATTATTTAAAAACTTATTGAAATTTTTTGAATTGAAGATATTGAAAACATTAAATTACACACAAAGAAATTGATCAGCAAGAATCACTGACTGTGACAATTATTTTAGTCGATTTTTTTGCAACCAACTTAATGCTATGATTAGAAATTATCGATATCGATAAACTAACTAAACACTATTCTCAATCTGCTTCAGGTTAGAAATCACTATATTCCGTATAAATAAAGCTCAAAGCGAGGAATCTATCGAGCGCCGGGCGCCTGACAGTTGGAGAGGCAAATCAAGTCGATCACTGTGTTGGACCGGCTCCAAACAAATGCACTAGACTTTGGTCATTCGATTTCGGACGAAGCATTTGTTTCGTTCTTCGATAGCTTTGATGGGCAGTAACTGGTTGCTCCATCGGTCATTGTTTAGAAAGTATAAGTAAATAATTATAGTTTAAAAACTAAAGCTATGCTTTTGTCACTCTTCTACTTCCCTGTCTTCATCATGACATCTCATGCTACGCACGATGGTTTTATCATAAGATCCTAATGTAATACTTGTAATATTTTGTAGTCGTTTAACCAAACCAAATGAGCCCAAACTCGAGTGGTTTACTAGTGCCCTTTGAAGAATTTTTCTATCCACTTCCTGATTCCAGGGTCATATCAGCTCGATATTATCAAATTATTGTATTGTCATCCAACTTACAATCACAAAGTTTCAATTCGATGCGACAGTTAGTAGATTAAAATTGACTTGATAGATTTGTTTACATACTCGTACATAGTTACATACAAGTTAACCGAATATAAAGCGTGTAAAAAGGCTTTATTTATCATTGTCTTATATTGGTAACATTTACCACCAACATGCAATGTTACAAAACTCTGGTTGCAGTTGCATCAGAGAGATTTAAATATAGGTTATAGAACGGTCATTGGGAAACGTTTCATATAAACATTTTGATCTCAAAAGTCAATGGTATGTCAAATGTCATGTACGGCCGCGTGACGTAATGTGACAATAGATCTAGTAACTTATTACCAATTGGTAATAAGTTTAGGATCAAAATGTTTGTTTGCTTTGTCCGGTCTATTAATATTAAATGTATTTGAGTTGCATACACTTGATAGGTACAATTTTTGATATTTCGTCTTTATAATACCGTACCTTCATCCTCTTACCCTTTGATCTGTAATGTGCTAACCAATAAATTTATCTATTTATTTAATATTCAATACAAACTCTAATAAATTTTCAATCTTAATAGCTGTACTGATAGCAAATCAAGTCATTGATTGTGCTTGTTATTATTGTTGAATATTTTAACTATTACTTACTTTTTGTTTTATTGGAATGAGGTTGAGTCAATTACCTGATATTGGTTCACGATGTTATGCGTTAGCCTAGAAGGTGCCTAGTTGCTCTTATTTCAAAAACTCCCAAGTTGTTTAATTCAGGGAGCGCCGGGATTTTTGAGGGCATGGTAAACTTGAAAGCGAAACGCTTTTAATTAATATTTCCATCTTTATCGTGTCTAGAAATATATTCAAAAGATTTATTACGTACATTTTGGGGATAAAAATTATAGAATCTAAAGATATAAGGTTTTTAGATATACCTTGTAACCCAATCCTGTTTTTATCGAGCGGGACTATCAGGGTGTTTTCAAGTTGTAGAACCAACAAACCGCATCGTTAGTTAGCGTCAGGTGAGCTTGTGGTATATTATTGCAAACCTAATTATTTTACAAAAACTTATCTAAAAGATGACGTTGTTATTATAAGGTTAAAATGTAATATATGTTTCCGACGTTACATCCCATCGCATAGCACCCATAGACCCAATAAAGTGGCTTAATAATTTGCATCCATTTGGATCATCTGGATATAGTATAAACATATACTGCAACCAACTTTTTTTTTATTTGGGCATTAGGGGCGCAGTCCTATCGTCCTGCGTGTCACTGCGACCTGTATAGATCTATTGTGACATTCTCCTATGGATCACATCACCTCCCCAAGGCCAATCTCGGTCATGAACCGTACGATAGGCCTGGGTTTGGAGGACCTAATGCTTTCCGTTGAGGCAGTATGGCCTCCGAGGTGTCTATTTCTGCTGTGATGTAGGGCATCACAGTGACAGAGGATGTGAATGGGCGTTTCCTCATCCTCCTGTCAGAATCTGCAATCTTTATTATCACTCAGGCCCATGTAGCTAAGGTGCTTGCTTAGCTTGCAGTGCCCTGTTAGGGTCCGTGTCAGGATCCTCAGTTGGTTCCTGCTTAAGTAAAGCGCTTCGTTTACATAAGAACTGTTGTAGCCACTAAGGAGCGCTTTAGTGGATCATCTGTATACGGAACTCTATAAAACATAAACAAAGATCGATATTTGTATAACAATAACTTAGTTTAACAAGCTAGACGACTTAGTCATACATACAAATATAAATAAAGCGCTAAAGCGAAACAAAGGTAAAAGTAGGCTCATCAATATTGCCAGCGCCCTAGATAGGTATCTAAGCTAGTCGCAAAATCGAACCAACTGGCGTGAGAAAAACGAGCTGTACCAAGCGCTAAGTGGAAGTAAAACTATGATAGATAGCCGAAGTGAAATGCTTTCAGCCTAAAATAGTCGGTCAAGAGGGAGCTATGTGTGTATGTAGTGGTTCGTAGAGAGATATGAAATTGTTTTTCGAGAAGAAACTGTTTCTTACTGTTTTAAGGGCTTTATATAATGATCATGAAGAAGTTGAATTGAGATATTGTCAAGATATTGTTATACGCCCGTTGATTTGGATCAACAAACGTCATGCTGAGAATCTGGAGCAGGATCCGAAGATAAGGGTGTCATTTAAGTGGCTCGTGTATAGAATAAATAATGAATCGTACTGGAAAGAAACAGGTGCGGCCAAGGAAATGCCCAATTATATAGATATTTGGTTCTCAATAAAACTTATGCCTCTTGATCGGATGACGCACCCATAAATTAATATAAGACCGATCGTTACGTTAAACGACGTTAAACTTAGCTACAATTTGGTTGGTCCCGACCACCGATTTGATCAGCCGGACGGCCATACTGTGCAGTGTATGTGTACAGGACGGTTAGTGTAGTCGGGGCAACCGACATTCTGGTTGCTCGGATCAAATCACCGTTATAGTGTCACCGATATCGGCTGTTCTATTTGGTCGACCCTATGTAACCAGCCAGACCAAAGCAAATTATCTCGCTTGTTAAATATTGTGATCAATAAACGTTGAAAATATTTCACTGTAAATTGTTGCCTATAGTTTTACAGACCATAAAATATTAAAGCCTATTTCAAGTGTCCGGTAAATTTATGATACACAACGAGCTATGGAGCCGAGTTCAGTTTCGTGAGAAGTCAATTAAAATTGCGAAATGAGTGAAGTTTTAATAAACGGAACTCAATTTTAAATGTTACCGTCCTTGACCGCCAATAATAATTGGCGAAGATGTAACACGACACGTACTCCCTAAGTATGTGCAATATCTTCTCCAAATTAAAGTGTCACTTTTGATATTTTGGCCTATTCAACAGGAAAAGTTTCATAAAAATTTGTCTACAATTGGCGAAGATACGAGGTAAGACAAACACAAAACGTAAAGTCGAATTGAGAACCTATTCCTTTTTTGAAATCGTTTGAGAAAAAAAGAAGCTATAAACTTAGCAGTTGGCGACAATAAACAAAAATCAATTAAAAAAAACGGGTGGTGTTCGATGTTTCGTTCACAGTTGTCTTTCATTTCCACGCATACGTTATCGATCCATCATCGTGTCAATAACAAATCTGAACATAACATAGATTGCTTGAAATAATAATGTTGTATCAAAAGCAATCATTTTTTTATCAAAACGAAGGAGATCCTTCACGGGGGTCGCGACCCAGTAAAAAGTCGATCAAGTGCGAATTGGATTCATGTAACTTGTGTTCCGTACAGACGCACAAAAAAGGTCGTTTCTATTTCAAGCTCGAATATTACCGAGGCGAAGGACGGGTAGACAGACACTGTGATTACATGCCACACACGGCCTGGAGCCTCGTCTGACGATCCACTTGATTCTTTACGACTAGTCGGTTCAATTTTTAGTGCAATATTTACGAGGGTTACGCATAACGGGTCTGTTTGGGCCCTGACACTGTTTTTTGCAAATAGCCCACGCTGTTTTGATTTCTTAGCGCATGAAAACTCCGCTGAATAATAAATCGTTGCTCCATATGTTAGGTATAAAGCCTAACTCAAAAGAGATTGTTATCGACTCAGTTCCACTTGGTCACAAGCACCAAAAACATGTATAATTATTTGGACATTCTTTTTCGTCACAGCTAAATATTTGACGTAAAGTACGGTCAGCATAACGATGCAAATGAAAAAAAGGATGATAGATGTAAAAACAAATTTAATATTTAGCATGATTTTGGGGGTTCCCAGCATCTCATGAAAAAACCAAGCGCACCAAGGGTTTCCATAATAACTCCCAAATAAACCACCATGTCAGATTTTGGTGCCTTAGTGAATCATACCACTGGTTTATGTTTAAGGTCTTTCTCATTAAATTCTATTCATTTGAAATAAATCATTATTAGCATTCAAATTTACAAAACGAGATACTAGGAGTACAGAAAACTTCAAAGACTGTACGGTTGTGTAGAACTTGAATCCGGGCGGAACAGGTGCAGTAATGCAGCATAAATTTTCTATTCAATCAAACAAGAACTCTTTGTGCAGGGGTAAATAAAACATAGGAGATTTTTTATAGCCTAGTTCAAATAATTTTTTGTACCGTTTTTTTAGAAGTTTGGTCGGAATTATTAGGTAGCCTGCGCTAATGAAACGATATTGCATGCTCTCATACACTTATGTCACCCTGGTATTCTTTTCTTTACTGCATAGTTTTTTTATACGTACGAAGGGCACGTTTTGTTTAATGGTTCAATTTAGTTGATTGTTAAAAAAACATTTCATTTCATTTTTCTATATTATATAAATATAAATTAATTCTGTAATTCCTTTGCTGTCCGTACCTCCACCCTACCAATTTTACAGCTGTGACCAAACGAAACTGTGACGAAGTGGCACTAACTCTTGTTATCAAAAGTCAAAAGTTTATTCTTCATCTCATTCCAGGCTTAGCAGGAACAGTTTTACTAAAAAGATGAATATCACGAATGTGACATCTGCTTGTAGTGTTTGAAGTATAGCATACTCACACTGTCTCGTGTGTCTATGGGTTGGTTTGCTTGTGATTTTTATATGTGTTCTAATAAAGGATATCCCTGGATGATTGCAACACAGCCAAAACCACCTTCAGATATACACTTGATATTAAGATCATCAATCCTTTTGATGGTCTATATAATAGAGTAGAATTTTTATCGCAGTTGGTAAACTAAAACTCCTTGCGTGCTTGTCAGTCGTCGGGACCGGATGAAGAAGATTCCGTAAGTTGGAAGAGTGGGCAGAGCTTTTATTTATTTATTTGTCGTTCGGTCTTTTCTTTTTAATAATTGTCACAATGTATATTATATAAATTAAAACGTGTTCAGCCAGGAAGTGGCCTCGTCGTCTGCAGTGTGGAGTTTCTCCAGTCCGCAGAGCTTGTCTTCCGGTACAAAAGGTATTTTGCTAATATTGTAAGATAAAAAGATTTTGATTTTATTACGAACCAATGAAACTCATAGCCACTAAAATGAACGATCTTACATCTTAAATGATGTGTTCTGTGTCTACTCTTGTTGATATTTCTCTCATAATTCCACGCAGGTTCATAGCGGCCGGCTTAAAAACTCACAGCGGGTTTCCTTGTTAATCAGGCGGAAGGACCCTAAAAACGCGAAAGAGACAGCTCTATTTACAAAAGCCGTACACGAATAGACATTTTAGGTACGAAAGAGGCTACCCCCATAAATAATTCCCTTGAAACCTGTTTAGTAACTGACAGATCTCATTATTTACCAAGTCAACTGGCGCTCAAAAGGTTTGCTGGGCCGTTCGCAAGTTTTTGAAACAAATTAGGACATTTGCTTCAGTCGAAATTGAGTTTTGGAACTAATTACGGTCTATAGTGCACCTGCTTTCCATCTTAATGGAGTTTCGTCATTTTTGATTAATTGCAAATCATGGTTGTAAATTGTCGATTTAAGCGTTTCAATGTTGTTAATGGGAAGTGTATTCCTATAGGTTTTGATTCATTGTTCGCTGAAATATGCAGCATATTCGGCTGAATATTTTAATTTCGATGACTTACATTTTAGGGTAGAGCTTCATTTTTCACAGAGACTCACATTTGAATATTTGATAGTAATTTCAACTTGATACCTCCACGCCTTCCTGAGAAAATGGGTATTGGCAGACAGACAGCAAAGTACTGCCATAAAGGTTCCTTTTTTCCTTTTGAAATAACCCGGAACCCACACCACCCGCATTTACTCTGACTCCTTCTCTGTTCATGCAGTGAGACTCTGGAATACACTTCCAAATGACATACGCGACTCTAGAACTATCGGAACATTTAAAAAACAACTCAAGGTGCACTATTTATCCCTCATTTAAATAATATGCAGTTTATATGTATGTATGTATGTATTTATAGTTTATATATTATGTAAAAAGTGTTTTTATTTATTGTAATGTTTTCTTTCTTTTCTATATACATTTTCTTCTTCTGTAATATATACTTTTTTGTTTATGTACACGTATGTAGGTACTTTCAGTATATTTATTTTTTGAAAGCTCCAGTGTGAGTGCCGGGAGGAATCTCTCGTTAGGGATAGGCAACTCTAATTGTACAATTTTAGATGTAATTGTCTTTGTAAATATTATTTTTTATATGTACAATAAACAACCCTAAAAAGGAAACAAATTTTATTTGGCTGCTAAAATATTGAATGCTCAGGGCAATTCACTTCGTGCACTTTAGCTAACTTTAGATAACTTCTCGCTACCAACACAACGTAGAGACATCACTTATATCACTGGAAGCAATCTTTTAACACTAAGCTGTAGCAATTTTTAACACGCCATCTGTTCTATATCTCTAGACTCCGGGCTTCACCAGCTGTTGCGAACTATTCAACAACTGCAGGTGGACTTGGCAGACGTCCAAAAGTGTTACGAAATTCACTTTCACACTTCGTTGGACAAATCATGTTACAATGAACAATAATATACACTCAATTATACAAGCCAGTGAAGCGCGACTGTGGTAACCGCATCAAGTGCTTCCGACAGTTAAATCATTATTTATGCCTGAAAATGAGACGGTATCGATTTTAGAAAGTATACAAAAAATATACCCGGATCTAAATTAGGTTGAAAAAAAAATTTTTTTTTTAAATTTTCTTTCACACATGATTTTCTATACATAACAGTTTCTGGGAAAACTGAGAGTTTCTACAGAAATATCATATTGAAACTGTGTCGTGGCACCTTGGTAACTACCCAAGTCGAAGCCCACTAATCATATTATTATTTTACTAAGAAAGCAAACAAGGGTCACCGACATAGCTCGACGAGTCAGTGAGCTGAAGTGGCAGTGAGCAGGCCACATTGCTCAAAGAACTGATAATCGATGGGGAGTAACAGTTATTGAGTGGCGAGTAAATTTGGTTCAATTTTTTTCAAATGTTGTTTTTAAAATTTATATATCATGCGAAAATATAATTTGCTCTCCATGATTTTAATTTTTACGACACCCATGGGATGATTACGGGGAGATACTACCCTATACAAACACTTCACCATCAACAATATCAAATTCATTTTTACATTTATAATACTAGTGTGGAATTTGTTAGACAAAAAGTGTCATTATTTGATAGATGATAAATGTTTATAGAGAAATTAATCCCATAGTTTTGTTGTACTGTTGATTGGCTGTTGACAAGCCGAAAAACAATGAGTAGCACTGTAATACCATTGTCAATATTGTGTCATGTAAATATCTGTGTTTATACAATGTGACAAGGTTTAAACGTTTCCACAAAGCTATAAGTTCTAATTGCTTTTCCATAGCTCGAAGTTGATACCCGGGCTGTGTAATTTCGTGACGGCGTAACTTAAACCAAGGCCTAAATGATCAAGGCTTTCGATTTAAGGAGATTAGTACTGAAGAAGATAATGTGTGAATTCTGTATTTAACAAAATAGGTAAAAATCCTTGAACTTTTTCAGATATAAAATGGCGAGGTTTAATTTTACACAGGAAAATCCACTTGTTCTACTTTCTGAAACGTTTGGAATTTCTTAATTAAATCCTACTTATAAGCAGACTGATAGATGATTGATTCGAAATACAAACGAGAAAAAAGATGTTGTAGATAAAAGTCCGTCTCAGTACAAAATGAATAGCCGAAAAAAAACACCACCGAAATTAATGGTTATAATATTACTAACTTAAAACCCACTTTTGAATTACGAAAAAAATCTTTCTTAGCGAGTGTCTACGCTACTCGTATGTAAGGAAGTTACTATAATACAAAAAGTCGATTTTCTCAAAACTTTCTCGGATCGAGTTAGTGCTTTTCGGCTTAGTAGTGCAGTTTAGACGTCTTATTAAATATTATGTTATTTGGTTGTTAATTATAGTAGTATACTTCGACTTCCAATTTTTTGTTCATCGATGTGACATGAAATCTGACGTTTTTTGGGTAATTAAATTGTAAATTTTAATAAATAGCTAAAAATTGTACATAATGATTGAAAAATTTCTGATTCGAGTTTTTTCCGTTTCTTTGCATTTTCTGAGAATATTTACCATATTTATGTATATTTTATTACACAATTAAAAATTTAAGATTTCAATGAAAAAAAAACACCGACCTTTTTTTAAAAAAAGGTGATATGACGTGAAAATTTTTGGCTGAAAATTATGCTTGTGAAAAACAATTTTTTTTAAATCTGTGTGTGTTTGGAAGTTTTTACCAAATTTCGTTTTTTGTTTTATTTTATTGGTATAAAATATATACATTTACATAATATATACATTTTGAGGTTATGTGAAAAGTGTGAATATAAAAGTTGTGGATCTTTTTATTACCTACAACTTTGCCATTTAACTTATTTCCATAGGACTTGTAGTTTTGCCGGAAGTCGAGGTAAACCGTTTTTTATTCGTAAAACCTCACCCCCTTCCACTTCCCGCTCTCAGATTTTTTGGTATTAAAAATTGGTCTATAGCCACAGTCCTCAAGTATAAGCGCTTTTCTATTCAAATTCAAATCATTTTCCAATTGCCTGCGGCTTCAATCTAGAAAAAAAATTGTTTTCCCCCTTATTCAATTCATCCACACGAGTAGGTACAACATTGTAATTATAATCAATCAAGATTAACCCAAGTTTTTGGTTTTCATTTAAAGACCTAAATATTCTCTACATGGAATCCGGCCGACATGTTAGGTTTTTACAACGGCATCCAGACGTGAAAAGCCTGTCGGTGATTTATTACGGTTCTATCTAAACAATTAGGTCAATTTCTCGGAAATTCCTCTTTGATTGAAGTATGCCACGTTTATTTTTAGCAGAAGTGCCCAGCTTGGAGTAGAAATAAGAGTACTGAGTGGAATCAAGAGCAAATCAAATCATTGTTAATTCTATTTCTAATATATAATATATTCTAATAATATCTTCATCTCACTTAAAGGTTAGTGACCATAAGACCGTGAGATGGTAATCGTGCGCACCCAGAAGTCTCAATCATTTTTCGAGAGGGAAATTTTTTAAATATACCCGATTTCTTTAGAGAAAAGTCGGGTTATGTGGAATTTCCATCCACTTAAAAAAGCCCCACCAACCAAACCGAATACTGATAGGTATCACCACTGGGTATCGAACCTGGGTCGTCCGGGTTATAAGCCCAACGCTGTAGCCACTAGGCCACGAACTAGTATCATTGTTTTGAGAATAAGGGATAACTTTACTTTGGCGTCAATATAATTAACACAGTCTGATTATACTTGACAACGAGGCCGTAATGTAGTGTTCAAATACCTTAACTCTACGTGAACTAAATGCGTAATTAAATAAACAAAACATTTCGCCAGGCTAACAGAGTTAAATATTAAATAAAGTATGAAATTTAATTTTCTAAATTCAATACTAACTTTCCCTTTAAAATTATGAGTGAGTTTAACGGTTATAATAAAAAGTTACAGAGAAATATGAGTCAGTAGTTTAGATAAGGTTCCTTAGAAGAATGGGTGGTCATATTCATTATATATTCATGGTCTTTACTCATAAGACAAAATAAGCAGTGAAAATCTTTAATTGAATAAGTAGGATGTAGTTTGGATTTTGTTTTAAGTAACAAAAGGTTTTTTTATGTTCTCTTCAAAAACTCTTTTATGCCAAATATGACAAGAAAAATAGTAGGAAAGTGTTTTTTTGGACTATTATAATTCAACCCAATGTAACTTTGCTAAATATATAGTTTTTCGACCAAATGAAACAACGATTTTATGACAAAAGTCAAATCGAAAATTGACAAAACGACGCAATGACATTTGTAGTTTTAGACGAACTAAAAATACAATACTAAACCAAAAATATCGAGACGGCTATGATGGACGAAATGATGGAAATGATTACCATTGGCTATTCGATGGAGGAAAATTACGCGAGGAAACCTGCATACTTAGAAGAAATCAAGTTTTTAAGACTGTCGTGGTTAACTTATAAATTTTGTCAGTACCTTACCACGGTTAACTTTTTATGACTTTTCGATGATACGGAGCAACTGGAAGAAATTTAGACGTGTATGTAGTCCACCAAATTCCACTGGGGCCACGTCGGAGACTATATCTAGTACTACTTGATATGTCACAAGGACGATATTGATCCTTTTTGTTTAGGAAACTATAGGTATCGCTAGCAAAAGTTGAGGTTATAAGTACTAAGTGAACAGCACTGCTGCCAAACTACCAAATAATTCTTGAGGATTTATTGTGGAAAATCAATAGTAAAACGTAGCCATTTATGGTTGGTCACTTAAAAGAACTTGAAATGGGCGGTAACCCATCAACAGTCGCGGTAAATAATTAAGGTCAAGGTAAATTATAAATACCTTGTTAAAAGTTTTATAATTTCACCGTTGAAATCGATTCCCAATCCATTATACCTATAGATTTTTCTATTCTGTTATATTTCAACCTCAAACTCAAACCAATAAAGCGCTGGCTCTGCTGCCTTTCATACTGGAACACAGCAGTTCTATTACGAGGCTTTGTTGGTTAGACCACGTGGCCGCGTTCAAGGCTGCATTGTTTTGTAGCTGTCCCTATCCGAGTCCTATCCTACCCGAGCGCGTACGGTGAGACAGCATACACTACGCGAAGTTATCCACCCGTTATTTGGATGTTTCGTAGTCCAGGGATCATTTGAAGGATACAGTATATTATGTAACCATTTTTTTAATACAGTACACTAAGGAAATTTCAAATGTCGGTGGTTTTTCCAAATTGTTCTAAATTGATTCATACTCTTGTAAATTAGGTTCAAAGTTGGGGCTTTTTATTACCGAAAAATACAATACTTTGACGCCCTGTAACTCTGGAAGTATATATTTAAACGAAAATCTGACTCACCACCGACACAGATATTTGTTTCTAGATTGTGTCTTGAAAATTTCATAGATTTTCATAGCTTAATACTCAAAATATGACTGGACTACGTTTGTATGGGCGTTTTGACACCAGCATATCCTCTTAACACTGCTGTTTAGCGGCAGACTTAGATAACATGATAAGCCAAGTGGACATAGATCACCCATCACCAACGAAACTGAGTAACGACAGGTGGGAATCAAACCCGGGACTGTTTGTCAGTCCAATCGTGTAGCTATTAGGCGAAGGAGGCGTTTAAATATAATAGCAAAGTGCCTCATCATCTGTAGACTGACGTCTGGGTGAGCAAGTTTTCTGACAGGTATTATGAAGGCCAAAATACAACTCGTTGTAAATACAAAGTAATAATTAAAAGATTTTACTTGTTTTTTTTTTCTTCAAAATAAAAATTGATACACTCGGAACGTTTACTAAGCGAAATAAAAGGATTCAAAACCAAATCTGACTATTGATTTAACAAAAGGTGAAGGCAAAAATCATAAAACCGCAGTCGTCACGTACTGCGCCAGCCCTACGGAACTACCCTCTGACATTTTTACACAAATACTCGCCATATGTCGAGGTAATAATGTCTAAAATTGCGTGTGGGAATCCTAGAGCATGTAAGTACTTATGGCACGTACGAGGAAGATAGGGTTGTTAGGGTTTGAAGATTCGGTTTCGGATATAAACGGATTAAATTCGGATCAACATAGGGATTTCAAACCGAAAAATTCGGATACTAATTAGGACTGTGTTCATGAGCATGATCGTTCCTCATTGATCGCCACATCAAATGAGTTTTACATAAGGATTTGCTCTAATCACCACTGGGTAAGTGGCACTTTAAAATATCAGTTATTTACCTGAATGTATATTCAAGGTTTTTTCGCTGTCATCAATTTCAACAGCCTATATACGTCCCCACTGCAGGGGCTCAGGCCTACTCCGCTACAGAGTGTGTATGGGCCACAGTCTACCACGCGGGCCCAGTGCGGATTGGCGGACTTCACATGCCTGTTTAAGACATGCAGGTTTCCTCACGATGTTTTCAATCAGATACTGTACTTGAATTGTAAAACAACTCATTGTAAAAAAAAACACGGCTGATTTGAACACTTAACCCTCAGATTGAGATTCTACGCCTTATCCATTGCGCCACCGACGCTTCGACGTAATATTCCCGAAATGTACAATTTTCTCACAGCTCACGGGTGTCTGACAGATTGCACAGATATCTCTTGCTTCCTAGTTAACTGTGATCAAAATCAAAGATAATCGTCGTGACGACAGCAAGAACATTTTTGCACTTGGCCTTAATTCCACATGTGCGTTAGTGACGCTAAGGCCGTTAGATGATAAAGCGTTAGACACAGAAGCCTCAAGCTGATTACGCTTTGGCTATAATTATTTTATTATGAAACAGATTACCGATAGGTACACTCCCACTGGGAATCGAACCCGGGATCTCCGAATTGTAAGTCCAAGCGTGAGCCTTGAGGCCATCTGCGACACACACGGGAATAAAAGCGGTGGTTCGATTTTTAAGGTATCCGAATTTCAACTATTATACAATCACTTATGTATGCAATTACAAACTATAAGTAATATTGGTACACGTTGTCACTCTGTACGTACTGTACTCTCACTTAGGCGTTCATGATCGAGTTTTCTACGACGCGGCGACAGTATCTTTTAACTCAAAAAACTGGCCAAGCGCAATTTGGACGCACAAAACAAGGGTTCCGAATTGGGAACCATGATAACAACGTATAGATATGATAATCCTGGAATAAGGTTCATTTTCTCGACCGAGTAACTAAATTCTTTTCAGGCATGTTACACATTTCAGAAAAAGTGGACTGCTTGTGAGAACGGAGTGTTGAGGTCTTGAACTAACTAGGAACATAAAGGCAGATATTGCAGGACACTTTGACGTCGACGACAGCTGGACGGGAACAGTGAAACAAGGGTAAGGGATTGAGCTGTATATATAGTATCTACTATGAATATTATGTATCTAGAATACTGACTGACATTGACGTTGACTGAGTGACGTTCAAAATTGTCTCTCTGTTTTTGACCTTTCATAAGTTCACAAAGCGATCTTGATGAAATTAATTCAGCATGCTAGTAGCTCATAGCAACCCATTAATTAAACACTCTGTCCCATACATACCTACATCAATACTCATGACTTTGAATTGGCTACTCAAACTTTCATGAATGGAGTACACACAAAACTCACTTGTAACATAACAATACCAGTTTGGTTTTTCTCTTCTTTTTACATTATGAAAACATAATTAATATAAAAAAAAATTAAATCTTTTTTGTTAGAGACTGGTGCTTGAATGACACTATAAGTTTTGTGTTAAGGTGATTTCTTCGATAAAAGTTTCATACTCAATTTCTTGCACCACTATATTTTAAAATATGCTTTGTTCCATATAATTATCTAACATCGAATTGTTATGTCGCGAAATGAGTATCATTAACATACAACTTCATAGTGAATCACAAAAAGTGAAAACTGTAATTATATATTTAATTATATACATCAAAACGCCATCTAGGGACGGCTAAGTTGTAGCTGACCATAAAGTTGCATGTTAATGATATTCATTTCGCGACACGATAATCCGAGATTCTATTTTTAGGTGAATACTTATCAAAGCCAGCTATTCTATTTTAAAAGATTATGGCAAAAGAAAGGGTTTCGAACTTTTTTGTATGAAACCTGGCATGCCTAAACTTGCAAGTATATGAAAAGGCACTTTTCGATGTACACCTTTGATAAATGCGTCACTCGACAGTGAATATGATTACAAACAACAATTACTCTTTATCAAAAAGTCGTAAGTGACGGCCATCCGGAGATATTTAAGTTTGAAAATATTCATACTTTTTCTTAATTTCGATTGATTTGGAAAAGCTAAAGGACGTAAGTGGTATGCCAATTAGGTTTGAAGCGCTTTGTTTAGAAGCGTTTTGAGCAAATTTCTGTTAAAGGAAATTGTGGTTCGGATAACTCGTGATATTCCGTGGCAACCCTAAAATTGAGAGTCGCGCAGGGATGTGGAATGGCTATAACATAGCAACGCCAGATCCGGTTATATTGGAATCCGAACTCACCGCCTTACACCTCGGGTTCTACTATGTACTTTAATTTCTTTGAGGCTTTACAGGCATTCACATTTCCTGTTACTATTTCTATCGCCGCGAAATGGTTCCAGTGAACATTGTTTCGTTCTTTGAAGTGATGTTTTTTCTTCTTCGATTTCGTGCTAAAAATGTAATAAGAATTATATCGGTTCAGAATTTAACTTAAATATTTTATGTACACTTTGAACACTGTAGACACTCTTTTCGTTAACAGCGTTTTTATAATTGAATTTGAATTTTGTATTTATTATAATAAAACAACTAATTGTGTAAAAAATACTTTCTGTGATAATTGTTTCGTTATGTATGTGTCGCAGTTGGATTGCCTAATAAGCTGTTGTACATAACCGTTAGCTGTTAGACTAAAGAGCACAGTTATTCACGCAGTTTTTCATAATGGCTGAACTTTAACGCAAAGTAAGTCAATGATTAGCGGTTTTGTAAAACAACGTGAAATGAAACATCGGATTTTAAAATAAAAAAGCATTACATAAACTTTTTTTAAATTTAAAATTTTTATAAGGGTACACGTGCTTTACACCAACTGAAAATTTCCCTTTACACACGTGAACCGATTCGAAACTGAAACCACTCGAGCATTTAAAAAAGGTATAAATGGTATATAAGACACGCCACCGTGAGCGGTCCTGAGTCACTTGGATCCAGCGGCTCCCCGCGACCTTGACCAGGTCTTCATGCATCTACTAGGGGTCTGTCCGTCCGGACCGCAACGGTCAGTGTGTACTAACATGGAGGAGGTTTATATTGAACAGTGGACGTTTCTAAGCTGATTATGATAATAAACAACACTAGGGATAAATGAAATCCTTTATTGAATCTAAAGAAAGACTGAAGACATCTTTCAGTGATAGATTTATCAATTGAAAACAAAGAGAACTTTTGTTTAGTAGTTGAATGGTTTTAGTGCAACAAAGAGAAATCAAGCTGTAATTAAAGGCCAAAATAATATGAAATCCGCTTTGATTAACCTCACAAAAGACTCCTCCAATTAAAATCTACAAAATGGAATCAAATTAACCCTCTACAATTTGGAGTAAGATAATTCTACCGTAAATTAATCACAGCTTTGCATCTCAACTGCTCCTGAGAAAATTATCTATCGGATCACATCAGGATCGAGGGCAAATGACGTAGTACGAGAGATAAAAAATGGTAGGGATTTACGAAATTACGTTTGATTTTTCATCGGGGCCCTTCTAATACGGAAAAATGGAGTCCGACCCCCGCTTATCTAATAATAGCTCGGAGGAGATTTATTTTTTCATGTTGGCCTGTTTCAAACATTTCTGATGTCTCATTTGGGTATGTTTATCTGGATTTTGTGTCCAAGTCTATAAGCCTGGATGTAACATGACATTAATTCGAGCCGTGTCCAACAGTCAAAGCGTTATATGTAATGTTAATATAAAGTTACATTTCAATATCTAGACCAAGCGGACTTTTAAAAAACAAAAACATTCAAGTGTGTATCGGAATCGTGCAACAAGGATTCTGTACAGAATATGAAAAATTAACATACTGAAAAGTAAGTTAGTTACATAAGTAATAGGTAAGATAATATACACTGAACAGTGCTCTAGGGAATGCGCCTGATACTACACATTGATAATACTTCTAACGTTAGACGCTAACAGTCTGTTATCGTGAAGGGGCGAATTTAATGTGATACAATATAAACTCGGTTCAGTGAAGTAAAACATCGTGAGGAAACCTGCACACTCCTGAGACGACACTCAAAGGTGTAGGTGAAGTGTACCGCGTGTACTACGGCCCATACACTCTCTGTAGGAGAGTAGGCTTGAGTACCTGCAGTGATGCCATATATATAGGCTGCTGCTGCTGATAATTACAATATAAATACACATTATTTGAAAATTTCAACTGTCTACCTATTACTGATCATAAGATACAGCCTGCTGACAGACGGACGGACGGACGGTCAAACGGCGGAGGTTTAAGAGGCTATGTTGGTAAGACCACGTGGTCGGTTTCAAGCTTGCATTGTTTTGTAGCTGTCTCTCTCCGAGCCCTATCCTACCCGAGCGCGTACGGTGAGACAGCAAACATTACGCGATGTTATCCACCCGTTATTTGGATGTTTCGTAGTCCAGGGATCATTTGAAGGATACAGTATATTATGTAAACATTTTTTTAATACAGTACACTAAGGAAATTTCAAATGTCGGTGGTTTTTCCAAATTGTTCTAAATTGATTCATACTCTTGTAAATCAGGTTCAAAGTTGGGGCTTTTTATTACCGAAAAATACAATACTTTGACGCCCTGTAACTCTGGAAGTATATACTTAAACGAAAATCTGACTCACCACCGACACAGATATTTGTTTCTAGATTGTGTCTTGAAAATTTCATAGATTTTCATAGCTTAATACTCAAAATATGACTGGACTACGTGTGTATGGGCGCTTTGACAACAGCATACCCTCTTAATGATAGGGTCTTCTGTTACTCTTCAGGTATAGGACCCTAAAAACAAACTGAAAGAAGGAAAACATGCAAAATAGGCTGCAACTTTACATATGGGTCAACACCCAAAGGGCAAGAGAATACTCCACCTAACTTTACTTTCAAAAGGGATAAGCTTCCAAAGAGGCTTAGTATATATGTGTACTTCAAAAAGCTCTTACGTCCTTTTACATATTTAGTCGATCATAAGTTTATATGATGAAGGTGAATCGTTATATTTTTAACTTGATATATTGAATGAGAATTTTTCATGTACTTTTTTCACTTCTACTCCGTAACTCGCCATGAAATTTGACAAGGTCATGCAAGAAGTATGGGACATAATTTTAATGAAATTTTAAGGTAACACAAGGAAAATAAAAAAAGTTGTAATCATTTAATTCTGAAAGAAGAATACTTTTAGAAATGAACAAGAAAAAATAACATGGATACGGCTTTCTACCACAAATGTAAAGGAATTATGTCTAAACACCTGTTCTTTTTAAGTTACACTCAAACAGATTAAAAAAAAACATATAAACTTACACTTCTGATACAACTCACACACATAATCACTATCTTACTCCACTATAAAACTAATTCAACATACGTCATATATGTTAAACTGTAAAAATTAATAAATAAATATTTTAAAGTCATAATATGTAACGTCATAATATCATAGTTTCGAAATGTACACATCAATACTTTTTTATATCAAACGCTATTTAAATGTTTAATATATATTTTTGCAGCACCTAACACCCCACAAATCACCAAGTAATTTTTTATGTGACGTCATCTAGTCTACACACACATATGGAGACACGTGGAGAAGCACGATGCTTCAAATTTTAATTCATTTGTCAAAATACAACTATTTAACTACAGTTCAACAAATATGAGGTAACAGATTAACATATTATACAAAGTGGTCTGCACGAAATTTTATAAATTGAAGAACCTAAACAAGGGCACGCCCTTGTTGAAATTTGATACAAATACATAAATAATCAATACATAATGTTTATGACATCTCAATAAATAAATAAAAACATTCAGGGACGCGTGCCTTTCACTTTTTATGTCTGTCTCTCTCGCTCTTAGGCGGGCTAACCATGCCCGAGTGGAAGAGACGCGTGCCTCTCACTCGCTCTCATTGTGAGCGCATAACGTGAGCGGAGCGTAACGCAGTTTCTTGAAGTGTCACCCGGCAAACCAATTTATAAGACGTTGTCACGTCAAAATGTAGATGTTATTAGCTGCATGTAATGTGTATTAAATATATATGTATTCCTATCAAATTTCCACAAAAGCGCGTGCCCTTGACAAGGATCGGGCTAACCTAGTTATTTCAATATATTTAACTGATTCAGCGCATAGGAGTGACTATATTTTACAAAATTTCATGCAGTACCTTCTTAATAAATGTAATATTCTGTGTTATTAAAACTATATTTTTAAAGTATCTACCGAACTCTTCACACCAAGCTAGTTGTAACTCAATATTCTCCAAACGCTCCATCAAAGCAAATAAAAAAGGGAACACAATTTCCCCCGTTTCCCCATTCCAGTCCACTAGAAGTTAAATTGGCCCTAAGTACGAAAACAGGGCCGTTGTAAGCTACTTTTTGATGGGCATCGCGTTTCTTGAAGATTAGATTAAACGTCATTTATTAAAATTTTGAAAATTCAGGAGTTTAAAATGTATGTTTAATATATCGAAAATTTGCGAATAGCTGAATTATTACGTCACTACTCACTCAGTCTTATAATATATCTAAATGATTTTTAAATTTCGAAACGAATAAAAACAAAGTGCAAATAATTACATAATTCAATAATAAAAAATGACAATAATTTAATCAGTGACCAGTATATATAGTATACCAGACGTTGTTTGTGCACTTACTTTTAAAAAAGTATTAACAAAAACGAAGTATGTACAAAAATACGAGTAATCGTATTATTACAACATTACGCTATAAAATACCAAACATAAAGCATTTATAATGAAACGACAAGGAACATACATATAAGACGCATATTATCCAATCAAGATAGATGTGTCGAGTGTTAAATCGGACACAGCTCTGTACACTAAACTCCATTAACATGGTTTATGAACTTGTGTTGACATCAAGAGACCCATGACTCAAGTCTCGAGCATTGCCGTGTCACAATAATGAGAACGCCTCTATATTACACCCCCGCACAGCATAGCTGGCCCCCCACTCCTACACTGCCCTACCCTAACTCCCCCCCTGCTCCAGAAACAACGACGAAAGTTATTAGAAACTGTAATGCGGTGCGTCTTTTGTTTCTCAGAGAAAATTTAAATTCAACGAGCTTAGACCCAATGTCAGTTACAGCTTTTCTTTTCAAATGAAATATGCCTAATAATTCAGTTCGTATTTAAGTGGGGAAGGCTTATTAAAATTTTCCTTTTATACGGTTTTAATTGCGTATAAATTAACGCAGCAATTTTTTTCACCGAGTGCAAAATGTAGAGCTGTTTGTATCTGCAAGGGTTTGAAGATTGTTGAGAATTTTAAATGTACAGTACAATACAAACATAAACCACCTCCGCGGGCTTTTGGTTACCTTAACCGTCAATTAACAATTGGGGTGCCCGTGTTCGTTTCCCAGTGAGTTTTATTTTTAAGTTTTAAATATTTTATTTACTTGGGACTTTTGTCTTTCTGGACTGGACTGTTCCAGACCAGTAACAACTACAACACGTGTGCATTCATGAGAAGTGTGGGTAGATGCAAAAAAGTGGGTTACTTAACAGTACTCAGTTTAGTTGGTGGTAGGGCGCCTCGCTAGATGCTCGTACTCCCACGTTACCTAAGATTTATGCCAAACAGCAGTGGTAATGACAATGTTGTGTTACGACATGAAATTCGACAGAGCCATAGCCTCATTAGATTTTTAATTCAATTATTATTTTAAAGCAATTTTTAACGGTGGGACATTCAACTACACCAAACATGTAAATCACATGCGTCAATTACACGGCTTGGACTAGATCCTTCAGATTCGAACCTTAAAAACTTCATACTTAAAATTATCTCGATAACAACATACAACTTACTAGCAATCTATTCCGGTCTAGTGGAAGGTTCTTATATTAAAGCTTCTCGCACAACTAGGTACCACGTCGCGGCGATACGCTCGCTTGAACACGATGATAACAGAAGGATCGCTCACAAACTTAGCTATTGATTTTGTGGCCAGATAATGGCCAATCTAGCGACGACTTGTGTTCGTCTTCATGTCTTGTTGAAATAAATAAGCGTTACGACAATACGCATTAATGTGATACTATTATTTAATAGTGCTTTTTCCTTGCTTTTTTGTGATTGTCTGAATTAAGCTTACTTATATTACTTTAGAGAGAGACTTACTTTAGTTTATTAGGGTAAAAGTAGCCTAGGGCTCTCTCTATGCCATCGGTAAATTTCTTTTACGATTGGTAGTAAAGAAACGAAATTTCGGATTTATAATGCTAGAGTGATAGATCGCGTTTAGATTTAAGATTTATTTATTACAGAGTACCAATTTCAAGATTCCATAAAATATAAAAAAAACAGAGTGTACAGCGCTCGTCCAAAAATATTAAAAAATGCCCGAAGTTATGTGAAATAAATTTCAAAGAATAAATAATAATTTTATGCCTTAATAAGATTAGTCAGTTGATAACTGACGTGTTTTTTAAATGTATGATGAGTTTTCACTTGGCCTTCATCTCGCCTGATGGTAAGTGACAGTATGGATATTGGATGGTAAGGTGTGCACCTAGAAGCTTCAATCTAATGAGGTGCTGTCTCTGCTACCTTTCATATCGGAACTCAATAGTGCTATAAACACTATTTGTTGGCAGACTTAAATAATATGGTGGTAGTCAGCCAGACGGACATATTAATTTCTTACTAACAACCAAACCAAGTACGGATCGGTACTTCCTCTGGCAATCGAATCCAGTATCTCCGCATTGTAAGGCCAAGCTTATAGCCATTATGCATTTAATATAAAAGCGCTAATTTTATTAACTGCATATCTTATTAATATTATAATTGTGAAAGGGATTTTAAAAGTTTGTGCCGGTGTCACGCTGCTTTGGCAAATCGGCCGACGTCGTCCGACAACGACGACACCGGATTTGGACGATTAGCACTCCAATAGATTATATATAGGTTACGTTTATTCCAGCAAAGTGAGTTCAACGTGGATAAAGTTGTGGGCAAAATCTAGTTACATTATAAGTAAACTAGAACGAGAAAAATTTGAATTTATAATTATCATCAATCAATCAAAAACGTCAAATGCTGAACATAGACCTCCTCTAATGCAATAAAATAGCAGAAAGAAAGACATCAGATGACCGCGTAATAATTTTGGAAGTCAGGAATGAATTTTATCTGACAAACTCAACTGAATACAATTTCGTAAAATTTGAGTTCCATTTTCAAAAGAATCCATTTCGGCATTGAACCGTTAAGAATCACTCAACTGAACGCGGTCATACCTGGCAGACGCTGACTTAAGCTCTTATTGAAAACGAGTTTCCAATAATTGTAAAGATACCTTAGGTAGCTTCTAGTTTATAAAAGTATGCAAAATATTCTATCTACTTTTTCCCAAGTTGATTATATAAAATGTAAAATTTTTTAAAATTCTCGTCATGTCTTATCTCTGAGAGAATTTTATTGCTACTAATTCTAAGAATACTCGTGGAATTTATTTGTAAAATAAAATATAGTGAGTTTAAGACTTTTCTGACTGACTGATTGATGTATTTATTACCGCCTAGCTCACACAGCTTAAACTAGAAACTAATGGAGCGTAACATTGATGTTGTACCTCTGAGAAATGATTTTTAAAATCTCCACGGGTAGTGGAATGAAAAGGGTGAAAACATTGATTAATTTGAAGATTCAGAGAACAATATAGTAGGAATTTCTACAGGAGAAAAGTTTCGGTTGACCTACGTACTACTGTTTACTTTAACCTAGTTTCCACGAAGTTTAATTAATTTTTGTGTTTTAATGAGTTCGTCATAAACCCATGTCTATATGCCACATATATCGACCAGTATCGAAATGAAATCTATTTTAGACTAACAGTAAATCAATTAACTTGCTGTAAAAACTTTTTCAACAAACAAATATAAATTTAGTATTCATGTAGTCCCATATGCAGTTTGTGTATACGATGGTTACCACAAAAATTCTATTAATAATTTAATTAATTTACCTCTAAAGTTTCAAAGAACCTGAAAATATAAAGAAATCAAACGATTTAAGGGGCTGAAGATGAATACATCTTAAGTAGTATCATTATATTTGTTATTTTGCGACATGTTCTTAATTGTAAATCTTTTTTCTTTTCTATTTCCAAGCATATAATAATGTGTTCAAATTGACATAAAGCAGTTCATTTTCCCAGCTTCATTGGTAATTGCACTATTTAATTCATTAATTACTCGAATAAATTCAAAAGTGTTTTAAATTCATAACTTTATACGCCTCGGTAATCCGAGTCAATGTTGAATAACGGAATGTTTTAATTAATGCATTTCAGTTAAGCGCACCGATAAACGCTCAAATTGTTATGCAAACTGTTAATACATTTCTATGTTAATGATGATATAAAACACCCTCTCTAGCCCATATCGTATGGGAGGTAGGAAAATGTATTCGTGCAATAAATTCGAATTATTATGCTCCGTCGAGTATTACCCTCAAAATGTAAATTCTAGCACGCAATATTAGCCATCGAAAAATTTCAAGGGCAAATAAATTAAATCGTGGATCCTTTAAATGGAATACCCCAAAGTTCTTGAACATTTGTAAGAGAATTTTCAACGAAACGTCTACGTTACAACCGAAAAATTAAATCGTTTATTAAGCAAGTAATCAGACCTTTTGTAGAGGCGAAAAAAGAAAAACATCATTTACCATTTTTCCGCACCATCAAACGGGACTTTCTCCGATCTTCTTAGTATTCCAATCAATGCACATTATTCAAGTACCGCACTGAAATCTCGTCTTACACTTAGGTTGATCACAAATCACCACTATCACCCGTCTTTTTGGTGATTTCGTAGCTAAAGCTACGCTTTACGTAGATGGCGCGCGACGGAGGCTACGAAACTGCCGCTACGGCGCTACGAAGCTTCACGAACCCGCCCGAGCTCCACCGAGTTGGCGCTTAGGGAGACCGGGGCGAATTTTGCTCAGTCTTTCATATTTTATATCGGTTGGGACGCGGCGGAATTACGGAGTTTGCTCGGGTAGGTTTTTATAGCGTAACGGAACCGAGGCGGCTGCCGTTCTATTTGGTAGGTATTTTTTCGAGTTTGTGTGCTCTCCGCGAAATTTTTCATTGTTTGCTTTACCCCTTAGGTCGTGTGATTTTAATAGGGGACAGGCGTGAGTCGTCGAGGGGAGTAATAATGCGACCGGCACTCTCAACGACTTACAAAACTATGCACGCTCTACTGCCTTAACGCCGCTTTGCAGCGCTAGGCCACGCCTTTCAGTTTCACTCATACGACACTTTCTAAAACGATGCTAGCCACGTGATTCATAACCCAAATGTTATTTAATTTAATTCTAAGCGAGGTAAAATCCGACCGCAAACCTATTGTTAATAAATAAATGAGAAACTGACGTTACCAGTTGTGTAGCGTGAAAATGACCAAATTGACGAATATGCGCACAGAAAAAATATTTAATTATTATATTTAATTACACGAACAAGGTTACACATTTTTTACCAGCAATCAGCAGCACGTAACCTTTGGCACAAGTAAAATAATGTAGTTTTAATAAATAGAAATGTTAATACTTTGTCTTAGTATGTCTACAAAGTTGAAGTTAGAAAAGGCTTGTCAATATAAAAAAAGAGGGAACGAAATGTTAAGTTTTGGCAAGGTGAAGTAGGACCACAGTCTTTTGAGTAGTAACAGCTCTATAAAGTTCAATTAAGTTTTATAAAGAAGAAGTAAGCCCTATGTATTTCTTGATACTTGAATTTCTATAGTTTTATTCAGTTTTAGAGAGCAAATATGAGTCCTAAGCCTTGTCAGTAGCATACCTTAAGTTGTGTTAAAAGTAACTGTATTTTCAAATAAAGTCACCCTGTTTAGTCATGTAGTTTTGTAGTTTAAAATAATTCAGCATCATCAAGGACAGGTAGGTCCTTAGTCTTTAATGTAGTGACACGTCTATAGTTTATGCATCACTGTGTAGGTCGTGTTATTAGGAATGAATTGCGGTGTTTTACGTACTGTTGGTCGCGTGTCGATGATGTTATCTCGGTGTTTGTAGCCGGTGGTACAATAGCTATTTGCTTTGTTGAAGAATGGCAGCCATCCATAGAGCGAGACGAATGGATGAGACAGGTCTTAGATATGTATCGGGTTCACCAAGTAAACTGGCTTTGGTGGAGAGAAATATCAAAGGTTTCGTTAAATGGAGAATAAGAATAGACATGTGATGGAGAAGTTAATATTATTAATTTGTCATTCTAAGAATGATGAAACTAAGATCATTAATTGTTTTAACAAAAACCGTTGCAGCTCAGTTGGGTAGAGGGTCAGGACTTGAACTATTGAGGTCTGTGTTCGATCCTGGCTCGTAACAATGAGTTTCAATTTGTTATTTGTAATTTATGTATGAATGATAAAAATTACAATGCTTTTTGGTGAAGGAAAACATCGTGAGGAAACCCCCACACACCTGAGAACAAATTCAAAGGTGTGTGTGAAGTCTACCAATCTACACTGAGGCCGCGTGGTGGACTATGAACCATACACTCTCTGTAGGAGAGTAGACCTGAGCATCTGCAGTGGGGACATATACAGACTGCTGCAAATGATAAATTAACAATCATATGTGTTTGTTTTTTCGTGACTTCGTCAGCTTGGTTTTCAGAAACAATAATACTTTTCCTACCTAAGTAAAAACAACCTATAAACTAAAACAATTTATGCCAAAAGCTGAATCTTACTGCGTCAAAGATTGCCCCCAAACCATACTTATTTAAATTCAGGTGTATACATTAGATGTAATTGTACGTTGGATGGTAGTCGTGCGCACCGCAGAAGCCTCAAGTCAATGAGCCAATGGCTTTGCTACCTTTCGAACCGGAACACAACGTTGCTACTATTAATTAACATGGCTGTTTCGCGGCAGATTGAGGTGACATGGTGGTAGCTAGCCAAGCGGACATAAAACACTACGTAACCAAATCAATCTGAGACCCACAGGTATTCCCAATGGGGATAGAACCTGGGACCTTCCCTACTAGGGGGACACAAAAGCGGTATTAACTATGCTGTTTGCAAACTAATGTCAATTTTTTATTGCATATATATTACTATTATAATTTTATTTTATACAATTATACACTCTCTGTTGGAGAGTAGGTCTGAGCCCCTGCAATGGAGACATATACATAGACAAAGACAAATATGAAATTATGAGTAGAATAAATACATGACATAAAACTGACAATACAAGACTTACATAATAATACATTGATAACTATATAAACTGCTTATTATTTAAATGAGAGATAAATAGTGTATTGTGGCCATAGAAAAATCCCACAGAAATACTTGAGATAGTTTTTCTAAAGCCCTAACGACACGGTGGTACTCGTATTTATACTGATTAAAATTATTCAAATAACGAGTGACGGTATTCTTGGAAACTTGAATGAATATAATTACAATTCCAAGCTGAACGTTATTACATCTAAACCTTAATTCTTGGATTTCAACGACATTTCGCGCGTGCTTTGATGTCCCAATTATTTACCGAGGTAATTAAATATGTTGAGGTACTTAAATATGCCTTTACCGGGATGCCATTAAGGAATTATTGGTTAATAAGTTAATGAACTAACGTTGGCAAAATTTTCGCTTAATTTGTGACCTTGACTTAAAATAATTTACGTCATGAATTATCTTCTTCTATCTATCTTCTATCTATCTTCTTCTATCTTCTTCTTCTATCTTCTTCTTCTTCTTCTTCTTCTATCTTCTTCTATCTTCTTCTTCTTCTATACTATAATAAATCTGTAGAATCGACGTGTCTGTACATTGATTTTTTTTGCCAAAAACTGATTGAGGGTGACACGATAAGTGTAACAGAACACAATAGGACCATTTTTAAACATTTTGTCTGTCTGTCTGTCTGTCTGTCTGTCTGTTTGTCTGTACCGGCTAATCTCCGAAATTACAAAACCAAATTTGATGCGGTTTTCAAAATTAAATTAGGCGTAGGTCAAGGCAACATCTAAGCTTTATTTCATCAAAATCGGTTCACGCAATAAAAAGATATCTTCAAAAAACCTGTAGAATCGACTTACCTGTATATGGAGAATCGACGCGTCTATCTGTACATTGAAAATACTTCCCAAAAATGGTTTGAGGGTATACAGAATACAAAAAAACAGCCAAGTGCGAGTCGGACTCGAGCACCGTGGGTTCTGTACAGAATAACTACAATGCCTGATTAATTTCAAATAGCAAAGACAAAAGAAAGTGCTTTAGTGGTTAATGTTTAAAAGTGATTTTAAAACATTACCTCAGTCTTTGAAGTGACTGATTGATTGACACGTGTTTTTTTTACCATAATCTTACCTGATGTTAAGCGACGATGATGTCTAGGATAATTCACGGTTGCCTATAAATAGTCTATTCACTGTGGCCTTGAAGTTATCTTAATGGTATCGCTTAGGAAACACAAAAGCCGGCAGGGAATTCCACTGCTTAGCTGTAAGCACGTGGTAAGTGACAATAAGATAGAAAGTATGTTTAGCCAGGAGACTCAAACTAATAGAGGTACTCAGGTGCTCTGCTACCTCATACCTGTAGAATCAACGTGTCTATCTGTACATTGAGAAGGTTTGCCAAAAAATTTTTGAGGGTGATATAGGTAGTATAACAGAATACAAAAACCAGTTTAGTGGGTTCTGTACAGAATGGCTACAATGCCTGACTAATTTCAAATAGCAAATACAAAAGAAGGTGCTTCAGTGGTTAATGTTTTAAAGTGTTTTTGAAACATTTCCTCAGCGTTAGAAGTGACTGACTGACAGCCGAAACCATGTAGGGTAATGAGATTTTGCAAATATTTTCTTTTTATGATACTCGTAGTTCCGCAAAAAGAATATGTGATGCAAGTTTGTGTTAAAGTTTGCGATTGCCGTGTAACGACACATTAAACTTTATATGATTGGATTTGCAACAAGCACCACTGTTGGTAGGCGGATTGGTGATCGCAGTAAGATTTTGTAGTTACATATCACCTATATCAGGTAAAATTAGCGATAGAAGTTTGTACAAAAAGTTCGTAAATAGTTGTTTTTTGTATGGGTTTGTATTTGACCTTCATCTGACATGATTTTTTAACATTAGATAGGCTTCCATTTTATTACAATCTCACCTGATCTTAAGCGATGATGTGGTCTAGGATCGTTCACGGTTGCATAGAAATAGTCTATTCACTCTGGCCGTAAAGTTATCGAGGTTGTATCGCTTGGGAAACACAGCCGGCAGGGAATTCCACTGCTTAGCTGTACGCACGTGGTAAGTGACAATAAGGCCGTTGGATAGAAACCATGCTTACCCAGGAGCCTCAAACTAATAGAGACACTGGCTTTGCTACCTTTCATACCGGAACACAACAGTGCTATTAACAATTCTGGTTGGTGGCAGACTTAGGTAACATGGTGGTAGCGAGCCAGGCAGACAAAAAAGAATCGAACATTTAGCAATTAGGTCACGGAGGCGGTAACTACTCTAATTTTAACGAAAAACTGAACATTTTAATAGACAAAACAAACTGTTATAGACAAAACAATACATTTCGAACAATATTTACATAACAGACTAAATATAATAAAAGCCAGATGGGCATAGAAAATGCCTTCACCATCATCATCATTAGCCAGGAAACGTCCACTTCTGGGCATAGGCCTCTTTCGTGGTACGCCACATCGACAGGTCCCGAGAAACCAAGTACCGATAGGTACGAGTTACGGTTGTTAGTACGAACGTGTTGCCATTTTAAAAGCTTTTATTTAACTTGCAATGTATGTATGTATGTATGTATGTTCGGGTCAAATCTTGCAAGCTGAATTAGAAGCACTTCCTCTTATCCTAGGGAGTTGGAATTTTTTTAAGACACGGAGGTAGATAATTTTTTAAACAATAGGTATTGTGGTGTACATTACATGTCATCTTATATAAAATTCAAAGTCCTGACTAACTGACTTATATATCAACGCAAACAGATAAATACGTGTTTACGCATATTTTTAATGGGGGTGAACAGGGGTTGAAAACTACCGAAGTAGTTCCGGTAGTTAGCCTTACTGATAAAAATTAAGAGTGACGTAGTTTCACACATAATGAAACAATCTAATATATAAAAATGACACGGTTTTTGTGGTCGCACTTCTGCGAAACGGCTTGACCAATTTTTATGTGAATCTTGCACCCTCCTACCTCCACCTCTTACCCATATTTTTATGTCGATTTTAGAATTGTAGTATGAATAATATACAAATAATTATTCGTTGCCTGAAAGCGTCACGTCAGTTTCATATTTGTTATGTAGTTGATTTATCCAATGGGATAAATCCTTAAGTCCACGCGAGCGGAGCCGCGGGCAGAAGCTATCCGTACTAATATTATAAAAGCGCAAAATGAGTTTGTTAGTCCTTTCTTTCTGTCGTAACGGAGAGTCATAATAACTAGATTTGTTGTATAGCAATATTTGAAAGGTCGGAAAAGGTTACTTCTATCCCGATTTGACAAGTAGTTCCCAAGGGATAAATTCTGACGTCAATCCAGACAAAGCCGCAGACAAAAGCTAGTTGTGCTATATTTATTTCGAAATTAGTTGTCATGTACAAAAATATTTGAGGAAGGACAAACGCGAACGATTATTCTAACAATTTTAAATTCACATTTTTCAGCGCAAGCACATCCATTTATTGATTTTTTTATTCAAATGGGCTAACGGGAAGCATGTGAAATTTTAATACACAACTAATAGTTTCTCAAATTTAAGTTGGCATTATTTAAGCCCCTTGAGATTATACGTCATTCAACAAATAATAAATCAATAAAAGAATCCCTTCCTTTAAAAGATTTGTTATAAAAACCAGTTGCAATTACAAAGTTTTTCCTCAACAAAAGTTTTTATTTGATTCGAAGTTCTCCTAAAATATCCTTTGTAAAGCTTTTTTTTGAGCGAATTTATTTTTTCTTGCGAAAGTCTGGCTATGGCTGAGTGAACGGACACAAATAGGTAACTAGCGGCTAGCGCAGTGCACGAATGAACCGCTTTACGGAGAAAAAAGTGCCATTGTTGAAGAGAATGGCCCCGAGGGAGTCGGCGTCCTGTAATTGTTCCAGGGGAAAGTGCAACCTGCCGGCAACGTTATGTATTTAGGTATACACACACTAGGTAATGGTGCAAGTGACTAGAACATAACGCATGTGCTAGACGGAATATTACAGCGCTGAAACCGCTGTAAAATCGTCATTCAACGTATGGCTTATGTTATTATTTAATGTCAAATGACACGTTCCGCGAATTTAAGGCGCCAAGGCCTGGTCTTGTACACTTTTAAATTGATTTACTTAACATTTTTGTATATTTTGGCTTAGTTAATTTGTACAAAAACATATATAACGCATGATACCGGTAGCGCTTTACGTTGAAAACAAAGATGGCGTCAATAAAATGTCATTTGACGCTGTCACTTAGTACAAAAAGAATGATTTTGTACAATTAAATTAAATGCTTAAATGTAATTATAGGATTTTTATGTACATATTTAGATGACTTTTTGATTTTTTTAAATAGTGTACAAGTTCAGGCCGAATTCTAAACATCTCTTTTGAATGAGTGGTTTTCCAGTAGGCATTATCAGTTTAGTGTTTTTATCAGCAAGAGAGCTTTTGGTATTTGCTTTTTTGTTCATGTAGTCATTCGTTCATGTCATAAAAATTAAATGACTGACTCTGTCGACTGACATATAACTTCACGAAGTTTTTGAACCGTAGTAATTATATTTTATTAGGTTGTAAGATAAATAAATTCAGTACAAAGTTGACGCACAGCTTCTCATAAACAGGGGATGCAAAATGGCATACTACGTTACTGTTACCAAACCTGTTGCCAACGACATCGAGCGAGAGATAAACAACGCTATAAATGCCTATTGGAAAATAGCTCATTAGCATTTTTGAACGAAGTTTTAATCGCGGAATCAGCGTTCGGTTACAGACGGATATTAATTAGATACTTTTTGGTGGGCAAGTTTTTAATCAAACATTTTTATCGTCGTATCGTATACAGTGAGATGAAGGCCAGATAACATGTTGGTTAGCCAAACGGGAATAGAAAAGTTATCAATCACCGACACTGAGGACCCATGGTAGTTCACTGGGAATCAAACCTAAGACTTTCGTGTTATAAATCTGTGTAACCACGGTCTGAGGAGGTAAATATACATACCAAGTACAATGAGCCTCGTTTGTTTCCAAAATAATTGTAATTTTGGTCTAGGAAGCCCAAATTAGACCTTAATGTTGACGTTAAATCAACTTCTATTAACAGCAACAATTCGCCCCGAAAACTAGAACCAAGAATTATTCAAACGTTGCAAATTTCAATTTGTAGGAAAGCGACGGGCAATTAATAAAACTAAAATATTGCAGAGAGATTTCTGTTCGGGACACACAGCGGAGTGTTTCGGCGAGCCACTCGTTAATTTAATTGCTCTGAGACCTTTGATCAAATATTCTGTTTAGTTATCCAGCATTGGGTAATGGTAGATGGCTTCTGAGAAAATATTGTTCATCATATTCTTTTGTGAGTATCAAAAAAGCGGGACGAGAATTAATATTCTATGAACCCTTCCTTAAGGAATATTTCTATTGTTGAATAAGAAACAAATGTAGAGGAAATGTAGAGGAATGTACCTCTAGAATAACGAAAGCTGTCATATTGTAAAAATATTTTTTTAATAATTTTGGAAACCTGCTGATCAATTGAGTGCGTACTCAGTCCCTTAAAATATTCCAACTCAATATGGCCACTCTATGCAGTACACTGGCTTCATATTCCAAATTCACTGCATGTTGTAATAAAACTGGTTGACCTTAAGTCTTGGGGTTGTCACATCTTATGTCCCCGGGCTGTATGTTTCGGCAAGCTATGTTTACTACTTAGAAGCTAATAACGCACTGAAGTGCCTACTGCCACGATGCCACCCCAAAATGAGAAGCTTGTCAGGAGAGATAGAGATACTAGCGACAGAAAAGAGAGGCATATGCAGTGTCGTGCAAGATAAATTGATATTTATTGTGTCGTTGAAAAAGTAGCTATTGCATTGTGATCTTCCTTTACCTGTGCACTATTTAATAGTTTGTGTTATAGACACATACCCCGAGCCACGAGATGGATAATATTCATTATGCTTAATACAAACGATTCAGTGAAATGAAGTGTGCAGCGGGACGGGGAATGCAAGCTCCAATTTTTCCATGTTGACAGTGGACGGAAAAAATTCTAAGACCAAATTGTCCTACAATTGTGTCCTATGTCCTAAAATATGAATGTCTTCGCTATGCGTCTCGTGGGCAGTGGCATTAGAAGAACTAATAAATAACACAAGTTATTTTAGAAATGAAACTCTCGCTCCAGACGCATTCAAAGTCACGATAATAGCCTGATTGCGGATTTATTAAACAAAAAGTAAGTGAGGGCTTGCGCGCGCCTACTCGTTCTTTCGTTTCTGTCAACGTATATCCTTAACGGGATCGATAGCATTGCGGGGTGAGAAGGTAAGTAGGTATAGAAGTAGCACGATGAATCAATTTTTTCTATACTATTATTATTGGTTATTCATGTGGCAGTGGGCTAGATACAACGATTTGGACGGTCAGAAGACAAAGCTCGCCGGCGGCACGGCCCATGTGTCACAGATGCTGAGACGGGAACCATTTAGTTCGACACTAATTAGGGTTGAAAATATAAGCGGCGTGCTTAATTAAAAACATGTTATTCTTCAATTAAGTAGGTAAACAATGTAAATAACGATACTGTTCAGGCGTTTCGGCTGCGCGTGACAATATTGTGATTCTAAGGCGTCGGAAGGCGGTTGTGTGGATTTACATATTCTGAGCACGATGTGAAAGTAATTTAAATAAAATAATGTAATCTCCGGCGCACGGCAATTAGCTTACTCGGTTCTGTATTAATATTTGATGGGGGGTTGTAGGTTGAATGTAGGAGGGCGATGAGTTAAATGTTGCTATCGCTTTAAAGAAGTCTATGGGATGAAAAATAGCAAAACCTGGCTAGGGAATATACGAAGTGCCACCATGTTGCGGTATTTTATTGGCACTAAATTGTGGCACTGGCAACAATGACAATAGATTTGATTATTGTTATTCGTTCAAAATAGCTCCCTCTTTAAAAGCCCTATGTGAGTATTGTCGGGCTTTATGTCGAAAATTTTATACTTTACTTTTTTGCCATTAATTACCCAAATTTATTTGACCCGGGCTCGGTTAGGTTTTATTTTACTACTTGGGTTAAGTTTACTAATAAATAGATTTTACAGTACTTTGTGACTTTCATAAATCTTTCAATTATATCGTAACTTTAACTTTACCAATAGCTAATGTATTATTTACGGTTGGCAGTGTGCCTGCACATCAAAATTATTCCAGAAAAGTAGAATTAAGGAAAAATTTAAAATAAAGGAAGCATCCAGCATCAACAATATCTTACTGCGATCACCTATGTGCCTGCCTTGCGTAGTGATTGTGGCTAATCCTATCTTACTTGTGTAGTACCACACATAAACGGTTAAACGGTTTATGTCATTTAAAAAGTCCTGAAATGACACTGAGGTGGCACCGGTGGTCTTGGTTTACTTCTCCATAGATTTTGGAATCAAAGCAAATAAAGTCACGAGCAAATCAATTATTAAACATATGAGTATTTAAAATCAGAATCAGGAGGTTGTTTTTAAAAAATTGACATTCCATACTAACCGTATCCTTCCTTTAAAATACATCGGAATGATGAGCTGTGAAATCGGAAAGCGCAGTTGCAAAGAACTGTGTATTCGAATTCAGAACTGCACTCGAGTCCGAGTGACCCGCGACGATAGCTCGCGCTGAAATGCTTTTGATGTTCACGGTTTGAATAACGGCATCTCGACTGTGTCGAAATGTTTCGCTAGCTTGGTTTTTAATGATGCAGTCATGTTACAACTTGATTAATATTAGAAGAAATCACCACTTATATAACAACTAAGAAATTGTTTTATTTGTTCTTATTTCACGTAGCAACTGAGCAAAAGATCTACATACGTAACCATTTTTCATACACACGCGAGGAGAAAATTAGAATCACTCCATCGCGGGTTATTCGCAGCAAAACCACCTCCGCCTCCGTATACGTGGCCTTAAGGCTGCATTTTTAAATAAACAATCTGGAGGTACCGGGTTCGATTCCCAGTGGTGGTAATCAATTTGGTTGGTGGTAGGGCATTTTATATGACTTTTTATATACCTATGACTGCCACCAAACAGCAGCGCTAAAAGTATGTTGTGTTGCAGTATGAAAGGTAGCAGAGCCAGCGCTTTCTGGTTGCACACACTTACCATCCTTACCTTATACCCATTACCAATCCACTATTTTTTTTAAAGAGATACCTCCATAGCTATCGAACTAATGTTTATGTTTTATTGTCATTTAAAAACTTATGTTAATAGACAAATGTCTGTCTTCAAGACCAGAGTGAATAGGGTACTTCTATTATCTATTCGATTATAGACCACATCATCAATTAACATCAGATGAGAAAGTGGTAAAATCGAAGCTTATTTTAATTTTTTTTAATATACCAAATACTTTAATATCTCAGAGCACTCAACTTTAAAATACCTATTATACTCGTACCAATAGACAAAGATACTATCGCCATAGTTAAACTAGGTCACCTATTCCAGGTTTCACCAATATCCCGCAAACATTTCACCTTATAAAGCCATTTAAATGCGAATCAATGACCTGAAAGGCCAGTTTAAACCACACGAATAGTTTTTCAACCAGCCGCGGAGATTACATTTTGATTCAATGCGCGCCAAAAATGTTTCAGCTGCAAAAAGTAAGAGATGTTTGCGCAAAAAACACCACCAACACGAGTCTTTATAGGCTAGGATTTCAGGGTAAAAGGACTCTGAATTTCTGGTATTACAACTCTATTTGATAAAATTTTATTAATTTTGATCTCAAGGGTATAACTGGTAAATCTGTACGTAGGCATTCCCGGCAGTTTCAGCTTCAATTTATCTATGGAGATAATATAAACAAATAGCATTTTTTAAATGATTTTGAAACCTTGACACTATGAATGATAACTCGTCATCATCGGATTCGGTCGAATAGCTATCATCAGCGGTGTCACAGGCAGGTAACTATCATCAGTGGTGTCACAGACTTATAACTAACGTCCGCGGTGCAACACGTCGATGACTGTCATTAGCGGTGTCGCAGGTGGATAATTATCATCAGTGGTGTCACAGGCGGAAACCTATCACAATCCGTGTCACAGATTGATAACTTTTTATCAAGTTCTAGATTTTACCCGAAACTTCGTCCGCGTGAACTTCAGAGTTTATCGTAATACTAGTAGTTTGATGGGGATAAAAATAGCCTTTAGTGTTTTTCAAGCCCATCTATCATACATAAATCTAGTAATTCTGACGCTTCGTTATGTGAAGGAAGAACAAACATACAAATAAACAAACAACCTTTTTAACTTTGCATTTATATTTGTATGTATTGCCAAAATGCTTGAAACGATGCCTAATTAGAACCAACCCTATCTCACAAGACTGTACACAAAGTACCGTATGAAATCCTACGCCAGTAAATTAAAAAGTTAAATTTTCACAAACACAAAGAATAAAAATTTACAATAGACTTCGGCGTTAACTAAACAGCTCGAAAATTCTAGTGAGACGAACTAGAGTATCACCGCGTTAACATAGCGAAATACACGTATAAAATTGTGTTATGACTAGCTTTGCTAGCTGTACGAATGTCAGCACTGGCTACCTATGTAGCTGTGTAGCTACACGCTTGGCTACACCGAGGCACTGCCGCTAGCACTTCGTAATACACACTTTAATTACATGACGCCAGGACCCGAGCGTGAGTCTGTGCTATAAATAAAACGCGCTTCAGTTTCAATTACATTTTAATGGTTAACATCTAAGCTAAATGAAAGCCTTATTATTAAAAAGAATTATGTTGAATTATCACAAGGTTTAACGACAAGTAGCGCGTGTCGAAATAAACACTATTAGCATGAGAATTAGAAGGCTCAACAACGCCTACCACAGATTATACTAATTGGACAGAATCTTAGACTGAAGAAAAACAAATAACACGATTGGAACGTTATTCACAGCTTGGTAGGTTTTAGGGGCGATTAAGCGATTGGTTAACTGGTTCTTGTTTTCTAGTGTATACGAATCCGTAGTAGAGCAAAGGGCCCACAAAATGGCGTTCATTGCGAGCCAAGCATGTGCACCCAGGTATCTCTAGTTAACAATAACATACGAGTATGTATGTGAATATGAATAATTAACATAACTACTGAAAATTGGTAATTGGGAAAGAAAAAGGTCGTCCCCCTACTAGATGGGCCGACGACCTGGTTCGAGTCACAGGGAGTCTCTGGATGCGGGTGATAAATACGGAAAGTAATATGCGCCGAAAGTGCCGTAACAAAATCAATGAGCAATTATTGTTAACAAAATTGTTAGCGTTCAGGATGCTATTGGAGCTGCCGCGCTACTGCAGTGCGTCAACTACGAGTATGTTCGCGGAGGCGCGCACAGACAGCTTTCATGCTGTCCTCAGAAAAAAGTACGCATCTTTATCAAGTCGAGTGCGCGCCAGCTCCAATCGCATCCTGAACACCATAGCCTGTAAATTTGACTGTCCCATTATGCGACATGTAAATAGTATGACTAACTCAGTTGTGACATATACTTACTAACATAATTATAAGCAGTACTAACAATTATATGGATCTTTGACATCTGATAATAAAATGATTTTATTTATTAATAATATACCGACAGTCCCTGAAACAGTAATCTTAAAAGTGATTTTAATAAGATTTAACAAAAAAATTCCCTTTTTATTGACTGAGTGAGCTAAGCGAACTAGCGTCTCCGTTTCACCTAACAAGGCAAACAGCTACTTTCTATGTGTTTGTATGTTTTCCTCTACAGGTCACATTTCTCAACCGATCTGAACGAAACATGTTCGCGACAAAACAATATTATTATAAATTTTAATCGGCTGGCATTTTTAGTTCAAAAAGTGGTAAAAATTCAGCAGCAGCAAAGTCATGTCTGTCAAATTTTTTGTAAAGATCTGATGATAAAAAAAAAAATTTTTTTTTGAAAAAACCCGCGACAAATGTTGTAATGGGAAAAGGGTTAAATAATTTTTTGAGAAACCCTCGACTAAATGGAAGTAAGTAACTAGATAAAAAGAAGCTTACATATTATTACAATAATAAGTCCGAAAAAATCCGTCGGGGGTTGCCATTCCCGTTCCTGAAGGAACTAAAATTTACACTTTTATAAATATGTCACTAGTTGAAATTACGTTGGGTACCTAATTTTTTTTATGTAGTCTTGAATTGATACCGCCTTATTAAACATCTCCATTTTCTAATGGCTACACACTTGGACTTAACGGACTAAACATTACACGGACAATCGGACTTACATACTTACAATCCGGTACCTACATATGTACCGGATTCGATTCCCAGTATCTCTCTGTACTCGGTTTGGTTGGTGGTATAAGTATAGGTGGCATTTTCTAGGTCTGCCTGGCTAGCTACCACCATGTTACTTAAATCTGCCGCCCAACAGCAGCGTTAATAGCATTGTTGTGTTCCGGTATGAAAGGTAACATAGCTAGCGCCTCATTACATTGAGGATTCTGGGTGCGCACACTTACCATCCAATGAATGAAATGAAGGCCAAGTGCAAACCCATCATACATTTAAAAAATGACTGCATCTATACGAAATAAAAAATTATTTTCTTACTCCTGCATTTTAATTGGAAACGACAACAGATTTGGCAATGGCAGCCCCCGACGGATTTTTTCGGACTTATTATTGTAATAATATGTAAGCTTCTTTTTATCTCGTTACTTACTTCCATTTAGTCGAGGGTTTCTCAAAAAATTATTTAACCCTTTTCCCATTACAACATTTGTCGCGGGTTTTTTCAAAATTTTTATTTTATTTTTTATTTTAAGCTTTTTAGAGAATTCATATGTTGTAGTCTAAATATCGTGACGTGTGAAGTATCATGTCATGACAAACAATATGTGCAATTGTATTAAAAATCAAAGGTTTCCGTATTTAACGGAGTTTTTTAAAATGTATAATTTCGATTATCAGGAGTTCATGTACAGATGCTAATCACCAAACACTCTATAAAGAGCTCAGGCATAGTTTATTCGCCATGTTCCTTCACAAAGTTCCCTTCAAAGTTATTCTGCTCAATCATCAGACCCTCAAAAGTTCATGTGCAGGTTCTGCTTACCAAACACTCTCAAAAGAGCCCAAATACGGCTTACTAGGTATTTGCCTTCGCAAGGTTCCCCACAACGTCGTTCTGAACCATCATCAGAGCCTCAAAAGTTAATGTGCAGGTTCTGCTCATCAAACACTCTCAAAAGAGCCCAAACACGGCTCACTATGTATTTGCTTTCGCAAGGTTTCTACGTCGTTCTGATCCATCATCAGACCCCCAAAAGTTCATGTGCAGGTTCTGCTCACCAAACACTTTCAAAAGAGCCCAAACACGGCCTAGTAGCTATAAGCCTTCGCAAGGTTCCCTTCAACGTCGTTCTGATCCATCATCGGACCCTCAAAAGTTCATGTGCAGGTTCTGCTCATCATACACTCTCAAAAAAGCCCAAACTAGGCTTACTAGCTATTTGCCTTCGCAAGATTCCCTTCAACGTCGTTCTGATCCATCATCAGACCCTCAAAAGTTCATGTGCAGATTCTGCTCACCAAACACTTTCAAAAGAGCCCAAACACGGCCTAGTAGCTATAAGCTTTCGCAAAGTTCTCTGTCCCTCATTTTAATGAGTGAAAATCTTGATTGCAGCGCCCCCTGGTGAGCTAGCGCCATAACACCTATCTAAGAACCATCGCTGACGTATCAGCAACCCTTTACAAAAAACCGTATGTAAATCGGTCAAACCGTTCTGGAGATAAGTGGCAACATTGGTTTGTATGTACACACAAACAAACACACAAACAAACAAACACACAAAGAAACAAACATCCTCTCACCCTAAACGCATACATTGTCTCCGTTCCGTCGCGGGTAAAAATAGCTCCTGAAATTGCAGGAAATTGCTCAGTTTTAGATATATCCCAATAAGATCGGCCCTCTAACTAGTAGGTCGGGATTTATAGAGCACCTGGAACCATCTTCTCATCCTAACTAATAAGGCCAAAACCAATTAATGGCACAACGATATGTTAGCGGTAAATATGTACTAGGTGTATTTACCCGACTGCATCATTTAAAAACTGGCTCTGTGAGGCAAAGTATGTGCTCGCCATGTCCATCTACATGCCATCTACAGTTCACAGAGCCACTAGTTTATATACTTGTGCTACAAGAACTCGCTTCTTGCCTTTCAGGATTCTAGGTTAATGGGAAGAACCCTATAGGTTTTGATGAGCTTTCAAGGGAAATCGTTAAAATATGCGCCATAAATGGCTATATTTTAGGTAAATTGTGCTGACTTAGAAATTTATTAGGAGTTTAATTTTTTAATAAATCCAAGGGACTGAAGACTTGAGTGTTTAATTTCAAATGTGATACCTCTGCGTTACAGATACGCGTTACTGAGAAAAAGGGTATTGCTATTGGCAGATATACAGACAGACGGACGGACAACCAAGTGATTACAAGGGGTTTCCTTATGTGCAAAAATGGCTGGGAAGGGAATGTGGATGATGCAACGTGTTATTCTAAAATAATGACGTAACTGCGTTTATAAGGAGACTCGAGCTTGTTGCAGAGTCTTAATAATCTTACTATTTTCTTTATTGTTATTTTCATGTTGGAGAAACTTTAAACATATATTTTGAATTATGGCAAGCATAGCTATAGGTACTCCGTTACAAGTTACACACAGTTTCAGGCCCAATTTTTAAGGTTATGATTCTGTATTGTTGGTTTTTAGTTTAGTCTTAGGAGGAAACCATATTGGAGAAACTTCGAACATGTGTTATGAATTATAGCGAGCAAAGCATAGCTATAGGTACTGGTACCTGCCTGTGTTTTGCCACATATTTTTGCGGTGCGCCGACGCACGGTTTGTTTGCATCATAGGAACTTGTATAAAAACCCGCGTACTGCGGCAGAAAAACCGCAGGCGTTTGAAAACCGCAACCGCAACTCGCTGCACCGCAGTACGGGCTAGCACTTTGCATGTAGTTCTTGACATGTTTAGCACCAATAGAAAAAGGGTTCAACGCATTATTTTTAATAACATTAGAATAGAACGATAAAAACATAGAGCCATGCAGTTATTTACTTCGCTATGTCCATCATTCCGATACATAAACTCTACGGAAATTCCATACTATCTCGCTATACCAAGACGTATAGATAATTAAATTACCAGGGCCTGTAGTCGAGTTTCCTAAGCACCTAAGGCGAAGTGGCTTGCCACATAGGTGCTTAAAATGCTAGACCTGACCTAACTGCAGATTCTAAAATTTATGTTACTTTCTAGTTTACATTTAGGCGATTTGTTACGAGATACGCCAGGTTTGGTATAATTACAATGCAAGCATGTGGTTGAATGTGGAGTTTATAAAATTTACAAAAATTAAGTATTTTTTAATGAAAACATATACAACTTTCGTGGTTACGATTTTTAACCAACCGACCTTTTACCACAGTTAATTAAGTCTTTTAGGCAATCTTTTAGATAAAATATCAAATGATATACTATACCTAAAACGAATACATTTTGGTGTGTTTTACCACTTAATACATACCAGTAGTTTTAAAGCAAGATATTAGATGAAACACTTATAAGTGATAATTCTTTTAAAATATTTGCATAGATACCGTCAACAACTTATAAATAAATCAAAAAATTATTTTGAAATCCCATCATAAAAATGACGTAATAATTTATATAAAAGTGAATGTATTTAAAAAATTATTTAATCACTGAGAGTTGAAAACCCAAATATTTAATTTCAGGCTCTAATTAAAAACAACATTTATGTGATAATAAAGCTGGTACTAGCATATGTTTCTTCAATCTCCGCATTGATTTTAAATAATTCATAAGGCTCTTTTTTGGAATGAATTAAAAATATAGATTTTATTTAGGCAAAGTCCCAGCTAAAACACGAGACACTTCAAACAAATGTCGTGATATCGGTTCCTATTCACATACTACAAACGAATAACGTTTGTATACACATGCATTTGTGAGTAAATTCGCGTGCGTACTACCGATCCTTGAACGGGTCACTTTCTTGCGGGGAGAGGTGAGGTACCGAGGATGGGTGGGAGGAAATGAACGTCCGTTCTATATGTAGTACTGTATTAATAATGAGACTAAAGAGTGCCTCGATGTTGTAACTTATTTTTACTGCAATCAATAACGAGATTCAATGCCAGTGTTGAGGCTGTATAGATTTTTCTGTAACGAAGTTATTCATCGGTCCCTATACAAAAAGTTGCGATAACGAAGCATTCAAATGACTTATAGTACCTAAATAGTGGCAAAAGAGAAAACTTTATTGAATTTCCTTTGTGTTTGCTGTTACATGATTCGATCTAAGGTTTTCGAAAGTACATCAGAATTAGTTCCTAAAAATATTGAACCTGAAACCTGGTTTACAATGTAAACAAGATTGAAATGATGGTGTTCACCCGTCACACTATCAGATTCCACTTCGAAAATTGAAAATAAATTTAAATATCTTGGACATGTCCTAATAGACAATTTAACTGATGACATGGATTTAGAACGACAAAGAAGAGGGATCGCTTGCAAAAGCAACATGTTAGCACGACGATTTACCCACTGTTCGAAACAAGTCAAGGTCACCCTGTTCAAAGCCTGTCAGTCGTTCTACACGAGCCAGCTGTGGTACAAGCACACGAAGAGAGCTTACAGCTGTCTTCGAGTGCAGTACAACAAGGCATTGAGCGCCATGCCCAACCTGCCCTGGCGGTTTAGTGCGTCTGGCATGTTTGCTGAGAACAGGGTAGAAGTATTTATGCCGTAATGAGGTGACACAAAGTGTCTTTCTACAATAGACTCGCGAGCAGTCAAAACAAAATTGTGGCCACTGTATTCGATACCGTAATCCGCTCCATATATTATATGTGCTATATATGTACGTAAGTATTAGTTAAATTTAATTTTAGTCTAGCTTAATTTATTTTTTGTAAATGTATTGTAATATGGGCAAAGCCATTAATAAAAAACTTTATTATTACTAAAAGACACTTTTATTTGTGACTTGGCTGCTGCTGAACATGAGTCTATTTAAAACATCTTAACTGCTGTAGCCTGCTGGCTTACACCGTTGGACTCACAATACGGAGGTCGGTAGTTCGATTCTCATTGGGGTAGATATTTGGTACGGGGCTAGAAAATTGGTTATGTTTTAGTAATATAAGATAACAATAGGAACTGCATAGTTTCTGTCTTTCTATCACGCATCAACGGAAACAATTGATCGAGGTTACTTTCTTGCATGTAATATCGACAAAGCTCCCGCCTGAGCAGTTTCAAAACCAAGTTGCTTGCATGTCGCGATCTTAGCTAGAACCGCCTTTTCTTTTGTTCAATAAGGAGAGACGGAAACGCTTTTGCTTGTGAGTTTTTATGACTTTTTAGGGTTCATTGTAGTAGTTAGTTATAGTCTAAGGTCATTTTACAATGCTTTCTTGTTTTCTATAGTTTTATTATCTATCCCAAAAAACTAGCAAGGCGGAGCAGCCCGAGCCGCGACTGTATGCGCAACTGGCCATAATGGTGGTTAGGCGGGAACTTTGTCGATAGTACATAGTTTAAAACCAAAGAGTGAGATGGTGATATCCGACTCGGTGTCCTAACGGCTACACGCTTGAAGTAACAATTCCGAGGTCTCGCGTTGGATTGTGTGGAGGGTTCTTATCGGTACTGGGTTTGGTTGGTGGTTAGACATTTCCTATGTTTGCCGCCAAACAATAGTGTTAATTGTTAAGTGTTAACAATTGTGTCCCTGAATCAAAAGTAGCAAATCCAGCGCGTCATTAGCTTGAGATATTATATATTTGTGTTCTGGTTTGGAATGTAGCAGAGTCTCATTAGCTTCATCATCATCATCCAGGAATCTCCTCCATAGTATGCCACATTGACCGGTCCCGAGCCACTTGCATTCAGCAACTCTTCGCGACCTTAACCTTAACCAGGTCGTCGGTCAATCTAGTAGGGGGACGGCTAGGTACACGATTCCCGGTACGTGGTCGCCACTTAAGAACTTTCACTTCCTAATGGTTATCAGTTTGCTTTAAGATGAAGCTCATTAGCTTAAGAGTTTCGAGTAAAACTACCTATATCTCCGTTATTGCTGAAGGCGAATAAGACTGACAGCCCTATATTTCCTAGGCATCAGCCTCCTACCTAATCCTGTACTACTTTAAATCTTATACCAATCGCCTTATCGTGGTGTATGTAACAAATCCTTTGGAATTGGAGAATCACGGTTGTAGCAATGTATGAAGAGACAAGAAGAACCTTTCATTTCACTCTTTAGCTCTTTCATTCTCAACTATTAGAAGCCGCGTCGCCAAAACGAAATGTAGGACTGTGTAGGTCTTAAAGTGAACGGCCCGAACCGTGTTATTACAAAGCTCACATTCGATCTAAAACAGACCGAGTTCTAATCCGATGGATGAAAAACTCGTAGTAACACTGTCCGAACTAAGCTACGTGGCTTAGATAGCTTTGAATATGGAGAGCTTTTACATTGAAAATTGAGCATTCGCGGCGCGGCTTTGCGGAAATGGAAGTCGGAGATCGAAGAGTGGTACACGGCTAACCTAAAAGATTTTTGCAAATCTAGGTATGTTCATTTGGATCAGTTTTTGAAGTTGATGCTGGATTTAAGTCTGTTCACAGAATATTCAGTCCGAAACTTATACTATTTGGTCAAAATAGATTCAAACACAGTGTTGACGACGGTAAAAGACAAGTTAAAACAGGAACGACGATAATAACAAAATGAAATCAGCACCACTGAAAACAAAAATTTTGATAATAGATTAAAATTGACGTTTGAAATTAGAATTCTGCCATTTACAACAAAGTATGACGATATATGCTTCATCAAATTCATTCAAATCAATGTTTGCTGGCAATCTTATCTGACGGTATGTCGCGATAGCATGCATCCATGTTGGAACATTTCTACGCGTGAACGTCTCCGTAACAAATGAATTTGTATCAATTAATTAGCACAGTATTTACTATAAGATTCCGAGTAATAGATGATAGTTGTAGGATAATTAATGATAATATTTCGACTATGTGAATGATAAGGTAATTTAACTATCCGCCATCTTGAAAAATTACGATTATATTGACAGCAGTCCAATCTTGGAAAAAATCTACAGTAGCTATGAAATCAATCAAACATACTTAACCATTTCGATATATATTTAAGAAGGAGGTCGTATTACGTGATAATTCCTCCAAAAGACCTATCACACCCTAAACAAACTTCGTCATATCTTGTGACGTCCGCAACTAGCTCGTAAATTAAACAACAAACATAAATCAACAAGTATCAAGAGGCACATTAGCTCTGAAATTCTCATAAACAACTCCGCGAGCAAGTGAGACGAACTCACAATTAGTTTTGTGATAGGAAGAGACAGAAGACACGACGAGATAGGCGAATGTCAGGAAGGCTGATTACTAATCTCTAGGCAACTTCTTGGTATAAGGATTAAGGTGGGACAGTAAATTAAAGATGTCTGGAAGTTACCGATAAATTGGGAATGTATTGTTACTGAGAGTCCCTAGAAATGCCACATTTTTGGCAGTAGATACATAAGTGCAGAAATACCAGTATTTAGTCATTTGTCATACCTTAGTTTTGGAAAAATTTTACCGTCGAAAAATGTCAGAAAACTGCATGTGTGGGGTTTGTGATTCTCAATTTGGGGAGTGTGTCACAATGCAAGATGAGCACTTGCTTTTGTTGGAAATATGTGTAATTTTTCTATCTCAACCTTGCTTTTCAGCATTTTGTCTAATAGTGCATTGCTTCATTGACTTGAAGCTTCTGGCCAAGCACGCCTTGTATCCAACATCCATATCGTCACTTGCCATCACATGAATCTTTTGAACATAAAAAAACTCGGTCAACCCCAGTTATGCTGTATAACACAACCATTTTTGGCAGAGGCTCGACCCACACGTTTTTTATTTAAAACAAATTTACGTTCCAGGCTGCAGTGCGTGCGGATTGCCGGCGTGTGAGGGCGACTGATGTACAGTCGGATATATATTTTTTGCTCATGTTCGCAGTTTAGGGCCCCACTGTATGTCGCGTCAGTCATGACCGGAATAATTAATTAACGAATCCTCCGTAGGTTACGGCAACGCGTAACAACTTCTGATGCGTGCTGTGTGGAGTTGGGGGGAGGGATCGCTTTAAAATAATATTCATGAAAATGTTTGGATTCAAACGGTTGTGCTTCGAATATTTTGCTATATTTGTATTCAATTTTTTTTACCTCAATGTATGTTGCTATAAATACAGTTCAAACTCATTTATTTCTATTTTCTTTTATAATTATGATAGTTAAGTAGTTCATAGAGTAATATAAAATTAAATTTAGCTAAAGTTTTTTTAATGAGAAATAAGTATTTCACCATGCAAACGTATCAAAATTTCTTGTTATGGTGGTTCATCCTATACAAATATCTTTCTTACCTCATTATTCATATCTTACTCGTAATTCTGGCAATTTAGTAAAAATATTGTCTAGAACCATCTTTATTGAACTGTATTGCGTTCACCGGGACTGCATTGATCTATACATGATCCAGAGATCGTAGATTCGATACTCAGCGAGGTACGCTCGAGTACAAAAATGTGTACCCATTTTTAATCATGTCATATTCACGTTTAATTGATATTTCCCTGAACACAACAAAGTAACAAAAAAGGATGAATATGGAGTAAAGGTTCTCGAGTGGCGACCACGTACCGGGAAACGTATACCAGGCCGTCGCCCTACAAGATGGACCGACGACATGGTTAGAGTCGCAGGGAGTCGCTGGATGCAGGTGGCTCGGAACCGGTCGATGTGGCGTACCATGAAGGAGGCCTATGTCTAGCAGTGGGTGTTTCCCGGCTGATGATGATGATGAAAGTAGAAGAGCCAGCGCCTCTGAGTCATCGTCACTGCCCTTCAGTTATGATGAAGCCAAACTCATCATTATTCTTAATTTTTTTAGTAAGACCTACGTCTAAAATATAGGCCTTACATTCTAATGGGTAGTATAAAAGCAGCCACGCGTGAACCTTGAACAAATAAGAAAATTAGAAGCAAAAACCGTTCAATTCCATATTTCACATTTCGGGCCATTGTTCTCTCGACCTTTGCAAACATTACTCGGCTCTCCAATTAAGCAACACGCATGTTTGTTAAAGAAATCAAACCCGTGTTTAGAAAATCAAATTAAAAGGGGTCTGGGTCCCTGACCCCTTTGTAAAATCAGTGTAAAAACCTTTTGAACTTATTAGACAAAGCATTATACCCGTGTGAGCAGCCGATTCTGCGTTTTGGACAAATTAATTGCTGGAGGGGATAATGGGGCTGACATTTATTCGCAGAAATCGTATAATTTATTTTACAATTTTTTTCTTTTTAACGATCAAGTGCGAGTCGGACTAAAGCACTGACTGGATTGATTGATTGGAAGATTGATCGTGAAAAGATCGAGGGAGAGAGAAGAGAAATGTGAGTTTTATAGCTTGGTATCTGAATCTAAAATCATTTTTTATTTATTAAATATTTCGCAAAACAATTTTGATACTTACTTCTTGTAGGATTATTGTTGGCCGATCACTAACTCAGCCATTGTTAAACACTAGAGGTATATTCTATTTCTCTCTGGTATGTTACATTTTCAAAATATTAAAATAAAACAAAATCAGTTTCAAACAAAAGGTATCCACTTTGATAAATTGCTAAAGAGTATGCGTTTTTTACCGTAATTTTTTTACAGCAACAACTGACGTTCCATTCAGCCAGGCCGCTGCGCTTTTTCAGGACTGGCAGGTTTGCATTCAACACGCTTCGGATTCGAAAATAACATTGAATAGGAGGGTTTTTACAACCTACGATACTACTCAGGTATAAAGAAAAAAATATATATTTGATGTCTTCATGGCTAGAGAGTCTTAGTTGTAGAGATAATATTATACTAAATGAGTAAATGCAATGGCACAACTTATCATTATGAATTTTGGCATGCGCTTAGTTTATGGCACGTACAAGGACTTAGGCTATTCATCATCATCAGCCGGGAAACGTCCACTGCTGGACATAGGCCTCCCTCATGGTACGCCACATCGACCGGTCCCGAGCCACCTGCATCCAGCGACTCCCCGCAACTCTAACCAGGTCGTCGGCCCATCTAGTAGGGGGACGGCCTGGTAGACGTTTCCCGGTTTCCCGATAAATAAATTACATTCAAATAAATACAAAGAATATTGAGAGTACTTTGATGGTTTAATATGTCTCTACATCACTGCAAGTTTTTCTATGTAGTCTAAAAACCACAGCATCTTCTACACGTTTTTAGTGCATTAAAAGCATAATTTGCATATTTTTAATAAATGTAAATAAAAATTCGGTCGGTTACGATCTGAAATTCTTCACAATTATACGAACCGCAAGATAGGACATTGATTCAAAAAAATCATTGTTTTCAAAATATGTTTGGCAAAGCAGTATACCTATATATATATATTGAATAATTTATATATTATTCATTTCAATACAATACTCATAAATAGAAGATAACATCGTCACATGTAAACAAACCAAATGTTTCACTTTATTATTTGGTAGCTACGGTTGAATTTTTTACTCAGCACTTGCTTTCCTAGGCCCGAGGTATACACTTTTTTTCGTTTTTATGATGACTTGACCTGACTTTCATGGCTAGAGTGCCCTCGAGAATAAAGAATGCCTCTCATTTTTAGTTATTTGAAACAGACTGGCTTTTATAGTCATTGTTTTGTAACAAAAAAATTCGATTCGACTAAAATTGCAAAGTTTTTTATATATATCTTGACCCAAATAAAGTGTAAGCAACAAATATCTTCCTCATTCACTCACGAGCACTAGATGCTATAAATTTTGGAGAATCATAACCTTCCTACGTCATAACGCATTTTCCATTTGTCAAATAGCACCCAAAACTGTCCCCTGTCAAAATAAATCATACTATATTCACTAAGCCCTTGTGAATAACTATCCTAGTGTTATTGATTCCGAGACCGCACCCTTTCTCCTCCCCAAAGTGGTTCCCAAACTATTTATGTAGGTCCTCACATTAAGAACTTTGCGGAAAAGGTTTCGACAAAGAGAAACTCGATTACGATTTGAGAAGAAAATAGACTCGATTCAAAAAACGTTTCGATCGTTTGTATATATCACTTATATGTATCATCATTTATATTATTCAAATGACATAAACGTGGTTGCCTTTTAGTTATACTTGGTTTATTCGGGAAAATGCAACAAACTCATGATATCATAAAAAAATACAAATAAAAAAATATTTATTGACTAAAACAATTGAAATAATATGGTGTAGCCGTACAGTCTGTCATAGGGGGAGCCCCGTGCGACAGGTGTAGGCTCTCTTTCTCTACGGATGACATTTTGTTTTTTGACGTTTTGTTTTGTGCAATATTGTAACGTAATAGATTTTTAAAACATGTTGGCGTTACTAAGTAGGGTGAGGATGAGTGCGACTTACAGGATGCGTGCGTGCGTGCGTGCGTGTGTGTGTGTGTGTGTGTGTGTGTGTGTGTGTGTGTGTGTGTGTGTGTGTGTGTGTGTGTGTGTGTGTGTGTGACCAAGTGACAGCTCCCACTTAACATTCGTGTGTGAGGTGAGAGTTGTGTGTGGTGTGTGTCATTTTGATAAACTTGTTTTTGAATTGATGAAGCTAGATTTTTAAACAAGTATAAGTTATTATACATAACACACACATATTAACTTAGATAGTCATGTCACATTTTACATGTCCAAAGGTTTGAGCGTCGCAGTTCAACATAATGTTCCAAAGTGGCCGATTGAAGCTGCGATCGTCCCTACTTAATCGTAGTTTAAACTGTTTCCCGCCAGTTAAAGTTAACGTTAAGTTCTCGTATATTGGCCATTTAATTTTTAATGATGTTTCAAAGAAGAGTAATTTCTTTGAGAGGGGAGTCTTTATCGAGTACACTGAGGGCAACAAGAGTGGTTTCAAGACTTTCATCGAGTTTCAAGTTGAAAGAAAACTGTTTGAGTAACTCTATCTCTTTGAGTATTAACTAAGAAAAGCTTCATCGTCAAAGTCGTCAACGATATAAACTACTGTATTTTTATACACTTGTCAATCCGAATACGGAAATGCATTGACATTATTTATTGAGAAAGTTTGTAAGATTATTTTATTACATAGAATAGGCTAGACGACACCAAATCATATTGGGGTTTGAAGATCATTATAAAACTCCTATAAAATTAAAAATATCTAATATTATTCAGTTCATAAAGCCCGCAAAAATTAAAAAAAAATTGCTCGAATTAATTATTTTTTTTACATTTTGCTTTGTAATTACATTGTGAATATTTTTTAATAAGGGAGTGGTCACATAAAAACGTTATTTTACGTTAAAATAAAATTCAAATATTGTTAAAAGTGTCATACATTTTCAACTTCAATGCCTAGCCGTGACGTCACGCCTAGGTACTGTAGAGAGGGGGAGGTAGCGTAGCTTCGGTAGCGGGATCTTGTCCAGTGAAACAGCGTAGTTCTGCTAGAGGGTTTATTAAATAACTCCAAGCATATGTGTACAACAGATGGGGCGGAGGCGCGGACCGAACATACACACTTTAACTATATATTTCTAAGTAGATGCGCACTCGACAAGAATACATTCAAGACTCATCTATTGTTTTACTTCATCCGTCGTCCCTGCGACACGATTCTCAAATCAAAAATATATGGAAAGTTCGAGAGATCCTTACTAGCCAGTGCGCACCCACGTAGGCGACAGCAAGTAGGTTCAACTTCACTACATTGCTACGCCCCAGACAGGAAAATGGATGTCACCATAGGCGACTTCGATTTTCCTTCCATAGGATTACAATTCAGGACCTACCTATGTTAACCCTACTTAGATCTACCTATGTGGGAATTACAATATAGGACGACCTTTGCTAAAGGTTAATTACTTGGAATAGAAGCCAATAATAAACCGAATCTATAAATTAATACAATAATCAAACAAGGCATCTAAAATTCCAAATAATTTCGATGCGCAAAAACCCAAAAGAAAAGTCGCATCGCATCCCCTAAAATTAATTCGAAAGCAAGCACCGAACACTTGCCGTTAAAATCGAACTATTCAAACCGTAATTAACTAACACTTAGTTCCTAAAACTGCAACTAGATGGAAGCATCTAAGCGATCAAAAAGTCAAAGTTCAAGAATGCGAACTTCATTAAAAAAAATCTTTCCATCAAAGTGTCAAAGACCATAGAGCGTATCACCTCAATCTCTCTGCAAACTCATTCAAAGAAAACATAGGCTGTATGTCACAATGACCTATGCATATGTCAGACAGCTCGCAAAAATCATTAACTGACACGCCTATAATTATATTATTTGCGTTAGTGTCACATTGTCAACAAATATTATCAAACATCACAAAATTAATAATAATAAGGATAAAAATATTAAAATATCCCATTGCATTTTATAGTGTTAATCAAATGATCTAACACCATATCATAACAGTGATGCATCATCAATAATCATCACTATGAATGAACACATATGGACTAAATTTCAGCCCTTATCGTATACCCTATGGGTTTCACGATAATGTGTTCATCACCCATTATCAACTATCTCCAACGTAAAGTGAAGACAATGTGATGTCATTCCCCATTAAACAGACTCCTAAAAACATGAACGTGAGAGAGGCGACACTGTCTTGACATAAAAACATTTACCATCAATATTTTGATAACAATCCCAGCACAAATTTGGAAAAATCAATTATCATGCAGCTTAAATTCTTCCACTAGCACCTACCTACGCCTAACCAGTACGGCCCTAGCTAAATCTTAACCATAACCTTCTATCACATAAGTCACAAGGCAAAACATTTTCTTTTTTCTTTCTTCCCTTTGTCTTCTCCAGTTCAGAGAAGGTGGTCGCCTTGAAGAGATATCTGCTGTTCTCGCAGACTCTCCTCTCGTAGAACATGCAATTAAACAATATAGCATTACAAAACATCCATTCCATAAATCACACAAAAATAATGGAACTTCATTCATGACACAACATTGATAAATACAAAACATATAAAATACAAATGGTACAAAATGATGTTCTATCTCTCTACCTTACAATTAATATCTGAGGTACGCCCCCATATATCGTACGGTTCTTTACTCGTACGTTTCAGCTTTTTGCTTTTATCTTTGTCACGCCGCAACTTTTCATCTTTGCATGAAAAATGATTCCAACTACAAACATTTAACCCCGTTGATGGCAAGACGAATTTATTACTGCGTGGTTGTTGTCGACACCTTCCTTTCGCTTTTTCACCTTTCATAGCATTCCCGAATGCCTTAGCCACCTTTCCGTCACGAATACGCCAATCAGACTCGACACCAGAGCCCTCGTCACCATCTTTCCTTGTCCGTACTTTAATCAACATCTTTCTGCGATCAATAACCTCGCAAAGACGACCCCCGTCTTTTATCTTAAACTCCGCAGACGTTACAACAGCATCCTCTTGTTCATCCGACCCTATGATAGCAGACATCTTATTGTGATCACCATCACTTGAGTGAATCTGTTGAGATTCTAGGTCGGAATCTTTTTCATCTACAGACATAACTCCACACGAAAGATTTGTATCGTCTTTTCTAGACGACACATAGATGATCGCAGTCTTACACCTATCACCAAGTGAGACTGTACGGTTACGAAAATCAATAATCCCGTTGTTGGTTCTCAAGAAATCTTGCCCCAATACAATAGTTGGAACCAACGCATTTACCACATGAAATTCATGCACGAATAAGCATGCATCGATCACTAAATGCAGCGTGACTTTGCCTAACACCTTAACACTACCCCCAGATACAGTCTTTAAGAAAATATTTTCTTCCGTACGCCATTGCAGACACACTTCATCGGCGAACTTACGCGATATAGCGCACACCGCTGCTCCCGAATCAACAAGAGCTAATACATCTTTACCCCTTACATTGATATTCAAGTACGGAGTTGACGAACCTTGATGCTCCATGCTTGATACATCTTCTTGACGACGGCAGACGTCATCTACAGCCTGCGACTTTCGTAGGCTTTGCTCGTTCAGTCTGTAAACATCAAACGCATTTATCCGCGAACACGGCAGTTTGTCGCGAAAAACTTCGTTTTTCTTCGGCGCAAGAACTAACTCCTCACGCGCACACTGTGGTAAAACTGGCACCATAGCAGCAGCACGGACATTTGGTGGTCCATCCCCCCGCGAAAAGGATGAAGTCTGGTTTTGTACCAGACTTGCGAACGGCACATTTGACGGCACATCTGCAGTCGTACTATAAGAAGCCTGCATCGACTCCTCTCCAGATAAAGAATCAATTTGGCGTATGACCTGTCGCAGCTCTGCTTCATTATTGTACATCTTTGTGCACAACATCTGTTTGTTTTTCAGGGTCACACTCTTAAGAAATTGTTGGACAAAAATCTTATGATCAAGTATTTTCGCTTGTGCTGCCAATCCTGACAGTCTATAGAAATAAGTCAGCAGCCTTTCATTCACCTCTTGTCGCGCACAATAAAAATCAGCCACATGGTCGATCGTTGAAGGAAATTCCTCCCGTAATCGTTCAACAATTTGTGCATACGTGATGTTTTCATCAAATATGCTCTTATAAAAATATAGCGCAGGCCCTTTAAGATACGCCGCGATGATGATTCGCTTCTGTAGCTCATCATACTTATTAATAGAAGCGACAAGCTCAAAATCGAAGATAAAATTCTGGAAGTCAACACCTCCTAGGCCATCGAAGAACATAATTGAATTCATTCTCTACTTAGCTTCGAACATCTAGGCGAAGCAACGAGTGTAGTCCTTCCACACTCCAACTTGTTGAGGAGCACACAGTTCTCGTGTGCCACACACAATCAGCACCGCATCTTCACTGTCGCGCCGAAGTGTAGTCCTTCCACACTCCAACTCGTTGAGGAGCACACAGTTCTCGTGTGCCACACACAATCAGCACCGCATCTTCACTGTCGCGCCGCTCGTCGTGGCAATTTGATGGCGCTGCACCGCACCTTATGACCTTATGATTGCGCGTTTCCGTCGCACAGCCGCGCAGCCCTTAGTAGCTCCGCTCGTTCCACCACTTGTAGAATACTGATTCCTGGACCCGTGGCGCCTGACACCACTTGTAGAATACTGATTCCTGGACCCGTAGGCGCCTGTCCACCACTTGTAGAGAGGGGGAGGTAGCGTAGCTTCGGTAGCGGGATCTTGTCCAGTGAAACAGCGTAGTTCTGCTAGAGGGTTTATTAAATAACTCCAAGCATATGTGTACAACAGATGGGGCGGAGGCGCGGACCGAACATACACACTTTAACTATATATTTCTAAGTAGATGCGCACTCGACAAGAATACATTCAAGACTCATCTATTGTTTTACTTCATCCGTCGTCCCTGCGACACGATTCTCAAATCAAAAATATATGGAAAGTTCGAGAGATCCTTACTAGCCAGTGCGCACCCACGTAGGCGACAGCAAGTAGGTTCAACTTCACTACAGTACCGATTTGTATGGAGCGTTTTTGCACCACATGACTAGAATCACTTTTCTACGGGATATATTAGAAGTCATATCAAAAAAATTTTAACAAGGCTATTTATCTTTTCAAACGGTCTCCCGAATGAGGGAATATATTTTTTTTAGTCATCATCCCTAAAACAGATACAAAACATACTTACAAATGAAAAGTTCACATGGAATATTACCGATCCCCAACCTTGGTCCTGCACAAGGCAATATTAATTCCTACTTCAAAACTGGTTATTGTAGAAGGAATTTGCTTTCCTCGTACATAACCAGCCCGTGACCTTGATTTTTTATAGGAGGAAATAAAAATCCCTGTACAAAACTTGGTTTTGGAATATGGATTTATCTGTCCTCTCCAAGTGGTTATACAACTTGGATATGTTGAACATGGGGATTAAACATTAAACCAAGCATCGAAAACACTTAAGGCATTTAACGTGATTAGCCGAAAGTGTCGTACGACGTAACATGGTCGTAACAAAAGTAATCGAAGACTTCACTCTGGATCTTTTCAATTTGGCTTCATTAGTGGAGCTCTGGTCGATTGACTACTTGAGTCGGCATTGAAGGCTAGCTTGACTGCTGACTCACAGACGAGTAGAGACTTTGATGTAAACGTTTTGGATAATATTTTCGCTCGACTTTATATGTATGAGCAGCGATGTATAAATGTCCACAGCAATGATATCATTGTAATGTTAGTAATTAATTTTATAACATTATTAGGCAAGATGAATATTGAACCTTCTGGGTGGCCGTTCCTCCATACTTCAGCATTATTGTGTCTTACCTCATTTTACTAATATCTACACGTTTTGTAAACAAGACAATACAAAAATTATTTTGCTTTAAAAATATCCACCTACAATTATTTTTTCCCGCGACGGAACGGAGACAGTGTTGCTATAATCTATTCAGTGTATGCCATGTTGTAAAAACCTGCATTTATCCGAATTGAAATCGACTTATTCTATTGTAATACAAACTGTATCTTTCTCAACAGCTTTTTTAAATGTTAAACCGTAACAAGAAAACACCAGGGTGAATTCACTAATGAAAAAAATCCTTACATCCTCACGGTTCGAGGATGTACTTGCTAACGTCATTCGATATTGATCCTTATTGCCAAAGAAACTAGTGATATCCTCAGCCAAGGTTGAGTTGGTAATTATGTGTATCCTCAGTGAATTACACTCCTGATATCAAAAATTTCTAAAAATCTGATAGTAACATAAATGTGAAAAGTCAGGCAACTTCAGGTCAGGAACGTGAATTTTGTTGTTAAAGAAAACCTGAAATAAAAACAATTCAATGTTCCTTGCAAGCTTTGTTTCAGACAAAGACAGATTAAACGTCAGTTTTACTACATACATCGAATGTAACATCACACAGCTTAGGGCTTAGCTATTAAAAGATTAATATGAAGAAAGTACACGTAATTGTTAATCTTAGTTGGGTGCGACAATGCGATATGTCTTAACTTATTTAATACTCCGCTGTACTGTATATAAAGTTTTCGTGACAGATGATGTCTGCTCATATCGCGTCTGACTGGCGGTTGTTATGTCTGCAGCTTGCTGGGATATATTGGATTACAAATTAGTTTCATTTTGTGACCAACAAAAATACACGAGTAGCAGCTGACTTAGAATATATTGACTAATCGCTTAGAGGAAAGATGATCTACGAATTGACCAATGCCGAAGCGCGAAACGGGAGTGAAGCGATTCCATTTCAGTGCTGGTACCATTGGGGCTTGTCCGCCGCTTTAAAGTTGCACAGCGAGCGATGGGGAGGGATATGCTTAGAATATCCTTGCGCGACAAAATCAGGAATGATGAAATCCGCCGACGTACGAAGGTGACCGACATAGCTACTCAAAAAAGCAAGCTGAAGTGGCAATGGGCAGACCACATCTGTCGACGAACAGACGGTCGATGGAGCAGAAAGATTCTCGAGTGGAGACCTCGGACCGGGAGACGCGGGATGGGACGGCCTCCAGCCCGCTGGTCTGACGACCTCAAGAAGATAGCGGGAAGCGAGTGGATGAGGACGACTGAGGAGCGGAAGGAGTGGCTCACGTTGGGAGAGGCCTATCTTTAGCAGTTAGGAGAGACACGTGCTGATAAGTCAAGTAAGTCAAGCAGTAGTATAAGCAGGGCCCCGACAGTATCTATACTATTAATACACGACCACCAGCCTATCCGCATGTCTTTTCTATCCGCAAATGTTTCTGTTTGCTTGCAAAATTATACACCAGCAGGATAAGAGGTTATTTTTCTATCTCATAACATAGATCGCGTGGCGCGCTGTCATGTTATGCGACCGATGGTTGCGGATAACGATAAACTGGTGCGGAGAAGTGTGTTTCGTACTTCTACATAGTAATTTTATACTTTTCTTTTATGCAGTGGTACTAGTTAACACACAATACTAAACGGTACGGTACAACGTCTACGGGGTCGGGAAACGTCCAACGGGACGTCCCCTACTGATCACGGGGTGGCGCTGGATGCAGCTGGCTTATGTCCAGCAGTGGACGTTTCCTGGCTGATGATGATGATGACAGTTATAGAAGAATCACTTCTCACAGACAATTATATAAATAGCGACGTTTCGACAGACGAAATATCACCAGACTTAAAGCGCAAGCCAGTTCAAATAATAATAATAAGCGATAGCTCTGATGTTATTACACGATCCTTTCAGCCTATTTTAGATCCCCTTTATATTTCTTTCCAATCGTTAAGTTCAAATAAAATTGATTATTTTTATTCGGGTAGCAAAGAGCGATTTTACTATAGAGATATAATAATAAAGATCAGCTTAGGATTTAGGAACAGAATACATCTTGTATATGAGTAATTTGCATGTAAATCTGTTCTAGTAGACCTATAAATTAAGTAAAACAATTATTAGTCAAGTCCATACTTAAGTATTCAGCGAGAGACCCCTCACCCCTTTTTAAGGGGGCATCACTTCCCTGTTTATCAGCACCATCATCTGCGGCACACAATAAGTTGAAGTGTATCGTCCCCTTAACTTCCGACCTACACTACGGTACGTTAACGACCTCTAGGACGGTCTCTAAAGCGATTAGGGTGTCTATATGGCTTCGTTTTATTGGGAAAGTTTTATTGTTTACTTTATAACTTTTCAAGTGCAGATTTGTTAGGGATATTTGAGTGACAACTAACTCGACTAACTATTTGTTGAGAATTTGACATTACAATTTGCGTCACATAAATATTTTTAATGTCAGTGAGATACACAAAATACGTGAAAATTCTAGTATGAATCCTGACATACCACTTACGACCTTTTGCTTAAAAGTACATAAAAAGTCACATAATATAATTACACACAACAATAACCCTTTGTCAAAAAGTAGTAAAAGCAGGCGATCCTTGAAATATTTCAGTTTAAAAATATGAAGTGACTTTTTATCTGCTTGTAAGCAAAATGTCATAAGTGTTATGACAATGAGGTTCAAAGCCATTTAGACAGTAAAGTTTTAATGTAACAAGACACAATTTATAACAAGCAACCCTTTCACGCTACTTCGTCTGTATTTACTATAAAAGTCATTTTTCGCACAGGAATTTTTAATCGGTATTCAAGTTGCACATGTCTTATCCACGCCATAGGCTACGTGAAGACGAAATCTCATTGAGATCGTTTCATATATGTATTTCGTGAAAAGACAACAAGTAGATAGAGGGACATATAAACTTCGGAAATTTTTGTACGAGTGTTTTTGTGTGTGTGTGATGTTATACATATATTTTTTATTTTCTAGGAAGACACACAGTAATATAAGAAATAGATATGCAAAATAAATATAACACATAGACCAATCAAGTCTCCACTAATATTGAACTTATAATATCGGACCGTCCGCCCGCTATCACGGAAAAACTGAAAACATGGACACCTTTAATCCGACAAGACTAGTCGAGAGGCACTGTATACCATTAATGTTCGTTTATGGGTTTGTAACTAGATTATCGTAATTGGAACACATCCACATAATGTTCACCTACAGCTTTGTTCTACGTAGCAAGTTAAATTATCACTTCGGGAAACACAGAGAGAGTTTTACTTGTTTATGCCACAGCCGGGAACTTTTTTTTTTTAAATTTAGCCAACAAATTTAGCTTTGTTCAAGAAAAAAGTATTTACTGGTACATAGTTGGAATCTCATTTTAATCCCTGCGACACATGTTAATCGGTAATCATAGAAACAGATGGTTTTCAGTAATTAGCGGTAAAGGTATTTGATCAAGAGTACGTTCGCCTCCGTATACATTCGTACAATTATCTGGGATTAATTTCTATGGAAAGGTTCGTATATGTTTGAAGCATCAAATAAAAATCAATAGTAAACAAATACATGCGATAGTTTCTTCATTTGTTTGTGTGTTTCTTTGTGCTTTCTTATTTTAGAGCCGTCTTAATTTAGAGTCAGACTGGCCAGTTTTTTCGAATGAGGATGTTTGAAAGATTATAGTACAGAAAGGCTAAATTTATCCCAGTCAAACAAACAATTTCCGTGGGAGAAATTCTGAAGACAACGCAGACGAAGCCGGGAGAGCGGAAGAGGGGTGCGTTTTATTATATATTTTTTACTAATACATAAACATATAAATCGGACTCGTGGAATCTTAAGAGGTGAAATTTAGCCGGGTAAAGTTACTTAAAGTCTCTTCTATCACTGTGAAAATAGTTTCATTTTGTCCTTCAAATCCCTCACTCCTATCCCTTCTTATTTACATTATATAGACTAATAACGCCACCCATAGAACACGTGCACGGCTGGGAACTCCTGAGCAAGTTAACAATGCGAGCATCCTGGGCCATAGTCTACCATTATACCCCAGTGTGGCCTTATCTAAAGGTAGGATGGATAATGCGGTGCGGTAGCACACCTTTGAAGTTCTTCTCAAGAGAGTTCAGGGTTCACGTTTATCTTCACAAAACAGCCAATTTAAAGCACTGAGTTTTCTTCAACTCAAACTCCAAGCAAATAAACTAGTTGCTACTAACCAAGATCACACCCGGATCTCAATTTATCGAGGACTACATAACTGAGTCATCAACAGTCTACATACGTTCCCACTGCAGGGGCTCAGGCCTACTCTGCTTCCGAGAGTGTATGGGCCATAGTCCACCACGCGGGCCCTATGCGGATTGGTAGACTTCACATGCCTGTTCAAGACATGCAGGTTTCCGCACGATGTTTTCCTTCACCGTTAAGCAATGGGATAATCTACTTTAATTGAAAAACAACTCATAGGTACGCGGCTAGATTCGAACCCGGAACCCTCAGATTGAAAGTCAGCGCCTTATCCACTGCGCCACCGAGGCTTTGTCATAACTGAGTCACCGTTTAAATATGACATAACGTTTCCTAACGCTTATGACACGTCTTTTGAAGAGGTTTTTCATAACACACTAGTTACCTTTCTCAATCAAGAACACAGCGCAAGAACAAAATACCTACAAGAAGAGTCGTTTGATATGTAAATTTTCCTATTTACAGTGTAACATTGTTTATTCAAACGACATTATTTCCCTCCACAGCCAAACGACTATGTCGAACATGAGCATGGCTGTTACCGCCACGGTTGGCTTACTTTCACGTAAACACTGCCAGCCAGGATACGGTGCCTGCGGTCATAAAGTTATTTATATAAAATATGTCTTATGTGAGTTACGATTTAGGTTCCATTCGCGTGTGCTCGTCTCATTTTTATAGGACACTCAGAGTTTAAATAAAAGCTGATTCTGTTTTCGTTTATGTGCCCCATTTTAACATATTTTAAACTTGGATTGTATATTTAATGGATCACGGACCATATCTTTATCTAAGTTTTCTGGCAAAGAAACATTTCAATTATATTGTGTTTTGGTAATCCAATCTCCCTATCGTATAGACGAACAGCAGTTCTCCACCTGTACTTAGTTGAAATGGTCTCTATGGCTCACACTTAACGTTGCATATAGGACAAACAAAAAACAGACTCACTTTTGCATCTAATAATATTAGTATGAAGTTAGATTTTCAAGTCTGGGAATGGAACGCATTGCCAGCATCAGTACTTCCAGAAAGCTACAATGGATTTTTAAACCCAAGCAATGGAACGAATTACCAACGTCTATACTCGTATTTCCATACAGCTAAAATCTAGTTATGTTTAAGTCGAAGGTACCATTTAGATTTTAGGTAGATCAACGCATTACCGTCAGATGAGATCATGGTTTTTTTCAAGCATTTTCCATCTTCAATAATTAAATAAAATTTAATCGTGAATAAATTTAGTACGCATGCAAATAATGCATTCACATTCCGGTCTAGTAACTCGTGGGATACATTCTAAAGTCAGTCGCGACAGTACAATAAATATGAGCAATTTATTAACCGCAATGAAAAATAAACGCAAAGAACTGGCAATCGGAGTGCGAACATAAAGATAACAAGAAAACTTAGGCCATCCTTACGTAGCGGAAATCTCTAAGAATTTAGCTTCACCAAGGAATTATAAGCGCAAGCACGCATTAAATCACATTTTGAGTCGGTAACCGCAGATTCTGCTCGGGTCGTTAGCCGGCTCGCAGCTCGTAAAGCCTCCAACCCCCATCGAACGTAATATTCTCATTGTTGCCAAATTATGCCGTAAATATTCGTCTTTCACACTGTGTTCCGTAATTGCCGTCCTTTTCATAACTTTATTAGTGGAATAACAATTTAGGTTTGCGTTACATACCGCTGCGAGAAGTTTCTGGAAGTGGTACACCAGGTGTTATTACGCTTTCACAGCGTTGTTTTGTAAATTAAAAGTGGGCCAGTGTAGATTAAGTTCATGGTTGAAGGTTGATTCTTTGACGGAGACACTGCCCGAGGTATTACTTTCAATGAACTTATTTCGATTTTTGTACAATTGATAGAAATAATTGATTTTTGAATATGAGCGTATGCTGGCAGGGATCAAATGCATAGCGCTGTTTCTCAATTTGTTTATTTTGTGAAAATAAATAAATATATGACAACATTAATAGTCAATAAATTGGAAAACAAATATTAATTTATTCAATGTCAAAGATATTTACATGTCAAAGATACATATTTTCTATATTCTGAATTGGAAAATATATGTTAGTAGTTGTACGTTGACGTATTTTTATTAGATAATAATAGTAATTAACGCGTTCAAAAAGAACTTAAACCTGACCTGACCTGAATATAATTATCTGGGTACATTTTTTTTTTTTTTTTCAAAAAGCGCTCAATCTATTTCGAAAAAAATTATATGGGACTACCAAATATAAAAAGAATCATCAAAATCGGTTTACAATTGGCGGTGTTATTGCGTAACTACAAAAAAAAACAGTCAAATAGAGAACCTTTTCCTTTTTTGAAGTCAAAAATAGGACATACGATTAGTATCACAAAATGTTAAAAGGAAATGTCAGCGTGTTTTTTGTTTATGGTTTAGGATATACTTTGTTTTGTGTATGAGTGAAAGTTTTAAGCAAAAGAACAAATGTCAACAATGAAGACGTCATATGATGTCCCAATTGACCTTGTACCACAGATTATATATCTCTGCACTTGACCTAGACATTTCGACCCCGCCTATTCGGGTCAAAATAAAAACATTTTGAAATAATACACCGTTGCGGTACAAATCCGTAGTTGTCGATCAAATGTACCATAACAAACCATGGAATTTCGGAACTTGTAGTTTTTTTATAGTAATAAATATTTTTTCAAACTGCAATCTGTAGCTGAACACATACCAAATGTTTTCTTATAGGATAATTTCTGAAATGCACACAGAGGAAGTCGCAGAAAAAGGTTGTTAATATTTTTGTTGTTACTCTATCAGCACATATAATTATCTAGGTAAATTGGCCGTCAGAGTTTATACAACAGCTAATTAGGTATCTTTATCAATTATCCCATACTAACTTAAGAGAATGGGGGCAAAGCAGTATCAATAGAGTAATTCGTGCCTTATTGCCTGTCTGGCAGTGGGACTCGATATCTGTGCCAGAAAACAAAAGATAACCGAGGAAGCTGGGAATTCTTCCAGACCACTCGTGCGTGAACTAACAACTGAAAATATCTAGTTTTAAATTTCACTCTTAGCATACATTTTTGTCCTGATGTATTTTTAATGCATGATGGGTTTGCGCTTGGCCTTCATCTCACCTGATGATAAGGCCGTCTCAACCTAATGAGGCAATTCCTCTGATACCTTTCATACCGGAACACAAAAGTGTTATTAACACAGCTGTTTCGCGGCAGACTTAACAGTAAAATGGTGGTAGCTAGTCAGGCGGGCATAAAAATGACTAAATATTGGACTCATAATCCGGAGGTCCCTGGTTCGATTCCCAGTGGGCACCTATCGGTACGCGATTAGGTTGGTGGTAGGATATTTTCTACTTCCGCCTGGCTTTATATTAGTGTAAGAAGCACTGTTATGTTCCTGGTTGAGGCTTCTGGGTGCGCACACTTTCCGTCCAACGGCCTTATCGTCACTTATCATCAGGTGAGATGAAGGCCAAATGCCAAACCCATTACACACAAAAATAAATAAAAATACATAAAATAAAGACATAATTTTAGACAAAAAAATATTGAAAAAGGTTTGTGGACCTTTATTTCGCTCACAAGCAATTTTGTTATTTTTACCGTAACATAAATAAACACAAAACCATATATTCGTTTATACTTTACCAAATTATATTTTGCACAACAATTAAGTTTGATTGGTAGTAGTGACAAGAGGTCTCCACAAAGAGACCCTGTCCCAACACAAACCTAATAAATAAAAAATCGTCGGACGCTTTTAGTAGATTATTTCGCTCGATCACCAAACGACAATGTCTCTTCGTTTGATAGATGATGCGTCTAAATACTTACCGCTAAAAGGAAATGGTTATGGGGAAATGGGGCAGCACGGGAATCCCCGATCTATTTCAATGTTTGTAATGTATTTCTAATCCTCACAAATAATTTTAACCGCCTCCGCCTCCGCTTCCGCCTATTTGCTACTTGGATTTGACTTACTGTTTGGTAGGGTATTTTGTACGCGCCTCAGGTCAAGTGCGAGTCGGACCCGCACACCAAGGGTTCCGTACATATTATAAACAATAAACATACAATCATGTCCAATTGAAGAACCAACTTTATTTTGCCGTTACATTACATACTCGACACATAGCTTTCCACTGCAAAGTTAAGCTTGTAAACATAAAAAAGCTATTTTTATACCGTGTTATAATTTAAAAATAAAGTTTTTAGATTTATTCCTATGGATGTGCTCTAAGACCTTGATCCTTGCCAAATTTCAAGATTCTAGGTCAACGGAAAGTACCCTATAGGTTTTGGTTCTCTTGCATTCGCTGAGTAAAATTAAACACCTATATATTTTTATTAAGTTGACTTAGAAGTTACAGTTATTCACATTATAAAGGGATTTACAGATTTGAGTATTTGATATCAATGTCAATTTGATACCTTCACGCGTTTCCGAGAAAAAGGCTCTTGACATACAGACAAGGGCTCCATTTTCCTGTCATTATTTTTGTCATTTATGTGGAATATCCATGACGCAATCAATAGGTATACATATCCTGTAGTAGACACACTGACGGAACAACGTCTATTCACTCCTCTAATAATGCAAATGGACTAAGTAAATGGTTCGACCGACTATAATGAACCTGCATTTGCCTAATTACTGAATACTAATCCCATATACTCACATATTCTAATACTTAAACACTTTAGGCAAAACACCAATATGTTATAATGTGAAATCTTTTCTATTCATAAAATATTCTAGCGAGTCTGCCCGTCTCAGGTTCTTTATTATGAGAAAAGGTTAGGTAAATCAAGATGGTTTTGAAAGACGAAAGAAGTATTTGAAGAAAGTCAACTTCTTGATTGCTGTAGGAATTTCAGCGACACAATGATAGTGTCATTTTAAATTACTCAAACTTTTATGTTTTATGGTCAATGTATTTCAGTATTTATCTCATTTTGTCTCTATTTCAGTGTCAAAATGAGAATTCCTTTTTCAATTACTAAAACTTTTTTCCCTTCTTTCTTTTTTTAAATCTAAATCCTGTGTTCTAAAACATTAAAAAATGGTGCTAAATTTTAGAGTTCTCTAAAGGCAGTAAAACACGTAAACACACACAAAATATAAATGCATAAATTCTTCTTTAGCATTACAGTAACAGAATTTCCAACAATGTGATTTAATAGCTCGATTTCCACATACACGTTTTCAGAAAAGTGTTGTTTGAAATTGTTTTAAAAATCATGGATAAAATATATGTATTTTTGTTTTTGTATACTAATAATTGATTTATAAAACTATACAATAGTGTTAAATTTTTATATATTGTCCAAGCTGTTGGATGGTAACCATGCGCACCCAGAAGCCTCATGCTGGGTTTCCTTTAAAATCTTTAGTAAAATACTGAACGTAACTCTTGCAGTATATACATATACTACATATACATATATGTCAGCACACATTCGGAGTTCACTGAGAATTGAATTCTATCCTTGAATTCGGGCTAGGATTCCTCGCTCACTTTAGATTGGAAAGGATTCCCTGCGGAGTTCTTACGTGACTAGATATAGTCATGTAACTCGTTGTTATATATGTAGGAAGTATTGATTTCACCAATGTTAGTACACAGAAAACTGATATACGTGAATAGATATGCCTAACGGTGCATTTTCATTCAACGATACGCATGCGTGTACCTTGGAATCACATTGCATTACGATAAGATTACTTCATTTGCCATAAATATGGTAAAATATAGAAATATATATGTATACGAGTATCACTCAGTTGGCTAACACATGTCCGTTTAAAATCGAATTTCAAAATACATTCAAAACTATATGTGTCGGTATATACTGCATTAAACTTTTGATACAAAAACTCTTTTACCAAATAGGATGAGCGGTGGACAAGCCATTACCGTAAATAATAATAAAAATTATCTTTCCTGGATTGTCTTCGGTACTTTGCTAGATATGATTTTGCCCTGCCTGTAACACATTAAAGAACGTCCCGGTTCATGTTATCCACGGTCATTCTTGTATTTTATAAAATATTTGGCACTAAATCGCACCGTGTGATTTATCTGTAGAATAGAACTACCCCAATTCAACCTGTCACGTTATACAAGACAACTAAGGTATGATATTCAAGAGCACCTACCAATTAATGCATCTACAATATCCTACGATCACTGACTCGGATTGCCAAGCATGTTAATTACGACAAATCTCCTCAACAAGGTGACCTAAGAGGAAGGGTATTTAATAAATCAAATCAACCTACTTGCAGTTCTATTGGTGCTTATTCAGATTTCTACCAGTAAAGCAACCATAGTTCAGCGAACACTTGACAATTATCAGGGTAATTATTAAATTATTCATGACTAAAGGAGGCTAACTAGCAGCAGTAGCCGTGTATTTGTATTGGACCCCTATAAATTTGTTAAACATTTATTTGTATTCTAGACTCGGTCTTAATCTTTATGCAGTCAATACAACTACAAACAATTAGCAAACTGAGTCAGAACCCCGTTTAAATATTCATATCTGTGCGCACGAGCCTTACTTGTAATCTGGAAATTTTTAAACAAGGGTCCACTAAAATACAGAATCATGACCAAACAATTCATAGATCCTAAAACCCTTACCACATAAATCACCAGTTAAGCGCGCAATAGCCATAGATAGTAGCTCAGTTGGGTAGAGCGTCAGTCTTTGAACAATTGAGGTCTGGGTCCAATCCTGGCTCGTACAAATGAGTTCCAATTTGTTATTAGGAATATATAAACCATTGACTTTTCAGTAAAGGAAAACATCGTGAGGAATCCTGCACACTCTTGAGAAGAAATACAAAGGTGTGTGTGAAGTCTACCAATCCGCACTGGGCCCGCGTGGTGGACTATGGACCATACACTCTCTGTAGGAGAGTGTGCCTGAGCCCCTGCAGTGGGGACGTGTTATGTATATAGGCTGTTGTTGATGATGATGATATACAGCAGTATTCCTCACACGTCCATTGATGAACTTCCTTGCTCATGATACGCTACAAAGACAAGTTGCGAACCGCTTGAATCCAGTGGCTTACCTTAAACAGGTTGTAGTTCCATTTGCCTAATGCGTTTGCAATTATCCTTAACATCATCTGACACTTTATTGGATACATTAGAAGTGAGATTGTTTGTTCATCAATCATGACGGAATTTGGCGCACGTGTCATTATTTGTAAAATTATCATTTAGTTTCAGTTAATCTTATGAGAGAGTTTACTAGAATAATTATCACTAGTGGAATCAGATAAAGTTCAAAGAAAAAACTGTTGTAAGACATCTTTGAAAATCTATGTCATCAGTTTTCAGGGTCCATTAAAATTATCTTTTGATTAGTTCAATTTTTTTCATTAATATATGTTATTTACATATGTATATAATCTGCCCGCACTCTGCAGTCCTATATAATTCACGGTGTTTCCATAACGCTTGACGTGTGTTACCCTGTTTACATTCTGATTTTCCTCATTTATTCCAGCGGGAACAAAATTATCTTTGCTTTAGCGAAGGAACGGGCCCCGACCTCTAAATTCTGTAATTTTATTCAAATATGCCTCGGCTTGACTCGAAATTAAAGTATTATTTTACCCCTAAAATAACTCTGGGTTTCTTTTTTGCAGCGAACTTTCGATTCAGGTTCTCGGCTTTTTAGAGTTTACTCTGACACCAGGTAGGTTATTGACCTTACAACTTACACTTTAAGAACAAGAACTTCGATAAAGAGGTCAGCCGAATAATCTTAATCGGCTGAGCAGCGTTTTGGAAATTATGGGATATCTTCTCCTCAAAAATACCTCAGCGTCAGAGAAAAAGTATTTAATGAGTATTGCCGTGATGGCAAACGGAACTTAAACGTGTTGGATGAATGAACAAGCTCAAAGTCATTCAGCGAGCTAGGGAACGAGCAATGCTCAAAATTCTTCCATGTGATAAAATCCAGATCGAAGAACTAAAGTTACCGACATAGCTCTACGAGATCGTGTGATGATCGTCAGTTCAATACATACAATCGTGTCAAAAATAGATGACGTAAATTATGACCCGTCACGAGGCGCAAGCGCGGGCAATAAATAAAATCCAGATGCCCACCAGCGTATCCATCACGAACGTCAAAAAGTGGGCAATGATTAACCCCCAAACTGCATTTGGCGGTGGAATTCCCAATAAATTTCGTCGAGCACCTGAGATCGATGGGCTTTGGCGTAAAACCGGATAAAACTGTATAGAACCCTAGCCATCGATTAAAAAATGAACATAGATACCTCACTTTACCAGCTTGTTGTTGCAATGAGTCGTTTAATATTAGATGTACATGGCTTACGATTAGATTAAATGAAACCATCACATGTAAGCTATGTAGTAAAAATTATTCCAATAAATATTTTAAAATGCATGACAACCAAAAAATGTTGTAAATAGAGAAAGTTAAGCTAAAGCTAGTTTTATGTTTTAAGTAGCGTTTTTGTAATGTAATTATTTAATGACCATAGCACTCAACTGTCCTAAGAATTCATGTCATGGGCCACAAAATACCCTCTATCTGCAACGCTGACACGAATCATCACAATCAACGAAACAAAGACAACCCACAGGAACAATCTATTCATAATAAACATGCTTATGCATCGATATCTAGATGTCCTACCTAAAAACTTCCCTTTGGGCACACGACGGAATGCTACGTGACGATATGCAGGACACACGGCATACTCGTATAATAGAGAAGAAGCCGCCCCGCGGTTAGAGTTGGTTACATACCTTCGTCACGAACTCAAGCTCCGTCTCGCTAGCCTAGTGACCTAAGTAATTAATAGTATAATTAATAGTATAATTACAGTTACATTTACTACCATTTAAAAAAAGAAGGGAGCTTTAAGAAAAAAACTATATACATATATAAAATTTACATTAATTAGGAATGAGGGCTTCTTTCGGCGCAGTCATTGCCAAGTCACACTTGTAATAACTCAGTTATTAGTCAGGTCCACTGGAAACTGATGATTTTATCGCTGCCATTTTGTTGGTAACTGTCGTCTCCCTAGTTTTTAAATTAAGAGCGAGTTTTCTAAGAAATTATCCCGTCAGCTTTTCATTAATAGTTAACCCAGAAAATTCAAATATTTTCATTCGAGGAAACGGCTCTGACGGTTTTAATGAGACTCGCGTTACTAGTGGTTTGTGAGTTGACTGACTGGGAGAGATGTTTTATGGAAAATTATACTTTTACAATTTTAGGGGTCCGTATCAAAAAGGGAATCAATTTTTCACTTTTATTAATTGGAAGATTGTGAACAAAGCTCGAATGATAACAATACTACAGGATTCTCTGTCAGTTTGTCGCCTTTTCAAGAATAAACATGTTTACTGATCTCCGTGAAATTACATACAAATAGCGGGTTAGCAAAAAACAAAATCTAGCTGTTGTTCTGAATAAAGTTTTTTTTTTTTTTTCGGAAATCTAACAACTTTATTTACAATATTTACAGTAATATAGACAAACATTGGGATAATTATAAGCTTCCACAAATAAAAGAATCCTCTGAAGACGAAAAAGAATACAAAATAAATAAATAATAAGAACTAAACAGATAATAAAAACTAAATAAATACGAAAGAACATAGTTTTGAGGATCTTAACCATAAATCAACTAATACATTTTGTACGACACTGGTCTTAAAACTTACAATACTACCATAAAATAGATCTGTGTTAATATTTTGACTAGTTGTATTAATTGACTTACAACTTCGTGGCAAACAACTATTATTTCTGTAATTAACGTGACTATGTAACATTAGTACGCAGACGCCTTTTCAGTGTGTTAATTTCTATAGTCAACGCAAACAAAGTCCCGGGCAAACGGGTTACTGGTTGATCATCAAGTTATGACGTCGATGGTACGAGAAATAAATTTGGCCTACCCTCTATTAAGAGTACAAGGCTCTTGCAAAACAACTGTTCCAAGTCCAAATAAACTTGAACGTAGCTTTAGAATTACGACTTAGTAACACAGTTTTGGCCAATGTTCAAAATTAACAAGTTACGACACTGAAGTTTTGCTTGTATTAACCAAGTGCGCGTCCTATATGTTTGAACACGAGAAACCGATATGTGTATGGCCCCTTGCAGCTCAGTGACGCTTAATGCAATGAAGTCAAACTAAAAAATAATTTAGTGTCCTAGTTACAGGTTCCAAAAGATCTTAAGATATAATGCTTAGTATCACTGTAACTTGTCTTTACGCATTTGGGAAATTACGGTTCTGATATAGTTTTAGTTTTGTTCAGGTCTCCAGGAAAGTATTTCGCCATCTAAACAGACTCTGAAATGTTTGACCGGGCAATGCAACGAAATAGTTTTTAATATGACTTAATGAGACTTCATTTAAACATACCTTTCATAATACAAATATTGTATTTTACTCTCATCAAAGATTTTTTTTAAAGAGTGTATAACTCAGGTGAAAAGTTAAGTTACTCCCTCGAACTCAACTTAATAACTCTGTAATTAATGGATTGCTTTAATTCCTTGGTTAACAATCTACTGTTTACTTACGTTTGTTCTGTTAATATCACAGGTTAATATGATGCCTATGTATGTCGAATTCTTATCTAGATGTCTCTTGTGTCACTGTCAGTCACTGACGATTTGACATTGACATTTATTAAACCACAGATACACTGATTGTTGTAGTTTAATTCTCCCGAATAGGAAGGCAGTGAAACAAAGCCATACAGCCTACTCTGAATATATATTTTCTTAAGTTTTCTCAATAAAATGTATAATGTGTACATTCTATCGCTTGTTTTGACGATTCTTGACGAGAATTTCAAAGGTCAGCCTTGGTTTCAACATAATTCGAAAGAATACATATGCCGAATGTAATTGACATGGTAAACCCTTTCGATCGCGTCGAAACTTCCACAATTTTGCGTAATTGATACTATAACACCGTCCGTGACACTTTTTGCACAGTACTCCTGATAATGACGTGACACTTTGATTTGACTATGTTGCTTTAGTCCTTTTAAGTAGTTCGTTTTATTCGATGGTCTGCTAAGCGAGGTGATCATGGCATATCTCTTCATGGAAAACAATACCATGTTCAACTGTGACTGATCATAATTACGCCAGTAATGAATGAATTCGTTTCTTAATTATATACATAATATCTGTCATTCCAACAACGTCAACGTAAATAAGGAAAGGCCGATGCAAAGTTTCCTTATCTTTGGATTCCAAAAAATTCCTCTCCAGTAATTTGTTAACGATGCAAAAATTAATGAAAATATTGCGCTGTATTTACTTTTGACTTAATTAATTACTTCCGCATTTACCTATATTTATTTTGACGGTATCCTTGTGGTAGATTTAAGTTGAAAATTTACCAAACAAGATTAAACAGCTTTAAACATTAATTTCCAACAATATGATGTTCAACACATTATTATTTTAACTTCGAAAGTGAGCTTGTATTTTAAACGAAAGAAAATTTTAGGTATCACAAAATATTTCATGACTAATATGTGATTATGTCTATTTGTGTCTTTGTTCCCGCTTGACGCCTCAATGGCACGATCAGGCGGGATGAAATTTGGCACATTTCATAAGGCATGAAGTAAGCCAACGGGTACTTTTATCCAGGTAAAGAGTTCCCGTTGGACAAAAATGCAGACAAACAAACAATCTCGAATTCCATCACAGTTGATTTTAAGGCATTTTGCAACGAAAAAAGTTAAAAAGTTGGATAGTTTTTGGACAACTTCGTAGGTGGTGGTGGTGGTGATAAAATTAATTTTTAGAGGCTTTAAGCTGCGTAACTGTTATTGTAGCTTAATTTAAAGTTGTATACTGTTAGATACGGTAATACGCAGGCCACATCGCTCGAAGAACTGATAACCGGTGGGGAGTAAAGGTTCTCGAGTGGCGACCACGTACCGGGAAACGTCTACCAGGCCGTCCCCCCACTAGGTGGACCGACGACCTGGTTAGAGTCGCAGGGAGTCGCTGGATGCAGGTGGCTAGGGACCGGTCGATGTGGCATACCATGAGGGAGGCCTATGTCCAGCAGTGGACGTTTCCCGGCTGATGATGATGATATGGTCAAGGGATTTGTTAGACCTCTTTACTGAAATCTTTACTTCCTTGTATTTTTATTTCCATTCGTATTTCTTCCCAAATTTTTATCTCTGTATTTTGCTCCTCCGTTCGCATTTTTTCCTTAAAGCTTTTCGTTTCGTTTTGTACTCAAGTTTACGTGCTTACCTAGAAATTGCATCGCTGTTCACTCTCTCGGCTCTCTAGTTCACTCTGCGAGTCGAAAAACCTCACGAAGATTCACTCGGAAAACACCGAAGCAATAATAATAATTTTAACTGTGTAATCATTTACGCGTAATTAATATTTCTTGATGGATCTGGTCAGTGTGGAATAGAGGCCAATTTGGGGCCAAATCGCACGAAATTACACAATGAATCCGAATACGAAACACAACCTCTTATAGCAAGCTGTTCTATTTCAAAAGATTACGGTAAAAGAAATTTTGTATGAAAGCATTTGCTTGGATTCACGTCAAGGCATATCGTAGCTATAATCTGAGGCTATATAACCCTAATCTGTCGACGCTGCTAGTGATCAATGCGGAACAAATGACTGATCGACCAGAGCAGTAGGGTTAACGGAGCGTTAAGATTGATTCCCGCTGCATAAGAACACAATCGCCTTAATGGGTTCTTAACAACTCTTTCCGTTAATTTAATCTCTCCCTTAATGTTGTAATCAGTCGATTAATACTTATAGTGCGACCTTGCCATTGGCTTATTATGTTATACGCATGTATAAACAACTATCATAAAATATTTTACGTTACCCACGGAGTGACATGGGCTGTTATTGGGTAAGCACAAAATTTCTTTTATGTGATGTAGCAGATGATGTAGTTTATGAGTCATGGTAGGCGTAGGATGGAAGCGTAATCAACTAGAGGCTTTATGATAACTAACACATTTATTACTCTAAGGAAATTTTATTTTGTTCAGACTTTGAAACCCGGAAGCCTCTGGGTAGGCTTCATTATCGTTGTGTCTATATAACAGTGTATCATATATCAGTGGCCCCCACTAAATCATCTTCGTCAACTGTATGCCCACTGCTGGCTGGACATGAGCCTTCTTCGTGAGGCCTAATCCTCATATAATCATTTATTTTACAATTTAGGGAAGACTAAAAGTATATAGTATATAAATAAATAATGTATCTTATGAGTATCTATTAACTAATAATAAGTCTCCACGTGTATAAATCTAGATACAGAAATACTACAGTAATAGATAATATAAAAAAGAAACATAAATATAAGTTGAGTATCGGAATACGGGTACAGATTATATATATACTAAGTACAGGTTCAAATACATACTACTATTATTACTAATAAATACAACCTAATTACTTAAATGCTAATTACAGAAGGAAAGAATTCTCGGGTCAGTAGTCGCTTTAGTACATATGCAAGCATGCAAGTTATTTCAGGAAAACGTCATCATTATCATCAAGCCGTGAAACGTTCACTGCTGGACATAGGCCTCCTTCATGATATGCCACATTAGCCGGTTACACTTATTAACAAGTTCGTCAGCCAGGAGGTCGGTCCATCTAGTATGAGGACGGCCCGGTATACGCTTCCCGGAAAACTTACAGGATAATAATAAAATATTGTACAAAATCTAAACTATTTCTAATGTGAAATTCTTCTCACCTACCATCATGTGAGATGAAGGCCACTCACTTAGTTTTTAAGCTTGAAATTAATTCATATTTCAAATCGACTGAATTTTTCACTTATTATGGATTTTATCTGAAAAATCGTCGTCACACTTGATTCACTTCATGACAAAGAATTCTTTATTAGATATCTGAATAGATCCCTTATCCAAGGCCGTACGATAAAGTCTCCTTTACAAGTTTAGCTTACAGGTGTTCGATATCACAAAGCCCACTTATCTCTGAGGGCTGACCTCTGACACCCTTTTGTAAAAAGGTGTTCTATTATGCATAGATTTCAAAAGTTATTGATACGCGTCTGATGATTGAACGGAGCTGAAAAAGTGGGTGCCAGACACCTACGTGTGTTTGATGATGTGATTTATGAAAGTACACGTTAATATATTTTTTGTGTGTGTCTACATGTCACTTAAATTAAATAAGTACCAGCATAAATGACATGCTAATGACTAGCTTTTGCCCGCAACTTTCTCCGCGATATCTTCAGAAATAATACCGCGGAAATTAAGTCTATTGTTATATCGGGGTAATGATAGTCTATACCTTTTCCTAGCACTTCAACTACTTTTACACAAACAGTTTAGTCATTATGAATATTAGCATATATGGACAGCGGCCACGTGAAATCTCAATTCGCCCTACAAGATCCCTTAAACAATTTAGTGTATGTAATAATAATAAGGTATACTGACACTGTGACAAACTGTGAAAAAAATTCATGTGTACATTCGAGTGTAAAAATATGTATCCACTTTTGAACAATGACACATTCACTCTTTTTTATTTCTATGTTGTGTGTAACGAAATGACAGTTCAAGGTGAATGTGACATGGTTAAAAGTGGATAAATATTTTTGTACTCGAGTGTACCTTTATTAATTAAGTTACTCTAATGTAAGAGGCAAATAGTAATCATCATCATCATCAACAGCCTATATATGTCCCCACTGGAGGGGCTCAGGCCTACTCTTCTACAGAGAGTGTATGGGCCATAGTCCACCACGCGGGCCCAGTGCGGATCGGCGGACTTCACATGCCTGTTCAAAGACATGCAGGTTTCCTCACAATGTTTTCCTTCACCGTTAAGCAATCGGATAATGTACTTGAATTGAAAAACAACTCATAGGTACACAATAGTGAGTAATAAATAATTAAATATATCTTTAAACTGAAAGATAGCTAAACATAAGTTGTAAGAATAACTTATGGAATGGCTTATAGTGGTTCATTATTTTTTTACGGAATACTAATGCCGTGTGCATGTTTTATATAGACCAATGAAAAAAGGTGCTGTATTATCCAAGCCGGTGTCATTATAACTTGATTGATGCGTCTAGCCAGGTTGAGAAGGCGTTGAATTTTAATAATAGGCTTCGATCATGAAATTTTTACCTCTTAGTGTTGTAGAAGTTTACTTTTACACGTTTGTTACTGATCATTGAATCTTGAGTTATAAGAATGCGATACGCTGAGTGAGCAAAGCAAAGATATGGTACATTTATATTTTATTATATATAGAGTTTATTTTCTTCACACGTAGCAAATTAATTAATTAAAGAGGCTTCGACATTCGACTTACAGAAGTATGCAAGCAAATGTTTAAAACCTAGCCTAAGCCGTTATGTTTATACATTATAATTCATACAGGTTGTAACGGGCCATCGAGCTTGGTTGGTTAATCTCTGTGTCGTTTGGTATTCAGTCCGTAGATTCTTGATGAGAATGAATTGATTATGCATTGGAGGGATAGGGAAAGATAAACTGAGGTTAATTTTTATTAAAAGGAAATATAAACAATAAATAAACAAACTTATATTTGAGAGGAAACATTTCAAATCATAGTGATATTTAATTTAGTGGGAGTCTCAGGTTCGAGTCCGAGAGCGCACCTTTTCTTGTAAAGAATTAACCTTGTGTCTATGATAAAGGCGAATGTGTGATAAAAATATATTATGTCGAACGATCAAACAATTCGATGTCAATAGAACTCATATATAGAGCGTCTAGAATATTTTGAGTCAACGGTAGAATAGCGAGTGTCTAAATTGCCTTTAAATCGATGGTCGAATATAAACCTTGAGGGTACTTGAAAAATCTATTGTCAATCTATATAAAAAATATTGCGGGTAGCGTTTGTAGACTTCCGTGAAATTCCATACGAAAATAAACCTTAAACTTATTAAGAAAAGTATTATGATTGAATGCGTTGTGACTAATGAGCTCGGTTACCTGCAGTCGCACCGTGGACGGCCGAGGTAACACGTCATAAATGGTATATGTCAATGTCTGCGTTAAATAAGATGGGCTTTAAGTGTATTAGGAAAGATGATACTTTTGAATGCGCTCGTGACAAATACGTCAGGGTGGAAACGAGGTTTCAGGCGAGGAAGCGGGGGCGGAAAACTGGGGATATAAACGCAAGCGCGGCCGGCGTACGGGACTACGCGTCGCTCAGTCCAGCTAGCTAGTCATTTTGAACAAGAAGAAAGTTTCCTTTGTAAATACTATTTAACTTCGTAAAATTTTGGAGATGGATGTTTTCATTTATTTTAAATGAATTCATCTATCGTAACCGCGATTTTGGTCTTACTTCAACAAACTGGACTACGCGTAGCTCAACAAACCCCTCACTACGGCCAAGACACCTTTAGCCGTCAGCTTTGCTGATCACTCTTCTGAGTCTGGTTGAGTGGTAGTGAGGAATTCCTTCCTGTGCACATTGCACGACGTGCACAACCCTTTTATCCTTCCCCCTTCCGTCTGTTACCTTAGGTCTCCCGGTAACAGGCTTCCCGCACTTATTTATACATATTTATTTGTTTATATGGTAGGTAGGGTATTAGGGAAGTAGGGGTCTGTAGGGACAATCCAGGGTATTAGGGACTGTAGGGAGTAGGGTAAAGAATGTACGTACCTTTTAAATTTAAGTCCCATAAGGACAATCAGTGTTATAGTAGGAAATAGGCCAGGGATTAGGGAAAATTACTGGGAATTCATAGTAGGACGTACATTGTTAATTTCAGTCCTGTAGCGATGAAGTTATCAAATTACGTCAGTAATCGAGTTGTCCTTTGTTTATCCCAGTAGTAACGGATAATCGCAGTAAAGATTTTAATTTGAGTGAAAAGGTACTTTAAACACTTGGTTATCCAAATTCCTCAGAGATAGGATGATCATTTAACAAACAAATTATGTTTTTATAGTAGTTTGCCGAACTATGGAATATAAAAATAATATTTCAATTTAAAGTTCTAGAAAGGAATAACTTTGTTATGAATGTTTACATGTATGGCTTCTTTGAGATACATACATTATTTTTAAAAGTAAATATATCGTAAGATAATTGGTCTAGAAAGTACAGACAAATTTCTGGAAATTCATTCAAAAGTATAGACTTGGCACGAAAGATGCAATTTATTCTAGAAGGTGAAAAGGGCCTAGCATTGATTCTTCCTTCCAAATATGAAGGTAGATTTCACGTGTATTGTTTGCAATTTGTACGAAGTAAAAATGCTTCGTGTTCTGGTTGGCTAAAAGACGGCTTATTGGCTAGAACATACTGTATAGTTGGAATGATACTAGTGAAAAGGATAAATTTAAAGTCCTGAAAACCTCACAAAGAAATTATTACTATTGAGGGAATTCCTAGAAATTATGGATTTCATAAAGTTGATTAAAATAAATAACCAAAATGTGTTGTCTCGAATCAGTCATGCAGGTTTACATATAAATTCCTAAATTTCAGGATAGGTTTAACAATATTGGTGTTTCTTAAGATTTTCCTTTTTGATAAAAGATTCCGTAAACATAGGTTTTCTTGTCTTTTCTTTTACCTATGTAAACGGACAGCCCCTTAGTGAAACGACGGTAGAGTCATTCCTTTGCAAACAGAACATTAATTGTATAAAATTATACAAGTTTGTTTATATATGTGTCATTATAAATTATTGATAGTTCTAGTATGGTATAAAATTCCATACGTGGCTATGTCTAATGTAAAATAGTTAGACTGTCGCTAAACGCTAGAACTAGACTTTTATAACTTAGAAATTAAACATAAGTTCCCACAGGAAGCTAAAATAAAGCTTTGGAAATATTATAAATATTAATAATGGTTTGGATTCAGTCAACAATTTGTTCTGTTCCTAAATAATTCCTCCACAACATCATCTCAGTAAAAGTATCTGATATTACTTAAATTTCTTTGTATGACAAAATAGTTCATTACCAACAAACTGACAAATTAGTTAGACAAATAAACATAAACTAAAGATGGCTGGAAATTCTCTACGAAATGGAATGAGAATTACAAAATTGAGCGTGGATGGGGCTCTTTTTATCTAAACCACCTTAGATGCCTATTACAAATGAAAACATATATCCCAATATTTATTACATAAGTTTTGAGAAACATAAATATTGAAATTTGTTGAAATATTTATCGAATCAGTAATAAAGAGGTGTAACCGTTATCTGTTTGTCAGAACTCATTAAACTAGTATATCTTTAGGATAAACATTTTCTCTAAGTAAAACATAGTATTCAGCATAATGTAATTAGTAGGAAGTAGGAATAGTTTGAATCATCAATCATAGGAGGATCATAGAACTTGGGAGACTGTGGACATGACTTGGGTCATTAAGCCACTAGATTATCACGAGCCAAACGTTTTATTTATTTAATATATTGTTTACCTTCTTCAAAGGTGGTAGAGAGTTCAATGGAAGTGGAAGCGTATTTAGGAGATGTATGTATGTGTGTTGGATTTAGTAGATAGAGTGAATGATTATAGTTGAATATTGTGTATGCAAATATAGTATTGGTTAGTTAAATTGTAGGGTATCGCGCGGATCGATCGTGGGTCGTTTCAAGGTGGATCCTGATATAATGACGATTATTGATTGGATGATATCGAGAGTTGCTGGATTTTATTATAACTAATATCTCCAAATTATGACGATAGGGAATAAAGGTTAACGTGGTTCAAATTAAGATGAGTAATTCGACGAGACGTGAAGGGTAGGTTAGTTGAACAGTTACAGTCTCAGTCACAGTTCAGTTAGGTCAGGTTAGGTTAGGTTCGATTGGGGGGGTGCATTACAATATGGATTGCCGTGACCAGGATAATTGTTTGTTTGTTTGTTCGAGTGCTATTTATTAACATCTTAACGTAAATAATTAAAAATATGAAAATAGCAAATAGAGATAACATATGTCTGTGTCGGTATACGAATTTGGTAGGTTTATCCCTATATTATCGTACATAAGAAGTTTCATATTCCCAAGTGATAGTTGTAGCAGTGAGCCAGTGACTTGATGCTAAGTAACGATTCGTAGATATCGGTTTCGAATAAAGATTGGAACAGGAATATGTTTATACAGTTCTATGTATGTTCGTGATTAAGTAAAATGTCGCTTGATGGTTAGTGGAAGCAACTTAGTTGTATGATCTTCCTTTTGACTTCAGATTATATATTATGATTAAGAATGGTCTCATGGTTTCTGAAAGTCACAGTTTCAAAGGAAAAAGGGGAACGATCAAACTTGATGTAATTATTCGCTTTGGAGTTTGATGTATGGTAAACTAGTTTAGTGATTCACCTGTACCATTCATTGCGTCGGGAAAAAATTTCTTACGCTTGGTGACGTGACTAGTATATACGTATTAGAGCCAAGTTGCATCTTATTGGTGGTAACATATTAGGGGTTCCTTATATGTTTACGGAATCATAAAAGGATTAGATGACTTTCTGACGATGCTGCTAAATTAAGGGAAGGAATCTTTTAGGGACAATTAGTTTATTATTGGTGTTAAGGAATAGTATTATTATAGTTATTTTTAAGCGAGTGGTTTTCCCGGAAGGGGAGCCACAATTTGTTGTTCGTGAAAATGGATTTCGATTCTCCTTGATTGATGATTCATACAGTTAGGGATATATGTCTATTAAACATAAATTTTACCCTTATTTTAGTTTAAAACATGAAGGCAGGATAGTAGCCTTAAACAATTATAGTCTAAGGCAGGGAAAGTTGAGAGATAAATTAGGGAATAAAAGTTTTAGAGTGTAACAGTCTAAGGCAGGGAAAGTTGTGATATGAATGAGGGAATAAAAGTTTTAGAGCTTACACTTTAACGCAGGAGATATATCGAAAAAAAAAAGTTCCGAGGGAATAATAGTTTAAAGCAAGAGGAAAATTCACATTTGAGAATTGAGTATGATCTTCTGAAATAAACATCTCTTAAGTAATCTCTTTTGTCATTACAAACAGAGAATAGTAAATAAGTTAATGTAAGAAACGGTTCTATGGACGTTTCGTGGTAGGCTGCTTGCATGTTGCGACAGTGGTCAGTTATCAGGTTGATACCGTAGTTCGCCTTCTAAACCACAAATGGCGTAACTTTTCACCTTTTATTAGAATTTAAATTGTAAGAGGCATATGTTAAATCGATCTGTAAGGGAAGTACATGTTCAGTAATGTGTAAATTGTGTTCAACAGAGAACTTACACAGATAATATCGAACGTATGTCTTATCTCCACACTAATATTATGAAATAACTTAATGTTTGTCCCGAGCTAGAGGTTCGCGTGGGATGATTTCTGAAGTCGACGCGGACGAAGTCGCGGGGAAAAACCCTAAGGTTTATAAATTTGGGATAAATTCATGATAAATTTGATTGATAGTTGACATGATACTCTCTGTTAGATTGTAGAGGTATACAGTTCTTAAGTCATTTGGGTTATTCCCATTAAATTAGATTGTGTAAACATTAAACCAATTAATAGAGTAGCTGTTGGAAATAATTTAAAGTCTGCGAATTTGTGACTTTAGATTTGCGTGCGTGGCGGAATGTATGGAAGCGTGCTTCCATATAAATAACAAGGTGATAGGTAGATAGTAAGTTAATTTTTAGAAAATAGTAAATTTAATATTGTTTTGAAACCCGAAGGTGTTTTGAAATAATATAGTTCTTGATCAGTACAAATTCAAATGTACATCTTGCCAACTACTTTCATCATCATCCTCAATGATGGGTTTATGAAATTTTGATGTTGTTTGTAATGATTATAGTTTTACACAATATGAGATTACTGATGAACCTTTAATTAAATATTTTTAAGAATTTGATAATAGAAGGATTGTCACGTTGGCAATTATACGTAGTCGTATCAAAAATTAATTAATAAAATATGTTTGAGGGCCTGTCTGCTGAACGAATAGAGATTGACCGTGAATAGTTGAATGTTAGGGTAACGAAATATGAATATGTTATAGATTAAAATGAGTTATTTATTCTCCTTAGTCTGATAACGGGGTGATAGATTATAATGGTAACTTTGTGGAGAAGTGTAAATGGAAAGTCATTATCATTTTAAAACGATTATCTCACTATTCAATAAGATTATAACATATAACATAATAGTATAATATATAGATGTAATAATGTATAACATTAGTTATTCATTAATAAGTTTATTAATTATTGCAGTTTATAAATTATTACAAATTTAATACAATTCATGTCTATATCCGCTCATGCTAATGTAGTGCGTATTTGTTACAAAGCTAGCGAGTGTGAAGCCAATGGTATGAGAAGGCGCGTAAGTTTGTTAACTTTTGGACATTGGACAAGATATGATAGTATGAAGAATGTGTTAGTGGATTTATGAAATTTGTCTGTGAGATTAATTCATTTAGGTATAACAGGAGCTTCGTAATGGCTATGTATCATTAGATGTTGGGCGGCGTTTGTCCATGTAATTTATGAGACACATACTATACAACGGTGTCATCAGGATCTCAGCTCGTTGGTGCTAGGTTACATTTATTGTTGTTCGAAAACGACAACAAGAGCGTGTTTTATACAGGATTCTGGCGATATCATACTCTACTGGCAGGGAACAAATACTTGACCTCTACACTCTACATGCTCCAAAATGGAAACAGGGTGAAGAATGTGTTGTGGACTGTTGATGTGTTCTGAGATATGTACTGATAGGGGTTTTTGTCCATGGGTAATATTTTGACCTGGGAGATCCTTTTGGGGAATGCGTAGAATCACTGATGGAGAAAGATTACTGTGTAGATCCCCAAATCGAAGTTCTTCTAACTGCGGAAATTCACAACTTTCGTTTTCACAGGTTGGGGTATTATCTGACATTGGCTACTGTCTTTCTATGTTTCGGGATAGTGATTTGGCAGCTCACGCATAACTTTATTCTGTGACTACGTTTGGTTCAAATACACACAACAATTCAGATTTATCTGATTCACGATTAGATTAACATGGACAAATGTTTAGATTTTGTATTGAAGCTCGATGTTGATAATTATTAAGTTGGGGTAAATTATTATATCATGTCAAGGGAGAATACGTTGCCATTCTATAATAATTTAAAGGCAGGGATGTAACGGGCCATCGAGCTTGGTTGGTTAATCTCTGTGTCGTTTGGTATTCAGTCCGTAGATTCTTGATGAGAATGAATTGATTATGCATTGGAGGGATAGGGAAAGATAAACTGAGGTTAATTTTTATTAAAAGGAAATATAAACAATAAATAAACAAACTTATATTTGAGAGGAAACATTTCAAATCATAGTGATATTTAATTTAGTGGGAGTCTCAGGTTCGAGTCCGAGAGCGCACCTTTTCTTGTAAAGAATTAACCTTGTGTCTATGATAAAGGCGAATGTGTGATAAAAATATATTATGTCGAACGATCAAACAATTCGATGTCAATAGAACTCATATATAGAGCGTCTAGAATATTTTGAGTCAACGGTAGAATAGCGAGTGTCTAAATTGCCTTTAAATCGATGGTCGAATATAAACCTTGAGGGTACTTGAAAAATCTATTGTCAATCTATATAAAAAATATTGCGGGTAGCGTTTGTAGACTTCCGTGAAATTCCATACGAAAATAAACCTTAAACGTATTAAGAAAAGTATTATGATTGAATGCGTTGTGACTAATGAGCTCGGTTACCTGCAGTCGCACCGTGGACGGCCGAGGTAACACGTCATAAATGGTATATGTCAATGTCTGCGTTAAATAAGATGGGCTTTAAGTGTATTAGGAAAGATGATACTTTTGAATGCGCTCGTGACAAATACGTCAGGGTGGAAACGAGGTTTCAGGCGAGGAAGCGGGGGCGGAAAACTGGGGATATAAACGCAAGCGCGGCCGGCGTACGGGACTACGCGTCGCTCAGTCCAGCTAGCTAGTCATTTTGAACAAGAAGAAAGTTTCCTTTGTAAATACTATTTAACTTCGTAAAATTTTGGAGATGGATGTTTTCATTTATTTTAAATGAATTCATCTATCGTAACCGCGATTTTGGTCTTACTTCAACAAACTGGACTACGCGTAGCTCAACAAACCCCTCACTACGGCCAAGACACCTTTAGCCGTCAGCTTTGCTGATCACTCTTCTGAGTCTGGTTGAGTGGTAGTGAGGAATTCCTTCCTGTGCACATTGCACGACGTGCACAACCCTTTTATCCTTCCCCCTTCCGTCTGTTACCTTAGGTCTCCCGGTAACAGGCTTCCCGCACTTATTTATACATATTTATTTGTTTATATGGTAGGTAGGGTATTAGGGAAGTAGGGGTCTGTAGGGACAATCCAGGGTATTAGGGACTGTAGGGAGTAGGGTAAAGAATGTACGTACCTTTTAAATTTAAGTCCCATAAGGACAATCAGTGTTATAGTAGGAAATAGGCCAGGGATTAGGGAAAATTACTGGGAATTCATAGTAGGACGTACATTGTTAATTTCAGTCCTGTAGCGATGAAGTTATCAAATTACGTCAGTAATCGAGTTGTCCTTTGTTTATCCCAGTAGTAACGGATAATCGCAGTAAAGATTTTAATTTGAGTGAAAAGGTACTTTAAACACTTGGTTATCCAAATTCCTCAGAGATAGGATGATCATTTAACAAACAAATTATGTTTTTATAGTAGTTTGCCGAACTATGGAATATAAAAATAATATTTCAATTTAAAGTTCTAGAAAGGAATAACTTTGTTATGAATGTTTACATGTATGGCTTCTTTGAGATACATACATTATTTTTAAAAGTAAATATATCGTAAGATAATTGGTCTAGAAAGTACAGACAAATTTCTGGAAATTCATTCAAAAGTATAGACTTGGCACGAAAGATGCAATTTATTCTAGAAGGTGAAAAGGGCCTAGCATTGATTCTTCCTTCCAAATATGAAGGTAGATTTCACGTGTATTGTTTGCAATTTGTACGAAGTAAAAATGCTTCGTGTTCTGGTTGGCTAAAAGACGGCTTATTGGCTAGAACATACTGTATAGTTGGAATGATACTAGTGAAAAGGATAAATTTAAAGTCCTGAAAACCTCACAAAGAAATTATTACTATTGAGGGAATTCCTAGAAATTATGGATTTCATAAAGTTGATTAAAATAAATAACCAAAATGTGTTGTCTCGAATCAGTCATGCAGGTTTACATATAAATTCCTAAATTTCAGGATAGGTTTAACAATATTGGTGTTTCTTAAGATTTTCCTTTTTGATAAAAGATTCCGTAAACATAGGTTTTCTTGTCGTTTCTTTTACCTATGTAAACGGACAGCCCCTTAGTGAAACGACGGTAGAGTCATTCCTTTGCAAACAGAACATTAATTGTATAAAATTATACAAGTTTGTTTATATATGTGTCATTATAAATTATTGATAGTTCTAGTATGGTATAAAATTCCATACGTGGCTATGTCTAATGTAAAATAGTTAGACTGTCGCTAAACGCTAGAACTAGACTTTTATAACTTAGAAATTAAACATAAGTTCCCACAGGAAGCTAAAATAAAGCTTTGGAAATATTATAAATATTAATAATGGTTTGGATTCAGTCAACAATTTGTTCTGTTCCTAAATAATTCCTCCACAACATCATCTCAGTAAAAGTATCTGATATTACTTAAATTTCTTTGTATGACAAAATAGTTCATTACCAACAAACTGACAAATTAGTTAGACAAATAAACATAAACTAAAGATGGCTGGAAATTCTCTACGAAATGGAATGAGAATTACAAAATTGAGCGTGGATGGGGCTCTTTTTATCTAAACCACCTTAGATGCCTATTACAAATGAAAACATATATCCCAATATTTATTACATAAGTTTTGAGAAACATAAATATTGAAATTTGTTGAAATATTTATCGAATCAGTAATAAAGAGGTGTAACCGTTATCTGTTTGTCAGAACTCATTAAACTAGTATATCTTTAGGATAAACATTTTCTCTAAGTAAAACATAGTATTCAGCATAATGTAATTAGTAGGAAGTAGGAATAGTTTGAATCATCAATCATAGGAGGATCATAGAACTTGGGAGACTGTGGACATGACTTGGGTCATTAAGCCACTAGATTATCACGAGCCAAACGTTTTATTTATTTAATATATTGTTTACCTTCTTCAAAGGTGGTAGAGAGTTCAATGGAAGTGGAAGCGTATTTAGGAGATGTATGTATGTGTGTTGGATTTAGTAGATAGAGTGAATGATTATAGTTGAATATTGTGTATGCAAATATAGTATTGGTTAGTTAAATTGTAGGGTATCGCGCGGATCGATCGTGGGTCGTTTCAAGGTGGATCCTGATATAATGACGATTATTGATTGGATGATATCGAGAGTTGCTGGATTTTATTATAACTAATATCTCCAAATTATGACGATAGGGAATAAAGGTTAACGTGGTTCAAATTAAGATGAGTAATTCGACGAGACGTGAAGGGTAGGTTAGTTGAACAGTTACAGTCTCAGTCACAGTTCAGTTCAGTCGTAGGCTAGGTCAGGTTAGTTTGGGGGGGGGGGGGGGGGGGGGGGGATTACAAGGTTCAGTATGAACTTTAAACTATGGTAAAATTTTGAAAGGGACGAATTACGCTTGAGATAATCAAATTCAATAGCAATCAAAACTGTAAAGGAGAAAGGTTTACCAAGATTGTTAAATAAAGGTCAATCTCGATACTTGTAATTTGAAGTTTTAATGGGTAAAGGATCGTGCGAGACCTAGAAAGATACATAAAAGTGTTAATAAATATAACTTACTCATCGATTAACTACTGATATAAATTTTACACTTATAAATGGATAACTTGTCATTATTCATGTCATCAATTGGATTAGTCCAATGTTGGACATGACACTAAAATGTAACATATGTTTATATTGTTATTATTGTGTGAGCAAATTGAAGAGAAAACAACAACAACAGGGACTACGCTGTTCTCAGCTGCAAAAGCAAGTGAAGTGAAGTATATTATTTGGTAATTTTTAAATATTTAATTTAACACGTTCACAGTCCACGTGCCCGCTACTTCATCCATGGATGACCACATTTATTGACCTTGGAAAATCTAATTTATTTAAAAACGAACTACTATAAAAAATAGTTGCGATCTTTGTTAGGAATAACAATATCCACAATGATAATTCTGTGCCTCCAATCTGGGGTCACGATATTTTACGTAAGTCCTTGTCTAAACTTGGCTGAAAAAATGAACTTCAGAGATTGTCAAATCATTTTTATGGCAAAAGTGTGCGTTTGCAACCCACTGGCACTATTCGACTTCGAAAACCATTGCATTTCGTGAAATTCAAATCTAAATTTACCATCGAAAGAGCATCCTTAAAACTTGTGTGTGAATCCTATTGTTTTGTTTCACTCTTACCCTTCCTAATAGCTATAAGGATGGTGGAAGCAATCCCATGCTTAAACCAACTCTGTTGCACAATATTTAAGATCCTGTTTTATACGATAAAAAAAAGCTTCATGCATTTTGTATCCCTCTCCAGAATCGGTAAGGGTACCACCAAGGGTTCAACAGCCACATACCCGAGCAATATGAAGCTTTGTATTTCTAAGCAGAACACTGCAAATGTGAATGTAATGTAAATTCCCTCACAACGACTGCATTTGCGAGTAGAATAAGCTGTACCTAACTGTCGGCTTCTATTGCTGAAAGCACAGCGATGGGTGGGGAAAAGAGACACAATGATCGTACTACGTGTGTCTCGAATGAAACTCACTTAATTCGTAACTCGAATAAAATTAACCAAAAAAAGCTGAAATAATAAAAAACATGTATTCAGTACCACATTTAAGAATAATTACAATTACTTAGAACTGATATGGCACTGAAACGGTTGCCACTCAACTTGTTCGCTGTGACGCAAAAAAGCCAGAAGAGTGTAGCAGATAGCAAGAGATCGTCACAGAGGTTAAATATAAAAACAATTTATGTTCTGAGTGACAGATAATATCAATCCCGTTAATTGATTCTCACCCACTTCGCTTAAGTGATTGTAATAAAACTTATATTCAATTTTCATGGGCAAAATAAGTGTAAGTTGGCTCCTAAGCAGTCTTTGGAAGCATTAGCTTCCATCATATATTAAGCATCACCATTTCGACATCAAAATGTTGATTTTGAATTCAAAAACAAAATGTATACATTAAATAAAATTTTATCTACCGGACATATGTCTCTCTATATTTGAAAACATTATTTGAGAACATGAGAATAATTATTGAAGTGGATACCTTCGAAAGTCAATAGTTCTGAAGCTGGGCTAGGGGTTTCAGCTGACACACGCACCAAACGACACATACCTTGACCAATGTTTCACAGCGCCGGCTCTGTTCCATAATCAAAATCGTTCCAAATACTCGTAGCTCACAGATACTTCTCTAGTAGGTCACAAATATTTCGCCCCAGCTGAGTTACCACAAAGTTAGTCCGCAATCAACTCCACCGTTTTTAATATGAACAAGTTGGAGTGTCCAAGACCAAACAACATACGTCACACACTGTCGAAATCGAATGCTCGTGGCACTTCAAGCGAATAAAAAATAGAGCTCCAGGAGTTGAATCGTATGTGACGATACTATGTCACACGAGCAAATCAAAAATAGAGCTCGGTTGCCACAAGCACCGTCTAGTGGTGGAGTGCGAAACCCAGCCGAAATAATTAGAATTTTTGCTTGCCTGTAGTATGCCTGTATGTTTATACGATTTAGTGCATTTTTCATCTTGATACGCCGCAAAGAAAACCAGTTATTAAGAACTAGGCATGTCAGCTCTTCGAGATATACCAAGCTCTATGCGAACCAAGACGCAGGAAAAAGCTAGTTATTGAATAAATCATTGGAATTATCTTGAGATCAAGTCATTCATGAGCACATTAGATTAGTTCGAACCATAGTAAGAGCTCCCCATTCGTTTCTCGTGGCGGCTCACATAAATATCCCGTTCTAAAATGCACCCCTACTCGTGGTAGTCTACAAAACGCCTAAAGGGTGTTGCTGATTTGAAATTTCATCAGGTACACACTACGATTGCGGATCACGAAGTGCCTTTACGTCTCCTTGCGCCTTATGTAAATGACACTGGCTAAGGTGACTCGCAGCTCAAACAATGTGCCCTAACCTCAATTTTTGACTTTCCCCTTTATTTCATGCAAAGAATTTTTTTGAATATAATACTTATCGAGAGAGCATTGGAGTAATTTATATATAAAAACTTTGATCAATCGTGCGTCAGATGTTTATCCGGGCATGACACACGACGCTACCCGATTCTGAGTCACTCGTGTTATGTATGACCAACTGCTAACAAGTTTAGGATCAATATTTAGTTTGCTTTGTCCAATCTAGCACTAATGTCGAATGTTTTTTATTTCATAGCCGAATTCCTATTGAAGAAAGTGTGTGCGTTTGGGAGGTGTCCACTACAAATGTTGGGAACATTTTCCTAGGCCAATGATGTCAAAGTATTATACTCAACAAGGTTAATACTGACATGGTTCTCAAATGTTGCTACTATTAACTATATGTGTCTGTCTTCCTATTCATTGATTTTTCAGAATTAAATGTCGGAACAGGTCTGGATGAAATATGGATTTCAAAGTTGATCCGGACTGACACGTCACCAATCGAGAACTCTTACTTCCCATTGGTTATTAGTTCCTCGAACGATGTCGCTTTCCTGTTGCCACTTTAGCCAATTAGTTCGTTGTCGAGTAACATTGAACTTGTAAAGGACCATGTCCCTAAGCCATCACTGGCAACATGCACGAAATACTGTTTGTCTTTACACGCGTACGACGTCAAAAATGAAGTGTCTGTCTCATTTCGAATAAAACGTTTTGATTTGATTTTGAAATAATGTTATTTGTAGGCTTGAAACACCAACTAACGACATAATGACCTCACTACGGTCATTACACATACTAAACTATTCCTAAAGAAAATCATAAAGTAATTACAAAGTAAGAAACGAAACCACGAAGACAAACAGTGATTCAATTAAGCGTCGTTCAAAAGGCACCGACCGTCCAATTAGTGGCAGTTAGGGAACTAACAAACTGGTTTCTTTGCCACCTGGGGACGTTCCGTCTCCTTCGGTGCCTTGTTCCATCGGCGATCAAATAATTCCTGTTCCTTGTACATTTTATTGTACATATTTTAACGTTGGCACGTCTATGGTTTTTCGTTTTGCATTAGGGATCATTTCGTGATAAGCATCTTACGCACCAGCGCCATCTGTTGGTGCATACGTATTACATACCCATCGTAGATAACAAAGGTAGTACTAATCACAGTTGAGCGCGATTCCCTACCGCTGACGTCACGTTGCTCCGCCGCCCCCGACGCATGTCGCCCCTAGGGAGGGTCGTGAACGAACTTGTCAGACTATATCGAAATGTGTCAGTAGTATGTTTATGTATAAAGAATGTAATTTAATGAGGGAACTTTATAAATAATATATTATGACGCATGTAAATGGCGTGAAAAGAGTGACGTCATCTTAGTTTTGTAGCTGAAAATGGTTGAATTCAAGTGACTTTAGATAATAAAAGAGTACATACAAAGTCGAAAGGTGAGAAGATGTGAGTTTATTTTATGACCTAGTGAATGTGGAAACGTTTGCGGCGAACAACTTTGTTTTGAGGTTTTAAGGTGTATTAAAATTTTAATTCAAGATAAGAATAGTAAACCAAGAAATAATAGTTATGTTTTTACGAGATGCTGTAAAGAAGCGAATAAACTAAATCTGTGTATAAAGCGAAAACAGCCAAAGTGTCTTTATTCGTAGCAATTTGTTATTTGTAGCTATCTAGGTACGGGTTTATACATCAAAAAATAATCATATGAATGGGGTATGAAAAAAATTATGGGAATTCTTGATTCAAAAATAATGAAGTCTATATGATCCAAAAAAAATGGATTAATTGTAGTTTGAGTTCGAATTTTTTCTTATATCTAAATAATAAAAACTTACATTCGTGAGCTGATGTATAGAGCAGTTCGTGACTCTTTCGCGTGTCTATGTATTTCGTTAATTGATCCCTCCGTCTTCAAACCATCGCCAATATCATTATCACCCGTAAATATAACATATAGTATCTTGAACTTCTATTTATTATGTTTTGAAATTCAGTGTCCTATGTTTGCTACTTACAATAAATCTGGGACACTGTAATCTCAAGAAATCAGAAAATAAGTGAAGTCTGATCCCAGCACGTATGACCCCTGTCATAGTAGTAGCCTTGTTTGTAGTCTTAATGACCAATCATGTGGGTCAATCAACATCGTAGCAATAACGTAGAATATGCAAAACAAAGTGTCTCGTTTTGTAAATTTTCATCGAAAACATAATTTTTTAATGCAACGTATAATTGAAATAGAAAGTATTATATTACAATAATTATTTGAAAATTAGCCCCCAGCCCAATCCCCTAGAAGAAGCCCTTTGTTAGGCTCTGGTTGGACTGTGGATTTATACTGTAGATGATGACTTAATACTAAGACATAAAAGTCAAGCGTTGGTAATAAACAATCTATTTGATACCATTCAGTAATTTACGCTTACAGAAAAATTCCAATGAGATCGAGAAAGTACCCAGTACCAAACGGAATCCATTTCCTATGAGGAAAAGTTGCTGAGTAGGATCGAGTGGGCTGAGTACCTCCTCGAAAGTTTCACTAAAAGCAAGCAAACCCAGCGCACATACATTAGAAATTAGAATGTCCCATCTAAGCTAGAGTTGTCACTTGAAATCTTGTCACGTTCGCGTCATAGCTCTTTACGTTCGAAAATCCTTTAGAAGCCCCAGACTTTACACTGGTTTTAAATCGAGTGGAGGGTTCGCAAATTAAGTAATAGTTACGACTAAGTTACGACTATGAAATAGTTAGCGTTCAGGTGCGGTCCTAGACCTGAATTTTAGAGGCAGTCGCTATGAAAATTTAATCGTTTCAAAGAGATTAATGAGGACTAAAGGATATGTCACTGCCAGATGTTGGCTAAACTAAAATACCCTAAAGCAGGGCCACTGACCAGACTTTACTCATTCAATGAGAATTATACACTTTTATGCCGATGAATCGAGAACAATCTAAATCTGAAGAATGGGTTTAACGATCCAGCGCGGGAATGTCGCCAGCGTTCTGGGCACCGTTCCCCGAGGAGTTGATCTGGAGAATGTATTCTATCTCTGATAAGTTAGATAACATTCTCTAGTTTAATTAGTTAAAACCCTTTTTTAAAGGACATTGTGTTTTGTTTTACTATTTCAAATTAAAAATAAAAATTAATGCACTTAGGTTAACAAAGAAATATATCTAAATATTATCACATTTTTGTTACAGTTCAAAATTTTTGTTTTATAAGCAGATATATTTCATTATAAAAATCATAATCAGTACCCAACAGAGATTGACATTGGTTTTTCTTTTCTTTTAAAAAAGGAATAAAAGTCGAGTAAAGCCCAGGTTTTCTGAAGGTGTCTTACTTAAAAAATTTCAAGACAAGTTTACAGGTTACGAGATAAGGCACTAAATGATTACAAAAATCTTTTTATTACAATGAACATCAGTTACATAAACTGTAGGCTGGTAGGTTTGACTTTCCGACTGAGTAAAAGAGGGAAAAAATGAAGGTGCTTCTCTATTCTTAAAATATAATTTTTATGCACACCTTACAAGTAGTTGGTTCGTGATGTATGTTTCTTAGGGACATTGGTGTAAACAAAGACAGGGCAGACCTCATCATCATCATCATCAGCCGGGAAACGTCCACTGCTGGACATAGTCCTCCCTCATGGTACGCCACATCGACCGGTCCCGAGCCACCTGCATCCAGCGACTTCCCGCGACTCTAACCAGGTCGTCGGTCCATCTAGTAGGGGGACGGCCTGGTAGACGTTTCCCGGTACGTGGTCGCCACTCGAGAACCTTTACTCCCCACCGGTTATCGGTTCTTCGAGCGATGTGGCCTGCCCATTGCCACTTCAGCTCACTGACTCGTAGAGCTATGTCGGTGACCTTCGTTCGTCTACGGATTTCCTCATTCCGGACCTTATCACGTAGAGAAATTCCGAGCATAGCTCGTTCCATTGCTCGCTGAGTGACTTTGAGCTTATTTATTCGGCCTACAGTAAAAGACCACGTTTCGGTTCCGTATGTCATCACTGGCAACACGCACTGATCAAAGACTTTTGTCTTTAGACGCTGAGGTATTTTGGACGAGAAGATATGCCGTAATTTCCCGAACGCTGCCCAGCCGAGTTGGATTCTTCGGTTGACCTCTTTGTCGAAGTTAAAAAAAATAAATAAAAAAAATAAAATTAGGTTTATTCATCAATCAAGTATAAATAATTAATTTACAAATCAACCTGGTATGAAAATGATGAAAAGGCAGATAGCTCAGCATTGTGTCTCTGTGGTGGAGCACCGCAGAGACGCTGTTATTCTGCTAGTGCCTGTGTTGGACCTACCTAGTTGAACGATCTGTCCCAGGTATACATACTCGTCTACAACTTCGATTGTAGTGTTCCCAACCACTACCGGCATAGGTGCAACATGGACATTTGACATGATTCAACATCAACGGCGACTACATCACTCACCTTCGATTTGCCGATGACATAGTCATAACGGCAGAATCCTTGGAGGATCTGAACGTAATGCTCAATGACCTCAACAGAGTTTACCAACAGGTAGGTTTAAAAATGAACATGGACAAGACGAGGGCAGACCTATCTAGATTTAATTAGTGAAGAACTGATCCTTACAAACTGGATCACTACCTCCTCCACCATGGTAGCAAATAAGATTTTTTTGTCATCAGTATTGGCAACTGGGATATGACTCTGGTTGAAGTGTGAGAACTGTTGCTATGGGTAGCAAATTGTACCGAGATATGAAATTGGTTTTTAAATCTTTAGGCAGATCTAAGGGTAAGGACACCTGCCCAAGCCAAAACCTTTAAATTAAATATTTGTATTTTAGGTTCCATGGATATAAAAAGAATTCCCAACCTATCTCCCTAATTCGCCTCTGCTTACTAAGTTAGGACTAAGTGAATATTCAGAACTCTATTTTACTCGTCTCAGCGCAAATTACAGAATGACTGAGAGGTTGTCGACCGAGTCTAGTCAAATTGAATACTCAGTATTTCGAGTGGAATTTCTTCAGGAATTAGGGTTCAGGTGATAGTGAAAGCTAGCTCAATGCTGTACGAATGACTTACTTTCCCTTTCGTATCTCTAGCATGAAAGTGTTTTCGTTATTTTTAGCTGGCATCAAATCCTGCTAGGTTTACAGACCTTTCAATGGAAACTGATTATGTGATTATATCTCATTTGTGATTGTAAACTATGCTCTGTAATCCCTCACATTACAATTCATGAATGGGATAATGATAATTGTAATGATTCACGTAAATTGTATATCACTTCTAAGAAATATCAAATTTGCCGCCTCTTGATACTTCCACAGATAGCCTTATTGAATTTGTTAAGAGGAGGTACCAGTAACATTGTCCTGTGCTTTATCATCTTTTATTGAATCTACACGTATGAAATTTGGGCAATAAAAACAAAAGGGTTTTAACGAGTGAACCTTAGAAAGAAAATATGATTGGTGCAAATTTTCTCGATAACTTGTTTCAAACCACATATCCTAAGACACTTTTTTTCGTCACATCACCGTACTATAAAGAGATGTGTAGGTAAACTCAGTACCTATTAAAAATCAGAATGGTTTTCTCCAACACGAGACTGGTTTTTTATATATATATTGTATTCACTATTTATGTTTTGTGTAATCGCAGTGAGAACGGATGAAGAGCTATCACATATGTGGATTACGGTTGGATATTTCGGAGTCGTACCTCGTCTTAACATCCAAAGCGCCGTGGGTGAGAGCCTGGCGACCTGTGACAGGGTCACATCTATTTCAGGCACCAGTCTCTCACAGATAGTATTATCACTATGACAACAAACGAAATGTATTATCACAATAAGAGCTTTATGTCTACAGCAGTAAACAAATTTACTTATTTATTACTTCTGCTACACAAGATAAATCCAATCCCAAAGCTCATATGTCTTACAGTCGATGAAACTCACAAAGTTATAAACAAACTTGAACTCTAGGAAGCCGGCGGTAAATCTTAACAAACGCCCATTATCTGTTACCAAAGCACAAGTCTCCAGGCCGTAAATAAAAAATAAATCGATACCATAAACAAAGAGGCCAGGAATTCCGGCGTTACGCTCGGAAACAGTAACAAATGCTAAGCGTTGACCGTTAACGGGTGCTGGGCAAGATTTATACGGTCGCCGGCCACTGCCGGTGATGGATGTGTGTACATACGTCGTTGTAATACGCGTGCGGACGGACGATACGACGAAAATATTATGGGGTTAACTCGTTCTGGGATAATGTCGGCCTAATAGGGACGTTCATCTACTAAGATTAAATTATGAAGGAGGACAGAGCTCATTCATTTTTTACATGAGTACCTGTTAATTTACACATTAACAATAATAGTCTTATATATATGCGGTAACAATCGTAGAGCGTCAGTCTTTGAACCATCGAGGTGTGAGTTCGAATCTGGCTCGTAACAATGATTTACAATTTGTTATTTTGAATTTGTGTTATCAATGAAATCATTAACATTGGCTTTTTGGTGGAGGGAAACATCGTGAGGACACCAGCACACTCCTGAGAAGAAATTCAAAGGTGTGTGTGAAGTTTACCAATGCCAATGCACACTCTGGAGGAGAGGCGGCCTGAGCATCTGAAGTGGGGAAATGTATTGGCTCTTGAGATGATGATTTTAATGTGATGTAGTGAAATAATTTTAATTTATTTTTATTAGTTGTTGTTATAGTGTCAACAGAAATACACATTCTGTTAAAATTTTAACTGTCTACCGAGCTACGGCCCGTTGACAGACAGACGGACGGATAGCGAAGATTCGGATACGAAATATATAAAAAAGATGTTTGTATATACTCTTTGGACTATCTTCTAGTAATCTTCATTGGTCTGCGTAGTTTCATCAAAGGTATCCATGTGGAAATTCCATTAGAACAGCGCCTGGCTAAACCTAATATATGCTACGAAGCTAAATCAAAAGATTTTTGTGTGGAATGAAGCAATTTGTTTGTTTGACTCTACTGAGTCTACCTACACCCAAATGTTAAAGAAACTTAATAAATATGTAGGTTAGATATGTAATATTAATGTTTTGTGTCTGAAAACATTTTTTGATGTTTTCAAACGCATTCGTTTCTTAAAAATTTGAAAAATGGTTGTTGCTTTGCATTTTTATTAGCTCGTTAATAATACTGATATGTGTGTTTTTGTGTTACAGTGGTGTGATTTATTAAAAAAAGGGTCGCAGACCCTAATCATAATAAGTTACGCAAAGTTGTAAGGTGACGATTGAGGGAAATTGAGGGGAAAAAAAGGGAATATATATAGGCTAGTTGTTTGTTAAATTGGTATTCAATGATAAAAACCGAAATTTATGTGGACCATAACAATCGTCATATTGATTTTCTAAATATATATATATTCGTAGGCTATATATATATATATATTATCTAAGTTTCAAACGCCGATATTTAGATTCGGTCTAAAAATAGCTAAAGTAAAAATCTTTGTTTGTATGAAGCTTTTACGTAATACGACACATTACAACACAATGCATATGTACATCAATAATGTACTATTTGTAATTGTACGCAATGTATATGTATTAATTGTATTTTTGTATTGTGTTGTGTGTGTTTTAGTTAAATAAATATTTTTCTGTTCTGTTCTGTAATACGCATGATTGCAATACGATATAACACGTCACTAACAAAACCTGACTGCAAATAACAGAAAAAAAAAGAGTGAAGCATCAGGTTTAATCAGGACAGTGATCACTTTGCAGGAATTAGCAAGCCGCTTCGTTTCGGATGCTAAGCACAAGGGATATGAAAATTATATCACTGCGCTCCGCTAGGCATCTGAACAACACTAAAGTAAGATTTATTCGTTCGTAGGCTGACGTGCCCGCGGTTTGTCCCTCAATGATGTATCGGTAGCGATCGTATTGCGGTTAGGACGGTTCAGCCGAAAGCTTGTTTACGGAAATGAACGATAAACATAGATTTCAGGGGAAAATACGACAACGTGCAGCCAGGAGAAGCGATAAAAATCGACACAATTGGGGCGATAAAAAATCGAATCGATTTAATGAAATTGTAAGTACAATTTAAATTGTATTATAAATTTTTATGGCTTTCATGAAAACTTAATTGATCACATCTGCGCTAGATAATAAATCATCGGTGGCATAACTGTAAAAACTATTTGAACTTTACTCACACGCGTGCCCAGATAGCATATAAATACTTTTACGTTATCTTTTCAACCGACTTCAAAAACGGAGGAGGTTTTCAATTCGACGCGTATGTCTTTTTTGTATGAATTGAACGCGATAACTCCGCCAATAGTGAACCGATTTAGCTAATTCTTTTTTTCTTTGCTAGAGCATACTTCAGAGGTGGTCCAATATAAATTTTATAGAAAATGATTGATCGCTCTTTGAGAAAATCAACCAATTTTTAAGGCAATTGAAGTTAATTTTCAGTTCTTTTTGAACGCGTTAATTATCTTATCTTAACACAATAATACTAACTTATTTTCTTCATACTTTTCTGAAATTTTTTATGTACATAATAGTAAAAAACGAATGGATATTGTAAAATGACTCGAAAGTGTTGCCCAAATTGTAACCAGTAATAACGGATTAACGTGACTAACGAAACACGGAATCATCTTACTGTTCAGACAGTCGGGTGATACAGCCTGCAATGTTCTAACTAAACTTGGGAATAACAAAAAAATTAACTATACACTCATATATATCCTTGGTTGTTTTCAAATTCGCACGAATTTTTCATAATAAATATCACTTTCAGTAAAATTAAATCTTTGAAAGGCTCTTAAAACTAAGCTCATAAAACAACTTTCTAGTGAAATTAAATCTTGCCTCTTAAGTATCTTAAAATTTACTATCGGCCAGTGCACCAAGTCTACAGAATACCTCGTGGCAGAATGTTAATCATCGTTTTATATCGCAGTTATGGCTAAAAACTGAATCCAGTTACTGAGAAGGAAACTTTTGAAATAGATTGCAATCAGAACTTTAAAACCTATTTTATAACTAGATTATTTAACATGCATTTTATTTGTCACACTTCATTGCTTATTTAAAAATGCCATTCCATATGGGAGACAAGGTGAACCAAATATTCCCAAAGAGTACCCTTAACGAACGTAAGAACGTGGGCAAAAAATAATAAGCATCACAGTGAATATTTGAAAACAGAAAAAATGATTACAAAGGAAAATGAAACAAGGTATGCTTTCCCATATATAATTGATTGCATCTGAGTACAATACATCTTTTCTTAAGCAAGATTTACCGCATTTCCCAGTGTTACCCGTTCCCCCACAGTTGATCCGTTTTACTAAACTTTTGTAAAAACCCACTGATAGGATCAAACTGTCACATTGTGTTTGTGCTCTCTAATCCTAAGCTAAGGGATGCTTTCTATGCCGCTGTCGTATAGCTGTAGGAGAAAAATAATATTGCGCGTTTTATTATTGAAAGAAGAACGAATTAAAGCATTCATTTCCAGTACAGCCTGCGTAGATAGCCTACTTAATCTTTATTAAATATTTATTCATTGTTCGTAGTAGTTAATTTTATCGTTATTTTTTCTAGGCCGTAGCTACCTGCAATTGCGGTTGCAAATAATTTATCGGTGACCAATAAAATAAATAAATACGTTATACGCACTTTCTGTTTCAAATTTTCTATCTGGTCTTTGCACAGATTGTACTAAACATCCGTCAGATTTCCCGTGTAGCTCTAAGCTTTAGAATACAGGAGAATAGCATGTCATGTCAAGGCGATTAAGGAAATTGACGGGACCAGGTATGAATCGTCATCTTACTACAAATAAAAATTGTATTGAACTTAGCTGTCAGTTGTCATAAAAAATATGAAAAGTGTGGTTACAAAAAAATATAGCAGTAAAAGTTTCGGGTCGGCAGAAACCGTTTACGCGTTTGTAACTAAAGTTGGTAAGACATGATTCTACACAAGTTCTACATGAGTGACCTCTGTATTCATTCCAGCTGACTAATGTTGGATTGATACAGATATCATGCCATATGATAAAGCTGGTGTCGTCATGTAGCGGCCGCAATACAGCGGCGAATGACGTCACTGGAGCGAGGGCTATGTACACAAAATGTTGCGGTTTCCCAAAGAGCGGTAAGTGAATGTCTTCTTCTAACTGTCATATTACAATTAATGTCAAGGGCAAGCAATGAAATTAATTTCATTTAGTTATCATACTACTACACATTTTAGTACATTTTTGGTGCTGCAAATAGATTAGATTATTTATTTCATACTACCAATTTCAAAATTACAAAAAATATATAAAAATGACAGAGTGTACAATGCTCGTCAAGAATATTGAAAATGACAAAAATTATATAAAATAAATGTCAAACAGTGTCAAACAATGTCAAAATAAAATAATAAAATAAATCTATAATATATGGTGTTTATTTCTCAGTGCAGCCCAGGGGTATTTTTTTGATCATTTTGATGTATAAAAGCTTTTTAAAAATTAATTTCAACGGAATTGTACCAGTTTTACTAGCCACCACAATATTGTTTAATTTCACCAGGTAAGAAAAATATACTGTAAATACGTATGTCCCCGCCCTTAATGCCTGCCTTAGAGGATTTTCATTCATGCGTTATAGTCTAACCTTTGCAACTTTTAATTGGAAAACAGAACGGTATTAGTCGCAAGGTTTATATGTAATTTAGTTCGGGTACTAAGCTCTTTTCTAATTAATTCTGAAGATCGAGATTGTCCTAATGCGTGTTCGGCTTTGTAAAAGGTATTTATTCTCAAGCTCTCAACCTTGATATTATTTTGATGTCATATCTCTTTACATAAATTTTTTAAATCGGTAGAAATTGTGATTCCATTGTAAGTACATGTAATTAAATTTAAACCATTTTATCTTTTTATTATCTTATTTTATTTTTTTAAACCATTTAAATTCTCTTAACAATTACTAATTGAAAGTCTGATTGGAAATCAATGAGGGATGACGTCCTTTTTGCAGCTGATGTTGTCTCTTTAACCATAGCAGTTTCGATACCTTCAACTCTCTCTATCACAAAATTCAGATCATTCTTGACAGATTAAGGAAAGACCAACAAAAACACTATAAATTTTGAATATTATTTCCCCAAAGATAGAGGACATTTTCTAATCGACGGATATACTAATTACGAAGCTGCACTTTGGCGCACTATCTTTGGCAAATAGAACCGCCAAACTGCAGACTCATTTGCAGCGCCTGGACCGATAGAAGCGCAGCATTGCCTTAATACCTGCTCGACTACCAAACTGTTTTCCAATAATTAATGCGCAGCCTAACCAATACCTGTTCACATACCTATCTATAATACTTATATGTGGGATGCTTGATTAACAAACCGCTAGTTTGGTACGCAAATAGTTGGGAATTGAAACGCGTTCGTGGTGTAAAACTCGATCATTAGTCATGGATGCTTTTACTGGATTATCGTTTGCGATCCCGCGCCATGTTTCGCTCGCTCAGCAATCGGTAGGGTGACCCTAAAATGTGCATTTTACTCGTAATATACATCATAATATATGTATATTATAATTTATCCTTTTTTATTAGTTCAGCGTAATTTTTTAGCTACCCACAAGCCTACACCATCTGCCCGCTGAGCTAGCCGATCTTTACTTCGGTAGCGCGACCATTTGGAGCTGATCGACGGTCTCGGCACACTCTGGACGCACCTAGCTCAAGATATGTGGAAAAAGAGGGTTTTTTTCTTCTGGTTTTTAATTTAATTTAATGTAACTTTATTGTAGACCGAATACATGATACAAATAGAACATTAAACTTAAATGAACTACACATTTGAATTTATTTCCCTAGCTTTTTTACAATTAGCGTTTTCAGATTAATAGCTAAAGGTTAACTTAAAAGCTGAAGGTAAATCATCGACCATAATAGCGTAATTATATTTACACCTTGTTTATACCCAATCTTCAATCACTCAACAACAATCACAAATCACGCTATAGATTATGGCTAAATAGGATTTCAGCAACTTAATATTTCTTTTACCACCATTGTACAAAAGCCCTATTTTACGCAAAGAAAAAGATTTTTTATTTTTTCGATTACACCGTAGCATCAAAATAGCTAAAAAATCTAGTGAAGCAAAAAAGGCACAGTTTTTGCTTCTAGTCTTATAATAATGACATTGTATGCAGATAAATAACAAGTTTTACACTAGTCAAAAAACTTAGTAATGAACTACTGCCAATTTTTTAAATCCATTATTTTATTTTGGTCAATTTCACAATTCTGTTTTCAATTGATGGAACCAACAGTTCATAAGACTTTAAGTGTAAATTGTAGGGATGGGGCTGGCCGATTAACACTCTCTTTTTTAAACCTTTATTTTCACACTTTTATTTTACATATTTCTCGCATTTCTTACATACGTCTTTCGTTCTCTTGATTTTTCCTGCCATTCGTCTTCTCTTTCACTCTTATTAATTCAATCACATCATGTTCTCTTTCACTCAGTTTCTTCTAAAATCTATCATGCTTTCATCTTCTTTTATACATCTATCCATCCAACACTATTATAATTAACGGTACTTCTATTACTTGATAAATCTTAACCAATTACCAAACGGAAGCAGTTTCAATTCAGATTCAAAGACTAAGCTGTATCAATTAATACTGTTCTACGTAATTACAAACATAAACAAGCTCAGTTCACCTGCACTAATACTCTTATCTGCATCTCACGACTAATCCAATTAGCATCAAACGCATGGCCACCCTACGCTAGCCGTTGATCCGATTTGTCGGATATCGGAATGGCATAAAGGTTTCCATAGGGAACGCTGACGAGCATACTTAAAAGATTTTATGCAGTTGCAGTTACATTTTACATTCCGAATCCTTTTTGTACATTGCCATATGATACCTGCTATAACTTGTAGTCACGCCCTGTCTTTCCGTGGGTGTCTGAAGGATAATTCCAGACATGCAGTGACAGCTACATTTGGAACACCAGTATCTTACTGCGAGAACCAATCCGCCAGCTATGATTTGGAAAATTTCGTTTTCATCAACAACAGCTGATAATCTTACTTACGATGACATGAAACGACAAGTTTTCTTATTAACAGAATAATGGACATGTTGGACATGTTTATTAACCATCATCATCAGCCGGGAAACTTCAACTGCTGGGCATATGCCTCCTCCATGGTATGACACTACACTACTCGTACGATCGAAATAAAAGTAGCCTTTTTCCTTCTTTGGCTTTTCAACTATCCCACTCTGATTCGGAGTCATTCGGACTCTCGGTTAGATCGTGAATGTATGAGAAAATGATTTTAAGTGAATGTATTCCTTATCCATATTGCTATTTCGCGGGATAACGAGAAAATAATTAGTGAATCGTCTTAATACATTTCATCATCAGCCGGAAGAAAGAAATTAAATGTATAACTCTAAAGTATGTGCAGGATGTGGTATCCCATTCCCACACTATGACGTTGTAAAGTTAATTCACAATGCCTTACGAATGGACAGTTGGACACATTACAGCTGTTGATCCGATTTGTATCGGACTACCTAGGTTTCCCTAGAGACTGGCGACAGGATTTCGCAAAAGATTTCATGCAGTTTTCCACCGCTGAATTCCGTCATTTGCATTTAAGTAGGAACTTTTACATTTTGTTCAGCAGTCTGTTGTTTATTTACAAGGTTAGATAGAATGAATCTTTTAAGAAATAAGTTCTTACGGAAAACTTAACTAATTTTAAATCAATTTAAGTTGCAATCCAAATGGTTTTAAAAAAATATTAAACATTCGAGTAAGTAAACGTTTTATTATATTCCATTACACGCGAACGAAAACACCAGTACAAGAGGGCTTAATAAAATTCAGAGCAACGCTTCTTAAAAATTAACGAGTATGCTGTTTTCCAGAAGTCCCGCTAATTCCCGAAAGCGCTTACGCATAAAAAACATGTCCTCTCATCAATTAAGGACGCTAAGCGTCTCACGCACGCCGATTACGCCCCGAAAATAATGTGCTTAACTTAAGAGCCCGTTTCAGACAATTTCATCCACACGTTAGGTCTGACACGTCATTAATTCATCCCGGAAAGATTCTGCGCCTGGCTTTAGGCCTGATGGAGTTGCAGCCTTAAGTTTTTCTGTTATGAGGGTGAAAGGTGAAAAATTGAATCGTGCCGGAAGCTAATTTTTAAAATAGAAGGCATTTGTTGAGTTGAAAATAAAATTACAGCACTTTATAATGTCTATTGAAATAAACACGTGATTGATTTATTAAATGTTTATACAACGTGTACAAAAAAGGAGTGATAATACTTAAAGGTTACACACATTTAAGTATTATATCTATTATATCCCTTGTATAGAATACACTGTGAAAGTAGCAGTGTTGTAAAGGTTAGTTTAAATTTCCATACATTTTTATTTCATAGGTGTAACGTCGTAATTTTTGACAACTCTAAATGTTTGTTTACCAACGCGAGCGCTGGGGTCAATGATGAATGATCTTATCTTTGGTTTTAGGGGTTATTGACACATGTAGAACTAGGATAGGGATGAAATTTAAAAATTTTAGTCAATATTTTAAATTCGTTTTTCTCCAGATTCGTACGGTTTACAGATGTCTACTACCGCTCCAAAGGTAAAACCTTACCTAACATATACCGCACTTAAGTTTCATCACTCCTTTTTTGTACACGTTGTATATGCCTCACGTCACATGTATCGACAATTATTAGCAACATTTTACACGTTATTACTATTTATTTACATTCGAATACGTTTCAGTCAATTACCATATTGTTTATAGCTAAACTGGCTTTAAAGCAGCACTGACTGTAACGACAGCGCATCCACATTTTATTACCGCAGCCGATCAGTAATTGTCTTCATGTTCAAACATTACATCTGTTTATTTCTTTTATAACCGTATAAAAAGACCCACCGCCGAACTCGCAACGAAATTATAAGAAGGCCATAAAAATTTACACACTCCCCGAGCATCAAAGAGTATTTTGAAGTCGGAAGACGCGTATTTTTTACCGCGATAAAATCTGGAGTAGCATTTATGTACAAAAATATAGACACGCTACCTGCGTCACGTTACGTAATCATTTTGACAACGTTTCTGAATGTAATGACGTCTATGTACATGTACCACATTCACCTTGCCAACAGCGTCAAAATTGCTCGATAGAGTCGCAAACTGTAAGTAAATACCTTCTTATTTTAATGAAGGAGAATCTTCACAAGATACCCGACTAATACTCGCAGATATATTTGGGTCGTCAGAAGAATCCCCTGTCATTATCATCAGCCAGTAAACGTCCACTACTTGACATAGGCCATGGTACTCGTATGCCACAATGACCGGAGCCACTTGCATCCAGTGACTCCCCACGACCTTTAATAGGTTCTGGTACGTGGTACTGACACTGGCTGACACTGAAGTTCTGCATTTATATGTCAATGAGCTCTGCCGAATTTTATGTAATTTAGAGTAGGTGACTCGGACCTACATTCAATGACTCAAATATTGCTTGTGTACCCATTTCGAAATTTTGTTAGTGGGTGTGGTGTAAAGACAGCACGTTGAGGGTGGCAGGTGATAAAGTAATATGGCGGATTTTATTCAAATTGGATGGTTTTGTAGCCATTTGCCAGTCAAATGTAGATTATTCAAATGTTAGGTTTTGATTTCCATTGTTGTAGAAATGTAGAAAGCTATGATATTTATTCATGCGAGCCTCATTTTAGTAATTAGAATAAATACTATTTTTACTATTGACATGTGAAATATAATAGTCAAGTACCATTTTTTTATGTGTTAAAAAACATAAGTGAGCACATTTATTGCAAACATTACACTGCATATGGAATGAAAGAGACATTGAGCGTACTAGTTAGAATAAAAGAGACGACGCTATAAAATATTTATTTCTTTTATTATTATCTTTAATTGATGATGATGATAATAATAATATAAAATCGGGTTATCTGATTGGCTGTGCCACGGAAAGAAACTTTGAGATTGGTTTTGTCCGAAATTCACTATGAGGTCGCCGTGAGGTCCCGGCTAGAGAGACCATCGAATGTCACTCTGTGGGTGTGGTAAAAGGCGACTAATGGAATAAAATATTCACAAGATGCTTACTACGGTAAATCCCCTCACTGAAAGTCTGACGTGGCGATTAAAGTAGCGATAGATTTTAACCGCATCGATTCGAACCTCAGCCAGCAAGCTTTTTATAACACCTAGCATTGAAAAATATTCATCATTCAGAAATGACCTGAAAACACTCAGTGTAACATATTGCGTATTATTAGGTTTTTACCCGACTGCGCCAGAAGAAGGTACGTTTTTCGAGAGTATGTATGTATAATTGTTTGTCACGCTCTACTGCCTGAACGGCTCCATGGATTTTAGTATGAGAAGAAGGTGTCGTTAGATTCGTATTTCCTTCGAGAGTGGCACTGGGTATATTAAAGTAAAAAAAAAACTGAAAAAAATTGTGCAGTTGGGTTTTTACAATTTACGTTTGATTCACTTGTTTCGTAAGATGCTGTTGTTCTTTATTGACATGGGTATTCTAAAGGTGAGACCAAACATCGGCTGGCAAAATATACTAATAAAATAAGAAGACCTACATAATGTATTTATAATTCATGCAAGCAAGCTAATTTATAATTAGACCCGAGGCGAGTTTCTGAGCCCAACATGTCGCATCTGATTTTATTCAGGCAGCTCCTCGTAAGCTTATAAACATTTATTTACTTTACCTAATGTAAAAAGCCTGACAAAAAATTCATCACAATAATGGAATCGGGTTTTTCTTTAATATTTTAACATTGTGCTGGGCGATGTGAGGAAAATTGGACGTACCCTATGGAGTGTTTATTTTATGAACGCGAGTTATTTTATTTAGATTATAAAGTGGCATTGTTAGGTTATAGGTACCACGTGTAAATACATTTTGTCTCCATACATATATATATATATGTTATTATTATTAGTTAATAAACACGTGAAGAAAAAACTTTGTATTTGTACCCCTTTTTACGAAAATTGCGCGGACGGAGGAGTATGAAATTTCGCAGAGGAGTGCAGAATGCGAACATTTAAAAAAGAAATTTAAATTAATTTAAATTAAAAGAAAGTAAGACAGTTTGAGATAAATAAACAATCTCTGTCGCAAATAAAGCGACCGGTGGCATTTGGGTTATTTACCTTTCGGGGAAAAAATCTATTCATTAGTTAACCTACAGGACAACTAGCATACATTTCAGTTATCAAAAACTGGGGCTATTGTCGTCTCTTTTTAATACATAAAATCATCATCAACAATCTATATATGTCTCCACAACAGGGGTCAAGCCTACTCTTCTAAAGAGAGTGTATGAGCCATTATCCAGCACGTGGGACCAGTGAGGATTGACTTCACACACACCTTTGAATTTACTCTCGGGAGTTTGCAGGTTTCTTCACGATGTTTTCCTTCACCGAAAAGCCAATGGTAATGATTTTATCATGCGTATTGGAGCTCATTGGCACGAGCCAGGATCGAACCCAGACCTCGATTGTTCTAGGACTGACGCTCTACCCAACCGAGCTACCATGTCTTCATATATGAAATGCTGTCTTAAAATATTTGGTTGCAGCAATCAATCCTTCCGTCAGTGCGTTGCGAAAAGACAGCGAGCAAACTGCTGCGTCTGTATATGCGCGCTTAAGAACGCCATATTGTGTTATGAAGGCCAAATACAGCCCCACTGTGTACTTACTACCAAACTTACGTACAATTTAATACTCTCTCTAGCCCTAAACCTTGGTAGACCTTTTCTACGCCAGCCTTTACTGTTATTTTCCTACGCAACTGCTGCAGTAATTCGCTAGTACTCCATAAAATAAATACTAAACACATTTTTACTGGCACGTGACTTCATAAGCTCGACCACGATCTTAGGCCGTGATTAGATTTATGACCTCCCAACGTGCTTTTAAATTCTCTTTAGTGGCAACGCGCACCTTATCGTACTTTATATTTAGGTTTATTTTGCAGATAAATAATATTTAATGGTAATGCTTTGCTGCGGTACATTCTTATGTTGGTAGCTCTGTATCAGTCAAGGTTACAGGGTTATGTAATGTAAAGCTTCTCTTTTGAGGCTATGGCCTTCAACTCGTCTGATGGTAAGTGAAGATAAAACCGTAGGATGGAAAGCTTGCTAACCCAGAAGCCGCAAACTAATGATACGCTGTCTCTGCTACGTATAGTACCGGAATACGAGTACAACAATGCCAATAATGAACACTGCTGTATGGTGGTAGACTTTTTAAGCTAGCCAGATGAACATTTGAAAAGAACTGCTTCCGGAGGTACAAGGAAAAAAATTGAACGTGTTTTTCTCGAAAACTGCTATGGGGTTTATCGTAAGTGCGGCAGCATGTAATATGAAATATTGTCCCACTGATGGACTGATTATTACATCAGGACTCTTTCTTTTGCCAGTCCTTCGTTCAAAGTTGTTTTTACGACCAGTTGTTCCTAACGACATCAGTTCGTCCATCCGAGAAATGGTAGACCCTAATATTTTCAGACGTATTGTGTATATTGTCTATTTGAACTAAAATGTAGACACATTATAACGGTATATCGTGGAAAAATAACAATAAGTCACTTGAACGATTGCCCGTGACTTCATCGGCATGGATTTCAATAAGGGTATCACAAAATGGAATGAGATATAATATCAAATAACCTCACCTGCAGAATGCTACATGCTTAATGATTTCCAATAGGGGTGTCTATCGGTTCTTAGTTTGGTTAGTGAAAAGGCATTTTGTATGTCCGCTTATGGTATCGTTTTATGAGGGAAGTGTGTAGACAATCTGTAGACATCAATAGAGCACAGATCACACAGAAAAAGTGTATAAGGGCTATCTGTGGAGTTGGACCATGGGAATCCTGCAGGCCCTTATTCAAGAGCCTCAACATACTCCATTTAATTTGCATTTATATACTTGAGGCCTGTAGTTTTGTTAAGTCGTACCCTCAGTTTTCCAATGTCCCCGAAACCAAATCTCAACTACGTCCTAGGGTACTACACTCTCTTGTCACTGCCGCTATGTAAAAGTGCACTAAGTAGTAGAAACTGCCATTATATGGTAGTCAAAATATATAATAATATCCTTTCTAATGTAAGACAGTTACCTAAAAATTGTTTTCACCAAAACTTTACGTATGTGATTAGTAGATAAATGTTTTTTATACTCTTAAGGAATTCTTTGACTTTCATAACAAATAAACATAGTAATAACTGAGGTAATATATAATGTAATTTGATATTGACCGTATATTTTGATTTTATGTTAACTTTTGCATTTCGACATGGCTCGACTAAATGTGTGATATGTTTTTTTTTTGATGTGACACCTTTTTTCTTCACCACATTTTTATAGCAAATAAATTTAGCTAGTTACCACCACGTTACCTTCGTATAGTATTAATACAGTAATGTAAATATTTGTATGTCATGTTGACGGAAAACGCTGTTACTGATCAGCACCTTAAGGTGGTTTTTTAAAAAAAATAACATTCTATTTCATTTCATAATAGCACTTTGGTGTTCTGTAGTGTATGAAAAAAGTGATACTATGGTTGGCTAAATTGTATTTTGATGCCTAAATCTGAAAGTTACAAAGCTCCCTTGAATACCTATACTAAAATTAGGTCGCTCACTAACGCCACTGGAGCGGAACGAATTTTTCAGTTATAATGGTTAGTGAAATATGAAGGGTTACGGTGAGTTTTGACCTATTTCGTAACGACGGGTCAGAGGCGGTGGGTAGAATTTTATTTTGCATTCATAATATATTAGTAGAAGAGTACTGTGGAATAATTAAAAAGCATAAAAGTTGTTGAGTTGTTTTCTTGGCTTCTGTTTGGAGCTGTATTAGTTGCTAGTAATTGTTTTGTGTGTTCATGTTTCGTTGGACAACATACATTTAATTTTGATAATAATTTTATGATATTTGTTTCACAAGAAAATGAAGATGTGCCTGAACGTGAACACGTGAATTCTGCGGTGTGTCTCCTGAATATTTTTAACCGACTTCAAAAAAAGGAGGAGGTTGTTTGACGTGTATGTTCAGTGAACTTTTGACTGGGTGAATCGATTTGGATGATTTTATTATTATTTGAAAGGTGGTACTTTGCGTGTGGTCTCATTTAATTTGGTCCAGTTCTGACAACGGCATCCATGAGAAAACAATATAAATCTTAAATTTGCCTTAGTAAAAGTAGACTTTTGTAAACGGTAGTCGGTTTCCAGTCGCATTTACATGTCCTTAGGTGCCTTCTATAACACCCACGGTAAGAAGTGGAATGGGTTGATTCTAAAACCGAAACACACATGTATAAATATACTTCTCCTCATTAGGAATTGAGATGGTACAAGATAATATAATGTAATCAAGCATTTATTTATTCCGATTTCTTTTCATCTAACGAAGCTTGTATCGTAAGATGAGATTTACTTCTCTTGTATTTCTTTTATCATATTTATAATTTTATATTTGTGTATTCAACAAGTACATACGAGAAAATGTAATTGAAGCTGTAATTTGAATGATTATTTATAGACATGGAGGTATTTTCAGTCTGGAGGCAAAAGCCAATCAGTGAGTGTTGCTAGTGAATGACATACATAAACAAGGTTGAAGTCAATTAGCGTGAGCTATGTAACGAGCTACTCGTTTGTTCGGAAATTCTCTGAGTGATAAAATCCGTAATGAGGAAATACGTAGACGAACAAGAGTGGCCAACATAGCTTGACGAGTCGGAAATCTGAAGTGGCAATAGTAATTTGAAAACTTATCTGTACCTATTACAGTTTTAAAGATACAGTCAATTGACACAGATGCGGCATAAGGACTTGGTATATAGGGTCCAGTTTGTAACTTTTCGGCTCTCGTTGGCACCTTTTGGCACCATTTGGTTACGGAACCAAATAAATTATTTCACGTAGCGCTGGACTCTCTTTGTAACCTTAATAGTTTGCTATATTAATAACATATCGGGAAACGTGTACCGGTCCGACCCCCTACAATATGGATCGACGACCCAGCAAAAGTCGCGAGGTAGCTCGATGCCAGTGGCTCGTAATTGGTCCGTACCATGGACGCCCAGCAGTGGCCGCTTCCCGTCTGAACATGATAATGATATAAATAACAAAAAAATCTATTTGTGATTCTGCTAACATATCCGAACAAATTCGATCGACTTAAACGTAACCCTTTGCTCCCGATAGATATTCTGTTATCAAGCATCTACTCAGGTGGATTGAGCAAACACCCCTCTGTCGGGATGAACCCCGCCGCGCCAAAAATGGGGTGTTACATAAATTATTCATAAAAATCTTGAGTTCGCTCCGCACGTCGTACCTACTCCGAGTTGCGAAGTAAATACGGGATATAGGGATATACCGTGCAGGCAAAATGGGCTGGAAGATTTAAGGGATGAAAGTGAAGTGAGCGAGTTCGGTAACTTTGAACAATTTTCGACGTCACGGGTAGTTGACAAATTATTGAGTTGTGTCTAAGTAGAATTTTCTCATTCAAACGTTCATAATAAAACACAAAAGGTATAAAACGAGACCCTACAAAACATATGGCCACGGTTAGAAGAAAAATATTAAGAGAAAAAATTGTTACACTGTTTTCTCCAGACATGAATGAAATGGTAACACCAAAGATTTTTCTTAATACAGTTATGGTCAACAAGATACAAATTTCATAATTACATACATACTTCAGCTACCTACTTATATAAAACAATAAAAACTCATTTTTAAAAACAGTAAAAACTTGTAATTTTTCAATCATGATTAAGTTCATAATTGTATTGTTTTCGTCAACATTAAGTAGTATAAAAGGTGCTTTTCTATTCTTACCTATTACAAACTGCCATTACCTATTACAAACAAACTATTTTGTTAAAAACAAGTAAGTAAAATTGAAATGCAAGGTGTAAGGCAAGGTATAACGATATAAAATAAAATAGAATATATTGTAATAGAAAGCTATGAATAATAACGTTTCTATCAAACTTTAATTTGCCTATGAATTAAATAACTTTACTGACTTTTGGAACGAAATATGCACGGATAAATATAAAGTTACCATATCCGCGAATGGATATCTAGCGCGTCTATATTAATTCTGTGCTTATATTACGTGGAATGACATGGGGTGATTTCATTATAAAGCCGAGGCCACGCTAGACCTTATCAAATTATCCACTTTTTCCCTTATGTGTAATTTCCAAATAACTCAATCGACTAAACGAAACATATTTTCTTTTAATTTAAAAATTAAAATTAAAATTTATTTATTGCATAATCTGGACTTAAGAGGCTATGTTGGTTATTTGGATGTTTCGTAGTCCAGGGATCATTTGAAGGATACAGTATATTATGTAACCATTTATTTAATACAGTATACTAATGAAATTTCAGATGTCGGTGGTTTTTCCAAATTGTTCTAAATTGATTCATACTCTTGTAAATCAGGTTCAAAGTTGGGGCTTTTTATTACCGAAAAATACAATACTTTGACGCCCTGTAACTCTGGAAGTATATATTTAATCGAAAATCTGACTCACCACCGACACAGATATTTGTTTTTAGATTGTGTCTTGAAAATTTCATAGATTTTCATAGCTTAATACTCAAAATATGACTGGACTACGTTTGTATGGGCGCTTTGACAACAGCATACCCTCTTAATTACTATACAGTTTCTGGAGCACTCCTTTTAAGTTAGGCAAAACTTGTATTAGGAGGCCCCCGCTCTTCTGTGATGTACACTCGAGTACAAAACTATGTATCCACTTTTTTACCATGTCACATTCACTCTTGCTTGTTCCTATGTAGTGCGTTGAGGGAAATGTCAATTAAAGGTGAATGTGATATGGTTCAAAAATGGATACATATATTTGTACTCGAGTGTAAATAAAAAAATGCAGATAATACTTAGTTCTACATTACATTAATTATTATTGTGTATGTGGTTTTTGTGTGTGTTTTTGAATAAAGTTATGTCTATCTCTATGGAACATAAGCGGATAGAACGGATTTCCTGGAAAATGTAAGAGGGTTACTTGTATTATTAGAATTACAATTAATATTAATGACCGTTGATTAACTAACCGCTACGATACATGTTATAATTTATGGTTACAACTGATTATATAATTACGATAGTACGGTCTTATATACATCATATTGTAAACTAACAATAAGTGACTCGCGTGCCGTGTGGTCGCGGCTTTAGAATAGGACGCAGGATATGATACAGAGGTAAGAAGCAGCGTATACTCAGGTATTAAATAACATCCATCTGCTGTCTATGAGGGACATCCAACAGTTGACTTATGCATTTGTTGACAGTGGCAATTGAAATATCATTGGTTAAATTCATCATCAACAGCCTATATACGAGTATGTCCTCACTGCAGGCCTACTCTCTTACAGAGTGTATAAGCCATAGTCCACCACGCGGGAACAGTGCGGATTGGTGGACTTCACACAAACCTTTGAATTTTTTCTCAGGAGTGCGCAGGTTTCCTCACGGTGTTTTCCTTTACCGAAATTGGCTTTTCAGTGAAGGAAAACATCGATTCTTAACATTATACCACCATACTTACATGGCCATAAATCCTGATTCATTATATGAACTTGCTAATCTACTATATCTGCTGGGTATAGGCTCACCACAAACAGTAATGAGGCCTCAGGGAGAGCTTCCAAAATCAAACAACCTGTGTGAGATGCTAACGATCCCAGTGCGGACATAGGCTATGTTGCAGTGACTTAGATCTTAAATAACTTATGCACAGATTATAACGGAAGCCCAAACTACAAAGCCTCTCTCATCTTGAAATTCGAATCATCTCATCACCTCATATTCTTTGTGGTTCAAAATGTGATGCTTATACGGCACTGACTCATAGATTAAAGAACTGCGCTCCTGTAGAGGATCTGTAGAGATTGAAGCTGATTAAGCATAAACTTGCGTCTGTAAATCTATCCTACTTTTGCAAATATTATCCGCCAAATGAAAAAAACATGACTATTTTATCAGTATGTCGATTCCTACCTAGCTACTACAAAGTTAACAACCTAATTAAACTAAAAGCTAAGGTCAAATTAGTTTTAATTAAAGAAAAAAAATGTTAAGGGAAATATACGTCTATCTATCTTTTTTAGAGTTCCGTACCTCAAAAGGGTGTAAAAAACCGGCCAAGTGCGAATAAAACTCGTGAACTGAAGGTTCCGTATAGAATTGAAATAATTTACATAATGAAAAGCATGAAAAATAGGTAAAATGCCTAACTTACATTAACTAGGTGTAGAGTACCTCACATTGACCTACAATCCTGAAATTTGGCAAAAGAAAGGTCTTACACAAGTATACGAATAAATCCGAAAAGTATATTTTTTTAAATATATCTCGTTAAAATTACATCTACCATTACGCAAATGTGATTTGCAATTATCATTTTATCATATCTAACCAGAATAAAATAAAAACGTTTGCGACAAATTAAAATCTGGAAATATAAATAATAAAGTGTTGTTGTTCTTCGCAGACGATTCCATGAGTACAGTCAGTACTTTGTTGTATAAATAAGAATTGAATGCAATGACACTTCAATATTCACTTTATTGACCTAGTCATATGAACATTACACTCGGTACGTTAAAATATTACATATATGCATATCAAAACTATACTTAATTAGCCTTATTATAAAAACCCGAACGTCTAACTAGGTATGAAGTCAGACGTACGAGTAATTATATGAATTCATTAATAGAATAGTAGGGACTGATTTCGAAAAATGATTTATTTTTTCCTTGAATTCGCTAAGAGGCAATCGGCAAATGTCAAGTGGGAGTTTATAATACATTTTTATTTTTATTTGGCGACCTTGTTTCAATACTTTACTTAATTTAGTTCTAGGGTGTTGAATTCTTACTTTGTTTCTGAGGTTATATTGATGGATGTTCATTTTAATTGTTAATTTGTTCAATCTAATATTGGAAATATTAAACAGATGATTTGAAAACATGTCGTAACATTCATTCAGTAACTCGCATTCTAAATCAAAATGCAATATCAGAGTCACATTGTGTAGGTACCATCTATTGAATAGCTTTACGTTTAAATAATTTTAATATATACACAGATAAAATGAATCTATTCAACATTAAATCTATTTTTTTCTTTGAACGTATATACTCGTATTTCTGGTGGTATAGAAACTTCTCCATTCTGCGCAGTCACTTCAGTGTGTCTTCGACTAAACTTTCCAACTCCAAGTAGAATGTAGCCTGAAATGGAAGGGGAGGCTGTAAGGCAATCCAGTCCCAAAGCCTTAGATAACCTGGATTTGTATGGAACTGGATTCCCGCACAGTTCAAACTGAGAAACACGTTCACGTAAAGTGTATTACGTGATACGCTTCTAAAACTATTATTATTGATAATAATGTTTTAATCACACAATATTGTTAAATTGAAACTTTGTGATTGAGTGAATGAGAAAACAGCTGAGCCGCTATTAATGAAATTAGGGTAATACATATCTGACGCCATGGAGGGACTATACATAGATAAAGTGCTACTCTGGAATAATAAACCAGGATTAGTCGAGCTAGTTGATGCTAAATTATATTGGGATTGTACTTAATAATAATAACAAAATTTAGTTTTACTTTTAGTTTACATTTAAGTACTAGGTAACAGTTGCGATAAAAATCAAATGATGAATGGTATATATGATGACAGTAAAAAAAATGTAGTTCCTAACATTCACCTTTAGAGGATGCGAATATTTTAAATTGCTAAATATTTTAACTACTCGGTCTGCATTTTTTTAATATTTACAGAAATATGTAAGGTATATTATGTTAAACTATCATTACTTTATAACTAATCAAATTATTTTATATAATATACATATGATGCAAAAAATATAATCTTCTCAACTGTAAACCAGAAATTATTAAACTGAATATAATATTTTGTCTAATTACCAACTAGGAAATTTACGGTGTTCTATAACTTTTTTTCGTATGTCACTGTATGTCTTCCTTAAAAATAAATACACTAAAAATTAAATACCATAAAAGGCATAATGAAACTCCTAAAAAAAAATAGTCTAATTTATACTTTTAAAAGTATAATTTCATTTGCGACACTCTGTAGTTTTCCTGTTCTCTATTAAAACCAAATGTAATCAAAATGAAACACAACGCTCAAGGTCAAAGTCAAAGTCAAAATCTTTATTCGTAAACATAGGTAATGCAGTACATGGTAGTAGGTAACAGTTGTAGATCTGCTATGTTTCGTCCTTAGCGGACATACGAAGTTATACTTTAATATACTTATTAACTAGTATTACATATTGCAAAAATTTTTAAATATAATAATAATTATGTTAAAACTAGGTGGCACAGTAGTAAGACAGAAGTTTCTATTTGTCAGCAAAAAAATCTTTCACTGAGTAGTATGCCTTGTCGCACAGGTGTTTATACAGAGTAGATTTCAGTTCTGTGATGTTATTACAATCTTTAATTTGTAGTGGCATTTTATTATATATTTTTATAGCCATAGCAAATACGCTTTTATGATATAGAGCAGTTTTCGCGGGATTGTTCATTAGGTTGTGTTGCCTTCGTGTGCTATACACATGTCGAAATTTATTTGGATTTAATTTAACGAAAAGTACTATCTCATATATGTATAGACATGGCAAGGTTAGTATATTTAGTTCTTTAAAGCATCCTCGACAGCTATCAGTTCGGCGTAGATTGCAGATTGCTCTTACACATCTTACATCTTACACACACGTCATTGACTTGTAAAGATAGATCGCTAATTAGGCCCATGGAGCCTCAGCCGTAGCTTCCCCACTTGTATTGACTACCATCTATTTGTATCTGTCTCTTGCTCCAAACTCGAACGCTTTACTCCACAGCTCGCGTTTCGCCTTTAACTAATTGTGTGTGGTCACGCCCTTACTCCATTCTCTCAATGCACTCATTGTTTGAGTTAGTGGAACTAAACCGGAGAGTTCAAGCTCTCTGAAAAATGTGACCAATCGTCTGCTAACTATTTTAGTATTCGAATCACATTCGAATACTTATTGAGAAGCTCATGAAAACCCACATTGATATAGACGTGCATCATGCCGCGACTTTGTCTGTCTTAATCTAAAAATACTGACGCGAACATTATATTTGTATAAAACGTCATGTGCTAATCCAAACTAATATTGTTTCTTAAATGAGATAATATGTATTTCCTTTCTCATTCGAGTTACATTACAGTTTATGGGACACTACTTTTAAGTTAAAAAACTTGTATTATTAATGCAAAAGTGACATTATTTGTTTGTCTTTTGTCCTTTGTACTTCTAGTCCTTCTAGTACTTCCTAGTCTTACTAGTCCTTTGCACCGTAACCGAGAGTCAGTATCACCTTACTTTTGTATAAGGATTGTTGAAGGGCGGAGAAGGCTATATGCTAATTTTCATCCAGATAAACCATTTAGTTCATAAGGGATACTGTCTGAAGTGCACGAGGACAAAGTTGAGGACCAAACGCTATTCCATAATATACTCGTTTAATTCAGAACATCTGTGAGCCAATTACGCGTCCTCCTCTCTCTCGTTAGAGGAATGTTTGGCGCATATTATTTATGACTTTTCGTATTTTAACTTATATTCTGTACGGAACCCTCGGGGCGCGAGTCCAACTCACACAAAGCCAGCTATCCTATTTTAAATGATTATGGTAAAATAACTTTAGCATGGAACTTCTCATTCGACATAGCACGAGCATATCACCCATGTGAGCGCATTTATCTGCGAGTCGTATCTTCTCTTGAAATCAATAGAAGCAAAAGAGAGTGAAAAAGCAATTCAACATGCCACTTGGTATAAAAGTCAACAAGCTTCAGGCACTTACAAAAACACAATACCTCATTTAAGTTTCCGTGTTAGTTGGCAGTAAACATGAGCAGTTGACTGCGAACACATAATTATGTCTTGTAATTACTGTAATCGCCACTCGCTTATAAAACTCGTTAGAGGCTCGTCTTCGACCGATAGCTGCGGAGTACGGAGCCTGGTGTAAGCTATGAGAGACAATATGCTTGCATAACCAACTGACAAGTCAAACTGAATTTCTGAAGCTAAATTCCATAATATACTGCCTTAATTATTAACTTCCTACGTGGCCTAATGGCTGAATATGGGATTCACAATCCGTCAGTTGCGGGTTAGATTTCCAGTGGGCGCACCTATCGGTAGTAGAGCATTTTCTATGTCCGCTTGGCTAGCTACCACCATGTTACCTCAGTCTGCCGCCAAACATCAGTGGCAATCGCACTTTTGTGCTCCGGTATGAAAAGTAGCAGAGCCAGCATCTCATTAGGTTGAGGCTTCTAGGTGCGCACGCTTACAATCCAACGACCTTATCTTTGACCTTACCATCAAGTGAAATGAAGGCCAAGTGCAAACCAATCATATATTAAAACAATTGTCAGGTGGACATGCTGCACATCTATGGCTATTTACTGACCCAACTAAATATTTTGGTCGTGGTCATTTGCTTTTAGCTCAATAAACAGATCAAAATCTCAACAAAGAAGCTCGAAGTCACTCAGCGAGATAAGGAAAGCAATGCTCGGAACTTCTCTTTGTAATGATGTCGATTCAGTAAGTTAGGTAATTAGAGTTCTCGAGTGCCAACCACGTACGGGGAAACATGCACCGGGCTGTCTCGTACTAGATAGACCAAAAGCAAGCTTGTTAAAGACCGTGGGGAATCGCTTGATACAAGCGGGCAGGGACCGGTCATTGTGGCGACTGGGCTGTAATGTCCTTTGTAGTTGACATATCTTGGTTGATGATGATGTTCATTGAGAATGCTAAACTGTTTGAATTTTTTCATGCACTTCGAAAATTATAACATTCATTATCGAGCTGTCTCCCTCTAGTGGGCCATTGGAAAATTGCTATTACTGTTACTTGCACCACAGTCAGAGCGCTAATGGAGGGGCTCGTTAGCTACAGCTAAAGATTTATCAGAGAAATCTGGTAAATTGTGTAATATTACAACTTGATGCACATTCCCAGGGTCACTTAACCAAAGGCTATTTTTGTACAATTAGTAAACATGTCAGTTGAAGTTGCCAAATGTTCATCTTTTTTATGGGAAAATTTGCGATATTGACATACGTCATTTGTACCGTCTGAACCGTAATCATTGATATAACTATCAAACACCTGTGATTTTATTTGCGCATAACTTGAATATTTTGTGTTCCTTCTCAGGTATTATAATGTTCGAATGGCTTGTAAAAATTATTTAAACCTCAACACTCCCTGACGCATTGAGTTTACGAAATACATTAAGAGGGTACTGCATGAAAATTTAGTAAATTAAAGTATTTACTACTATGTGCCGAATTAGTTAAATAGTACATGGAAATGACTTATTTAGGTTAGTCTGATCCTTGAACAAGGGCACGCTCTTTTTGAAATTTGATACAAATATAAAAATAATTAATAAACAACACATAAAGTTGATGAAATCTTGATAAATTAAATATTTATTGAATGTAAATATTTTCATAGAGTGTGAACATTTCATCTCATATGAGTGTGAATTTCAACGTTGTATAGGGTTTGCATTAATTTGCAAATGCAATCATGCAAAGCTTAAACCCATGTTTGCCCCTTTTAGGTGTATCATTTTGAGAAAATCGTTCTAAGTATGTTTAGGCTTATCATCTTGTATATTTATAAAAAGCTAATGTTAGTACGTTAAGACAGGGTTTTCTCTATCACCATAAATTCCGGTCAATTTCCCGTTGGGGTAGTGAATACCCCTTGGGGTCTTGCTGAAAGTTTGGGATTTTGGTCGCGATGGTTGGAAGTTGTGGGTGGCAGAAATGTGAAAAATATATATCTGTCCTTGTCTAATTCACATTCACATGAGTCAAGAAGTTCACATGAGTACTTATGGAAAGTTCTGAAAATTTCTGTAATGATCTAGAAAGATTACATTTACTCTATGTTTACGCCAAAATTTAAATGTCCACCCGTGCGAAGCCGGGGCGGGCCGCTAGCAAATAATATGTAGATTAGGAGTTCCTTTGAACACCATCTATTTGGGAATAGCTGGTTCAATACCATCTAATAAAGTGAAGTGAAATGAAAGCTTCTATCAAAATAATCAGCTGAAATAAAACTTTATCTAAGATATATCATCGGATCAATTTGGATGAAGCCTTTACCTGCAGAGGGTTTTCTTGCAGAATAAATTCAATATAAAATTATTTACGTACCAAAAATTAATTCCTTTGTATAAAACTATTATAATAATTAAATTAACTAAATACTCAACCTTTTCATTTACACTAGCAGAACTAATCAACTTTGTAAATAGCATTTTAGTAAGAAAAAAAAGGCTTTTTTATTTTAATTTTATTTATACCATTGGAAACAGAAAGTACAAAATCATTATCATCAATCGCGTATTTGTATAGTATAAGGATCGCTATTACAAATACAACCCTAATAACAATGTGTTTATAAATCGGTGTGATAAGCTATGAAAAGTAAATGAGGCCCCAATCATTATAGTTTATACTCGTAGTACAAATGAAAATACCTATGTCGTGGAATTCTAAATAGATAAACACATATTTGTTGAATTATGTAGTAAAAAGCTGCTGCTTCAACTATGAATCTAATACTGAATTTATATTGTAAGAGTCTCGTTCAACAAGGAAGTGTTGTAACCCGCCAATTTTAACAAATTGTACATTCCTCGAGCGTTTCTACGCCGCCAGTTTGTTCCGCAGCGGTACAATTGTGTTACAATTGCCCATAATTCAGCCGTAACCGAATAAATTGTTTATCTTGGTTGCGATCGTTTGGACTTCCACCGCTCGCCCTGTGCCGCCTATATAGTTCACATAGAATGCCTTTTACAGTAACTGAATTTCAGCTGTTGAATATTTTGAGATGTTAAAAAAAGTTGCGCTAGCAAAACAAACAATAATTTAGTGAAATTACAATAATCCATTGTGTAAGTCATCTATTAGATATAAGATTCATTTTAATTTATAATGGGTTTACACTTGGGCTTCATCTCACCTGATGACAATGCAAAGCGCGCGCGTCCAGAAGTCCAGAAATACAGCAATGGCGGTACTTGGACGGAAGATAACATGGTGGTATGTAAAGCAACTAGTCCACCTCTTAGTAGATGTTGATGACCATCTCCATTCACAGTTTAAGATACTGACAGATGACCCTGTTCTAATCTCGAGATCACACGGCATAATATGTCAAAGAAACTCTCGTACACTCAAAATTACACTCAAATACAAAACGATGTATCCACTTTTGAACCATGTCACATTCACCTTTAATTGACATTTCAAAACACTATATAGGAACAAGAAAGGGTGAATGTGACAGGGTGGAAAAGTGAATTTTTCGTGTTCTCGGTAGAACAACTTTTTAGAACTTGATTCTAAAGTTCAATGCAAATATGGTTTACACCTGTACGCTTAGTAGGTACGTATTGTTACAAATTATTTCTTGTTTTTAAAATGAATGAAATCTTTGATAAAAAATGTGTTTAAAACCGTCAAACCACCCCAATTATATGGTTAGGTTTTGGTGTCGAAAAAAGAATGTTGAAAATTATTTTGGTGTTTCATTATTCTGTTTGCTCACACTGTTTGCTTTGTATGATTCAAATTCTCCTGTGGATCAATTTTATAACGAGTATTTATTATATGTTTTTGAGTTACATGAAAATGGAAATACATTTTAAATACGAACTTTTTTAGATATAATACAAAGCCGTTCACACCGAATCCAACTCCGAAAACGAATGTCTACATGATTGGATTTATAATGCAGAGGTAATAGTGTACAGTTCAGTTGGTGTTAGAGCATTTTTTAGCCCCACTGGCTTTGAGTCTTTGGTAAAACAGCAGGTTTAATAGCACTGTTATGTAGAGTTTGTAACAATAATGTAAGATATCAAAAGTATCATCATCATCATCAGCCGGGAAACGTCCACTGCTGGACATAGGCCTCCTTCATGGTACGCCACATCGACCGGCCCCGCTCTAACTACCACTATCCAGCGACTCCCTGAGACTCTAACCAGGTCGTCGGTCCATCTAGTAGGGGGACGGCCTGGTAGACGTTTCCCGGTACGTAGCCGCCACTCGAGAACCTTTACTCCTGCCTCCTTCTACTCCTCACTGATTTTAATATAAGTATGAAAAAAAAATTACAAGCGTGGCCAATGTGGCAAATTTCTTTATACAAAGTCCAAAGTGGCGGTCAATGAGGGGTTGGGGGTGCACGTCCGGCAGTGAGCTCATGTTGCCGATTATGATGAACAAATAGGTAAAGCAAGCTCCTATCAACATCAACATGCACAGCCTATAATACGTCCCCACTGCCGGGGCTCAGACCTACTCTGCTACAGATAGTGTATTGCTCCTATATTTACAAGTAAACAAACACATTGTTAGCAGGTTGATGACAAATCACAGCACTACTTGTCAGAAACCGGTGAAATACAGGAGATCCTTTGAACCTATTTGTTTCAAGTTACATGCCACCCACCGACAAGCTGTACTTGACATAACTCCGCCTTAAGACCTGAGACCAATGCCAAAAGTTGCACAGCTCAAACTCATTTATTTGTGTTCAATTTAATTTGCATATTTCACTTGATCCGGGCTCGGAGGAGCTGTATTTCATTTATTTCACCAAGACGAGAAACTTGCGTCTATAAAATAACTTCAGAATGCACGAATTCGCCTTCCAAGAACATCACTCCTTTTGCAACTCAATTTCCAAGAGCAAACAATGAAAATGCTCCTTAACTGTACCCCGGTAAAGCTACGGCGTAGCGGTGCCTACGGCGTAGCTCGTTCGCTGTAAAATTAATTCCCCTTTGAGGCCGTGTTGAAAATAGTTAACAAATTAATTAGGGACTTACGTAATGAGTAGTTAGTGTAAGTAAACACGTGAGGTGATAGATTACTTCACCTAGTAGTTACCTATAGTAATATTGATAAATTAAGTAACCTTTAAGTTTTATTGATCCAGTAGTACAATTGCAAGCACTAGTCAAAATTCCCATCTGTGATAAACTAGTCCCCGCGGATTAAATTGTATATGACATCTTTATTGACGAGTTACTAGTTATAAAACTTTCGAATTTATGTTAGTTCGCATTCACACATATCAAAAATGCAAAAAAAAAATTTTTAAATCTTTCTTTATATGAGAAGATATAATACATATACATACAAAATTGTTCACTATGAGCCAAAACTGAGAGGGCACTCAATGAAGCTGGCTAAGCCTCTATGAAGTAGCAACCCTAGGAAACACTTCTTGTCTAACCGTGTTGTGAATTCTTGGAACGCTCTCCCTGAAAGTGTAATATGTGCTACTTCAGTGAATTGTTTCAAAAACAGACTATACAAACATTTAGAAACATTAAAACAAGTGCAGTGTAATACACGCATCAGCACGAAGAGCTTCTAGCTAGTGTATCGAGCAAATAATAATAATTTTTCAACTCTCAAAGCGGACACCTATTAAAATCTAGGTCAAATAAATTGCTATAAAATATTTCTAAGGGACCTCTGAAGTAGTTAGAATGTCGTATTTTATTTTCGTTCTTTTGACAGGAAAATGGAAATTCGATGAAGCTCGACTCTGACTAAAATGATCACTTTAAAGCTTAATATTTTGCAAACGCATCCCTGAGTCGACAAGTAGTGTTAAAAAAACCTAAATATTTTTGAAGACCTATTCAACAACGACTCACACAATGGGGTAGACGTGGAAAAAATATTTCATCCCAAAGTTATGTGTATGGGAGCTATCCTAAAAAAATATTTTTAAATATTTTATTCTACCACTTTGTTATTGTAATCAATGTGTATACCCGTAGCAAATTACAGCTGTCTAGTAGCAAGAGTCTCTGAGGTAAGCCGCGGACTGACAGACGGACAGAGGGAAACTATAAGGGTTCCGTGTTTGACTACCGAGCCCTAAAACCATCCGAGTCAGACTAGCACACCGAGAGTTCCGTACAGAATATGAATAAGTTACATACGGATGACGGAACTTCATCGAACATTGCTCTAACGATAATGTTAGGGCTATAGAAGAAGAAATTTAACTTTGCCAATGTAGAACTAAAATCCCGTACAGATTGCGATTGTATTTGATATAATTTAAAAAAATCAGATTTATTACTATACTTGCGCCTTCCCAAAATTCAGGTCAAAGGGAGTAAGTATCCTATAGATTTCTATTCTTTGCGCTCGTAAGTGAAATCCTCAAAATATGCAGCTGTATCTTTTTAGTACGTTAACGTGGAAGTTTTCCGTAGATGAAGGTATTGTAGGTTTGAGTATTTTTAAATAAACTAAAAATATTTATCGGTTATTTCGGTTGTGACACCATTTCCCATCCCTTCGTCCGCGTTCGTAACAAATAGCTGTACCAAATTTCAAATATCGTTAGTGGTTGCTTAGATAATCAGCTGTGACATGCGACTGTGACAGATAAACAGTGAGATTATAAGGGTTCTGTTTTAATAGTAAATTCGAAACGCTAAAAACAATAATACAATTATGTAACTACAATGGCTGCAACTCTCGAGAAGTTTTTATTTATTTAAGTATTTTACGCAAATGTCCTAGAAAAGGATTAAAAATTTTCATTTTTATTTTAGAAAATCGCCCAGACGTGTAATTCACAGCAAATGAAAACAAAATACAAGTATGTTTACTGTTGCTAATAAAAACAGACGTTTTGTTTTTAAAGCGCTAAAACTTTGTTTTTCTTATTTCCGAACAGGATCGGCTCTAGGAGCGGCAGTAATTGAGAATCCAATACAAACAATGAGGGAAACGTGGGAACCGCTGGTCTAGTGACGTGACACACACCAACAACTTGTAAAGATCGATAATAAACTACTCCAAATTGCTATCACCTCAATTGTGTAGTTGTAAATGGATGACTGAAAAATAAATTGTCTGTAATGCTGCCGTCCTATCGAAAAGGGCCGCTAAGTGCAAAATGTAGTTTTTGAGAAAACAGCAAAAAACATGGAAAACCAGTTTTCTAGACTTCTATGAAAGTTATAAAATATCTGTAAATTTTGTTTGAAAGGTTACGTTTTGTAGTACCTGATGACATATATTTGTTTATAAAATAGTTAAGTTTAGTATTTTAAAAACCGAAATTGTAAGTTTAGCTTGGTATACCCAAATATGTTTTTACAACTATGCTAGACTAAAAAGTGACTTCGTTACCCTTAGCCGCCTTTAAGCATAGTTACCCTCAAAGTGTTACACCGAAACTAGGCTAAAAGGCTGCTATATTACCTTAACTGCCTTTTTGTCATGGAATAATTATTGAAACTAGAATAATCAATAAGCCGTAAAGTGACATAGCTGCTTTTAGGCTTAGTCATCCTCATTATTTAAGTAAAATTTAGCCGTCTAACTAGACAAAAAAGCAGTTAAATACACATCTCCATCACAAAACCACTTTTTAGTTTAGCACTGTTCATAAGAATTCTTATATTTATTCAAATTAAAATAGCGTTAAATGTTTTCTAATGTAGCGTAACTGGTAGCACTTTTAGTAAATTTATAAAATTTGGGCTGAGAAGTGTTGTCAGGGTACTAGTTTTTCTCCGTGAAGTCGATGATAACAAATTCAGACGAAAAAAGTAAAGAATCCAAGATAAAATAAATAAATAAAAACTTTTATATTGCATAAATACTAATATTTTATAGTAATGAATTTTTCTTACAAAATTAGTAATGTTCAAGTTTAAAATCAATTGAATTTGACGGTTCGATGTAAAATTTACAATTTTTATTAAGGAAGAAACAGTAATATTTCATGTATGGTGACTTTGGTTGAGTTTGGTAAGGGGTGGGGTAGGTGAGATACTATTTATTAACCTTGGGCATATCACAAAATATTCAAATTGAACTAATCAGGGCAGCATAACTGTTTCAAAATTGGAACAGAAATAGATATTTTATCTTAATCATTTGTTTTTGTGGTCATCATAAAGTTTTTACCTGCTCAAATTTTTGGTTGCGTCTGTTCTTCACAAAGTTGACAATTATTTTGGAGCATTTCTAGCACAATTGCCTTTTTGCGGCACCTTTTCACATTCTTCATGACCTAAGCGTATTAATGAGTATCCCAAAATGAGTGGCAAAAGTACTTCACTCCATACAAAATCAGAATTGAACTCAGTATAACTATAAACGAAGTAGTTTTTTTGGACGCAGTTTTAGCTATGTACACGATGTAGCTCCCAAAACTGAGCTAAGAAAAAATACCCACCCCAAAAGTTCAAGACGGTTTCTTGTCGGTATTGATATATTTCGAAAGGATTGAGCGAGGTAAAACAGACTGTTTTCGCTGTCAAAAGTCACATCTGTGTCTTCAACGCATTGAATCGGACTGTATTGGTATCGCCATCGCTAGACACAATCTTCGTCGTCAGTTTCACACGTTTTACTATTGATTCTCTGAGAAAATGGGTATCATTACTGGCCTGTGCAGTTTATACATAGCCCTACGTGACTGTAATGTCATCTGAGTACTGAAAGATAACAAGTATTAAAAGCAGGTCATTGATATGCTGTAGAAATATTTTATATGGAAAGAACATATCCCCAAGGTACATAGCCCTTATTGTATTGCAAATGCTTTATATTGATTGACACGTCTGGTTTTTTAAAGTTCGGGCTGCACGTTAGCCATCTCATGAGAGTTGGCTAACGTGCTCAATGGCTTTCCCAGCTAAACAAAACTTTTTGTTTGAGTTTTCATTTCCTTTTGTTTCCTATATTAGCATGTATATTTCAATCTTCTCTGATAGTGGTGGTAGTATTTTTCTATATTACTTTCCTAATTAACAACGGCTTCTAATATTGTGTCATCTGTATTACATTTACGACATGATTTTAAAGATTATATCTTATATATCTCATTTCATATTTTTTTTTCTAAATCGGACTAGTATCTAAATAATTAGCTTCAACAGGTTTGGTGGTCATACAATTAACAGGATGGCGTTGACTAAGTTTGGATACATTAATTTCATGTCACAGGCCCCAATCGACACCATGATTGATACAAATTTAACTGCCTTTAAGCGTAGTGTGTCATTTAACTGCAGTTTTCGGATATAAATAATTTATTTACGTATAGGTTATCCTACGCTACAGGGCCGTGACTTCGTTTTTGGTAGCACGTTTTAGTTTTCAATGTAGCTTTTTCTAGACTAAAAAGCGGTTAAACGAACTTTGCCCTTGTTAAGTGTAGGATTAGTGTCGATGCCACTTTATAGCTTAGGTTTTCTATAAAATTAATATATAGCACTAATGAGTCAGATTACCGTTAACGTAACTTAACGTCTATATAGACTATAAAAATAGAAAAACAGCCTTTTAGGTTAGTAAACCTTTAAAAATGGTGCAATTAGCCGCCAAAATGCTTAGCGTATCTCAAAAACTAATAAAGATAGAAATATACCGACCAGATACGTCGACGCAGAATTGTCTGATTTGCACAGATAGTAATACAGTTCAAAATTGACAAAATGTCACTTAACGGCCTTTTTCGGTAGGACGGCAGAATGGCTGGCTTTTACATGGTAGTGTAGTGACAAAGTTGTTACAATATTGAAATGAATAAATTTATTTTTATTATAATTCAGAACTATCTACTTTACGACACACGAAGATTGCCGAAACTTTACATGTACTGTACAATAATATTTTTCAGCATAGACGTATGTATGAATGTACAGAAATTCCTACAAAGCACGCCAAAACAATACAAAGATATAACAAAAATTGTTTGTATAATAATAGCGGCATCAACTTGTTGGTCTGCAAAACGACAAACGCGCACCAAATTATAAGCCCATGACACGCCGCCGATTTGTTTCACAAAATGTGCATGTCCTGTCTTGACGTGATTCATAGAAGTTCTATAACAGATGACGCTTATTTTACAAGTACAATCATCACTCAAGAAAACTTCAAGTGTCTGCCTTTGTTTTATTTATGCGCATATCTAAAAAAATTATAACGTTTCAACTTACATCTAAAACAAATGTCATTAGAACTACATACTCGCAGCTTCACAGTATAATAAAACCGCTTTCCATGAAAAACTTCACTAACGAGGCACCTCACAAAGCCCTCCCCTAGACAACCATTACAAAAATAAATGAAAAGGGAACTCTGCGCGCTCGGTTTGAAACAAAAGGAGCGTCTGAAATCACGCTCCAACCGTTTTCATAGTTTACGCCGATAGTGGTCTGGGGTGAGGCTCAAACCATAGAATTAAAATAATAATCATTAGATACGCTGCACGGATTGACATTGACTGGGTTCAAAAGCTTCATTTCTTGCAATTGCTTGTTTTTATTTAAAAAATCTTTGAATTACTGAGTACATATATTAGTCTTTGGTATGTATGTCTTTACCGTGTGAGAGTTCCATCGTAGTCAGCTGTAATAAATTGACATGACACTCTCTAATGCCAAAATCTCTAAGCCAATGCTTTAGCGTAAATCGTGGCAACCTATTAGAGACTATTTTTAGACTTCTACGTTAGAATTATGAACTATCTCTAAATAAAAAAAGTCAATCTTACAATAGGGTATAGTTAGAATTTCCTGGCAGTAGAAATACTTTTATATCATCATCGAGAAAGGGACAAAAGGTACACATGGATAAAATATAGAATCGTAGTGTGAATGGACTCTAGAAACATGATTAAACTTTGATCTGCGCATCTTGATACTTGCAGTGTCACGTAGTGATAGTGTACACGTAGAGAGCTTAAAGCGTAATAGCTTATCATTTTACGGTCTACAGTTAGTCCACTTGCAAGCTGTCATACCCATTCATCTAACAACTCTTCTACAGATGTTGCCCAGCCATTGCCCGCTTCGTTAATATACTTGAACTCCGGTCTGCTACTTAGTTAATACATGTTTTAAATAAAACATAAAAATAGACACAGGTATTATTCAGATGCCGTGACATCTCTGTGGAAAGGTTTATTCTTGACTTATGCGCGTATCATTTAATATATCATACATACAACGTGTGAAATATGATATGTTGGTCAGAACAGATTTGTTAGGAACCAAGTTTGATATATCTTTTTTATAACTACAAGAAGCAGATAAAATTAGTAAAATATTTGTAAAATGAAACGTCATCTAAATCAGAAAGCACGTCAAGATTATTAATCTTATACTCGTAGAGCAGAATGCTAACATAATACTATGTATAATTATATAATGCGTAAATTGAGTGCCGTGGACCTATATTTTGGGGCACAGCTTATAAATCTCAATGCCAAATCTAATGTGTCGATAGTCAAAGGACCGAAAACATTTTGTTACTCGTACCGCCTGTGATGGCAGAAAAACGAGACGATTTTCGATTGCGTATTTTTGTTCTGAGAGTGCATAATAACGTTTTCTGTTTGAGTTTTCTTTGTGGTATTAACGAGGTAACAGGTTTTTACTGATATTCTGAATAGGTATACCGATGTTGTTGCTTTTTCACACATATTTGTATGTGTAATGAGTGGGATAGAGTTACCGCATCGAATGTATTCCCGTTGGGTAACTTCTCAAGTTTTCGACGACGAAGTAAAAATGCAAGTAATTCATTCAATTCAATTCAAACAGTCTTTATAGCACACACACAAAACAAAACAGAAAAGAAAAGAGCATAAAAGGTACAATGAAGGCTGCCTTATCGCTAAAAGCGATCTATTCCAGGCAACCTTGGGGCAGAAGAATCGTGTTAAACGTAATTGAGTGTTAATAACAAAAAATACAAATATATATTATACATACATATAATGAATAAACAATCAAAAATCAAAGGAGAAGAAGGGAAGAGGAAGGAAAGAAGAAGAAAAGGCTACTAAGGAACGATCTGCTCAAGGAAATAATAATAATAGCGTAAATAATAATAACAGCGTAAATAATTGTACGAGGTCACGAAATGGCGCACACTGTCGACCATATTACATTTAAAATAGATGCACTTGAATGAAATCTGCTTTTAAGTAAACAATTTAAATTGCAAATATGACAACGCATCGGTGGAATACAGATAAAAGGGTTACTCTCACTCGAAAGGCATGATGTTGCGGAGCGCTTAGAGAGTCAAAGCTTCCTAATTGGCAGTCCATTTAATACCCCGATAGTACCTGGCTCACACGCTTTCAACCTTTCATCTCTGCTAATGTCAGTTAATAATTAAACAGCACATCTGCTTGCTAATGCTGCCAGCAAAGATCTGGAGATTACGTTTAATAGTAGATCTAATGGTGTCAGGATCAAAGAAAACAGACTAGAGAAATGCTGTGACTTTGTCTGTTTAGTGTGACTAGAGACTGTCCGACACTTGGTAACATTAAGACGATCCACCTCCATCCGTGTTTCATACTATTGGATGATGGAAGAGATTGTATGAAACCTGGTACCCGCTCCAAATAGTGATGTTTGATATATCATTGGAAAGGTATCATCTGATAGAACAAGATTTGATATGGTGCCTGTCTCGATTTATAGTGAGATCTGATAACCAGACTTACAATATCAAGGTAATGCGGATATAAAAATGAAAATAAACCTTAACAAAATGGATAAAAAACCGATTATGTTCTTCAGCCCGGGCATAGCAATATGCATGATGCGAGGGGAGCACTGCCGACGTTCCTCTGGAGGACCCAGAGCTCCCTGATATGAGCAGCGCATGGTCACTGGAGGAGTTTAGTGAGTAAGAAACTCACATAACCCAACTCTTCCTCTGAGGATTCGGGTATATTTTAAAGATTTCGTTTAAAAAAGGGGAAGGGAGGGGGTCGGGGCTCATTCATAACAGATTCTTGATTCTCTTGGCTGCTATTGATGTACAAAAATGTAGTGAATTATACAATAATAATAATAAAAGCCTTATTTGACTCTTGCTATAACTGGTATGTATAGTTCTGAAAGGACTAAGTTTTGGATATGGTGGTCATAATAACTTTTGTTTAGTTCAGAAAAAGCTATCCAATGAAATATTGCACTTAGCTATTGACGGTGGGTGCCAAGATTTTGCATCTTAATCTTTTAAAATATTATAGCTGGATTTGTGTAGTAACTTAACTATATATAAAAAATTAAAAATTTTGAAAAAATCCACGACAAAGGAAAAGGGTTTAATAATTTTTGGGGGAAACCATCGACTCTCGACAAAATGGAAGTAAGTAACTAGATAAAACGAAACTTACATATTATTATAATAATAATAAGACCGAAAAAATCCGACGGGGGCTGCCATTTCAACATACCAACTTATTACATCATAAACTTTTAAAATAGAATATGTAGCTGACATGTATGAGTAATTGCCACGAATTGAGTGACATAGTAAAACTTCAAAAGCACAGGTTCCAACTGACGCTAACAACAGAAATAGCAATTAGACCTATAACAATTAACCAAGTCTCAAACACCGAGCTTAGCCAACTACAAAATAAAATGGCCGCCGCTGCTTTTTGTCTAAAAGAATGTAACATTAATTAAATTCCCAACCATCGCATCTAGCCTTAACACCACCACTTTAACCTGACCCTTTACACTTAGCACTGCAGATAGAAACGTTGGAGACATAATAAAAGCTACGTTGAGAGCTAGGGGTCTGGTTTTAATGGTAGTTTGGTAAGATTTTCTTTTTAAAAATATAAAATTGTGTCCGCTTCAATCTTAACGAGATGTTCATAACAAACCTGTTTACGTTGTCGATGTAGACGCTGTAAAGGAGCTAGTTGAATATTAATGAAACTTGAAGCAAATTGCAAGGAAATTGCGCTTTAAATATATACGTAAATGGCATGAACAAAGTAACAAGTTCGTTAGTTTGTAAATAACCTATTTAAATTAATTATGGTTTTGGTATCAAAGAAAACCCTTAACGTCACCAACACATGTTTATTTTATTTTGTATTGATATGAGATATGATGAAAACTGTATAAGGGTATTTTAACTACATCCTAGAAGTGAAATAGTCGCCCTGACAATCCAGATGTCGCAGGTTCGATTCCCAGCGAAGAATGAAATTGAAAAAACGAACTAACATTCCAAAAGTGAAGTAAGTTGAGTAGATAAGTTTTTCATATTGCCATGCAATTTTATAAGTTGCTATGGGTAAAAAAGGCGTTTCTTAAAAATATATATTTTTAGATGACGTTTTAGTTTAGAGTAGGATTGGTGGTATTTTACTATCGAGCGAAGATCCGTTACTTTCATTTACTATTAGTATACAAAAAGCCACTTATCCTAATATTTTCATGTAACCAATTTGAATCTAGTAATCCCCTAAGTAATATTGATTCAAAATTATATATGTATAGAGCACGTTTTCAAATACCAATTGGAAATGTCCGGCTATTTGGCCCGTCGACAGTGGTACGCTGGAGCAATTACCGAACTTCGGCCAGTGCTTACCGTCGCATGAAATTTCGGCTGATCCAGCTAGGGACTCTTGCAACGGTACTATGAAACAGCATAACAAACTCGATAGTAACTCACTATTAAATTTAAATTTTCGTAAATAATTTTAGTGACTCATTATCATCAGCCTATATATGTCCCCGGTCGATGTGGCGTACCATGAGGGAGGCCTATGTCCAGCAGTGAACGTTTCCCGGCTGATGATGATGATGATATATGTCCCCACTGCAGGGACTCAGCCCTACACTCCTACAGAGTGTAGAATTTATTATTATTATTTATTATCAATAGAATTAATTACGAGTAAGATGACTAAATACAACCTACAATAGTATAACTTTATGATTTGTGTATTTTCAAATATGGTAACCTGGTTATATAACTGTATGCCAACAATGGCTAAATGTGTGATAATTACCAACCATACCTACTCGTATTATTGTATGACCATATTTTTTACTATACCATATAATATTTATATTTATATAATCATCATCAGCCGGGAAGCGTCCACTGCTGGACATAGGCCTCCCTCATGGTACGCCACATCGACCGGTCCCGAGCCACCAGCATCCAGCGACTCCCTGCGACTCTAACCAGGTCGTCGGTCCATCTAGTAGGGAGACGACCCGGTAGACGTTTCCCGGTACGTGATCGCCACTGGAGAACCTTTACTCCCCACCGGTTATCGGTTCTTCGAGCGATGGGGCCTGCCCATTGCCACTTCATTTATATAATAAATATATTTATACCATAGTTGTAAAAAATGATTCAAACAATAATGATATTTTATAAAAACTAAACATATCGCAGTCTAATTGCTTTACGGAAAATCTTTCATAATTTATCCATATGACATTACGTTTACAATAATATTTTAAAATATAATAGCTTACTTTGATAAGTAGTTTCCTAGCAAGAAGACAGTTAAAAAACACGCACGTTATTACCACGAGTCCGTGCTTACAAAATGAATTCACGTCTTCGCATGACCCACAATTGAGTCACGATGTTAGGTGCTTGTAATCTGTGGTCACGTAAATTTATTTTGATAAGTCCGTGTCCCCAAACTGGAAGTACACTTGAACGTGTGAAATTATCAGATTATTATGTATGAGCACAGTGAACGTTTCGAGGTGAGCTTGGTCTTACATTTGCTCATATTAGTTATTACATAATATATGTATAATGGTTTGTTTATACGATCATTTTATTCTCCGCAGCTCGTAGTACCACCGCGCCTAAGTTTAAATTGAACTGTATTGATGGATGGACTCCCTCATGATATTAATTTTGTAGCTATTGATTATATTGTCACAACACACTCCCGTACCGCCAATATCAAATTCGATTGTTTCGTTCAATGTCCCCATTCGAACACCAACAATAGAATTACTGGGTAGTTTAATTTTCAATGAAGCGGATTTTCACTGAATTTGCTGATTTAGCGATTCTATTATTCGTCTTACCTTTAGAGGGATTTGGGTTTAGTTCGTGTGGTTACAGATATCCTCAAAGAGATATAAAACGAAGATTACATTATTTGAAAGCCTGTTTAAATTAGTGGAAACTTGTAATTCGGAATTTTAGACTATCAAAAGGAAATAAGTAATAAATTGCTTAAAAACTGCAGTAAGTATCCAAAAGCTCGACTCGTTTTATTTTTGTTTTATTCATGTAAGTTTTTCATTTGAAAATAACATACAGTGATATGTCACAAGTAATGTCATATGTATATGCCATAAATATAGAACATCCTCCCTTTTAGGGTTCCGTACCTTAAAAGGAAAAAAAGAACCCTTATAGTATCACTTTGTTGTCTGTCCGTCTCCTTTTTTCTCAGGGACGCGTGGAGATATCAAGTTGAAATTAATAGCGAATACTCAAATCTGTCGCCCCTTGAATCTGTAAAAAAAATAATTGAAATTAAACTGAAATTTGTCAAGAAGCAAGGTCTTACAGTACAACTATACGAATAAATCTGAAAACTAAGATTTTAAAATTCAAACAGAGTAAAAATAGCTTTTTATGTTTACACACATAACTTTGTAATTGTAAGCCATACACCGGTGATGTAATTTAGCTGCGAATAATGTTGGTTTGGTAAAGAAATACATTTTCGGTAGAGTATTGTTGCTTTCATATTACCGTACCTATTAATTATGACTTTCGGTATGTTAATTAATCATATCCTGTACGGAACCCTCGGTAGGAGAGACGACTCGCACTTGTCCGGTTTTTTGAATTCGGTTAAAAATTATAAAGACCTGTATTATTTTGGGGTATTCATGCTTTAAAGTAGCTTGGAGTATTCATGCTTTTAAATGGTAGAATTCTGCGTTTCGTACATTCCGCTCCTCACAATTGAGCAATGACTTCATAAGTAACAAAACACAACCGCAGCTGTGTACTGTAACATACTATTATAAATTTAATAACCAAGAAGCATATTTCCCCATAACAAAGTTAAGTGAACCGATTTACACAGGTATGTAGCTCCTACGTGCCACCCCAGGGCGCCTGGGCCTTGTGAACACCCTTTACGGCGGGAAGTCTTGCATTCTTGGATACAAAGACACTTGTAAATCTAGAAGTGATTTTATTTAATAATGCATCACTAATAGTTTTTAAGGTTCCGAACCCTAACGGTAACCAACTGGACCCTGTTCCCTAAGCCTACAATGTATGTCCGTCCGACTGTACCTTATGAAACTTTCACAGAATTTTTTGTTGCCGCTATAACAACAAAATTAAATTATAGAAATAAATTAAAAATTATTAAACTGTGTCATATTAAAATCGCCACTTTACGGTTATAAACTATCAGCGTCTATGTAAGAATATTATTCTGAATGTGTAAATTAAGAGGGAACAGCAGATAAAAAATTTCATATGAAATTAAGGGTTTGGGATATAGCTGTTTTCTCAACGAAACGTTAGCCAAATTCAATCATTTTGATCTTATTCTCTTTATCAAAGAATAATCTAGGCCCGTTGGTTTTGCTTTTTTCAATATTTTGTCTACAATTAGAATTATGGGCATCTCAAAACTCAAAATTTCAGAAAAAATTTCTTTCAACTTATGGTACTCATTATTTAGAGTAAACGTAACATTTTCAGAAAAAGCAAAACCAACGGGCCTAGATTATTCTTTGATAAAGAGAATAAGATCAAAATGATTGAATTTGGCTAACGTTTCGTTGAGAAAACAGCTATATCCCAAACCCTTAATTTCACGGCAAAACTAGGCAAATACCAAAAAAAGCTTCAACTGTCCTTCTCGCACAGTTCGGTTCGGGAGGCAGGGTACACTATATCACAACTATATACTGTGTATTATATGTATAAAAATAAAGTAAGCATGCATTAGTGATGTCAATAAGCTTTATCGATTTTTTCGACTAATAGTGGTGGGAAAAATATATCGATAGATACCCTTTCTCTAGCTATAATGGTTTTACCTGTTAGTTTTAATGTTTAGATTGATCTAAATAAACAAATATAAAGACAAATAATTCTAAGGAAATTTATTTTATCTCTAGAACAGAACATTTTCCCTGAAATTCTTAGTTGTTGTTACGTTTTGTTACGTGTAAATAATTAAATATGATTTATGAATAAGTGACTTATGTTTCAAATATTTTTTTAATGTTAAAGTTCGAGTCGGACTCGCATACAAAGGGTTCCGTACCACTGTAAAATATCTAAACAGAAAAAAAACACAGAAAAAACATCACATTTATTGCATGGACATCCGTTTATTTATAACTTTTTTAAAAGCTTTTTTATATTATTTTTTGTTATTTATTATTATTGAAAGTCTTGAGAGAGAACGAGAAGTTATATGGACATCGCATGTACAAATCGCTACGGAGACTATATGACCCGACACAGATATCCCGGAGATCAGCCAGCAAGAGCTTGAAATGGCTCTCCAACAACTCAAAAACCGGTCAAGAGCAAGTCGGACTCGTGCACCGAGGATTCCGTACAGAATATGAATTAATGACATACTGAAAATCATAAATAATAGGTACGGTAATATGCACCCAACAATGCTCTACCGAAAATGAAATTCTAAGCTAAATTACATGCTACGAAGTTAAGTTTGTAAACATTAAAAAATCAATTTTACTGTGTTACAATTAAAAAATTCAGATTTATTCCTATGGTTGTGCTGTAAAACCTTTCTTCTTGCCAAATTTCAAGACATTAGGTCAACGGGAAATACCGTATAGATTTTGGGTTCATTGCATTTTGTACGGAAATGGTCTAAAATACAGCTATATCTTTTTATTGCGTTGACCTATAAGTTTCATTATTTGACAGATCTAAGGGACAGCAGACTGGAGTATTCGATATCACAGTGATCCTATAAGGATTCCTTTTTTCCTTTTGAGGTACTTAAAATATAATAGTATAATATGAAGTATGACAGTAGGAAATACGATAGATTTCGACGATATTATTATTCATGTCGACAAATAAAAACTTGAAATATTTTTTCCCAGTTATACATCTCATACACTTAAGACGGGATTTTTAACTCGTCTATTCTATTGTGTGAGGTGTCGTGAAATTACAGTTTTTTAACCGACTTCAAAAAAAGAGGTTATCAATGCGACCTGTATGTATGTAATATTTCCAGAACTGCCCAGTTTTCATATATGTTAGTCTATACCAGCTTCTAAAGAAGTGTGCCAAATTTCTAAAGTGTATGTTTATTTGTCCTCGCATATATCCGGAACACACACACAAAAGAAAAACACACATAGGGTTCGTGGATTTCAACAAAGCATTCGAAACACTCGAACATAGATTTATCTGGGACGCACTGGAAAAACAAGGCGTACATGCAAAATACATAAGAATACTGAAAAACATATACACAAAAAGCACCGCACAAGTGAAGCTAGAATCTACAGGCGAAGAATTTTCGATTGAGAGAGGGGTACGCCAGGGAGACCCAATTTTACCAAAAATATTTTCAGCTATCCTGGAAATGATATTCACAAATCTGGATTGGACGAATAAAGGACTAAATATAAATGGCAAAAAGCTGGGTCACCTACGCTTTGCAGACAACCTGATCTTACTTTCGGAAAACCCGAAAACCCTACAGACAATGTTCCAACAGTTAGCGGAAGAGAGCGAGAAAGCAGGCCTGTCAACGAACTTAACGAAAACAAAAGTAATGTCAAATTCCTCACAAACAGAGCCCATAACAGTAAATAATGGAGAAATAGAGTATGTAGAAATGGACAAGACTAATAACTGAATGGCAACCACGAGATAGCAAAAGAAAAAGAGGCAGACAGACTAGAAGATGGGAGGACGACATCAGACAAGTGGCGGGTCCAACATGGACCCGCATAGCGAAAGATAGAATAGAGTGGAAATCCTTAGAGGAGGCCTATGTCGAAAGACAAGCTGAAATGTAGGAACGACCGGTTACTGATACTTAATATAAAAAGATAAGTAACGTATAAAGTAAGCATATTTTTAAGAAAATTGTAACAAAAAATTAGTTCAGCAATAAAGGCTATTTTATTTAATTTATTTTTTATATATCCGGAACTACAAGTTCGATTTAAATAATCCCTTTTTTGTTTACCTAGGTATTGTAAAACTTAGGGAAGACTGCAAGTTTCATCAAAATCGGTTCAGTAGTTTTTGAGACTGGGAATGTTAAGTGTGTATTTCGGCGTTGCAGTGCAGCAGAGCAAATTTAAAATTAATGTTTTAACTGTACTGTAATCTGTATGCCGAATAAATTATTTCTATTCTATTCTATTAGTTAAATGTTTGTTACCTCAGAGCTTTTCACTGGGTGAACCGATTTGGATGATTCTTTATTATTTGAAAGCTGATGCTTTCCATGTGGTCCCATTTCAATTTGGTCCGGTTCTTAGAATGGAATCCATGAGAAAACAATATACATCTTAAATTTTCCTTAATAAAAGTAGACTTTTAGGGCAGTTGAAGTCGGTTTCTAGTTCTTTTTGAACGCTTTAACTTGTTAGTCCTTAGACTGTAGCACTCTAGGTACTAAAACACCTCTAGGTCACCTAAAGTATCGTTGGAAGACGAACGTTCGGATATGGTGAAACTAAAAGGTTTCTTTGTTGACCGTAGAACCCTAAAATAGCAACGCCATAATTTATATTGTATTTATATGTGATAGGTACTTACTAGTCAATTATATCAAATACAACCACAGTATGTCGAGACTAAACCAATATGCGAACAATAATTTCTCAAAACGTAAAACAAGGGTTGACGCACGCTCACGTCAAGTTTATTATAATTTTGAAAAATACACTCTAGCCCAGGCGGAGGGGTAGCGACGATGCGCGGCGCGCAGGGGCCTCTTTGGGATGTTATGCAGCGTTATTTGTGTGAGTGAAAGCATGTGAAAGGCTGTATGTGTGCGTACCGAATCGCGACAGCAATAACATATTCAAATACCTACTATTCTACGGAGACTTTGCTTCATTGGCGTCTTAACAATTGCGCGTGTGTTTCAGTCAGGCGCATTCGTTTGAGCTTTGTTCGGTGGTTGTTACCTTCCCTATTTTATTTATCATTTTCAGTATATTAATTATTCATATTCTGTTCGGCACCCACGGTGCGCGAGTCTGACTCGCATTTGGCCGGTTTTTATTTCTTTTACGGCCAGTAAAATAATGGCCTATATACATCCGTCATATTACATCATCATCGGGGAAACATCCACTGCTGGACATAGGCCTCCTTCACGGTATGCCAGCCACATTGACCGGTCCCGACCTACTTGCGTTCAGCGACTCCCTGCGTCATTCATATATTGCCGTGATAAGTAACTTTACACGAAGGGTTTTGTCATAGTCATCATTACCAAGATTTGCAGTCGGGTTGGTGATCTCAGTAAAATGTTTTTGCTGTAGAAGTAGACCCTTCTGCCATGGAACCAAGTACTTATTTGATCCATGCTTCTGTCTATTTCTTAAATATGTTTTTTCTATGACGCCTTTTACGAAACCCGCGAGAAGACTACACAAAGGTCGACAAATAAATCCTGTTTGATAAAAATCACTTTAAAAAAGTGTATCAAAGGGAATTTGCTCAGAATGCTTCCTTACAAAATTTCTTTTGGATAAACCTTGATCATTAATTACTTAAAAATAGGACATCGGATTATGATTTCAGGAAATGAATACAATTTTACAACTTTATTTTCATTTACAATAGCCGTTAAGTGGCGAATGGTTCCTAGATGTCATTTTGAACTACAATAAAAAGTAGTGTGTAATTTCGTAACATACCAATACGATGTTATATTTTTAGATAATTACTACACAAAGCCAGCTCTCCCATTTTAACAGATTTTATGGTCACATAAATTTAGTATGAAGCATTGATCGGTGAAATCACACTGAAATAATATTAATAATAGTAAGTAGAATCATCGTTAATCTGTTCTTGTGCAATAATGTCTGAAGTCTAAGTAGACGAAGACGCGCACAAAAGACATTCTTATGTTATGAATAAACTAGAACCTTGTCATGAACACGTGTATTTCTATTCAGGTTAACACAATAATACCATGTTAAATACATCACCGAGCATCTCCAACGTTAATTGCTGTTCAATCAGACTTAACATTTCAAGTAAATACGATGTGAAACCCTAAGAATACTATATTTTAGCTGGAGTTCGAAGGCCGGCCCGAAACGGCTATCCCATCGTACCAGACGCTAATGTCACTCTCTCGCTTGACAGTTGACGTTTTACACTGCGTTTTGAAACTCCTCACAGTCGGCCGTCCTGTTATCGGAATGACCCTATTCCGTTCCGGCCATTCGAACTTTATGTATGCCCTCATACATGCTATTTTTACACAATACTAGCAATTCTAAATAACATATAAATATAAAAAATATTAATGTAGACAAAATAATTAATTTCAACATAACATCGTAACGTTATATACGGTATGTATGAATCTTAACACATTAAACAATATCTCATCACATTTTCGATACGGTACGATTTAAATTAATCCTGGAATAACGTTTTCAGCACTGTGTCAGGCTGCAATTGAAGACCTTTGTTTTGATATACTCTGTGAGCTGGCCTGTTGCTTGCTGGACAGAGCACTAACTATTTTAATTACGTCCTGGCTGGCCTCTACGTTTTATCCAAGGACCTGTAAAACCATGTAGAAGAAAACATTAAATTTTTTTTAAAAGTAAATTATCAACATAATGTTTGTACAACTTGTACTTTTTACTACTTAAAAAATACAGTGTAGCTGGATATTTTCCAATAAATCCAATTTTTCCATAAATCATGGTAAAATGAATAGAAGATCAATCACTGATACGATTAAGGTATTCCTTTCACATATACATACATATGTATAACGTGGTTACCTTTTCGCTTCCTGGTATACCTACCATGCAGGTACGTATGAATGTACATTGAATTGTAAAGGGTAAACACCACCTTAGTTTGATTGCGTTCTAGGGTAAGAACTAAGTCTATGATGCAAACGCTTGCTGGGTAAGATCCACTTGTGCTTCGGCGTCCCTTACACAATCCACAAGTATTCGTATAGTTGATTAGAAGTTGGGTAAGAACCGCTTGTGCTCCGGTATCCCTTTCACAAGTAGTGAGAACCGCTTGCACTACGTAATCCTTTTCAGCATCCATAGATGTTCATGTATTTAGCAAATCAGGAGTTGGGTGAGATCCGCTTGTGCTTCGGCATACCTTTCACAAGTAGTGAGCACCGCTTGCACTTCGGCATACCGTTCACCATCCATAGATATTCATGTATTTAGTTAATTAGGAGTTGGGTGAGATCCGCTTGTGCTTCGGCATACCTTTCACAAGTAGTGAGCACCGCTTGCACTTCGGCATACCTTTCACCATCCATAGATATTCATGTATTTAGTTAATTAGGAGTTGGGGTGAGATCCGCTTGTGCTTCGGCATACCTTTCACGAGTAGTGAGCACCGCTTGCACTTCGGCATAACTTTCACGATTCATAAATATTCATGTATTTAGTCAATTAGGAGTTGGGTGAGATCCGCTTGCGCTTCGGCATACCTTTCACAAGTAGTGAGCACCGCTTGCACTTCGGCATACCTTTCACCATTGATAGATCTAAAATCATAAACTTTATTGTTGACATCGTAAGCACATATATTACGATAAATAATGTCTAGAGTCAGTACCCTATATTTATCTCGTTGAGCTGTACAATTGTATAGAGCCCTTTTATTAAATACATTCATATTAAGTACACACATTAAATATGTACCATTTGCGATTAACTTAATTTGTTGTTGAAATACTCAGTAATAATATTTCATCATCAATAATTAATTTAATTCACTTTCAAATGACACGTTTCGCAAACGTACGGAACCCTGGCCTGGACTTGTACACTTTTAATTTAAAAGAGCATAATCAAATAGCTGTGATTTCACTACCATTCTTCTGTATTTTGGTCTATTTTATTTGTACAAAACATTACAACGCACTACGTAGGCAAGACAACTTTAAACCAACAAAAATGCCATCAATAAGATAACATTTGACGCTTTCACTCAGCACCAACCAAATTTTTATTTTATTTTAACAAAATATAAACAAAATTGTAATTCTAGTATTTTTCTGTAACTTTAGGTTTATTTATTTTTGATCTTTAAATAGTGTACAAGTGTAGGCCGTTTTCGAAACATCTCTTTTACTTCACTGGAGAGCTATCATTTTACTTGGAAAGTGCATTGTAGAATGTCCTGATAAAGTACTGTCGATCTCATCATCAACAGTCAATCCATACGTGTAGAAAGATCAACTAAGAAAACCTTCGACACCCAAAATGGCATTCCACCTGAACTTCCTCTTTCTTTGATCTTATCATTCTCCAGCTTTCAGCCTTTGGAAGACCGTGTAGGAATATATCAATACAATGTCAAAAATGTTGCAGTTCTGTCATTGGGAGGACCATGCAAAAGCAAGATAGCGCCCACCTCTATAATTTATGGGTAAATTGCTATTAGTTTTTATTGATACTTAATCGACTTGAAAATAGATCGGTTTTGTAATTCAGTAATCATCACTGGAACATAACTACTTTATGTCCCTGCCTTCTGATGAGGATTCACCGGATTCCATTCCGGTTTGACTATTAATTTGCTTGTACCTCTGTCAAAACGGGTAGAGCACTCCTAGCTAGCTCGCACAAAAGAGTCTAGCTCTTAAATATATTAGATCAGTTCTAATCGTCGTCGTTTGAGTGCCCCCCTCTGTTTTGGTAACTGGGAACTTCAAATTACGTCAAGAAACACGCAGAGAACTATCGGAACATTCAACTTTAAATCGTCATCTACATCAGGAGCCACTGACTACCACTCTCCCGTGTCTGTTACGATAGCGGCCTCGTGTGAACATAGAACCATACTCCGCTCAGGGTCATATATCAGGGTCAGGATAAGATATTCTTATTATCGAATGACCTCCAGATCGTGGCTGATATCACGAAACCTCCTATGCTTTTAGTCATATCAAGAGAATATCATACTTTCAGCAGCAACGAAGGAAAATCTGACCCTATAGGTCAGCCAAAGCTTGAACCTACTCTTTGTCTCTATTCTTTATTTTACATGTTAATTTTCTGGAACGCTCTTTATTTTATATCTGTCTGCCTTCTTATCTGACTGTTTTCAACATAGTGAATGACAATCATATCGAATTAAGTGGTATTGTATTGATGGTTAAGAAATTGAATATCTCATTCATAAATAGAGATAGGAATGAATGAAACACAACCTCTATGAAGTGTCAATATTGTGCAGCGGCTTCAAATCCAAAATGATGACACTTCACATTCATGATGTCTCATTAGGTCTCATTGATTTGCGCCACATAGGGGAATGGCAACAAAGATTGCGGGTACAGTATTTTATTATATCACGCCTTTGTTCAAACTATACGAATATTTAAATGTTAATTCCACTGGGCACTGTCCATGGTATACTTAATTGGATAATCAGCAGTCAGTACAATATAATCAATTTTTAAGGTTATTCTAGGAACTCTAGTCATGCTCCAGAAGCTATACTCTTTAACATCGCAAAACATATTTTGCGTCGGCCAAACTTGAAATACTTAATATGTGCATGGTGCAGTCAATCCCTTTAGTGCATCAGGCATTTTCCTTTAAGTAGATTAACACACACCATAGCAATGCTTCCCATACCTTACACCTTATATATCACGGTATGGCGGCTTCCTAACTTTCCAATTGCTTGCTGTAGCTTGCTTTCCAATTTTAAAATTATAGGCAAAATATAATGGCATGGCATCCTTTGTTTATTTTGTAGAAAGAATATGAAAATATATGTACATTTGTTGCATATGAGTAATTGCCTACATGAGTAAGTAAGCTATATACATTCTAGAAGAGAGAGAGAGAGAGAGGGGTCTCTTAATTCAAGTTATCTTTAACTTAAAAAGGAGTAATTCAAAAATTGTATCTTAATTTTTGTTCAGATGATGCAATAAATATTTTTCCATATATATATATATTATTTCAAATGCTCAAAACACAAGTATGTATAAAACCCGCATCTGAGGTAATATAAAAACATCATTCGCAATTATATTCCTTTTGGTACCAAATATGTACTTTGATTTCTCTAAGGGGCTTCTGCTCAACAAACATCCCGTTAACATTGGTATATTGTTACACTTACACATATACACTTCTTTTACGCATACACTTAACATACTTTGCATATTAAAGGGCTTATCTGAAATGCCATAGCAGATGCTGAGATTAGTCCTTTTGACGCCACATTACAACACAATGCCTATATACATATTTTTTTTTAATTGTACGCAATTTATGTGTCAATTGTATTTTTGTATTGTGTTGTGTATGTCTTAGTTAAATAAATATTTTCCTGTTTCTGTTCTAAAAGATAATAACATATCAATACATTTCAATTATAATTATGGAATCATTTCCAAACCAAGTTTGTTACAAAACCAGTTCATTTTAGCTCAGCTTCAGTTCAGCTGCAAAACCCATGTCTTTTCCAGAGGTAATGGGATAATATACCAGATGGGTGATAAGAATGAGTTACCATTTCACCCAGATAAATAAATAATTAACATCCGTAGAGAACCAACGTTTAACAATCCATACAAAGTCAGATATAATAATTTCTTCAATGGATTCATAAATCAATAATAAATTTTTGAGTTATCAATAAAATAAAATGATTTGGCAAGTCAGATCCCTTCAAAGTTATTAGTAAATGTTCGGCTATTACTCACTATAGAAGACATTACTTATATATGGGCAAACATTTGTTGTGAATTATTACTGATTCATCAATGGAATAAAATCCACAAACAAAGGGTAGCGTTGCATAGATTAGCTAATGCAGATGAAAACAATTAATCAAATGTTGATTCATGAAAAACATTAACTCTTAATCAGGTTTTCAAATTCTAAAGTAAAACTTCATATTCATAAATGATGTTAAGGAATGTATCAGGAGAATAGAGAACAAATATAAATTAGTAAAGGTTAAAATTCAATTCAAATTAGAACCAATAGAGTCAAAGCTGTGGGATCAAAATCACACACAACAAATCACAAATAATTTAAAATTTCAAGTGTTATTAGTATTATTACCATCACAAACCAATTTCTCATCATCTATCCACAACATTTGCATCAATATGTTTACAATGTATATCTAATATTTAGATGTTCAAAATTACAAAGCATACAACCTTGTCCGGACAGTGAAAGTGCAAACATCAAACCAAACTTAGTTTAGTTAAGCTTAGATTTAGTCATATTGTTAATAAAATTCTATTGTATGTGAGGATATATTAAAACCTCTATTTAGATTAATCAATTTTCTGATATGAACTGAGTGAACCCTTTGAAGCAAAAATATTATTACTCAGAGCAATAATTGAAATAATAATCAGATATATTTAAGTGATAGTAGTGAGTTTCCATTTTTTTCAGTCATCCAAAGAGGAACTTGTAGGTTTATATAAAAATATTTAATGATCTTACCAATTTCAGAACAGTGCCCATAAATTTTAGGTCATGTTTAATAATATTGAACTCTGAACCTTTATTTATTCAATAACTTTGACCCCAATTAAATTATCAAGTAGTCAAATGATTATTCAATTTTATAGTACAAGTTCATTGTAAGACATTATAAAACTTGTAAGATTACAGCACATTTTGTGATATCCATGGTGTAAAAAATGTTTACATTATTGTTTATCAATGTTAGATTTACAGGTGAATATATATATTATTATTTTTTAGTTCATCAGGTATAGCGTTAAATATTTTAATACACATTGGATAGCTATTTTTCGAGATATTTACAGCAGTTTTAGGTTGTAAACTGGCCAATTCATGTGTCTGATACTTCTGGTTTGTTTGTAACTAGCTCTAATAAACACATGGCCATATATGTAATTGGACAGAATTAGCTTCTTCGAATATATGCAGCAATGGAATATCTTTAACTTCTTGAGATAGGGCTTGCCTATGACCTATGAGAGATATATGAATTTCTTGAACATATCTTTTTTTGTGTGTGTGTGTGCTATGAACGTTCGATCAACATATTATACAACTTATTAAGTACTGCTACCCCATAGCATGAGACAGTACCTGAGCACAGACACTATATACCCGCTGATACGCTGTGTTATAAGTTCATAGTTAAGCCAACATGGGAAATCGTATTCAAAGTATGACTTATGTTCGTATTTATACACCCAGCAAGTGTCCACAAGTTGATCGGAGGAAATATTTGCACTTTTCATTTATAACAGGTGGTATTTATCAATGTAGTACACTTGACACTTGATGAAGGGACACTGATGTAGTGTTTCTTTTAAAGGAAATACAGTGGTTATGTTTAAAAACATCATATACATGGCACCAGCTATTTACAATGAGGTTCCGAGATGTACTCGTATAAAACAGCACATTCTTTAAAACTAACTCAAAACTTTTAGTTGAGAAATGTTATAACAATCTGCACGACTATTTAAAACAATCATTTTGAATTTTGATCTTTGGACAATATAATTTTGACATTCGATAAAGTAATATGTAGGATTAACTGTTTGATAAGCTAGTAATTAAAATTACTTTACCATATTGTGTTACTTTATAGTTATATTATAATATATGTAAGTTTTATATACACATTTAAATGTGTGATACAAGTATGTAGGATTATTCATGTTCATCAATGTTTTAATGAATATTTGTATACCCACTTGGGTTGATTGTTGCGGAGTGATGTTGTACCGTCATCAAATGTACATATCTATTATCACAAATAAAGAGAGTGATTGATTGATGCACCACTAGAGACAAACTTTGTTCACTTCAAAGAACATATTATACACATTTTCTTTCTCGAATTATTCTGTTCTACTGGGAAATCTAAGTTATCAAACACAATGTTACTGAGATTACTCAGGGTTAAGGTGTGTATAATTGGAAAGTTCATACACAGACATTTATAAATTTCTTTGAAGCCTGAATTATTTATAATAAAACTGCCAGATATCCTTTTGAAGCTTCAACTGAAGTCTAATACACACTTGTACAGGGACTAGGGACTCAATGCATCTTATTTTCTTTTGGGTCTCGATTCTGGGTAACTTTATATTGGGTACTCTTTCCTTAGCATATAATTAAGGTGCACTTAAGGAAAATAACTAAAACTTAACCAATTAAGTATTACTTATCATCAGTAACGATTTCTTGTTGTGGCATATTCATAACTAGACCGTATTGAGGAAATTCATTTTCCAGGACGCGATACAGTGCGTCAAAATCACAAACTACGAAAATGTATACGATCCTTGCTAAGTTACTTGTGTTTGTACATTGTGTTGATAGAATATAATGGTAAAGTATACATACCAATGGGCGTGAAGCTATCCACTTCGGATCTGTTATGAATAAACTAGAACCTTGTCATGAACACGTGTATTTCTATTCAGGTTAACACAATAATACCATGTTAAATACATCACCGAGCATCTCCAACGTTAATTGCTGTTCAATCAGACTTAACATTTCAAGTAAATACGATGTGAAACCCTAAGAATACTATATTTTAGCTGGAGTTCGAAGGCCGGCCCGAAACGGCTATCCCATCGTACCAGACGCTAATGTCACTCTCTCGCTTGACAGTTGACGTTTTACACTGCGTTTTGAAACTCCTCACACTTATATAACTTTTGTCGACGTGTTTCACCTAGTCTATTCAGAAACTTCTAGCTCAATGTGTAGAAATGTCGGGACACGTAATAAGGTGCACCGCATCCGGCTGCAGAGCTCTGGTATTTCTTTGACTGTAATTCTCTATGACAATACCTTTGTACCGGGTTGCATCGACGAGAAGATTAACGTTAACCCCTGGTAGCTTACTGGAATCAAGTCACTAAAAAATCATCTTTTATAAATTCGAATGCCAGTTAGTATCCGTATATTGATTAAAATCAGTTAGCTATAAGCGTTATAGGTAAAAACTAAACGGGATCCCTCTCCAAATGTTTCCATACTAAATTTCTTTTGCCATAATCTTTTAAAATAGAATAGCTTTCTTTGATAAGTAATTACCTAAAAATAGGAGACGAAATTATAGTGTCGTGAAGCAAATATCATTAGTTGACAATTTTATTGTCTTTTGCTAATGGTCCCTAGATGGCTGTTAATGATACTCATTTTGCGAAAAAATATTTCATCCTCAAGTTACGCGTATGGGACCTTAGAAATATTTCATCCCCAAGTTACGTGTATGGGACCTCAAAAAATATTTCATCCCCAAGTTACGCGTATGGGACCTTAAAAAATATTTCATCCCCAAGTTACGTGTATGGGACCTTAAAAAATATTTCATCCCCAAGTTACGCGTATGGGACCTTAAAAAATGTTTTATCCCCAAGTTACGTGTATGGGACCTTAAAAAATGTTTTATCCCCAAGTTACGTGTATGAGTAATATGTATACCAGTACCAAATTACAACTTTCTAATAAGATTCTTTGAGCTAAGCCGCAGACGGACAGACCGAAACTATAAGGGTTCCTTGTTAAAACACCTTATGAACACATTGTACTGGAAGCTAATAATAATTTATTTACTCCATTCTATCCGAGATGAACAATAGGTATAACTTGTGAAGCCGAGTATTCAATTAAAAGTTGAGACAGCAATGTCCGTTGCAACTGCACTCAAGTGGTAGTGGTAAGAAAATGTTTACGCTGGCAATGTTATTATATTTATGTTACTATTTTATTCACAATTGGATGAAAAGCGTGCATCAACTTGAAGTTAATGAAGTAATGGTTATGTTGTCTTTGATTGCCAGAACACAATAGTGTTATTAAAACTGATGTTTGGTTGCAGACTTCAATAACATGCTGTTGGAGCACTACTCCCAGTATGAAAGGTAAAGGAGACAGTGATTTAATAGCTTGGGACTTCTGGGTGTACATTCTTACCACCTAACGGCCTTATTGTCAGTTACCATCAGGTGATAGGCTTAGTACAAACCCATTTTACACAAACTTTTTGCTAGCTCGTGTCTAGAAAACTTCCTTGACTTCTATCACAGAGATCATAATATCCAGAGGACGTGATCTACTGGATACGTATGAAGTAATTAGGTCAGCCACTTGTTATACACAAGGTACATGTCCACATAAGTTTTGTAACTTTAATCGGCAGAAGAAAACGTTTAATTTGCCTCTGAAACAAACTTTAAACAAACAATTGCTCCTTATTACATTTAGCAACACAATAAAGTTGCACGATGATATAAAAAGAGGTGTATATATAATAGCTTGTTGACATATATTACACATACATAGCATATACTATTTAAATTATTGCTTCACATTTATAGTATTCATGTCTCTCTTATAACTCATAATTTCAGTGTTTTTTTTTCTTTTCAATTTCATTAAAAACAAATACAAATTAATTATTATTTTTCAAAATCTATTCTGCGACGCTATATAGCTTATATCGAAAACCGTGCAAGAAAATGAAATGCCAGGTTCAAAGTTATTGAATCTAGCAACCTTCTTGAGATGTTAACAAGTGAATGCGTTCAAAAAGAAACATTGTCATTTATTATTTATTTGTCATTAATCAATCGGTCCGTCAATTAAATCATCATTTTTTTTTCTTTACAAAGTTTGTACATATTAATTCTTAAATCACTTAATTCTATGGTTTCGTGACTTTTTGAAGACTGGCTCCTGAACTAGGATGCTACAGGAACCAGGCCACCACCACCGGACATGTGTTTTTCAAGTGAAATATGATATTTTGTTCATTATCTAGTCTTAAAAATTAATGCGATCATAAAGATCTGACATGCCGACGAAGTTTAAAAATATTTACAAGTTTTTTAAAATTATCTTAACAGGGATTGTTAAAAAAATAAACGAGATTCATCACCTAATTTTCCACCTTTTGCACTGTGTAGTTAAGAAGTAGTATTTCTACAAAAAAGTAAAAAAAGCATGAACGGATAAAAAAACTATGTCAAATATTTTTCAACACAATGAATACTGTTTCAATACTCACTGTGTTAATAAACTGCTCTATGTCTGTACTTGCTCTTTATTAAAAGCAAATTTAGAGACATAACATCTCAATAAAACCTGAGAACCTCAATAAAGTACCGAACGCTGGAGATGCGGACAATCTATTAAAAAGCCCTGTCGATAAACCGCAAGATCCCACCGATACCATAAAGTGGTTATATATCAGTTGGGATATAATAAAGATCTCAATAAATTACTTTAACTAGCTGTAATCGTGCCAACTCCCCAGTTTTTTACTGCCTCATTCATTGGTTCCGTAAGGGCTGAAATGAATTTGACCTATTTAAAGTCTATTTGAACTGGAGTACCTAACTACTCCAACATTCTTGGATACATATAGATAAATAATTCAGTTCCATCTTACTTAACCAAAACATCAATAAAATGTGTTCCCTAATAAAAATAAAGTCTATCACTTGTTAATAAGTCTAGCGCCAAATTAACAAAATGGAACAATTCAATTCAAATAGTCTTTATTGCACACACACAAAACAGAAAAAGAAAAGAACATAAAATATACAATGAAGGCCTGAAAGAAATCGCTTTTAGCGATAAGGCCTTCATTGTACATTTAAAGTTTCTTTTCTATTTCTGTTTTGTGTGTGTGCAATAAAGACTATTTGAATTGAATTGTTCCATTTTGTTAATTTGGCGATAGACTTATTAACAAGTGAGTAACTAATCAAAGGAGAAGAAGGGAAGAGGTTGGAAAGAAGAAGAAAAGGTCTCTAAGAAACGATCTGCTCAAAGAAGTACGAGGGTCTCAGAAGAACGTATAGGGCGAGTGAGATTTGAAGAACGGAAAGAGAAACGGTCTTTAAGGTAGGAAGGAGTACGAGGATTGAAAAGGAACAATGCACTGTATTATGCTTGAGGCTTTATTTAAGATTTTCTCTTTTCCGCGACTTCATAAAGTTACCCACTGAAACTTCTTGATCGTTCGGAATAAAAAGTAGCTTATGGCATTTTACGGCCTTTCAATAATCCGTAAAGAAAGAATCAATTTATTCTGAGTATCCTTTACGACGGTAAATTTATAATACTAAATATGGATAGGCAAGCTGTTACCAACTACACCATTCGGCAATACCTTCGCTAACCAAGTACCCCCAATTTAGTAACAGATATAAGGTTCATTTCAATCCAATACATAAAGCCGTAAAACAAAACAAAGACAAATAGAACCATCATACATTTCTGTAACGTAAACCAACAAGGCCACACAACAACTATTCACTTATACATTCTTATATTTATAATCTACTGTAGATGGTATAATCTACTCTACATGGTTGCGTTCTCCTTGGATACGTATGCTGACTGGCTTTGGACTGGCTGGTTCCGTTTGAATATAGAACGCGTTTCAGTGACATCTAGTCGAATTTATGAATAGACGATCAGTTTTCTGAGGCAAGCCAAGGCAAGCCGTGAACGGCGCATCTAGTTTTTAATGTGAAAAGTAAAGTCAGGTCCGCTGCCAGTCCACGAGTCCATCTGCACTCTGCACTGGCAATTATGTGTAGACAATTTAGTTATTCCATGATATTATTGTATTATTTCCACCACTGCACTGGCACTATTGAGGCCAGATGGACCACTAACGCAAACTCCAACGGTGAACGTAAACATATTCGCAACTCTTCGTTCAATAATTGACTTTACGCTGCAAATAACGTACCACATCGGTCATTGCAGCTACCTCTTTGCAACGCCGAAATCTCAGTTCCTCGCATTTATACAAGAGGTATTTAAAGTTGTGAATAAAACCAGTGCCCTTTCTGGTATGTTATACCAGACATATATGTGCAGTGGTGTAACAATTGTCTCTTAACTAACAAAAATTTATTTTTATTTTTATGTGTAAATTAACAATGCTCGTGGTTTTTCAGCAGGCGCTAATTCTTATAAAATATTATTTTTAGTATGTTAATTGTTTACAATCTGTACGAATCCCGATTGCTCGATTCTGACTAGCATTTGGCCGTTTCTTAATACAAAATTGCTTTGTACTTAGCATGTTACAAAATATATATATATATATATGTTCATTCTAACGTATTTCTTTTTCGAAAATCGAATTGTGTTAAAATCAAGCTAAAAGTATCATCAGTCCGATCTTCAGACTAAACAATCGGATTAATGATACTCTAGGGGTAAATATTATGTACTATACATATATAAATTATAGTTATATTTCTGAAGCCACACCATTAAAACGGTTTCCAGTCTCATCTCATTCAGTCACGTCCGACTGCCCTACGCAAGTCGTATTTCACTGAGACTGTGGTTAAACGCTGACGTTGTCAGGTAATTGTAGCACAGTTATCCCATCTCGTTACCCTAGCTTCTACCTACACCACTCTCGGAGCGTTCTCAACAGGATTTCAAGGCATTACCTCGGCCTTAATTCTAGGTCAAGTAAAAAAGGCTGAGATACTATTTTCACATTTATCTAGAAGTTTTGTACAGACTTCACGAAAGATATACATATTATGTGTAAAGCTGTGACGGAAAATTTATGATGTGTCAAAATAAAACTATACGTAGCCTCGATCCACACTTACCGTTTCTGTTCTGATTTACCTAGAAAGGCACAGAGCGTATGTCGCTTGTTTATGTGATGATCGGTACATTTCGTATAGAATTCCAGCCTTCCGGTTTCAATTCAGATCTAGGTGATCAGAACAAAAAAGAGAGATAGGTTTGGGACGGGGTTAAGGTCAAAGAGCCTAAGAAAACGATGAGCACTGCAGCTTTGTAAGGTGGTTCTCTAATTTGGCATAGGAATACTACAAAAATTTTGCTTTGTCTCTCTAGTCGTTTGCTGTCTTCTCACGGCTAAACTCTTGATGGATGGTAACAAAATTTGTTTTACATGTAGACTAATAGCATTAAGAGGGACAGACGCTACTATGCCCCATATAATGCTGTGCTCAAAAGTACGAGGTAGTTCTACAGATGGCTATTTTAGGAACCAAAAATCAGGGTACTCAAACCTTACATAAGTACATTGGTGATGTCCTTCAGACAGAGCTTTCTAATTACATAATTTCAGCGGTGATGGACGCCAGCTGAATAAAGCAACCTTAGGGTTCAAGTTTGCCTTTCTATTTCTCTAAACCGTTACTTTCTATGTATCATATTTCGGGTGCATTTAGAAAATGTTCATCAAAATGGCTTTTATGTGTCTATCTTTTAATAAAATATTTAATTTTGTACACTCGCGTTAAGGTACTCTAAACAAACATCTTGACCAACTAAACAACATTTTCACAATAAATGAAAATTAGATTCAGTTAAAAGTTTAACTGATTCTTACGTTCGTTTATAGTGAAAGGGTTGTTCCGTTTGTCAAAGTAGGTCAGTTACTCAATGCTACCGTGTTTATAGCAAGTATACAAACGCAACATAAATAAAATCTCACTGAACACGTATTTTCCATTAAAATTATGCCCTATTTACAATCTAGCTTGTGAATGAAACAAACAGCACTTGGTGGTCTAGTTCAGGCCATACATAACTTCTAAGTACCCCTGGCCCGATAACACTGAACATAATGGACTATAAAATTTCACAGTCGCATCCGACTGGGATTTCAATTAAAACTTGAGCTCCTATCTTCGATTAGGGGAGCTAAGCTTTCAGTGGGAATCGGGAATCGAGAATCGATTTTAATGCGTTCCGAGATTGATACTTATGTCTCTTTTGTTGTATTTTGTTAGAGACAAGGGCCTAAAATAATACTTGTATTTATTTGTCAATTAAAAGTAAGTAAAATTTAATACAGTAAGGTAAATTTTAATTTGCTCGACTACTCTTTGCATGGGCCAGTGATAAAGCCTTTTCCTGTGTTACTCGTATATGTTTTCGATAGGAGCTAAGTAAAAATGAATAGTGCATTACAAGTACTTTTGATATCTTGTCATTATTAAATACACCAGGGTTTTTTCACTAGATACAACCCCAATTTCAATAGAATTTAAAACCCTCGTATGTAATTGGAAGTTATATACGAAGAATATAATATTATTTCAAAAATTATCAGTATGCTGTTTGAGATAATTATTACGACATGAGCCATATTTATTTCAAATAAAATATTTGATTTGATAGAATAATCTTAAATTTGCCTTATCCTCTAACGCCCCAAGCACCATAGACTTTTTAATACACCTTATAGCACACACCCATGCCCTAAATGTACTTGAATATCTCACCACCATCTCACCCTATATTTTTAACCATAATCTTTAAGGCCTTTTACAAAGGTGTTGTCGTACTAAAAAGTATAGCGTTATTCATTCAGGGCAAACCAAAATCGCTTCATATGGGTCGAAATCATTCGGAAAAAAGAGAAAATGCGATTTTGAGAGCTTAACTTACCCGCACGTTTGTGGTAACATTTATTACCAGGGGCGACCAAGGTTACCAACCTTGAATCATCGTCAATCATCGTCAACAGCAGCACCAGTGACTGCAGCACTGATGACATTGAGGATCTTTCATAGATCACCAAAGAAGCTTTTCATGACGGGATCAAAGTAGAATGTTAGTCAATCAATGCAGCTTCATTCCATATCATTATCTTTTCTTCTCGTGTCACCTTTTACGACACCCACTCTAAGACAGGGTTATCATATTCTAACGCCAAAACTACACGGTCAAAAATATCACTTTTACAATTACTCAAATGCACACATTCGTTCTTTACTTTTATGTAATGTTTTAAAGGACATAAAACCTGTTTAGTCCTAGCGAACATAACCGAGAGATAATCCTCATAATAAATACCGTCCACACGGTCCATTATATTCTGGTTACCCTACATTAAACCAAAGGATTTCATGCCACGGTTAGCACAAACCTAACTTGGTCTGCGGTTAAGCGACATTGTCTCTATAGGACTTTAAATTATTACACTGAAATATACGGGTAACAAGTCGTTCGTACGATGTGATTTAAATAATCCTAGGGAGATTATTTATTTATAAAGGATATGTAAATAGAAAACCTTGAGGTAAAAAGATAACATTACTTTGTTTATTAGGCCAAAACAGTAAGCTTGAGGCATTCATTAAGGGAAAACATCGATACATCCTCACGGCTCGAGGGTGTCTTAGCTTACGACATTCGATAATGATCATTGCTGCCTAGAAAACTAGAGATATCAGCCAAATTTGAGGTTGAAAGGGTGTTCGTTTTTTGCAGTGAATTGCACTCCTGGATGTGCGGTGAACACTTTTATATGAAGGAAAATTGATGACGCGGTCCTGCCAGGTTGCAGTTTACCAATACGCTTGCCAAGTGCAGTGATTCTGACAAATACACTATGAGTGAGTCCACTATACATTTAACAGTGCACTTAAGAAACTGAAGAAAGTTGTATTTCTATCGCAACGACTCTTTTTGTAAAAGTCATGGTCAGCAAATACCGCAACAAATTGCTATAAAAATATGGCGTCCGTAAGGATGAAATCGATCCAAGCCTATGAGAATATTTTAATTTGTTGATAGTCCCATACACTGAAATAAATATAATTAATCTTACGTCGTAATAATCCGATTGAAATGAAGACCCGAGATGTGAGCTTAACATTTAATCCCTCCGTAGAATTACGTATCCTGACGACTTCTATTCTTGGCACACAATTATATGTGTGGTTCTTGACAATGCTTACTTCTTACATTTGTGTATTTTTAAATACTCGCAGATTTTGAATGTACTTCAGAAGTTATTGAACATGATCTACTTGTTCGATCGGGTTAAAGGTAGCCTATATCTTTCATCTATCCTTGACTTGACTCTACTTAACTAACTTGACACTTCAACTATCACTATACTAAGAATCAAGTCATTCTGATTCTCACGTCATGAAAGAGGGACACACACTAGCACAACCAAACGTGAAAGAATAACATATATCCATAAAAGAACAAATATTATAAACTGTCTCTTCAATTTATCAAAATTTAATTATTTTTAATCGATATTTATCAATCGATGTATCGCGAAACAGCTTTTCAAACTGGACATCCCTACTGCATGCATGTCAATTCATAAGCGAAATTTGACAATAAAATCTCAAAATTAGAATTTTTAAGGACCTTGATTGATACCTAAAACAGCATCATGTAATTGCAATAAGAAATCTCAGCTTTAAATAAAAAAAATCCTAAGATAGAAAGAAAGAAGACAATAAGAATACTTTAACCAATGTCCTCAAACCTGTAACTTCATCAAAATCGATACAGTTTTTTTCCAAAACCCCACCAAGTATACACAAGGAGACCGCATCTGCAAGTTTTGTATGACAAGGGCTTGAAGGTGTCATTAAATTAGCGTTATAATTGAAAATACAGGTGCTATGATGTTGAATCAAGGATGTTCGAAACTCTATTAGCATGATAATTCTGTAATCGATATGTATAAGCTGAACTGGCATCGTGCGGGAGCGAAGAAAACACGTGTCTGAAATTTCGGAGTTTATTTTTAACACAGGTCCACAAGCCAATCTTCAATCTTCCAAATCACTGGTCTTCCCGACAGAGTGCTTCACTGTCTTTACTGGGTTCAAATTTTCATTTTTTCAAATTTTCACATACAGAGTCCTTTGACACCACTGAATAACTGACGCCGGTCTGTCGCTACTGACACTACTTGACACCACTAGTACACTATCACCTTTTCACCTCACTGTACTTTCACTTTACTTCTTCTTCTGGTTTCCTTTTCTTCGCTGTCCACTAATTAGATATGAACTGCACTCGAAGACCGTTCCTTTTATACCGGCCGATAACATTTCTAGAACGTTCCCAGTGATTGTCATTTGGCTAATCGATTTGAATGAAATAGATAGATAGATAGGCTCTTTCGCACCGGTCAATCTGTATATGATATTCGAGACCTTTCCACTAGTACTACTACTACTAGTATTGCTACTCGATTCGAATGAGATATTTAGATACCTCTTATAGATAGATATCTCTTTTTATTCTTTGTAGACTGTTCAAGAAGCTCTGTGACAGTACATTCAATGCCAGCTCAGCGTAAACTGGAAATGTAAAGCTTGACGTGTAGCCGTGAGTACCTTGTGTGTTCGATAATAGTGTTTATATTCGTTAGTACAACACTATTAACGATAAACTGCTCATAACGGAATTGACATTACCGCACCGAATATTGAATATATAATAACAACATTATACACAGTTTATTAATATGTTTTGAATCACGGATCAGCCTCTTTCATGGCACAGCGGGCTTGCTTAGGCCCGATATAATGGATCATCCAAATAAAATTATTGGGACCCTTTTTATATGATGTCATAATATTTTTTTTTTTATTTAAATTTAACTGTTAATTACGATTTTATTCTTCTGTGCTTTAACAAAAAGCCATAAACTTTGTTTGACTATGAAACCCTAAACAGAGAAATATCCGAATATAAAAATAGTGAATGTGTGTAAGAGGGCCTTCTTATACATTTTGTGATTTGTTCATTTTGAAAGTAGTGTACATTTTGCGTTTTGTACATTATGCTCCGAAGGGGAAACATTGCCCTCCTTCGCTGACGGAAAACTTTTATTCTTACTCGCGGCGCAATTCAATATGTTTTTATAAATAAATCAATAAATCGGTATTGCAATTAATTTTTGCGGTTGCTTACATTTGCTCTGGCTGTAAACGCAATCCAATTAATACTTTGAACCCGGAACGAGGCCACTCTTTTAACTGGTATTTCCTGTAAATATTAAATTAATAAATTGTTTAACACCTGCGATGTTTAAAAACAACAAATTGAACGTGTTCATAAACTATATACAATTTTAAAATATGAAATTGAAATGAAACTCAAGAATCCAACGTTATACAATTTTTTTTAAATTGAAATGTAACTACACGGCTGGACACAATCCGGAGATGCGGCTTCGATTCCCAGTAGAGGTAATTATCGGTGCTCGGTTTGTTTGGTAGTAGGGAATTTTCAGCCGCCTGACTAGCTATCACCATGTGGTACCGAAGTCTGCTGCCGAACAGGAGTGTGTAAACTGTGTTAACTTAACATCAGGTAAGATTAAGGCCAAGTGTGCAAAACCATCATGAATAAAAACCATTAAATAAATTATTTTCTATTTCTCTGAATCTCTTGCAGCGAATCAACTACAATTTCATTCATGTCTCCTGAATTCGTTCCTGCTATATATCATATTCTTCCCGAAATAAGCTTATCCCAGCCTCGTAAACACTTCCGGACCCTTCGCAGAACTCGTATGAACTCGACCATACGTAAAAATAAATCCACACAATAACGGTCCGGCAATATTTTTATCGTCGAGCGGAAACTGTAAAGTAGAGAGTCGAGGTAGTTGAACGAAAAGATGCAGAGCCTAGATTCAGGGGCTCTGCGAAGGATTGCTTTAACAGACCATGCTTCAATTGTTCAGAATTCAGATGGAACAACTCAAATACGGCACAACGGGTGTGCGAAGGTTTGTCACGCAAAACAATAGTGATAAGAGTCTTTCCACGAATAAAAGGTCCCTCGACTAGACTTAAATATAGTGTCATGTATTAACAAATGCCAAAGTGCGTCTGTTTGTTTGTCTTTATTTCACGCCGTAACGGAGAGTCACGATAACCTTATTTTAACCGACTCTATCGAGTGTTTTGTGGTAATAGGACGTCGGACACTTGAATCGAATAAATGCCGTGTTATCGGCCCACATTGAACGGATGATGTATACTCGCGCATTTTTTAGTAGTCCGTGCGCGGCAAATGTATTTCTGAGTAGCACTGAGTCAGTCACTTGCGGGGGAAGTGATGTGTAGCGGATTGGCGGGGGGAGAGAGCGTTCGATCTGTACGAAGTTTGGAATTATGCGTCAAACTCTGAAAATTTCATAATTTACGTCTTACGATCGGATTAGATTGTGTTATCGTTATCCTATTTTCAATAATAGTAAAACTATGATCAAACTCATTGTTACAAAGCAAAGTTATTAAAATAACTTGATATGGAACGTGAAACTTTCAAAGGCGTAGAGATAAAAAGTTTTACGCTTGAATCACAGCAATTCAGAACCTTTGAATGACAATTGCAAAATTCAGTGTACACTAAACTCCAGATTTTTATCTGCATATAAAGATACAATGTATTACTTTTTTCAATTTGAGTCTTAAAATAAGTGAGCTATCCTATTTCTCTTACATACATACTAAAACTTTTTGCGGCGGTGACAGTGCATGAAGTATATAAAATACATGCTTCAAAGATAGCAATTCAAGTTCCGCGTCGGAGCTGAAACTTACTCTATACCTCTGAAATATTATATCGAAACATTAGACGACAGGCGACGAAATACGGGTGAAATTAACAGCCACCCTGATTAAAGCAATTCATTGGATAGCGCACTGTCTTCAGTACAGGGGTGTAACTGACCCCAAAATGGGGGTCTACAGACTATTAACGGGTACCCAACAGACCCAAACTAAAGCCACTGTTACCAGTCACTTGTGACTTGGTGTTGATATTACTAAGCAGATTGCTGTTTGTTTAAATGGATTTATCCTCAAGTCGTGTAGGTTGTAAGATCGACAAGCGACCTCACTAACCTTAGTTGTCAGAATTGTTGAGCCGCCATAGTCCTCTGTAGCTCATGTAGCTACTACCTGTTGTAGATAACCTGGACCAACGGCTTAACATGCCTTCCGAAGCACGGAATCATCTTACTTTTCAGACAGTATAGTGATTCAGCCTGCAAACTGGGGAAAGTCTCACAAAGTGATATTTTGGCAATGTCTCCACCGGGAATCGAGCCTGAGTTTTTAATACTCAGCCAACTACGCCACGGAGGCATTCGGAGGTATTCTGTAATTGAATGAAATTCCAAGAAATAAGTATACAGTTCACTATCACATATTATGTTACATTAAATAAAATAAATATGTAATCACGTCAATTTGGTCCTTTTCAGTAATATATCCGTTGATCTACTACACCAGTATGATATTTACACTAAAAATGGCACCTGTGATTACACAGACCATCAAAGAACTACGCACGACATAAATTAGCATACACCTGCGTCTGTAAATCTGTCCTGCTTTTGCACGCGTAATCCGTCAAATGAAAAAACAAGACTGCAGCATTTTTATCAGTAAGTTGATTTCTACGTCGTTACTGCACAATCTGTCAAAAACTACGCCTTCCAGGCAAGAAAAATAAGAAGTCCAAGTCAAATTAGTTTCTGGTATCGAGAAAAGGTCAGGTAAAATTATGTTTTAGGTAATTAATCAATTGATATTTCTAAATCTAAGACGCAATCATTACATAGGTGCTAATTGCACATTGACATGACTTTGTAGCCCTCAAAACGTTAGACACTCAACGCAAGCTCTCTAATTCGATATGCATCTATGTATAGTTGAGTTCGTATCATGTAATGCCTGCGGCAACCTCTTGTCAGAAGGTATCTCAGATTGCTCGATAAGGAGCAGGATAAGGTAACAGAATAGAACATATTGCCTACCACAAATAACGATACAATACATCTCATACTGTAATCGACATGTATTAATAACTTAAATCAACAACAAAGGAATCGAATAATCAACTCCATTTTAATAAGAATTGAATCTGATACCTATTACCCTGTTTATCTCAACAAAACATCCGCCATTAAAGTACAAGAACGCAAAACCTTAGGTAATCGGATATTAAGAATTTGTTCGCTTTGAGAGGATCCCTTTTTAATGGGGGCCTTCGTTCCCTTAATACTTCCCTGTTCGGGAAGCAAGAGCAAGGAATCTGCATGTGTGTTCATTTATATTTAAATGAGGCGCAATCTGCGCTCCTGAATACCTAACTGTCGGGTAAGGGTAGACAGAAGATAATGGGGCTGATGTATGTTGTTCCTTTATGGGGTAAGGCGAAATTAGATGGTCTATTTATCTGCACTAATATGCCTTAAATTGCGGCAACAGTATGGAATAATGTGATGTCCTCAAGTACGTTAAAGCATTTTCTAGTTTCATCTATAATTATAATAAAACTGAACAAATCTTATCTCTCTTATCAATTAAATTCTTTTTTCTTTAGATTTGTATATTTATAGCACCTAGATATCCCCAATTTCGTAAACAGTGAAATAGAGGTAGTAAGAAAACGACAAAAAAGTCGCGGGGAGTCGCTGGATGCATGCATACCATGGAGGAGGCCTATGTCCAGCAGTGGACGTTTCTCAGATGATGACAATGACGAAAAAAATATATCGAAAATTGTATTAAGTTGTTCCTTTTAAACTTGTAACAAGCAATATAATCAACTAGCTTTTTCCCGCAACTTCGCGTGGATTTCAGATATTAACCCACGGGAACTACTTGTTTAATCACGATAAAAAATATCCTATGTCCTTTTTTAGCCCTACAACTATTCCTGTACAAAAATAAAATCATTTGTCGTATTTTACGATGTAAAAGAAGAACAAAAAACTAAATTTCGCATCTATAATATTAGTATAGACGTTTTAAAAATATTACGCCCGGTCCAATTACTCAAATTGGATATAAAACAATAAAATTTGTCTGGGCCGCCGATATATCAATTCATTTTGAGTTTGCTCCGACGCAATAATTTTGTTTTATCTTTATTTTTTACCCCTTGAGACAATCACGAAGTTCAGCCCTATCGAATATAAAGATAAAGCATATGTTTAAAATGTGTGGAATAATGGATATATTTTAGCGTAATAAATGAAAATTACATCCAGCGTCTCCCCGCGACCTTAACCAGGTCGTCGGTCCATCTAGTAGGGGGACGGCCCAGTAGACGCTTCCCGGTACGTGGTCGACACTCGGGACCGGTCAATATGGCTACCATGAAGGAGGCCTATGTCCAGCAGTGGATGTTTCCCGGCTGATGATGATGATTAAATGAAAATTTATTTGAAAACGGTCAAGTGCGTGTTTGGGACACGCGCAGTGTAGAGTTCCGTAGTATAACTGGTTTTATAAAAAGAAATTTTTAATACATGTGCTCAAAAAGTGATACTTTTTTGAGTACCCTAAAATCGGAGGGAAATGGTCAAATATCAACTATTTTTCATCATGCAATAAGTAATTCATTACCTACTCGTATCTCGATTACTTCTCGAACGCAACTCGTTGCGGGCGCTGAAAAACTTATGGGATCTGGTTGACTCTTATTTCTATGAAACTGCGTCTTTAGTTTGTGTAATATTCTTACGTAATGTTAAGGGGGAATACTTCAAAATGCTAATTACTTGAGTACTGTATTATAATGTATACTGAAGTATGGACGTTGAAATTCCTAAGGGACAACAAGAGAAATTTAGAACGCGCTCCTTGAGGCATGAAAAGCTAATTTACGCAGAAAATTCTTGGTGAAAACTTGTATTAAACAAACATTTTGAAGTTTCCAGATGGTGATTAAAATTGTTACAACTTTTCTGGTCCCGTTGTCATCGTTCCGTGTACAAACGTTCATTCTTTTATAAGTTCATTGACTTATACGCGTGTACCTTAGATGACGTTTTAACCAATAATCAAAAATAGTGTGTAAAAATCTACATTGTGATTCACTATGAAGTTGTTTTCGGGATGATGAGTACGACTAACAAAAGTATGCCCGATAACTTATTCCTGTTGGTCTCTAAAAAACAAAATTGGAATGGATACAGATATGTCACCCCCTGTGTTTAGTTCTGGAGGTGGAACGTACCATCACGGGGCACACGTCACATCATCTGTCAACGTTTCATTAGCGATGCTAGGTTTTTCCTGTTGTTCCCGTCTCGCATACCGGAATGTCTGTCGCCGTGTCGAGGATATGACGTGTTTCTTTTATGAATCACTTTGTTTATGTGATTCCTTTGTTTGTTTATCAGGTACGAGATATGGGAGAGCTTGTTGTGGACTACAAAAACATTAAAAACACATTATACTAAACGTCGTAGACACATGTACTAACTAACCGAATCCGTGGCCTAACGGGTTAATGTTTGATCCACGATCCGGAGGTCCCGGGTTCGATTCCCAGTGGACCATTTTCTGTGTCCACCTGGCTATCTACCACCATGTTACATAAGTCTGCCGGCAAACAGCAGTGTTAATAGCACTGTTGTGCTCCGCTATGAAAGGTAGCATAGCCAACGCTTCAACAGGTTGAGGCTTCTGTGTGCGTATACTTACTATCCAACGGCCTTATCGTCACTTACCATCAGGTGAGATGAAGGCCAAGTGCAAACCCATCATACATTTTTAAATGTAGAAACATTAAAAATAATAAAATAAAATAGGTTTTTATTTTCTCTCTCCACAACATCATATATCTAGTTACATTTTTTATATTTTATACAAGTAATGTAGTAGTTGTGGGAGAGCTGGCTTGTGTTTTGGGTAACCAGGTCTCCCCGCACGGAATTCTTGTCTCTGGTATACACAAGTACGTGGAGTGTGTGTGGGGGGGGGGGGGGGGGTTTACATGTCCATAGAGGTTACTTTATGGGATGTAATAAGTCTTCTGCTTCACCGTAACCAAGAGTGAGTAACCATTGGGAGACGAGTTATTTACATTAAACGTTATACACATATATATGCCTAGCTTTTTAGACACGTGCATTACCGATCCCGTTGGTTACCCTTCGGGTACGGAACCCTAAAAAGAAGTAAGGTTTTACCTCTAAAAGGCTGATTAAAACTCTCCGCGGTCTCAATTCTAACAGCAAATTGAGTTTTAAATAAGAAAAATTCTTTTAATGTAAAGTAAAAACTTAGTTCTTCGTGAAGATAATCGCGCACGCCTGCAGCTAAGTCCACTGTAAGTTAAGAGTTCCAGTTAAGTAGTACATTTTTCTCAATTTCTCTCTTGAACTTTAATTTTTTTTAGATTGCCAGTGAATTGTTACGCTGAGTGGTTTGTGATAAGCTCACAACTCGTGAAAATGTTTCGCCTTGCAAAACATGTTCTTTGTGTGTCTCGGAACTTATTTACTGTCCGGGTATTTAAGTTTGAAGCTTACCCAAGTTTCAAGTATAATTACAAGAAGGCCTTCAGATGAAAGATTAGTGTTTCTGTTTCGGGTGTTTTTTTAAACTTAGAAAGGAAATGTAGACTTGTAAATGTACGTAAAAAAAGCGATGGATAATAAATTGATTGATACGCAGAATTAAGTGTTTTGAATAATTCTTATTTTAAATAATCAAAAAGGAATGTTTTGTGTATTTCGATTGATTCAACTAACACAAATAAATTAACGCGTTCAATAAGAACAAAAAACCGACTTCAATTGCCTTAAAAATTGTCTCAAACAACAATCAATAAATTTCGATAAAATTTGAAGTATGCTCTACCAAACATTATCAAAATCGGTTCACTATCGGCGGAGCTATCACGTAACACACATATAAAAACACACGGCGTTGAACATACGCGTTGAATTGACCTGAAACCTCCTTCTTTTTTAAGTCGATTGAAAACACTAAGTCGAATTATGGTCGAATATATAGCGTCGAACAATGTACCCTGCGTTTATGAAAGTCATATAAGAATCTACTTTTTTAACTTTGTTGGGCATAAGCACAGATCGCCACGTAAAATTGTCTATCCATGGTTTGCCATTATTAACCAGGCAGATTGGAGGTCATAAAAATCCCTCCCTACTATATTAATTATTATAAATGCGAAAGTAACTCTGTCTGTCTGTTACGCTTTCCCGCTTAAACCTCTCAACCGATTTTGATGAAATTTGGCACAGACAATCTTTAGACCCTGAGAAAGGACATAGGCTACTTTTTAATGCGAAAAATAAAGTCCACGCGGGCGAAGCCGCGGGCAGAAGCTAGTATTTTATAAATTTTTTGAGAGTTGGCTATTTTAACACCCAACAACTCGCTACTCAGTTCGATTGGCCGTAAGGTACTTTTCTACACCCGTCTAGCTTCTTTTCACCATATCTGTCGCAAAACAGTTATATTAAGAGCACTATTGTGTTCCGATAATCAGATATAACATGATCAAAATTTCATGAATATATGATGTGAAATCATTGAATTCAGGCTTCTTTGTCAGACGGTTCTTTCTTTCAATCTTATCGTCATCTTAAAAAATTGAGCCTTTGTTGTTTATTACAAAGAGAATTCTCAAAAAATCTATAGAACAGCATCATCTTATTTTATCTCCTAAGGCTCAAGTGACATCAAAGCAACTACACACTTAATAATTCAAGAACACTCCATAGTACAATGAGCTAACGCATGTGCTCTGACTGTAATGAAATTTATCTGCCCAAGCCTAGAAAAACAGCACATTCTTTGATACCTTAAATCTGACGTCTAGAATTTCTCTTTATTTAATGTCCACTCAAAGTTCTACGTTCTGTAAGTACAGAAGTTCTACGTACTTACAACTAAGAAAGTTAATTTATGTGTTTTAAAGACATCGAAGAAGCGTCGGTGGCGCAGTGGATAAGGCGCGGACTCTCAATCTGAGGGTACCGGGTTCGAATCCAGACGTGTACCTGTGAGTTGTTTTTCAATTCAAGTACATTATCCGATTGCTTAACTGTGAAGGAAAACATCGTGAGGAAACCTGCATGTCTTGAACAGGCATGTGAAGTCCGCCGATCCGCACTGGGCCCGCGTGGTGGACTATGGCCCTTACACTCTTTGTAAGAGAGTAGGTCTGTGGGGACATATATAGGCTGTTGATGATGACTCCGTGGTCCAGGTTCTCGCAAATCGTACGGATATCATTTTTAGACGACCGTTGGCGATCCTAGAACGGTGCTAAAGCTCAGTAACGTACATTTTACGAATATTAAAATGTTCATGGCGCAGTGCAGTTGTCGATGGACTTTTCGATAAAACAATCGATATCGCCGCAACACTTAGTTGCAAATTCGGCGAGTGTATTTGAGTCCGTGCTTAGTGTCAGGGGCTTGTGTATAAAATTACTGTTTAATTAGTTCGGAGAGACTCTTGTTTTATTTTACTGGCTCTGGAAGAGGGGTTCTTACAAGGCACGAGACTCGCGCAGTGTCAGGACTGTTGCGGGGGAAAGTGCAAATGAAAATGTTTTAATTTCAGTTTAAATACAATGCTTCTTTTTTTTTCTTCGTGTGAAAGCAAACAGCCAATTGTAGATAGAGTAATACGATACTCGGAAGGCACGTTAAGCTATTGGTCCCAGCTACTATCTATGACAGGTAGTAGCTACATGAGTCATGTCGGAGGCCCACTATGGCGTCTCAACAACTCCGACAACTAAGCTTTGTGAGGACGACCTTACAACCTACAAGATACGATGAATAGACGAAACTGGTTCTAACGATTTGTAACTTCTGCAGGTCACCTTACTGAAAGTTTGACTACTCAGTTTGAGTACTTTTACTTTGAGTCTTACAACATTTGTAATGAAATCATAAATCATTGACATTTGTAGAAATATATCAAGCTGTCGGAGAGCTACAATTAATTATACATTTCTTTAAAAAATAAATTTCTAGACGATACTGCAATCTTGATTTGACCGTGGGAAAAATTCACTGTTGGAACAAAAAAAATATTATGAAAATATAACCGTCGTTAAACCGTCGATAAAACATGCATATTTTATTTCAAATATCGCTCTATGTTTTTCTTCACTTAAAGCGAACATTGCACTCAATACTTACAAATTCTTGTCACGTATTACTTTTACGTCTGAACAACTTTACCTCACGACTGTACAACCACTTAATGCATTCGTTCGTATCGTCTGTATATGGGTAATACAAAAGATAATACCGTAACTGGCACTTAAACCAGTATGGTAAAGCCCTAGAGGAACCTTTGACTGCGCTAGAAATTCTTAGACACGCCGTGATATGATAATCTTGTCTTTATATATATATTCCCCGCGTGTTCGTTCAATGAAAAGCAGTATGTGAAATCACTGAGTTTAATTAACTTATTGGGAGGCACAAGGATTTTTATTACATCAATTTCTACATGTCTTACATACGACGTGAACATCGAGAATCTTGAAACAAAAGCATTTTTAATTCAAAACATCGTTGACATTATTCTGCCCTCATCGCGCACCAAAGAAGCGGCACGCCAGAGGCTGTGACTTTGGCAACTTTTATAGTATGTCGATCTATTCCATCATTTTATTTATTTATTTATTTGGCATGTCAACAGCTGTTACATTCATTATCAAGAAAAGTAAAGTACATATACATCGTAAGCTAAATGTACAGCCAATTACAGACACACACATCATGCGATTAGTATTAAGTCATCATATACTCATTATATTCTGACAAATGAGGTATTCGAAAAATTATGCTTGTCTTAGGGTTATATGGTTATATGAATTCACATAAAATCCAAAATGGCGTCTCGCAAGGGACATAAATAAATAATAATAAAAATATTATGTTTGGTATTAAATACAAGGTGTTGATTAGTACTTTGATTAAAATGTTATTACACGTACATAAACCCCAGAAAAATAAATTATATTTTGTATACTACGGCGAATATGCCTGTTGTCACATCACGAGAATGGCATTCGGTGGAGTCTATTGAAAACCTTATTTTTATCATACAGCGAATATACCAGTAACGTTTCTGTATTGTTTTGTACAGTCTGAGGTCAGCACCCGCTTCTGTGAGAGATATAATCGTTTTAAATAACAATATACATATTAAATTTATAACGTGTTTCGTTTCACACGTTTTCTTCGCTGTAACTTGGGCGTTACGACCGCTCCTTATGGCAGTTTAGCTTTTATAACAGGGATTTGATGATATTTTTGGTGCGTGCTTTAAAATACAATGTAATCAAATTGTCAGCCTTTTCGCATGAATTCATTACATTTTATTTTGTGATCTTAATTTACTAAAATAAGGTTTAAAACCTGTTGTGTGAAAAAATGAGGTTCAGTTTGTATTATTCTGTGGTAAATGTCATATATTTTTAACTAGATTCGCCTAATTAAAAGTCTAATACAAACTCTAATAATTTTCTTTGCTTTATAAATCGAAAGGAAAGTTAATGGTTTATAATCCGTTACATTACTTTTAACGATTTTAAGAACAACAGTTGCTTTTTTTGCATTTACTGTTTATTATTATTACCTTCAAACCGATAGTGGTCCGTCCGTGGCAAGACAAATGACACGTTCCGCGAGTTATGGACCCTGGCCTGGATTTGTAAAAGGTCATTATCAAATATAAGTAATTTAACGACCATTTTTGTATATTCTGGTCTACTTTATTTGTACAAAAACATTAAACGTGATCTAGGCAAGACTTAGAAAACAAAGATGGCGTCAATAAAATGACATTTGACTTTGTCACTTTGTAGGAGAAGCACTTGTGTGAACTTGTACAATTTAAATTAAAACAAAAATGTAATTATAGTAGTTTTCCTAAATCAATAAAAGTCATCAGCCAGGAAATATTCACCTGGATATAGTCCTACTCCAGAGTACGCCACACTGACCGGTCCCAAGCCACGTGTATCCAGCGACTCCCCGCGACAGGTCGTCGATCCATCTAGTAGGGGATGGCCCGGTAGACATTTCTCGGTAAGAGGTTATCACTCGAGAACTCTTACTGACTTAAATAAATGAAAATAAAATAAATGGTTTTTTTATTCATGGCATTATTATACAATCTTGGCATGACATTGGATGGTCCTATTCTAATTCCTAGTGCTGTTCTCCTTTTTTCCCTATCTCATACTCACTAGGTACTAACCAGAGACACGTTCTGCCGGTAATTCGAGCAATGCCATTCGACTTAAGTCGTTGACTCTACTTCCACGAATTACTCCATTCTCGATCTAGTCACGTAAAGAAATTACAATCATATTGCTTTGCTCGCCGTCTAATGACTTCGAGTGTGTTCATAGCGCAAGGTTCAAGTACCCCTACCATTTGACATGTAGATAGAATTATATATTTGTCCTTGACGTCGTCTGCGTGAGTTATCCCACGGGAATCCTTTACTGGAATATGTCGCCTACGTCACCCTCGGCGTACATCTTCTATCTCTGTTATGAAGGTATTGCACATTTGTTAAATAAATTCTACTATTACGCGCTGAATGAAATAAATACATTCAACAAAAATAATACATCATTAACGTTTACGACATCCCAATAAATTAACGTAGTATGTCATATTGTATATATTAATATACATTTTGTATTTGTATCAAATTTCAACATGAACATTGTTCAAGGATCGGGCTAACCTAAGTAAGTAATTTTAATTTACATATTTAACAAATACAGCGCATAGTGTAGTGTAGTGACTTTAATTTACAAAAATTCTTACAGTACTGCAGTACCTTCTTAAGATGAGATTAGATATACAGAGTAAACTCTATATAACGACACTCAAGGGACTGTGCATATTTTGACGTTACATAGAGTTGTCGTTAAATGGAGAGAAGAACAATCTGTATGTAATGTAGAAACTAACAACAGTACACGCGTGCAAGCAATCACAATTTGTAAACAAAAGAACGGATTTCTTAGAATGTTCGGTGTGTATGACGGCGACAGTCGAGTTCATTACGGACTAGGATAATACAGCGACAAAAGAACGGACACACAGCTGCACAGTTTCTACTAATTTTAGCAAATAAAAAAATACTTTTTACTACACTGTATTTAATTGTTGTCGTTATTGAGAGTGGGTGTAATGCTATATAGAGTGTATCATTGTATGGAAGACAAGCTAAACCAACCAAAACCGCGTGATTTCGACGCTTTAGGGAGTTTGTCGTTAAATTGAGTGACGTTACATAGAGTTTATACTGTATTGTATATAAACAATACAGTTAAAAATTAAATCCGGCGGTTTGGGACCCTTCGTGTCAACCCACCCTTGCCTTTTACTTTAGTTACCCTTAGTTTTTTCACTCGAAGCTGCCGTAAGTCAATAGAAGCCCTAAGTAGACCTCTTGATTGTTTAAAAGGTTAAACTTGCTTTTCAAAACAAAGTACAGCTTGCTTTTATCAAAGTGAAGCTAACTTCAGTATCGTTTACTCCACTTCGTGCCCTCTTTCGAAGCTTCCGCCCAACAATAAGACATAAAATGAAATTCTAGCATCACAAAGGCTTGTGCACCCCGACCGACGCGGGAATGCATAAAGTGAACTTGCAAACGTAATTTTGTCAGCTAATAGGTAAACAAGGCGGAATTGTGTTCTACGAGGCAGTGAGGTCGCGTGGCGCTGAGGACAGCCCAGCAGGGTGCCTAAGTGAAGTCTTATCTGTAGGACAGCGGGGAAATTCATTCCATTTCAGCACTTAATATGCAGTGAAAATACAAAAATAAATGACAAAAACAAAAATAAAAAACATAAATAAATGGCGAGATAAAACACACAGAAAAACATATAAAAAGAACATATTATTTCTAAGATATTTTAACAGCAGTCATGGGTCAAGCGAAAAGTAGTGAGAAGAAGAGGATTTCATAGTTCGCCATGTAACTATAATTATTATTATTTTATTCATAATTAGCCTTTTACTTGACCTCCACACCTTGATGATACAGAACAAGCCTCAAGCTTTATAATGCCATTGATGATTTTAAATACAATGTAACCCCCAATTGATTTAGTGCCAGATACCCTATAGAGCTATAATTGATTTGAAATTTTCTTAGTTGGACATGTAACAATAACCATTGTATCTCGACGAAGCCTCAACGCTTTACTAGTCAACAAATTTGCTATTCTGCTCGCAGGAATCGGGACTGTCCGTAGAAACCGGAACACGTGGTCCCTTCACGCCTCACTACCGGTGACTACATAAATTAGTTTGCGGTGTTCGTAGATTCAGGCGTTTTTGGTGGAGCTGAAATATTCCAGGCTTTGCATACCGTAAATAAGAGGAAGAGCTCGTGCGGAGGAGTTGCATCCTAAAGCTGAAATCTTGTGTTCACATATACAGCTCGGAGAAAAGCCGAGTACAGTAGCAAACTCATTAAACATGCAACTCTAGTAAGTATACGTTGTTATACATACCTTGCTTCGGCGTCAATATTAATATAAAAATATTTTACCGTGCCGCCCGGGCGATACTTTCGTTTGTTTGTAAGTTGATATGTGTGAACTACAGAAATTATTCCAAATTAAGCCTTCAACTATCCTACAACATTTATTGTAGGCGGTGAGGGATGCGCATTTTCTGTGTCCAGACCTAGACGTGTTTGTGGATGAATGGAAGGGATTTGAGAGAATGTGTCTATCTTTCTGTGAGAATGTCTTTGGCATATAAGTACCTCTGTACTGTTTAGTATGAATATTAACGACTTGGTTTAACTGTAAAGTCAATATTGTAAATGAATGAATAAATTCTATAATAATAATTGTAACATGATAGCCAGTAGAGCACTCGTGGTAACAAATTTAACAAAACTTTTTTCAGTAGATCGCGCGTGGTATTGCTTGTTACAAAAAAACTGCGCCAACGCCAGCTTAAAATCGCCAAATATCGCTTTTTCGAGTGTTTTAGAGTAACAAGTAATTTTTACGATTTAATTTTTTACGTCATTTTTCTATGATGTGTGTTACGGGGTCGAGCGGTAGTGAGATCAGCAGAAGCAGACGGAGCAACTACTGAATGACATAGGCCTCCTTCGTGGTACGCTATAATGAACATAGAAGCGTACCTATATACTAAAAATCAAACCTAAAGAGAAACCACTGCGACGCTTTCGGAGACGTCGTCGGAGCCACGAAGTAATTTTCAAATTCAATATACTACGCACAACATCTCAAAGGCTTGTCAATAACTTTTCACATTGAATGTACATCCGTAATGCAATCGTTTCCTATTGAACTCGACTGTAAAATGATTCTACAATAGGGTCGCCCCATCCGCGACGTATAAAATGAACTGACAAGACCTTATACCGTATTGTAATTCAATATTTCTACGAACTTGTAGAGCGTTGTTCAGCAGAATTCTACCGCAGGCAACATCATGGGAACACACAACATTATCAACGTTTGAATTTGAGGGAATCTAACACTTGTTACAACATGGGAAGGATCAACACGTGTGCATAGTAAAATTGTTGAGACATCGGAAACCACAGACGTTGATGTAGGTCTAACTTGAAGTGACAACAAGAGCGTTAAATTTAGGACAATAGGTATAAGCAGTGGGCTAACTAGCGAATTTATAATAAAAAGTTTGAATGAACATTTTTTGTTGAAACATGCCAGTATGTTTTTGACAGATCCACTGTTGGACTTTTTGGGATAAACAAACACTTTTATCACCACTCTGAGAAGAGCTAACAGAGTTAGAGCTTGCGAGGTGACAAATAGGTGACACTAAAAATAAAAATGTCGTCAATGAAATAACAACTTCCGACAAATAATAATGAATTACAAACCAAATACTACCGGTAATGCAATTGTAGAATTTTTCATTTTGTTCTGTTAGTGTACGATAGGGCTTACAAAAGTCTCTTTTAATAAATAAAACTGGATAAAAGCTCTGTGCATCCGTTTGCCATACATGGTAGAGAAAGCACTCAAAGCTGTCAACTCTTCCATTACAAAACCAAGCCGTTTCCAGCGTATCTCTAACCCCAGAAACAGAATATTAAATTCGCTACCCGACCATTCCCAGTGGAACACTAGACATCATTCTTTGATGCATTTGGAATGCTGATACAGTGCAGTGTTATGACTTTATGAGATACGGGAACTGTGAGATTAAACAGTCCGGGTGTAGACGGACTTTGGATTAGATGCAAACAGTGGCAATGTCTGGAAACTTGAACTGTAATGTTGTTATCAGACAGGAATAATTCATGGGTAGTAATAATCCCAGAAAACGGGCCCGGGCCCTTGAATGAAAACCATGTCTGGATAAACGGAATGAAGGAAGCCCTTGACCTAAATCACTCCCGTTGTAGGCATTCCTCAGATCGCCGAAACATCATCATTCCCATATACCCTTATCCCGTTTCTTAATCGGGATCGGCTGCCTAAACCCAAGGTATCGGCATCGTCTAGTTTTTTCGTCGTCTCAAACAAAAAAAGTAGGCTTTTTGATGGGATTATGCTGTTATAAGTTCATCAAGCTGCCCGAAGGCCACTAACTTGGCTTAACGGCTTCTTTCAAAGACAACAACCGGGATCCACAGCTATATGTGTTTTACAGAGGATGGAATAATCTTACTTTTCAGGCAATCAGGTGATTCAGTTTGCACTGTCCTAATCAAACTGGGATAAAGTCTTGACAATTTTGACAATCTCGCCACCGGAATTGAACCTGGGACCTTCCTCTTCCTCTTACCCTCAGATACACACGTAGGCCGTTCTTCGAAACGCAGAGCGAAAACTTATTTGTCTTATCGAATTCGGCTCTGACCAATTACAACATGGTGTGAATTTGAATGAGCCAATCATCGGGCAGTTCCTCCCCCACCTCATTACTTTGACTGAATTGTTTGTATAAGCCATAATAAACATTATACGTTTCGAGGTAAGGCAGTCTGTGGGGAGTCCTGGCCCATATTTACAATATGAACAATATCGTCGCACTACAAATTAAAATTGAATTCATTCAGAAGTCAAACTGTTCTTCATTATCTCTCATATTGACATAGTTATTCCGTTTGTCAAGATTACCATCAACACTACAATTGGACTCTCAATTCAGAAGTTGCGGGTTCGATTCCCAGTGTGCGGTATTGCTGAAACTCGGTTTGTTTGGTGGTAGGGTGTTTTTCTATGTATGCCTTACTAGCTAAGTCTGCTGTTATTGACAATTTCAGTGGTAATAACACTTTTGTTTAGCCAGCGCCCCATTATCCCAAGATTATAAGCTAGCCTTTTTCTTCTAACGGCCTTATCCTCACCATCAGGTGCGATGAATGCCTATTCCAAACTCTAAATTTGTCTTTTTAACATACAATGGGGTTCTGCTGTATTTTCATACCTAACATTCCTCGAACTACAAATTAGTCTCGCACAAGAAGGGTTTCGTCATCATAATCAACAGACTATATATGTCCCCACTGTAGGGGCTCAGGCCTACTCTCCTACAGAGAGTGTTTGAGCTTATGTTGCGCATTTCCTTTTATATTCTGGAGCGCTGTGTGTGCGTGTTCATAAGTGGAAGCCGGGAATGGAAAGACACTAGTCTCGCACTTGTCTCTTTATTACATACTAGAGTACAATTATTTACGCCTAATAATAACCGCATGCTACGAGTATACGTGTGAGAGGTGGGTGAGGGACTGACGATACACGCTTGCTGTGCCTCGCTTTACGTCAAGGGGACTGACGTAGCAAAACGTAACCGCACACTTCCGCACACACCTATGAATTTATTCTCAGAAGTGTGCAGGTTTCTTCACGATGTTTTCCTTCACAGAAAAGCCAATCATTTGTACGATACTGGTTCTTAGTTAAATAGTGGCTGACCGTCACTCAAAATTAATTTTATTTTATTTTAGTTTTACTTTACTTCTAAGATACCCTAGTTGATTAAGTATAATATCTATAATTTCTCATGTAAGTGAAAACAAATTTCTTTATGAGAAAATAAAGTTCTTTAACCACATAAATTTCAAATAACAGATTGGAACTTATCGATACGAGCCAGGATCGGACCTCGATGTTCAAGGACTGACGCACTACTCAACTGAGCACGGCTACAGTTTTTTCTTGTTACGATACAAATATAAAGCGTTATGATATCCATGTCGGCCATCGTTGGCCTTATTGATAAGATACCGTTAGCAACCTTTGGGTACGGAGCCCTAAAGCAAGCGAAGATCACAAGCCAATAATCAAACAGAACTTCAACAAAGCGTAAACCAACTACACCTACACCAATTTACATCTATCTACAAGTGTACTATCCGTCTACAAGCCCCGATTAGAAGTTTATGAACCGAGCAACATTAATAACTACAACTGTTTACTTGTTGTTTGTACAACGATATTTAAGTCTAGGTTCAAAGCTTTCTGTCGGCGAAAGATGATTTCAAATTACTCCAACTAGAGAAAATTATCTTGTTGATTGGTGGCTTAAGTAGCGAGCATGACAAGAATATCTCTCTGACGAACGAGCTTCGAGCAAAAACAACGCAAAACTAGCTTTCAAGTTAATTTATGTTTTGCTCATAAAACATTTCATGTTGAAGTTATGGTACCAACTTTATAATAGAATAGAACCCTCGTAACCAATGTAACACATCGTGTGGCGACCACGTGCCGGGACGCGTCTACTGGGCCGTCCCCCTACTAGATAGACCAACGACCTGGAGTCGCTAAATGCAAGTGGCTCGGGACATACCATGGCGGAGGCATATGTCCAGCAGTGGACGTTTCCCGGTTGATGATGATGATGAACTTTCTATGGGTTTTATGACGACTTTTCACAATAGATTTATTGTTATCAATAGAAAGTTATGATGAGGTTGATGATGGAAAACGCTTGCCTAGAAATATCCTATTTATTGACGCCTCCAAAAAATTTAAATTATAGCGCTGTAGGACAGAGAGAGAATTCCACTCGTTAGCAGTGTGCATAATGAATTACAAAGCCTTGTGTGAAACGGTGAAATATCAACTCAATCAAGTTATGGTGGAACTCTGATGTTCTTCTGGTTGGGCGTATGTGAAAAGGGGGACGGTGGAATCAGGAGCTCTTACTGTAGGAACTGCTCTATGAACTTTGCGTTCCGTTTTCGTTGCATGAATTACCGGTTTTATGAATTAAAACGAATGATAAAAATAGAGTTGATTTCAATTGATAGTTTTACTATTTAGTAACAATAGGGTCAAGTAGCCACTAATTAAAAATATATTTGTTAAAATTTTAAGTAACGTTTTCGTTGCAATATTACCGTTTTTAAGTTTCTGCGTGAAACGGATAAAATTAAACATTTCAAGTTATATTGGCAACACCTGAGGTAAATGATTCAAAAATATGGTCAAACTTGTTTTTATGCGACTTGTAGTCGATCGTGACTTAAGTCGAGTGTGACAAATCTATGTCACACGAGTGAATCAAAAATAATGCTCCAGGGTCGCGTAATTTGAACGCACACTTTCATAAATATGGCCTAGAAGATTGAAATGACAGCAGAATAATTTCGTAGGACGTTCAACATGATCTGGCAGATTTTGAAAAATCTTACAGCAATAATCAATCAGAAGAAGCATACTCTATCAATTGTCAGAGAACGCTATGAACTATTGTCTAAACACATAAAAAACAAAGAAATATCTGTTGACGATCCTTGAGAATTAAATATTGTCACGGTTGATTAAAAAATAATTTAAAATGAAATGTATACTCGTAAAACAAAATGCTTAAAATGTTTTAAACACTTCTTTCTATGTTTTCAATCATGTTTGTTTTTGGTTGATTTTCAACACATGTTTAAAATAATTAATATTTAAACTATAAATTAAATTGTTAAAAAAATCGGCACCTGTTAAATTAACTCCCTAACTTAACATTAGGTGAGTTTCTGGTCAAGTGTTTTTTTTTACAAAAGCTTAAATAAACAGGTATTTTATGTCTGTCATTCTCAGAAATACCAGCTACGCAGATTTTTCAAATTTCAAATTATAGCCATCAAACGCTCATACTTTTTAACAATTTCAACCTGTCAGCCAACTTTATTGTTTTGGCCCAGCAAACAAAGGGAGAAATATCTACACAGAGTCATGCTCTGCGCTATCTCCAGCGAACAGGTCAAACAATTCCATATTAGAAAATCCAGCGCCGTGTCGCAAACATTTTAGCTTGTAAACGATACCTGCACCGTGTTAGTATGCGAGTGTTGTCAAGGTCGGTATTTTTATCTCCGGCGGCGCTTTTAAGCTACCTTTGACACAGTATTAGTCAGTTCTCTTAATTGAATTCTTGTTTATTTTGTGCTAGTGTTATATATTTACCTGCGAATTCATCTGCGTTGAAGTAAGTTCAATTATTTAGCGCTTCCAATAAAATACTTTAAAATATCTCATTGATTTATCAGAAGCAGTCCCCTCCCGGTCGCCGTGTTGTTCAAACATACCTGAAATGTGTCTAACTGCCGTCACGTCACCTACACTTGTTCACTACTCAATCGTTTCACTGTAGATACCTACATATATACATATTCATATGTTAACGTGACCATATACACTGCTTTAATACTTACATACATTTTAAATATATTCAGTCGACTGCCCCGAGGGTTTATCTGAAAACCAGCGCTATGTCTACTGCTATAGCAGATGCTGAGATAAGTCATGTTTCACGACAAAGTAAGATCATCTTATTTCTTAGTAATTTATATGTTAATTGTGTTTCTTTATTGTGCTGTGTGTGTCTTTTTCAAATATTTAAATGTCTTTCTGTTTCTGTATAGTATTTCTTTCTGAAGGAACGACTGATGCTGTGGTAAGTGATTTTTGACTCCGCATTGCAACACAACGTGAAATAGTTGCTACTTCTACTTTCTGCGCCAGAAGTACGATTATTTAATCGAGTGTATGTATGTGCATATGTTTTTGGTTTATTTGGCACGCTCTGTAGGCTAAACGGCTTGGTGGATTTTAGCTTGAAAAGTGTCGTTAGATTCGTCTTAATGGTGAATATGACATGCTACAAAAGAGGGTAGTACCCTGTAGTATGTACTCAACTGCAGCATGGTAGTATGTACGATCAAGGGAAAAAATTGTGCACGGTTTTGTACCACGTCGTATTCACTTTTCATTGAAATTTCATTCAACACACTGCACAGGGAGAGGTAAGAGAGAATGTGACATGGTACAAAAGCGGCTTTATTTTATGACTTCACTATATTTTGTACCTTTGCTAAACAGCCCTATTGGACGACCGTTTCTCGATTATTTAAAATGGTGATACCTCTATTATATTATAGTTAATCATTTATATATGACAATCAGACAACGTGATAAATAAACATATGTCCTGCTCCATGCCGCAGGCTACGTTTGTGCTAAATTTAATCAAGATCGGTTAAGCCGTTAAAAGGCTACGTTCATAGACTTATTATTAGTTTATAGATACTCATAAGATACATTATTTATTTATATACTATATACTGTTAGTCTTCTCAAAAAATTGTAAAAAAATACTTACGAGTACAATATAAGAAATGATTTTTAAAATTTCATTTTCTACAGCTACCTTAGTTTAAAATGTGAAAATCCTTTATTAGCCGATTAAAAGCTGCTTTTAACTTTAAGTAGATTGTAACTGTTTTTAAGTAAATAAATAAATATCTTAAATTTCATTTTATCTAAATAAAGGTAAAGTAGTTTTAATGAGATAGCTGAGCAAAAACCTTCAAGGAGAATTATTAACTACACGAAACCAAAGAAACTTCTAGAGCTAAGATAGTTGAATAACCTGTTTTACTTTACCAAGAATCCGTTTATTCCAAGAACTATAAAATAAATGTATCGTAAATGCCTTTTTGAACTCGTCTAACATTAATGTACGAGTATACAGTCTAGTCAGAGCAGAGAAATTAATATTTTTTAGTTGCTAGTTTTTAGATTTTTTTAGAACCGGCCAAGTGCGAGACAGACTCACGCACCGAGAATCCCGTACAGAATATGAATATTTACCATTTTAAAAACCATATTTCATAACAATAAGTGCTTTGGCAAAACAGCACGATCAATTTACATTAGCAAAAAACGTTAATTTACATATAAACCAAATAAAGTGCTGGAGTTTGAAATCGAAGAATTTTAATGAGATACAATTAAAAAATTATATTTTTTTAGATTATTTCCTAATCTAGTGCTGGAAGTCCTTGCTTCTTGCCAAATTTCAGGATTCTATAGTATTTTATTGGTTTTGATTTCTTCTTCATCGATATATGCGGCATTCTTAGCTGTACTCGTATCTTTTTATTGCATTGACGCAAAAGCTTGATTATTTCTCTGCAAGGGACTGCACACTTGAGTTCTTGATATTAAAACTGCACGAGCCGCTATTGTATATGGTTTGCCTATGAATGATCAATGAAAATTCTGTATACTTGTGCAGCAAGAGAATTTCTGATACGTGATTTCAATTTTAAAAAGTCCTGCTATACTACGATGACGTGACTCTGGAAACATACAGGGGACGTGGGAAATAGTAACTACACGTTAAAACTACCGGGGACGTCAAAAACCGTTACAGTATAGAATTGTTTCGAGCACGAACAGAAGTTTCAATCCAGTGGTGCGTGTCAAAGTTAACTTGACGCGTGACGGTTGAAATGAAAATATGTTAGAATTTTAGAAATGATTTTTGAAGCACTGAAACATCAGTGATGAAGTAACTTCAGAAGTGCGATTCGCATTGTTTTTAGTAAATTTTTGTTTGGCTCTCGATTTACGATTTCAGGAAGTCAATTAACGTTTGGATTATTTGCATATGTGGACACATGTCTAACATGTTAAGCCTTTTTGAGGTTAAAAATAAACAGTATTAGCACGCAATTTTTGTCTGTATAATGGGTTGGCATTTGTCCGTATTTGCCGATGGTGAGTCAAGATAAAGCGGCTGTTTGAAAAGCGTGTTCTCTCAGAAACCTGCTAATGCTCTGGCCATAGGTGCCGCCATTACTTTAAGGGAAATGCTTTCTTTTCTGTAGGCATTCCCCATGGGATGGTTTCGGAAATTCACTTCACTTCACGCGGGCTAGGGTCCTATGTATTACTTCATCCATCCATATCTCTACTAATATTATGAATGGGAAAGCAAGTTTGTTTGTTTGTCTTTCCTTCCCGCCACAACGGAAGGTCAGAATGAATTGATTATTGGTATAGGGATAGTTAAAGGTCCGGCAAAGGAGACAAGCTACTTTTTATTCCCATCAAGCTATTCCAGTGGGGTACTTTCTAAATCCCACGCGGTTCGTCCGCAGGCAAAAACTAGTATAAGCATAACATAAGTCTGTTCGTAGACTTTCAGTGTATTCGCATTCTTTAGAAGTTTCATGTCTAGAAATCTTCTGTGCTAAACAATTTAACTTTAAACTAGCTTAGTTTAACTTGACACGTGTAAATACTTAACGAAATAACTGGACGCGCCATTTTGGTGACCTTAGTAAGTGCTTTGTAACTTTTCGTTACACAGATTATAAAAAATAGTTAGACAGTTGTAGTTTATCTGCCTCTATAGCCTTTTATGATACATTTAAAACGTTAAGCAGATTTATGCACTTCATTTCCTTCCCCTATGTAAGCAAAAATTAGACATATATTTTTATTGTGTTGATCTAGAAGTATTTTTAAATATTTTTTACTGAATATACATAGATCAACGCTTGTCCACGATCTCACCTGATGGTAAGCGACGATGTAGCCTACGATGGTGTGCGTTGGTCAAGAAGGTGTCTGTTCACCCTAGACTTGCAGAAACTCAATCTGTAGTTTCAAGGAACATAGATGCCGGCAGTTCGTTACACTCCCTGGCTGTAATCGTAATTGATATTATTTAAAATTTGATACCTCCACGCATTTCTGAGACAAAGGGTCTTGACAGACCCACGGATAACAAAGTAATCCTATAAGGGTACCTTTTTTCCGTTTGCGGTACGGAATAAAAAATAATTATACAATAAATAAAAAAAGTAAAGTAAAACAAAAGTCAGTCAATTAGACCGCCCTTGAGTATATGGTTCAATGGTTCCCAATACACTGTCTGCACTGCCCCGTTTCATGGCAATGGCAAACCTTTGCACCTTCGAAAATTCTGGTCACCTTATTCTACTCTATTCAATACAAGCCCTGTGTCGTATTATTTGTTAGTCCAAGGTCCACTCACAGTACCCAAATTTCCATAACATTCCGGGTCATTTCCCTAAATTTTCCAACTTCCAAGCCCAATGTCAGTGACCCTGTATCTGCCCAACGTTGCTAGCACAGCGGAATTTAACTTTTTGCGGCATGTTGTTTGAAACAAATGTGGTTAGAAGTATTTTAGGCTAACAATTGGGATATTGCAATGTACCTTGAGTTTGCAAAATAGGATGCGCTTTGTATTTCTACAAACTTTTACTTTTTTACCTATTACACACATTTAAAAACTGATTTATGGCACAATTGATCATACCGCTGTTTTGTTGAAGTTTTTTCCCCAATCGATTTAGCTGCATTTTTGCATACTTATGTAAGTTCAGTGACAATGTAATGTTATGGTACCATTGGTCCTATAAAAAGGGATACAGAATGTGATTATAGGATCTCCTAAACCACTCCAGTAAATAACTCCGTGGTCTCGTTGAATTTGTCTGGACAAAGGATATAGCCTTGTGTAGCTCAGGATCTGATTAATAAACCGAAAGAAAGTAGTCAAAATAACCCTAAATTACTCATGCATGATAAATTCGTTGAGTTTGTGCTTGTTTGATTGGTATTGATGGGTACCATTACCTTGAATGACAATACTGTAAATAATAAAGAACCGTCAACAAAAAACCTGTCTTAAAAATGCATTTTTATACAAAAAAACTATTTAAATTAAACTCACTTTTAACTTATTTCATCATCAGCCGAAATCCTCCACTGCTGAACATCGGCAATTTATTTTTCAACGTGAAATTTCATAGTTATTCTATGGCGTAGTAGCTGCTACGCTATCGTAGCTAAGCGCTACGACCTCTTCAAATTAGACCCACGTTCATGAGTCACGTATTTATAAGAGTGAGACGAAAGTTCTCAGGTCTCGCTCTTATCTTGGGTTCAATAGACTTTTTATCCTATCTATTAGTATCACCTTGCAAAATACTCGATCAAAACCAACCGCGTATTATAGACTAGTGTAATATAGGCTGGCTTTAAATGCCACGCAGTGTCCACTTTAAAATAAAACAAACCCATTTTCTTTCTTTTTTATTTTTTCTTCTAGATACAAATAGCAACACAAATCTAGCTGCAACAAAAAATCATCCGGCCACGTGTGGTAATTATTATTATTACCGAAAGCGTTGCTGACGCATCGCCGTCGCATCTCGGGTCTTACCGCGATCACTTACTTAGCGGTCAGTGACTGCAAGATATGGTCACAGTATAGATAAGTGCTAAAGTATACTGCGATATGGTATCTTATTTGCGTTGTGCAAAGTAAGGCTCGCGAGCGCGATTCAAACGTGACAGTGGCGCGACGTACACGCAATGCAGGCTCAACTCATCACAACGTTCTAGAAGCACTTCTTTAGCTATTATTTATAGACTCCATTCTACTGATGGTGGTTTTGTATGTTACTAATATTCTATACGTAAAAAAAGTTCTATAATAAAAAGAAAGATGGTCTTTCCAAAGTAACATTTTTATTTGTTTTCGTATTCAATGTATCATATTTTGATTTGCTGCCAGCAAATTAAGTTATAGTTTTTGCTATGGTGGAATTAATTACATATTAGTCTTAATAACAACCTATGTTTTCACTTCTTAGTCAAGATGGATCTAGCATAAACGTTTTCTGTTATGTTATTATTTGTATAAATAAATAGCTCTAGCTATCATTTATAATTCAGTACATCAATTCAAGTGTAAGATTACGTACTTTATAATTCAAAGCATATAAAATACGTCATATTTTATCTAGCAAGCAGACACGTTTTATTCCCTTACGGGGCACCAAGTGGACCCAGCTCATTACCATATCTGCAGATCCGTGAAACTTGAAAATTCCTCCCCAAGGTAAGAGATAAAAGGGGACTTAAGGAATTTGATTCCTAAAGACTGTTGGTATAGAAACACTGCAAATAGTCTTAAAGTATTTTGAGGGATTTAGGAATATCGGCCTTTGAGAAAGTAGAAAGTTTGAGTTGAATGGAGACAAACAAGTTCAACTGAGTTGAATAAGTGAACAGAAATTTGAAATCGTTTTATTTACTTTTAATAGAAATTTAGAAACTAGTAAATGTTGAAGTTTAAAGTGTTTCAAATAACATCAATTCATTATACGAAATTGAAACCCATACTAATATTACGTATATATGCGAAAGTTGTTTTTATTTGTTTGTTTGTTTCTCCTTTTAGTACCGAAGAGTCCGAATGATTGTATTCTTGGGATTGGTATAGTTGTAAGACCGGAAAAGGACATATTCTATTCCAATCAACATCGGACTATTGTTCCCGTGATATGATTCCAGTGGTTTACAGTGGTAGCCAGATTCGTGATATTATAATTTTGTACAGACTTGGTACAAAATGCAGCGGGCAAGCACCCGGTCGTCCGTTGTTTTGCGATTGTCACATCTGTTGACGTTTTACGTATTATGCTACAGCAACTGACATGCAATACGTTATTTGAATGCACATAGCAAGAGGGGATATAGCTCAGTGGTAGAGCAATCGACTGCAGATCGATAGGTCCCTGGTTCAAATCCGGGTGTTCCCTAACTCCTCTATTTTAGAGGTTTATAGCTACAATTTTATCATTTTTAATGTTTTTTCCATAATTAATTTTTAAGCTCAAATATTGTTAAACTTTTCTTTTCACATTGATATAATAAATTCTTTTTACATACTTTATACTTATAAGCAATCGGAAATGTACTTCATTACTCAGCCTTCTGCTGCAGCCATTTTCCGCGGGGAAGAGTGGAGCTTCCTAATACAAGTATTTCCATACTTAAAAGGAGAGCCTCCACGAACTGTATATATTATATAAAGGTTGTAAACGAAATAAACATATATTTTTTTACTTAAACTGGATTCAATTCTAAAAATAACTTAAAAACATTTTTGTCAGGAAAAGTTTTCGTTTCATAAAATTGTAAACACATTTGATTCAATTGAGTTGGGAAATAATTGACACGAGATATGAAATAAAAACATTTTCGCATTAAAATTCGCCTGCCATAAAATATGTGACTCCGGCGGTTTGAAAAGCTGTGTTGGTTTTTTTATGCGGACAAAGTGTCATCATATTTTATATCAAGTAAAACAGAACATAAATGTTACTTCGAAACAGTCATTAAACTGTTTTTGTTTATGTCACGTTTTGCTTTTATATTTGCTAAATAAAACGATGCTTAAATTGTTAGGCACGGCATTATGGTATACATATAATTTCGTTATTATTCTAAGTTTAAATGACAATTTAATGTGTATTATGGATTAAGAGCAGGGTCACTGCTAGTCTCCTTGCAAGTTTGGTAGATGAAGCATACTTTTTTATTATTATTATTTATTATTATTATTTTGTGTTCTCTTTTCCTTTGTTCATGTTTTACTGTATTTATATTATTTGTTGTGGCTTCTTTTTTGTATTTATTTCTTCTATAATCTTGTATGTCTTTCTGTATTGTGTTTGTCAATAAAAATATGTCTATGTCTATGACTTACACAAACAAATAATCAGGTGATTCAGCCTGAGCCTACCTTGAAGCTAGCACTGCGATAGAGACTGCGTTTCATTTATCGTCGACGCAAAGTATGATCAGATAACCATACTTCCTTCAATCACACGCTAATTGTTTTAAAATAAATCTGTATTAAAACATTTTATGGTACAAAAAAACATTAATGCGTTCAAAAATAACTAGAAAACCGACTTCAACTGTCCTAAAAGTCTACAGTATTCATCCATTAAAAAGTTCTTACCCTTACAGTAGGCGGGAAAGTTTGCTTTAAAATGCCGATCTATACCGCCTAATGATACACAAAATACAAGTATGTATGTATGTGCGTTTGTATGCAACTACACTCCGCTCCGCGAAAGATAAAATCTAATTCAGCATAAACCTGAGTCTGTAAATCTGTCCTGCTTTCGCACATGTTATCCACCGAATAAAAAACAAGACGGCAACATTTTCATTTATACGTCAATTTCTACCTCGATACTACACTATGACAACGAGTTAACGCGTTCAAAAATAACTACAAACCTACTTCTATTGCCCTAAAAGTCTAAAGCATTTTAAGACGTATATGGTTTTCTCATGGATGCCATTGTCAGAACTAGACCAAATTGAAATGGGACCACACGGAAAGCACCAGCTTTCAGATAAAAAAAGAACCATCAAAATTGGTTCACCCAGTCGAAAGTTTTGAGGTAACAAACATTTAAAGAAAACACCCGTCGAATCGAGAACCTCCTTTTTGAAGTCAGTAAAAAACTGACTAATAATCGAACAAAAAACCACTCAAATTAGTTTCAGCACGTTTCAGAGAACAGAAAAAGAAGCTAAAGGTTAAGGTAGTGCGTGTTACGTTGGAAGGTTTTATCTATGTCTTTCTGTAGCCTAAGGCGTGTGTAATAACCTAAGAGTGGACAAGTGGTGACAGTTGTATTCATACAAATAAACAACAATTTCCTTTGCAATTTCGTTTTCGTACGCAGCATTCGTATGAGATCAAACGTCGTAAACATCCAGGAAACGTTTCAAATCAACAATTCAGCGAGCAAGGTTACTTCAAATGAGACAGACATTTTCAACCGACTTCAAAAAAGAAGTAGGTTCTCAATTCGACGCGTATTTTGTTGTTGTTTGTGTGTTACGCGATAACTCCGCCACTAGTGAACCGATTTTGATAATTCTTATATTGTTTGGTAGAGGTGGTCTAGTATAAATTTTGTCGAAATTAATTGATCGCTTTTTGATAAAATCAAAAAAAAATTAAGGCAGCTGAAGTTGGTTTTTAGCTCTTTTTGAACGCATTAATTATATTTTGAACATTCGTAGTACCTTTCTACATTCCTGCGGTTATACAGTACCCTTTTATAACCTCACAAATTCTAGTCAGGATAACGCAGGACCTCGTAGGTGTTTTATTTGCGAGCGGCGTCGCTAGTTGGACGAATATTTCGCGCTGGCAACCCCCATTCATCGAGAGCTCGGTGGAACCAATTGCATTTCCATTCTTCTAGTACTTGTTAGAGGAATCCTTTGTTCCTTCAGTTGGTACAGAAACAAGGGAATATTTTACTTATTAAAACCCAAATTATCCAAGTCCAATTTGGATCTCTTTCCACATGCTTGTTTAAACCATAATCTTTTTTCCACTAATAAAATAACCGAGTTCTTGGGAACATTAAAAAGACCATCATCATCAGCCAGGAGACAATCATGGCTGGTCATAGGCCTCCTTCATGGTACGCCACATAGATTAACCGGTCCCGAGCCACCTGCATCCAGTGACTCCCTGCGATCATCACCAGGATTTCGGTCCATAATAGGGGGACGGACCTCCTCTGGACAACTCTTACTCCCCATCGGTTATTGATTATGTGAGCTATGTGGCCTGCCCATTGCCACTTCAGCTCACTGACTCATTAAAAAGATAATGGACTAAAAATGCTCAAGCAAAGTGTCGTTATTCAATACTTAAATTAATTCATTAAAGCCAAATTTCTTTTTCCACGTGCGATTATCTAGGCAGGACCTAAATCTCCTTTTCCATCGCCCAAAACGCATTCTATGCAAACTGGCCACAAAATAACCGTTAATCGAAGTCTATTGTCCACGAGCGTCCCGCGTGGCCCGAGCACCGGCGAGTGACAGGTTAATAACAATATATCAACTATCGGAGCACGTTTCGTTTGGGGTTAATATCGCAACACAATGATAAATAATTTATTGCAATAGAGGCTACAATTACCAGGTTTGCCACAGGTTGCATTATCAATACTTAGATATAGCTTTTACTAAGGCTTCTTCGATTATGGCGCAAAAATGTAAAATAATAGGCAAGACAAGATTTAAAATATTGGAAGTTAAATACATGACAATCGACATTTTTGGTAAAAACAATTGTGATGTAATACAACGTCATCAATCGTCATCATCATCAAGCTTAGAATTCAACTGCAAAGTTAAGTTGGTTTTTTCAATCGGACTTTCATTTTTGTTAGAGCATTGATTAGTGATTACCTTATCTTTTTTTTCTCTTCAGTATGTTCTCTTCAGTCATAGCCATGTAGTTTCGGTTTTAGAAAATTCTTTAATTTATTTACTATATAAGCACAAATTATTGTTATATGTTAATTCAAAATATACATATTCTTATGCACAAATATGTACACCAAATCAGTTAAAACAGAAAGAATGTTTAAAAAATCGGGGTTTTATACCAATAGTAGCAAAACAGGTCTAGAATGTAGCAGGTCTGCACAATATAATTATTGAATATATGTATTGTGAAACATCGTGTGGTTTTCATAAATATGTCTTTTTCAGCTTATATAACCCTCGGTGCGCGAGACCGACTAATTTTTTTTATTATACATAAATATAAAATGCTCAGCGCGATTATACATACCTCATGTTATATACATACTCGTAAATATATAATACATTCATTTTAAAATCACGTACCAATTATGATAAATTGTCGTTAGTTAATTCATCGTCAAACGACATCATAATTAATAATTAACGAAAACCAAACAATTTCCATTCTGCACCGTTCCCCCTCTTCGCTACACGCTACGGGGAGCCACAATATTTCATGTTCGTTCGAGAAAACTTTCATTTACACTTACGTTTCTGAAAATGACATAGTTATAATGGATGTGTCACTAGTTTTTATTTTTAGTCTTCTGAACATCCGATGAAGCGGACCCCTTATAAAGTCACTCTAGTCTACTATAGCTATTGACTTGGAATTTGGAAAAATTATGGCAAATGGTGACCCACAGGTGGCGCAGGTTAAATAATAAAAAAAAAACTTTTTTAAAGGAACACAAATAAGTAGAGTCGAGTGGGGTATTATTTTAAACTTAATTATACAATAAAAATACCAACCCATTCCTACCCCCCAAATCTACGAAGTTTATGTTATAAATCTGTTAACAATTCTAGATTTCAGACATATATATATATTAACATATTAACAACTCTTTGAAGTTTATGTAGCCCTAGCTTTTATGGTGCTCTTAAGCAAAACCTTTTTGCAAGTGGCTGCCCCGAAGGCACGGCTGTTCCATTCAAAAATGGCTGACATCAAAGCTCCGCTCTAGACGGACCCTTTTGAGAGAGCGCTCAAGCAACGTGGAGATAGGCAACCCTACTTCCTAGTCCTTTAGACCTACATAGACTGTAGACAGTCTAATGATATACTATAGTTTCATGTTATCACGTCATGTTGTATGTCAAGTAATTGGTTATCATAACAAAATCAAGTGAATAGTGAATGCTTTTAGCATACATTTTTTATATACACTAGCTTCAGCCCGCAGCTTCGCCCACGTGGACTTTAGAATGTAATCCGTAGGAACTGCTCGTTCGATCGAGATAAAATGTAGTCTATGTACTTCCTTGGCCTTTCAACTATCCCTCTACAAAAAATCAAGTCGTTTAAAACTTTCTATTAGGTCATTAATGTCTGAAAAAAAAAATTTTTTGGGTTGATTTATCCCGTCCGATCACATACTTATTATCCCATTCCGGACGATCACAAATCCAAAAACACAATAATCATAAAAACTAGCCAACGGAACCCTCTTACTAAGCCTCCGCTGTCCGTCTGTCTGTCTGTCAGCGGGCTGATCTCATGATTCGTAATAGGTAGACAATTGAAAGTTTCACATAATGTGTGCTTCTGTTGCCACTATCATAGTAAAATATGTAAAAGAAAAATTAGGCCGTAACAAGTTAACGCGTTCAAAAGGAACTAGAAGAAACCGACATAAACTGCCCTGAAAGTATACAGCAAATTTAAGACTTCTAAGTTTTTCATGGATGCGATAGTTAGAACTGGACCAAATTGAAATGAGACCACACGGGAAGCACTTGCTTTCATTTTTACATCGAAATCGGTGCACCCATTCAAAAGCTCTGAGGTAACGAACATAAAAAAACATACCCGTCAAATTGATAACCTCCTCCTTTTTTGAAGTCAGTTGAAAATGAAAGTATACGATTTGTCTCTACACATCATCGTCTTGCTACGTGACGACATCTTCCAATCATCTGAAACGGAGTCTCAAACACCTCCAATAACATTTCATTGCCGCGATGAATGGTTATCGACGCTTCCAGTCACCTAGCCTTACGTTTCTACATTATTTATATATTTTATTTGCAGTTCCGCTGTGCTGTCGCCACTAAATAAATTACTGGGGTATGAATTAAATATTCGAGTTTGCGGCTAGCAGTCCGCGATGCGATGCGGTCCCGCGGGATCGCCGCCGCCAGCCCAGATATAATGAGTTGTTCACTGTACATTTGTTACATTGTACTTCGTTATGGGCATTGAAACTGATTTTTTAATCCGTTCGTTAGTACCTACGGGAGCGTTGGCAGTGTGCTTCGAAATTGTATTTATGGTAAAAGTGAAAGAGTTTCCGGGAAATATACAGTTACAGTCGTACTAAATATCAGTTTTGTTTCGTGTTTTGTATTTTTTCTCTACTTTTCAAAATATTACTTTTGTATGTGTGAAACTCTTTCCTATGGGAGCCAGTGCAGAATTGATTACGTTCACAGTTTTACACAGACGGTTTTTCAAAAATTATATTTGCAAAAACTCGTCAGGGACAGGACGGTTATGTTGTTTCTTTTTGTTTTTTTCATTGGTAGCCAAAAAATAAATGTTGCAATAAATTAATAAAAAATATTTTCACTGAAAATAATACTTTTGTACAAGTGTCTTTTAAATACTCAGTGTAACAAAGAGACGTTTTTATAATCAAATTTACTGGACGCGTTAAAAAACGATAAACATTTTACTACTACGATTTTACATCCATACTTTGTAGTAATGCGACAATCAATTGTTAACAGTCGCTCAGGCCCCGATTTATATAAAAAACTAGCTTCCGCCCGCGACTTTGTCCGCGTGTACTTCAGGATTTATTCTACTTGTTCGATAGGCATAGAAGGCATCTATCTCCATTTCCAGCATAAGGTACAAAATAGTGTTTATTCTGTTACGTAGCCTAATAGTTTAAAGAAACAAAAGAAATTTCAATATCTGACGTAGTACATTCAAAAAGTCAGTGACTATGTGACAATGACTATAAATTAATGAATAACAGATACTTGCTCGAAATAGCTACATAAATGTGCAACTCTCCAGGCGCACATACCTAATTTTTTTTAAATGGAGATTTTTCGCACTGGAATTTTCAATAACTTTTTTGGGGCAAATAAACAGTATATTTTTTGGGTTGGTTAGTTTATTTGTTTCCTTCCTTCACGTCATAACGGAGTCTCAGAGTCTCAAAATGACTCTATTTTTGTATAGGGGTAGATGAAAAGAATATAATAGCCTACTTTTATCCTGTTCGAATCAGTAATTGCTGTGGGATAGTTTCTCAAGTCCACGCAGACAAAACCGCGGGCAAAAGCTAGTCTATACATAAATGAACTACCACTACATTTGTATGAAAAGTTCCGGGGAACTCCCTCTTAACACACCATTACGTTTTCTGTACGGGCACAGCTCTCCAAACTTTAAAGGTTAAGGAGGTCGTCGCAGATTGTTCCACATCCCCAAACTGGAATTGAAAACTACTCAGTGAATAGACAGCGGCTACAATACATGAGCAAGTCACGGAGTACCCATCTATTCGAAAGGTATTCTAATTTCACCTACAGTTCAATGGCATTCCCTGAAGAATTAGGTCACGACTCACGACCGTAGATGTATTCAAACGCTTTCGCTGCGGAATGGCGGAGGAAAAATGCGAGGTGTGTGTTGTGTGGATGAAAAATATTTGAACCCTTTTTAGGGTTCCGAGCCCTAAGGGCGACTGTTACTATGGCTCTGCAGTCTGTCAGTCCGTTACAGTCATGTATCTTTTAAACTGTAATAATAATAAGTAAACACTTGAAATTTTCACAGAGTATGTATTACTAGTACTTGTAGCCCTGGTAGCTCAGTTGGATAGAGCGACAGTCCTTGAACAATCGAGGTCTAGGTTTGATCCTGGCTCGTACCAATGAATTACAATGTATTATTTGAAATTTATGTACGAATGATAAAAATCATTACCATTGGCTAATCGGTGAAGGAAAACATCGCGAGGAAACTTACTCTTGAGAAGAAATTCAAAGGTGTGTGTGAAGGCTACCGATCCGCATGGGGCCCGTGTGGTGGACTATGGACCAACACTCTCTGTAAGAGAGTAGGCCTGAGCCTCTGAAGTGGGGTGATATATAATAGGCTGTTGATGTGATGTATTACAATAGCACACAGAATGAAATAAAAAAAAATTAATAAAATATTTAAAAATACATTTCAGTGTAAAAAGATTGTTGCTGGTCGCCAACATCGTTCCCCATACAAGAAACGTGTTGTTTTTGTCACTTTTTCTTGTTGATCTTGTCTTAAATATTGTACAGTGTTTATTTAGATTTGTTTTAAATCAAATATACTTTCTATATGTTTTTCCTTTCAAATTTCTTACAAATATTTAACCTAAAATAATAAATGTAGAAGTGAATTTATCTATGTACTTGTTTTTTTACGGTTTGTTGCCTTAACCTCATAACTAATCGTTTAATTACGATTTGAATTATACATTCAAAAAGCCTACGAAATGAATAACGATATACGTTTATTTGAATACCAGTCAATTAAGTGGTACCCTTAGAATAATTTCTCAAGTCCACCCAAGCAAAGTCGCGTTGACAATCATAGTTTCCTAGAAAAGTAGCAACATTTCGATGTATTCTTTGAATCATCGTCATCAGCCGGGAAACGTCCACTGCTGAACATAGGCCTCCTCCATGGTATGCCACATTGATCGGTCCCGAGCCACTGCTTGCATCCAGCGACTCCCCGCGACCTTTAGTAGCTTTTGGCGGATTCTTTGCTTGTACATAGTTTATTTCCCGGAGAATTATAGGATACTTTTATGCTGGTAAAGTGTTCTAAGCCCTATGCAGACGAAAGCTAGTAAGATTTCGCTCCCTTTCTGTTTTAATCACACGCACTAAGTCTATAACCAAACCCTTTTCACGGCACACCAGGCGCACCTAAAAAGAAATCTCACGTCACGTGCCAAAGGTTTCATTCAAACGAGCTTCTCCCTTCATTCAGGCAGGGCTGGCCCTTACGCGTGACGTTACAAAAATTACGCATTCAAGGATCGCACGCACCTTAGACGAATGCGGTAGAAATGTGCGATGGCGTGGAACCCCTCAGATGATAACATGAGGTCATATTGGTGCTTTATGGCTGGCAGTGGAGCCCCAATTTTGGGACTGACTTTATTTATCGTATCTCTTCTTTGCAACCAACTATTTCTATAAAGTTTCATCTATGAATCACGCGAATTTTATAATTATGCGACATATATTTTACTAATGAGTTACCTCTTGACGCCTTAATGTAATTGCTAAATGGGAAGCAAGAATTTTCTTTCCACAATGAATTACGAAATGGGAATTCCTTGCTTATTTTATCCCACCCTCGTTGCCAGTATGGTTTGAGGATTATTATTGGAGTTGTTCTATAATCACTTCAACATAATTGCGGTATACGAGTAACAGTCTGGAAACAAAACTCTAATTCCTATCTGTTAGCCCAAGCCATCTAACAAAACGGACTTTTTTCCCGGACTTTTATGTTGGTCGAACTAATAGTATAACAGATCGGAACAGATTTTTTTTAAATAAAAGCTTCGTGAAATATAATAATCCAAATAAAAGTCCGTTAGAAAATATTTCGAAATGTTAGAAAGTATAATAAGATAACATAAAATAAACGACGGAACCGGCTGTCCATTACATTACGCGGTGTAACATTCAGCTGAGTTATATTTCCGCGCATAATTTTAAATTCGCCTTGTCTCGGATAGAATCGCGCTTCGTTGCAGATAATAAATAGTATAATAAACAAGATTAACGGTGCATAAGGAGGCACGTTTCGTGGACAGAGATGCAGAGGACTGGGCCGCGTGTTACACCGTTGCGAACACTGACGTTTCATAATGGGTAACCAACCACGTAACGCGAATTCTGGGAACGAATCCACAAGCCATCGCTCTGAGGCCACCAATAAGTTCAAACGGAATTCATTGAGCGTGAAAAAAAATTATCATTAAATAATTTTTATACTGTTTTTTAAGCATACACCGCCTGACTCGGGGTGGAGGGGCGCGGAGAGGTGAGCAGGTTGGCGACAAGCGGAGGTTATATAACAAGCTACGCTTGGTCTGTAGCGGCATTCTGGCTTCGGGTACGGTTGAAAATAGAAGGGCAAGGTGAATCCGTGCCCGTTTTAAAATTTAAAACAATTTCAATGTACATAGTAGACTTAGATAATGTATTTTTCATATAATATATTATAGCTGTATCATTTGTTCAAAGTTATATAAACAATAAGAAGACGTATGGAGTTTTTAATATAGTAATTTAAATAAAATAAGAAAAAGATTGTACATTTCGGTGTGAAGTGACCCCTTTGTACGGACATGTGTGCAGAGCGCATGCCCAGTGTGCATTCGGCTTTAACTCAAATATTTATACAGGCTGGGGTTGCTTTTAGGCAATAAAATTTACATTTTTACAAACGCGAGCACTTCGCTGTTCCGTGTCGCAGTGGGTATTTGTAAAAAAGTTGTCGGATGTTTTACTTTTTTTTTTTCGACAGCACTCGAGGCGATAATTTTACCGGCAGGAATTCGTGCGGGAACAGACGAACTAAGCTGGCCGAGTGCAGAGAAGGAAACATGGAACAGTTGAATAAACTATTTATGTCATGCTTTCTGTGTACAACTAGAGAGACTGGTTAATAAGTTTGCTTTACTGTAATAAAATCATAAATCTTCTATTCTATATAAAACGAAGTCGGGTTGGTTGCACCATTTATAACTCAAGAACGGCTGCATCTTGGGATAAATTCGCTAAAAAAAAATTTCAGTTTCTCATACATTTTGCATGCAAAGGTTTTTCTGATGATATCTCGAGATCAGATTGACTGCCTTCGGATTATATGGATAGTTGAAAGTCTGGAAAAGGACATAATTTTATTCTGATCGAACAAGTAGAATAAATCCTGAATTCTACGCGGATGAAGTCACGGGCAGAAGCTAGTTTACTAAACTATAGAATAGATGACCAATGCGTGTGAGTGAGAAAGCGATAATTGCGGAAACACCTATGTGGTGCGTGAAACAAACACAGAAAGCCGCCGTAAAACCATTTTTACGTTGCAGTCTACCTACCTACCATCATGTCAAACAAAACCCCTTTTTGTTATAGCCCCCGACGCAAAAAGAGGGGTGTTATAAGTTTGACGCCAATGTCTGTCTTTCTGTCTGTCTGTGTCATCGTAGCTATCGAACGGATGGACCGATTTTGATAGGTTTTTTTTTAATTTTTATGTTAAAAGTGCATACGTATTGTATACATACAAGTAAAAATGTAAACAAAAAGGAAAGGTTGATATCCACCTTTTATATCACATTAGGACACGCTCCAAAGTACCTTTAGTATATTTCCGATTTGAATAAAATAAACAAAATAACAACGATTTCTGTAAAAATCTTCTTAAATAATACCTAAGAAACAGAGGACCTAAAGAACAGTAAAATTTAATTAAGACAAAAAGCTCGGAGTTAAAATAAATATTTTCTCGAACCCGTTTCCTTCAAAAATCACACAGAAAGAATACGATTTTTTCGCTAACCGAAATTCAAAATAATGAAATGAAAACTCTACAAAAGGAAAGCGAACGAAATACACTGAAATGCTTATTGTAAATTTATAGAAAGAACAATGTAGGGTACTCCAATCTGGATTCATCAATTAGTTTTTTGTGCGTATTTTTTATATATCGTGAAATTCATTTCATTGGCCTCATTTCATTAATGACGTCATCTTGAACTTGATCACGAGCGGTGACGTCACGTCGCATCATACACACCTGCCCGCCTGCCTGAGCTACGTTAGACACTCATACATATGTAAACATCTGCTGTTTAGTATTGGGAGATTGCATTAAGTATTCAAATGCATTCGATTGCTCAGTCTGTTCGGATATGGCTATGGAACCATGCAGAGTCTTGCTCAGCCAAGGATGCAAGAGCTCGTCGAATGTAAGGAGACCGGGCTTGGACTTTGTACACTTCCGATTTTAAAACGTTGTTATTTATTATTGTTATCAAATAAAAATTATTTAAATCCCATCAATCATCAATACGTCCCCACTGCACGGGCTCAGGCCTACTCTCCTACTAGTCCAGTCATTATAGTAAGTTCACCTCGGAATTCGAGATACCCAGCTGTAAGTCTGTAAATACCTGTATATTGACACCCTAAAAGTTATCTCAAAACCTACATATGGTAGCGTGTGAGCAACTATTAAATATCAAGGTCAAAGGTCAGAAAAATCGTTTTTTTGCGCTTTTTTTGGAAATATCTCATTTCCTATGGTTTTTTTGCTATTTGTATTTATTATCAACTAGCTTCCGCCCGCGACTTTGTCCGCGTATACTTCAGGATGTATTCTACTTGTTCGATAGGCACAAGTGACGTTTATGACAAATTATTACAAATTCAAATTCAAATTCAAATTCAAAAGACTTTATTCGGCACAGAATATAAGTATACATAAACAGGAAAGGAATACAAAATTTGCTGCCGAAAAGGCGACCAGCTCAGCATGTGCTGCAGCTAGAGCCACAGCGCTGGTTTTCAGCTGGACCTGGCTCCTACTCATTGGTATACATACATAAAACAAAACAAAAAAAACAACACAAAAACAAAACAAAAAACAATCTGTTTACATTCCCTTAAGTGAGATGTGCGATACATACATACAAAAGAACTAATTACATTACTAATCTAATTACATTAATAAAATTTTAATAAAATAAAAAAAAAAAATATGCAAGGGGTGAAATATATATATATATATATAATAAACTACTAATTGATCCTTAAATAATTATATATTCGGTACGTGACTTTTGCATAAGCAGCTTCAATTGCTGCTTAAAGCTGGTTACGGATCTAGAAGCACGTAAGGGTGGTGGGATGGTGTTCCAAACTTTAGCGGCAGCATATTTGAAACTACCCCGGAATGCTGCAGTTTTGTGTGCAGGGATCGCAAGGAGACCAAGGCGACTTTGGCGTAACCAAGTAAGTTTTTCGTGTAAATACAGTGGTTTCCGTGTATTTATAACTCCGAAAAGGAGGGTTGCAAAGTGTAGGTAACGCCTTGCTGACATCTTAAGAACATTCGCATTTTTTAGATACGGTGTTACATGAGTTCGAGGCGGAATCTTAAAGCAGAAGCGGGCGCAGGCATTCTGGACCCGCTGAATCACGTTTTGAGTTTTTTTCAGAAGGCGAGGGCCATACACTGTATCTGCATAATTGAATTTCGACAAAATAAGTGATTCAACTAGTTTCATACGGAGTGGGATACTGAGATAGTCTCGCACTTTATACAAGACTTTAAGCCGGTAAAAACAATTTTTCGCTATTTCCAACACATGGGTTTCAAAACGTAATTCCGCGTCCATAATGACTCCGAGATTTCGCGCTTCGCTTGTCTGTTCGATGTCGTTTCCCATTACTACAACCTTAGGTTTCATAGTGGCCACTTTAGATAGTTGGTTTTTAGTGCCTAAAATCATAAATTTAGATTTGTTTGGGTTAAGGATGAGATGGTTTTGGTAAGCCCATTTGCTTATTCTAGACAGGTCGTCGTTTATGAATTGTAATGCTTGATCTAGTTCACCAGGTCTGAACGAAAAATATAGTTGCAAATCGTCTGCATACATGTGGTACCTACAGTACCTTATGCAGTTCACTATATCAGCAGTATATATAATAAATAGTAATGGTCCTAAAATGGAACCTTGTGGCACACCCCGAGACACTGATTTAAGAGAAGACTTCGATGAAGAACCATTATTTCCTTGAAGTTCAACATACTGAAAACGGTCACTTAAGTAACTATCAAACCATTTCACAGTAGGTACGTCAAACCCGTAATACGTTAACTTTGACAAAAGAAGTGAGATATTTATTGAGTCGAACGCTCTAGAAAAATCTAATAAAACCAGTATGGTACACATTCCGCTGTCTTGCGCCTCAAGTATATTACTAGTCACATGAGATAGGGCAGATGCAGTACTACGTCCTCTACGGAAACCTGATTGCATGTCTGGCAGGATATTACTCATCTCCAAAAATTCCGTGAGTTGGAGGCATACGGCTTTCTCAAGCACTTTGGATAGACACGGCAATATACTGATAGGACGGAGGTCCTTGAATGTTGTTGGGTTCGGTTTTTTTGCGAGTGGATGTACAATAGCCGTCTTCCATAAGTGAGGGAAACTTGACGATGAAATGGATTTATTTACAATTAATGTTAGGAAGTCTATATTGTAAGGAAGGGTCATTAAAATCATATCAATTGAAATCCTGTCAGTACCTTGGGCTTTGGACTTGAGACTGTTGAGAATTTTCAAGATGTTATTTTGGCTTATAACTTTAAGACTAAAATTAGATTCTCCGAATCGGTGATATTCGAAATAGGTTAGAATAGATAACTCAATGTTACCGCTGTCTGGTATCTCTAAAAAATGTTTATTCAACTCTTCGGGCATACTGAGGTGCATAGGTATTTCTCTTTCTTGTTTGGCCGGAAGGACGTGTGTTTTCAAATTTTTCCATAAAGTTTTAGGACTGTTAATGTTTTGATTTATGTGTAGAGAGAAAAAAGATTGCTTTTCATGATAAATCGAAGTGTTGACTAAACTTTTGAGCTCTTTAAAATATGACTTATGTCTATCACTTCTAGTTGAATAGTATTTTTTTAATGCCTCATTTTTCAATTCAATCATAATCTTTATTGTATCGGTAATCCATGGGTGCGAGACTGATTTCATAAAGATTGATTTAATTGGGGCGTGAAGATCAAAAAGAGTGACAAAAACGTCATTGTACGTTTCAACTAAGCTATTAACGTTGTCTATGCTTGTAAAAATGTGCCAGGGTATACTTTTTACGTCATTAACGAACAGATTCATATCGATATCCTTTAAAGGCCTGTAAGTTACATATTTCGGTGGAACGATTATTTTTTTAAAATTAAACTGGCAAGTGATAAAAGCGTGACTGGTGAGCTTGTTGCCTATAATCTCGGTGGAAACGTTTCGAACTCGGGCGTCAGTACAAACGACATCTATTAGAGTGCGGCTGTGGTCGGTGTAGTGCGTCGGAGACGTAACTACTTGTTGAAGATTAAATATTTTCAAAAAATTTAATAGTTTTGTTTTACTAGTATTCATTGAACCTAAAAAATCAATGTTAAAATCACCCAAGAGTATAATATTATCCGAGTACGCAAACGTGTTAATGGACTCCATGAGGGCATCTAGAAATGTATCAACACTAAGCCAGGGAGGACGATAAGCAGTACCAATCATGATTTTATATTTATTTACGTTCAGCCTGACCCACAGCTGTTCTACGGAAGGAGAATCAGGATGTACGCAAGTACGTGCGTAAAGCCCTTTCCTAATATAAAAAGCAACACCACCTCCACGACCTCCACGAACAGTCAAAGGTCGCGGCGCGCTGCGCAGTCCATAGCCGGGTACTTTAGGAGCTTTGTCCAATTCATTTGGCTTTAGCCATGTTTCGTTTATTGCCATGATATCGATAGAGTGTTTATTCATAGTTACGACAAACTCATCATGCTCCGTTCCAAGAGACCCAGGATTGTACAAACCAACTGTTAAAAATCTCTTGCTATTCATCATTAAAGCTATATAAACTCAATAGAGTGAGCAGCATGTGATATTTATAATTATTTATAACGAAGAAAACATTTTTGAACTTTAGTAGGCGATAATTAATGAAAATCGATAAGTAAACACGTTTCACACCCAATAGAAAACACAAAAAACTGATGAATATAATTATATCCCAGCATGAAATAGTTAGATTAGAATTATTGTCATAAAACATTTGACTCAAACATTCATTTTGATGATAATCTGTAATCGTTTGTAGAAAACAGCACAGCACATTAAGGCTATTGAAATAAGTGACAATCAATGATTGTCTCTGATACGGTGGATTGATATTACGCGCAAACAGTAAAATAACTAAAAAACTCTATCCAGGTCTGCATCGCACCGCAGGCGGTGACGCGGAGCGCCATGCTCCTGCCTTGCGTATATTTTGCCGTCCCGAGTCCAGGTGAACTTCCACTTGGCGTGAGCGGCAGCTTCTCGGGCTTTAAAGAACAGCTGACGATTTGCGCGCGTAAGTCTTTCATTGACGTAAAAGCGATGAGGAGCACCGTCCAGTCCCATGTCCGCGGTGGTGACGCCGCGCCGCACGCGCGCTGCCGACAACAGCTGGTCGCGGTGCGCGCGACGCAACAGACGGATGACGATCGGCCTTGGGCGAGGCGCAGGAGCCCCCTCCACTGGGTGACGCGGTGGACCAACGCGCTCTGCGCATACGATGTCTCTTTCCTCTAGGGTGATCCCCAGCTTTCTAGCTACTGTCAGAGCGATGTGAATTGTACCTTCAGATTTATTTTCCGGTATGCCGCTGATTTCCACGTCGTTCGACAGCAACTCTTGGTCTCGCTCATTCAATTGGATCTTCAGCTCCTCAACCACGCTCCCAACCGACGAACACTCCTTGCAGCCGTTCTCAGAGCGCTTGTTTTCTAAATCGTCGACACGCTTCGTTAGGTCGTCAATACGTCCAACGCAGACTTCCAGAGTAGCATTCACACTCGAGAAGGCGCTCCTGAAACTCTGCATCTCCTCTCGTACTGCACGCATCTCCTCGCGAAACAGCCTCATCTCCAGTGCAAGACTCACTTCTTGCGTGTTGTTGACGGGAGACAACTCAGAGTCGCGAGGATTGTGTTCATCCAGTGACATCATGGACTCGTTGACGCAGGAAGTCCTCACGGGAGTGTCGTCGTTACGCTCTCTTCGAGTTACATTAGTGCAGGCGTGGCACAACCATGTTTCTCTCAATTCTTGAGAATGCTCTCGGTAATGCGCAGACGTGATGTTAAGGCACAAGAAATGGTACGTTCCACGACATGCCTTGCATGCAAGCAGTGTTCCAGCTGCGATAGTTTTGTTACAGCACAAACAAATCATTGTTTCAGTTCAATCGCCCAATTTAATCCGAAAAAATATACAAATAAAATATTTGTCCTCCCAGAGACAGCTACGTATCACGTATTCGTGACGCTTCTGTTTTCATTTATCTCGATCCAAGTATGCGTTACTGACTCACCGGCGTAAAACGGCGCAGAAATGTCGACCTTATATCGCACGGTTAACCGTGGGAGTAGCGTGCACTCGGGTGACGGCGTTTTGCTTATATACCGTCGGCTGATTCCGACAGTTGAAAAATATTTGCAACTAATTTCACTAACACTGCATTGAATACGATAATTATGCGTTAACTGGTATTTGAATTATAGTTTTTATTGCACAAAGCACACAGTGAACTAAATTTGAAAAGAAAACACAGCGATTAAACAATTTTAAAATTAAAAATGTAAACAGACGAGGCAAAATCAATGCTGTCAGTAAGACGGCCAAAGAGTAAGTCATCATAAAGTCAGCATAAGGTACAAAATAGTGTTTATTCTGTTACGTAGTCTAATAATTTAAAAAAACAAAATAAATTTCAATAACTGACGTAGTACATTCAAATACTCTTCACGCATATATTATCAAAGCGAAAGTTTGTATATACGAATTTACATATCTATGGTCGGTTGCTAGGCAACGCGTTTTTGTTCTGTCAAAATTGCCCATATAATCCCACTAATATTATAAGTGTGATTTTGGACAATTTACACAATATGTATCAATAAATTATAGCCTATATGTTATTCTGATGTATAAGCTATATTATTGTAAAGTTTCATTCAAATCCATTCAGTAGTTTTTCCGTGAAAGCGTCACAAACATCCAAACATCTAAACATCCAAACTTTCACACTTATAATATTAGTAGGATATTTTAGAATACAAAATTCTCTACAAATTTTGTTTAAATTTTTTTTATACAGAGTATTAATTATTGTCCTGTCCGTCGTAAAAGAGGTACAGAATGACTTGCAAAGGTGACGTGGTCCGCGGGCACCAAGACATTGGTCAAAGATGTGTCCGTGAGGTTGGTTCTAGCCGCGTGAGGCCCCATGGTGACTTTCTTGTACAGTGGCACAGACTTAATGTATAGTATACCGCCTCCCACCGATCCACGATATCCCACCACCCCCGCAAGAAAGTGACCGTACCAGGGACCGCTAATATGGCGCGAGCGAATTCACCGTCACAAGCGCGTGTATACAAAAGTTTTTGGATGTATGTGAATAGGAACCGATATCACTCACCATTCATTACACAACTCACACACTCCGTCAAATGCACTCATCGACGCTCATGCATCTTTTAAAATAGTTAATTTAACTTGTAACTCTACTGTTTTCCCTAAAATATAGTTTTGCATAACAATAGGACTCAATTTATGAAACTTTATACTACTTTTTGTTATTTTTCTGAGATTGTGAGGCTAATTGTTTCCTTTTTCTGAGATTACTTAGCCCGGATACCTAAGACATAGGTCCTTGGTATAGTTTAAGGTCCAGTCTCCCACATATTTTACAATAAATAAGTCTTTAAATGTTTGTAAAATAATTCGGCCAAGTGCGGTCGGATTCGCGCACGACGGGTTCCGTACCGTATCTATAAAAATGACAAAAAAATCTCGTCTGTTGTATATGAAATAAATAAGTGATCTACATCATACATTGTGGACATCGTCTAACAATGAGCGAATACTATGTAATCAGTGAAAATAACATGATTGTGAACTAGTCGGGTTGCGTGTTTATACAGACATATCTACAATACTTAATGCATTTGAAGCGAAAGACTAACTAAGACTAACTATATATATATATTTTAAATTTAATTATATATTTTTAAAGTCAATATTTTCTGTGAATATTTCAAGCGTCTACCTGTTGCCGTTTTCAATATCGAGCAAACACTAGCAAAAAAAATAACCTTTGTTGTATGGGAGCCCCCTTTAATATTTATTTTATTCTGGTTTTTAGTATATGTTGAAAATTTCAACTTTCTATCACGGTTCATGAGATACAGGCTGGTGACAGATGGACAGACGGACGGACGGACAGCGAAGTCTCAGTAATAGGGTCCCGTTTTTACTCTCGAAAAAAGCTCTCTCATATTATTATTTTTGGCCTGTGCTCATCGTGACTTTTTTTCACAGCGGCTTAGCCTGTTTACCATGGCAACAGACTGGTTCTAGATGAAGTGTTTACCTTGTAGATAATTAGTTTCAATGTTCACCGCATGTGTATGTTTTATATATATATCAGGCGCAGTTAACCAATCAAGTGTCGTTGATAGGTAGGAGCGTGTGTTTGTTTGAACCACTATAAATTGAATTTCTCTGTAGTGTTTCGCGATTCCTACAATTTCCACCAGTAATTATTCATTGTGTCGAACTGAGAACGATCCAATACAGTTAAATACACAAACTCGTGTAGCTTCAAGCAGAATATATACTCGTAGATGGAATCTAAGAAATCATTTGATTGGGTTATGTTTTGTTTCTAAACAGACTTCGCTCCTATTTGAATTAAGATTTTTGGGAATTACCATTTGGGTGGGGTCGCACGGCTTCCATCTCACCTGATGGTGCGTGACGATAAGGTAATTGGATGGAACAATTGCTCACCAAAAAACCTCACGCTAATAAGGTGCTGACACTGCTACCTTTCAATACCTGACCACAACAGTGCTATTAACACTACCTTTTAGTTGCAGACTTCGGTAGCTAGCCAGGCAGAGAGAAAATTCCCTACCGCCGTCTGAAATCACACAAGATATTGATATAAAATGTAAACACCTTTTTTAGGATATCAGTGTATAGTTAAGGCTCTACATTGAAACCCTAATAGACGTGGCTTGTTTGAGAATCTGGAACTCTTATATAAGGGCTGTAGTGTCGGGAGTGTCATCGCTCCGCGTGAGCCCTGCGAAACGCGAGAAAACACATTTAATTCATTTTTAAAAATAACCTTGAGGATTAGGATAAAACGCCAATGGAGAACTAACAATATGATTGTGATTACATATGAAATGAATTAAAGTAATTTAGATTGCCATACGTTATGTTGTTTAACATTAATCGGCAGAAATATGATTTAAGAAGTACTTTCGAAAATAAAATCTATCGAGCCAAAATCATGGAATCGCATTTCTGGTATAATTGCAAAGTGAAGATAAAGCCATAAAGAAATACGATAGGCTTCCATATGAACCTGATCTGTGCAAGAAAGTCAAAAAAGCTTGAATAATCAACCAGGTAACGCAGGGTGCTACCCTCGAATCTAAAATAACAAAATTTTAAGTCATTATATAGTACAAATCTCATATAAAATGCCGATTCTGGCAAAAGCTTAACTGTGTACTTAAGAAACAGTTTCAAACAATCTTAATAGATTTCAGTAAACAAAAATTTGCATGAAACTAACCAAACGAAATTGGTGCTGTTACGCGCAAAACTCTGAGAATTGTTTGCGCTTGCGGGCAAAGAACTATGTTTAACCAAATTGCCTTTTTGCCCAACAAACATGTCCCCAACTCCGAATTACTGTAATTTAATTCAAACCTCAAATATGGAGGCTTTCGTCGCCTCTTGTATACGCCAGGTGCGAAGTTTGAAAATTCGCTTCAAGTGTTACTGTAAGATTTTTGTTTCAAGTATAAGTAAAGGTCATTAGAGGCAAGTGAAAACTGCCTCCTTTGCTTAATGCTTCGCGCCGTTTATTTTATTTAAGACTGGCTTTTACCCGCGGCATTTTCTGCGTCTACTTCAGAAATGAGGCCGAAAGTTATCCATCCATGTGAATATTTAGTACTGGAAGGTCAGAAGGATAGGGATAGTTGGAAGAAGTCCATGGCGAAAGCTAGTTTGTAACAATGATGCCAAGGTCGTCGCTTCATCGCGCCTGTATCGCTTGTCACATACACGTCACTCTATTGGAGTAGATAGGAGTTTGTATTTTCAAACGACTTCAAAAACGGAGGTTCTCAATTCAGCGGGTATGTTTTTTAAATGTTTGTTGCCTCAGAACTTTTGACTGGGTGAACTGATTTTAATGATTCATTTTGAAAGCTGGTGCTTCCCATGTGTTCCAATTTCAATTTGGTCCAGTTCTGACAATGACATCCATGAGAAAACCATATAAGTCTTAAATCTACTGTAGATTTTTGGAGCAGTTGAAATCGGTTTCTACTTCTTTTTGACTACCAGTATATAGAAGCCCCGACACCTAAAAATAATTCGACCAAAATATACTCGAAGGACATCCTTTCTAAATGGAATTTCTCCACCGTCCCCCGTTCAATAGTTTCCACTAACAATACTGGGAGTCACGCCTTGTCCTCATAACGTCTGGGCACCCTCGTCACCGAAACTAATTAGCACGAGACTGTCGGCAACCGAGCGACCAGAATTATTAGCAAACTGACATCGATGCTTCTCAGTTACATTACGAGTATAAACAATAATGGCGGAATCAAGTCCAAAAATTTCCAAAGACAAAATCTCTATGCAAAAACAAAATGCGCTTAAGAATTAAATATTTGCCTAGTAACATTATTTATGAGTATGCAAGCCTGCAAGGTGAGTATTAATATCTTCTCTCAAGAGTTCTCGCCTATTTAGAGTAAATTGTAAATTCTACTTTTTGTACAGTTTTAAACTTCGTCCATTTATTTGAGACCACATTAATACGCATACTTTAATTTAGGCAGGAAAAATTATTTATTACACAAACAATGGGTACACATGACGGAGAGTAAATTATTTTATTTTTATATTAATTCGAAAAGCTAACAGATTTATTTACAATATTTGCAGTAATATAGACAAACATTGCCCAATTATAAGCTTCCACATATAAAAGATTCCTCTGTAGAGGAAAAAGAATGCTAATAAATAAATAATAATTATGTAAAACAAATCAGATATAAGAACTAAACAGACAATAAAAACTAAATAAATACGAAAGAACATAGTTTTAGTTTTGAAGAGCTTAACTATGAATCAACTAATAAACTTTGTACGACACTAGTATTAAAACTTACAATACTACCATAAAATAGATCTATGTTAATATTTTGAATAATTGTATTAATTGACTTACAAGTTCGTGGCAAACAACTATTATTTCTGTAATTAACGTGTCTACGTGGGACATGTAGGAGAACATTAGTACGCAGACGCCTGGGTGGGACATGGAGTTGTATTGCAGAGAGCAACTCCGGACAGTCAATTAACCCTCGCGCGACTTCCATCAAGAAGTACAACACATTTTATATACTCGCAGCAGTCGTCACAAAGTCACAAACACAACCTGGTTCGATATAAAATGTATCCATACAAAATGCCAACACAGCCGGCTTCCTTTGAACTAGTTATACCACCTCCGTGGTCTAAAATGACTACACGCTTGAATTTAAATCTGGAGGTCCCGCGTTCGATTCCCTGTGGGTATACCTATCGGTATTCAGTCTAGTTGGTGGCAGGGCATTTTCTATGTCCGCCTAGCTAGCTACCATCATGCTACCTAAGTCTGCCGCTTGTGTTCTGGTATGAAAGCAGAGCTAGCGCCTCATTAGATTAAGGGTTGTGAGCATGCTTACAATCCAACGGCCTTATTGTCATTTATTATCAGATGAGATAAAGGCCAAGTGCAAACCAATTATACATGTTAAAAATACTTTCGGTGTCGTTTGATTAGAGGCGATGAATGCCAGGCTGTTTTTTCTAAGTATCGCTATCTAAGCGAAAGGACTTTATGGATCTATAGATGGAGGAGAGTAAATGTATACTTATTCGTGTATAGTATATTTACGGCATCTCATTGTGACAATAGCTCAACAATCGTCATCTTTCCAACAGCAGCTGTAAAGATAGGGGATCAACAGCGTCCGCTTTTACAGGCCAATAAATCTGCAACAAATTTGTGAACAAAAGAACAAGCCGGGTGGGGAAGTACTAAACTGTTATACAGTGTGAATCCGACTGAATGTAGAGATGTACCACGACCGACTTGAAGCGTGTACCGTGGCGTAACTCGAGCTGCTCCACTCTCAGTTGGACTTCTTATTTACGTAGTCTGTGCATGTGTGTTCATATTACAGAAGAAAAAAAATATACTGGTGAACATAAAACCGATGGACACCTGTAGAACACATTTTATTAAAGAAAAATTCTAACGTCCCTTCTATATACATAATAGAAACAGCACTGTTTGTAAGAAAATATAAAAACCTATACGAATATAACCCTCATGTGCGACTTTAACACAAACTTCAACTTCCTGCACCTTAATTGGAAATATTCAAAAACAGTCCATATTACAGATCTATCCAGGTATACAATAATATTCCTGATATTTTAAAACAAGAGACAGATAACCACTTTAAGAATAAATTAAGATCGCTCTTAATTGAAAAATCATATTACATATTAAACGGATTTATGGATGATAAACATGTTTACATATAAAGCGTCGGTGGCGCGATTCTTAATCTAAGGGTTCCGGGTTCGAATCCAGCCTACCTATGAGTTGTTTTTCAATTCAAGTACATTATCCGATTGCTTAACGGTGAAGGAAAACATCGTGAGGAAACCTGCATGTGAAGTCCGCCAATCCGCACTGCTCCCGCGTGGTGGACTATTGCCCATACACTCTCTGTAGGAGAGTAGGCCTGAGCCTCTGCAGTGGGGACATATTGATGATAAAACGTGTATAAAGTTTGACTATCTTTGTTTTGGATTGTAGCATATGAATTATTATTACATAAAATTAGATATTGACCTATTATTGTATAAATATTAATTGTACATTTTGCAATGCCCTAACAGATCCTACATGTATGTAGATCCAAACTCTATTTAAAATCTGATGACTCTATGTACATGAATGCAAAAAATGATTTGATTTTATATGTTTAACCAACATCACATTGAACCATTTTTCTTATCTAATCTGAATTAAGTGCTGATATAAAATAGATCGGTTTATATAAAAGGTCACGCAGTTCGATAGGTTGACGACTGTCTAGTCTGGATAGGGAAGATGCATGGAAACATATTTTTGTAAAAAGTTAAATACCTCTCTTTTTTTCGATACGACTAATACTTTTTAGTACAACCCGCCAAAAAGTAATTCTAGTCACGCGGTGCTACAACGGTCCATATAAATCGGGTGACATTTGTGACGTCACACGTGTTTTAGAGCGTTAAAATGTGTGAAGCTTGTTCGATATTTTAAGTTATCTCGTAAAATATTGTTTTTATGTGTTATATACCCCTATAATAAAATTTTCAAAATGCAATGAGAAAAATAAATCTAATTAGCATTTTACTGTTAGAGGAACTAAATTTTTGAGACATTTAGTCCTTGCAAAATCCAATTAAAAAATCAAAATTTTTACGTATTTTTATTTTGGTGGTATTTATTTTAATGTCCGTTATGCTATAAAATACAATTCAACCCAATTTAATATGGTTGCATCTTCCCTATTATCTACAATGTTAAAATATTGAATGGTACTTATTCACTAAACGAAGGACTTTTAAATATTGGTATAAAATATCTCAAACATATTTTTAAACCTTTACGAGTATCTGTGGGTTGCTAATTGCTATAAGGTTTTAGACACACTAAATACTGTCAAATACTGACAGGAATTTTGAATCGAGTAAAGTAAGATAACATACCAGCGTTTTCCGCATATTAACTTTTTTAAATGTATTATGGGTTTGCACTTGTGCTTCATTTCACCTGACGGTAAGTTATTATTTGAGTTTGATATTTAGAAGATTTTAACCGCCGTGGCCTAATGGCTGTACGTTTGCACTGACAATCCGGAAGTCCCGGTCTCGATTTTCAAGTTCGATTCCGGATTCCCGATTCCTGTCGATATTCGGTTTGGTTGGTGGTACAGCATTTTCGATGTCCATATGGCTAGCTAATGGTGTTAGCTACCTAAGTTTGCCGTCAAACAACAGTGTTAATAGCACTGTTGTGTCCCGGTATGCAATGTAGCATAGCTAGCGCCTCATTAGGTTGAGGCTTTTGTGTGCGCACACTTACCATCCAACGGCCTTATGGTCGCTTACCATCAGGTGCAGTGCATTTGCATTTATTTTAATTGTACAAAATCTTTTTTTTCCCTAAGTGACAGCGTCAAATGTCATTTTATTGACGCCATCTTGGTTTTCAACGTCAAGTCTCACCCGTTTAGCCCGTTTTATATGTTTTTGTGCAAATAAACTAAACCAAAATATACAAGAATGGTAATTAAATCATTTTTATTTGATAATGGCCTTTTAAAATTATAAGTGTACAAGACCAGGCCTTGGCTCCATACATTCGTGGAACGTGTCATTTATTAGACTTTACACACGTAGAGAAATTGTAGCAAACGGAACCACGAACTGCCCTTGTAAAACTGAGTTTCATTTTATCCAAGATCATTCACTTAAATGAACTCAGCTTTTATACATCCGTCAAATGTTCATTTTTATGTGTATTCCTCTTTTTACCACTCCACTCGAATCGTTGAATTGAATTTTCTTGAGATACAAGTATGGACTTGGTAATAAAATTAGAACTCAAATATAAAACGAAAGTTCCGAGCAAATTAGTCAAAAAGGCGAAAAAGTTGTTTCATTGTACCTCAAAATAAAAGCAATCGCATTCAAATAACGTTTTAAAAGATTTTGCTTATATCAGCCAAGATAAACTTGGTGTACCAAGCATATGCAGGTAACATTTGCTTTTAACTTCCATTAGCTGGCAACAAGAATTTGTTATTTCCCAAGGCCATAGTATTTTGCCTTGATTGTACTTTTAGTTAATTTGATTTTGACAGACAAATCAGAAATTGTGTTGAGCCAAGGACACTGCCTAGAGAAATCCTTACCTGCATTATAATAGCTCACCTGATTGTCAACTAATTTGTTTCAATCGACACCGCGGCCTTAGACACAGTCAGGCTGAAAGTCAGGGGTTCGATTCCCAGCGAAGTACTTCTCGGTACTCTTATGTGGCAGTGGCACTTATCTTAGCCTGCGTGAATATAGATACCAACATGCTATCGAAGTAGTGATCCGCTAATGCATACACACTGTCTCGTATGTTACTGTGTGGTTTGTCGTCGTAACGTCAGCGTCAGTGTAACAGACTGTGTTATTGTCATGAGAGCCGTGGGCGAGTGTGGCCTTTTAGCTAGTACCGAATACGTGAGAGTTGCCGAGCCAGTGAAGTGATAGCCAAACGTTAGTCTAACCAACTTTTACATACATATCGTTAAATAACGCAATATATCAGAGACACGCGTGTATTTCCCCATGGTGTGCCATAAACGGGAACTGCTCATACTGTGCCTATATTTGATACTAATTAAAAAGTAATTGTACGGGGGAGTCCCGAGGCGCGACCGCGAGCTCCGTCCAAAATGAAACGACCTTTAATTAAGGTTCCCTTACACGTTCGTGTACACCGGCGCTGCGCCGCGCCGAGCGAAGACAAGCGTATGTCGGAAATTCTTCATTTCATGCAAGATATACCTGTCTCACTCGAATGAATAAATGTAATTTATGTGACATACTCTACACTCATTTTGGAAATGTTGGAAATTCGTCATGACCCACGGGATTTCTGCTGTCAATCCTTGACAGATGATCTTGACTAGAGAGCATCAACTGTGTCTTGGTTGTCAAGTCCTATTACTCAGACATCCCAATTTTTCATCACTACATGAACCACGCAATAAAGGTCTATAGTCGTATTTTTATGTATGTATGCACTTGGCCTTCATCTAGATTCATGTTAGATTAAGGATAACGTCGTTGGATGAAATGTAGAGATAATTCGAGTATTGTTAAAAGTTTTGTTCATTGTAATGCTTCAATAGTAGTGATGTCCCACCTCTGGGCCAATTTTTGTTGAGCGTTTTGGCACCACATGACTAGAATCACTTTTTGACTAGTTATTTACGAAAAAGTATGATAATAATAAATAATAATAAGGCGTATCGAATTTTTTTGACAGTATAAATATTTATCTTATTATATTGTCTCTCGGATAGCGATTTTTTAAAGCCATCTATCCAATTGACTGTCGGCTAATATGCTTACAGACTAACGAGGGTTTTCAAGAAAATTTTCCCCACTAGTTGGCGCCACTTACGCAAGAGGTCGCCCTTTCCCAGAAATATGTACTTATTCTTTTTGTAATAAGGTACTCATTGTACCATCCCAATAATATAGTCTTAATTATAACTAGTAGTGGCGGAAGTAACTTGAAATGTGCCCTCAATGGTTTTGACGACTCGCATGACAAATGGAAAGAACCTTATATCAAAACGGGAAAAGTACATATTTCTAGGAAGGGTATTTCCTGATTGGCGCTAACTGGTAGCGAAAGTTTTTGTGCACTTATTCCGAACTGTGTGTGAGTGAGACACAGCCCAACAATATACAAAAACCATATTTTTCTCAGTTACAGGCATTTGCCGCCGGAAAGGGGCCTAATACCCGTGGGGTAGACATATGTCGAGGTACCCTTTTCATTGCCGTGACGTCCGGGACCGTACTAAGAGTTTTGGATATTGGGCAACCTCAGTTACCAGACAACAGATGTGCGGATATTGTTGCGACAATTATGAAAAAAATACATCCCAAATTACGGAATTTTAATTTCAGGGACAAAGGTTGTAAATATTTGTCAGACGAAATGAACATCCCTTATATTGAACTGGGTGTAAGGGTGTTGGTTCTTTTTTTGAATCCTTGGGTGCCGTAAGTCCAGACTACACTTTGTTTTCTCCCGAAACCGGTATATATTTAACCATATATTTAAACAAAATAGCATACATGCATATAACAACCTAAATAGAAGTAAACATCGTCATCATCAGTCGGGAAACGTCCACTGCTGGAAATAGTCCTCCTCCATGGCACGCCACATTGACCAGTCCCGAGCCACCTGCATCCAGCGACTTCTCATATATGTATGTAAGTGACATTAATATCTTTTCAAAATATATTTATTTAAATCAGTCGATAAACCATATTTTCATAGCATTCAAGTCACTTTAATTATCCTTTCATTTTCTCTATTTCATCATCACCAGCTGGGAAACGTCCACCGCTGGACACAGGTCTCCTCATATTGACCGGCCCCGAGCCACCCAGTTGAACTATAAATATAACATTTCATTGCGATAATCTCTCCACCATCCGTCACAGCGTCCGGCGCTTGTGGTTTCTATTGGTGAGTGGGAGATGGATAAATTCCAGTTTTCATCCTAGATTACCGCGTCACATCTATTATACCGTGTAGACAGATAGAGGTCCGACCCTGCCCTAAGGTTTTACTTTACGTACACCTTTCGTGGCAAATGTTACTAAACAGGTTGAGTCTTCAGAATTATATTTACAGCACCTCTATAAGAGAACTGTAGAGGTAATATGTAAGTTTATAGTTTCAATATCATTAATTTTAAGTCACAGAAACGAGAACATCCAGAGGCGGTATTCCGCTAAACACATATAAAGGAACTAGGTCATTTTCCTTTATTTCGCACAAGGTAAACACAACAAAAGTACACCGAAGGTCAGACACTCGGCCGTTAATGTACAGCGCAAGTCACACGCATGTGCATATGCATATTGACCTCAAATGCGTATTAGACGAGGTGGAATCCATGAATTTCTTACAGATGCAGGTTTTAAGTATTCTCCTAAGTATGTGAATTTATTAATTAAATGCATATTTATCTTATATTTCTATTACTTTTTACTGTAAATATTTTGTGGTGATCTACAATTATAAAATAATTTTAACATAATGTATACATTTAGGCTTTGTACGAAATTTTCATTTCGACCACTCCAGTCCATTTTATAGTTTGGTTGACTACTACTCGTTAACCTGTAAAGCCACCTTAGCTATCATACTATTCATTAAAATTTTGGTATACATACAACAAGCAACAGTTTAGCAGATGGAGGGAGAGGGAGGGGTGAAGCCTTTCTCTGACAAAAATTATCACTTTGAAGCTTAATATTTCGCAAACGTATACCTGAATCGAAAATTAATTTCTCCTAGACAGTCAATGTTTTTAAAGACCTATTCAACGATACCTAACATAATTAAGGACACACAAAAATCTACCGCTTTGTTGACGAGTTTCCTGACGGGTCTCTGAGCTAAGCCGCGGACGGACAGACGGACAGAGCGAAACTATAAGAGTTCCTTGTTTGATTACCGAACCCTAAACACGGTAACAAACTTAGATATGATGTCGTAAGAATGAACTTTCATCATCATCATCAGCCGGGAAACGTCCACTGTTGAACATAGGCCTCCCTCATGGTACGCCACATCGACCGGTCCCGAGCCACCTGCATCCAGCGACTCCAGGTCGTCGGTCCATCTAGTAGGGGGACGGCCTGGTAGACGTTTCCCGGTACGTGGTCGCCACTCGAGAACCTTTACTCCCCAACGGTTATCGGTTCTTCGAGCGATGTGGCCTGCCCATTGCCACTTCAGCTCACTGACTCGTCGAGCTATGTCGGTGACCTTCGTTCGTCTACGGATTTCCTTATTCCGGACCTTATCACGTAGAGATATTCCGAGCATAGCTTGTTCCATTGCTCGCTGAGTGACCTTGAGCTTGTTTATTCGGCCCACAGTAAAGAACAGAACAGAACTTTATCCCTATGTAATAATATCTTTGCGTTTCTTTTCATAGTCCGGAGACCTTGGTGCGCAAATCCAACTCGCTCTTTGCCAGTTTTTCATTAGCAGCTTCATTGTAAATTCCAACTATTCTGAATACAATAGTATTCGTAGTTTAATCAAATTTGCCTAAACCTAATACCTACATAGCCTTAATCTAATAAAATATAATCAGATGACCTTTGCGACTACAGGTTGGAGGCTGTGCGACAAGGGATAGATTCTCTAAAGTCTTAAGTCTCGACCTCAGGTATTCAGGTCGTTTCAAAGCCAAACTAACCTTACTTGATTATAAACAAGATTAAAGCTCTGGGCGCTCGCTTGCATAGATATCCTATGAACAGGGTTAGACTAACAAGTCAAAGTAATTTCATTAAATCTGTTATTATTAACTACTGCTATTTAAAACCAAATTTCAGAGATTGATATACCACTGAAGAAAAGCAAATTTCCTAGGTGGAGGAAATCCGTAGACGAACGAAGGTCACCGAAATAGCTCGACGTGTCAGTGAGCTGAAGTGGCAATGGGCAGGCCACATCGCTCGAAGAACCGATAACCGGTGGGGAGTAAAGGTTCTCGAGTGGCGACCACGTACCGGGAAACGTCTACTGGGCCGTCTCCCTACTAGGTGGACCGATGTCCTGGTTAAGGTCGCGGGGAGTACCATGAAGGAGGCCTATGTCCAGCAGTGGACGTTTCAAGGCTGATGATGATAATGAACCAAAAGTTGTCTGGTATAAGTTTTCTTTAATGACAAGAACACAATACTGTATTTGGCAAAAAGGAATGTGTACAGATATTTAGTTAAATTGGAGTACATGTCACCCTTAAATCACAACTTAGCGTAATAATGATCCTATGGACAGATTTTTCATCTCAATTCAGGGTGTGAATTATAGCTCCCTTTCGCCATGAGCAAAAAAGTTTACTTATCGCCTCCACCCTTGAGACAACGAACATCTGGCGCAAAGATTCTTCGTTTTCGATTAAATTCGCTCCACCTTTAAAGTTATAACGAGGACTTGTTAAGACAACACTGTCTTCGGACTTGTTCTATTTATCGAATTGAACAGAACTCTCAAGGTGGCGTCAAAAGTTTCACTGAAAGGAATAATTAACAGTTGATGTCTTAGTTGTATTTGTTTAAAAATATAATCTAAAACTTCACAGGTGTCATCTTTTTGATAACAAACCGGTCAAGTGTGAGTCGGACTCACTTACTGAGGGTTCCGTTCTGAAAATGATTCATTAACATACTCAAAATTATAAATAATAGGTACGGTAATCTGCACTCAATAATGCTATACCAAACATGTAATTCTGATTGAAAAACCAAGTTTACTTTGCAGCTACATTACATACCAGGTGTATAGCTTTCAACAACAAAGCTAAGTTTTACTGTGTGTGATAATTTAAAAATACTGGTTTCAGATTTATTCCTTTATAGTTATGCTATTGACAAATTTCAGGATTCTAGGTCAACGAAAAGTATCTTATAGGTTTTGGTTTACTTGCATTTCATATGGATATTGTCTAAAATACAGCTGTATCTTTTTATTGCGTTGACCGATAGTTTTGATGTTGTCACAGATGCAAGGGACGGCAGATTTGAGTATATATTAGTTTCAACTAAATATCTCCACGCATTCTTGATAAAAAGTGTCTTGACAGACTGACATATGGATAGCAAATTGATCCTATCAGGGTTCCCTTTTTTTCTTTTTGATGTACGGAACCCTAATTATTTAGTTAAGCATAAACTACCATAGAATGTAAACCAAACAGATGAGCCATTTTTCAATCGTACGAATTTTTGAAGAAGAAAAACTATTCAGTATTTCTTTTTATATTTTTTGTAACTAATAAAGACCATCAACGGCCTCTTAGTACCAACATTTTGGTTATAGATAAGCCTATAGCGATGCGAAGAGTTTTAATAGGTCATATGCTATATGAATTAAAAGATAATTACCGCAAACTATTCTTTTTTAACTTTTTTGCCTTTTAGTTTAAAAAAATTGTGTTTTCCAGATAAAACTTATACTTATTTTTGTATATATACTTCTTTGACGCATTTTCTACCATTACCCTCATCAATCCTGCAATTAGATTTCGGTTCACGTTAAATAATTAAGAATGCACCCAACAGAATGAATCTAATTTAAAAAAAACCTAATCTCCTAATACTCTCCCATTGGGAGAGTAGCACGGCAGCCCTGTGCAGAGCAGCCGTCAATTTTACCCAAAAGTTTTAATTAGTAATTGAGGTCCGTTATACCTATACAAGTTTTATATCGACTTCTTCATGCTATAAACTTGTATGAAGCTTTTGAAAACAATTTATAGCAGGATTTGTCATTACTCAAAGTCCAATCAAAATATGGTAATGAAAGATACACAGAAAATATGTCCCACTGACACACGTATGAAGCAACCAGGACAGACACTTTCGTTTGTTATACACACGATGCACACTACAAAAGTAAACCAAAGGTCAGACACTCGGAAACGAAATCGTAGAAATACGAGTACATACACGCACACTTCTAAAATGACTACAAGCGATGATGTCGTTCTAATAGCATGGATATTGGGTAAGTATAACATCTAACTACGACGAGTTTCAGTCGATTTTTGTATATTTTTATTCAAAAATACTGTATAGACACCGTTTTTTAAACGCTTTAAACAACATGTAGTTTAGGCTACAGAGTGCCAAAAAAGTATACATACAAATAAACACTCGAACAACACATCCTTCTGGCGAAATCAGGTAAAAAGCAAGTTACGATCTATTTTACTTGTAACCGTCTATTAATTGTAAGTGTTTTCTTTCAAAGACTGAATAAAAGCGCCTGAAATATATATTCAGCTAGACAGCAATATCTTAGAACAAGGAAAAAAGTCTCTCCCACAAGACGCAATTAAAAGCAACGAGCAAACCATGGCCCCGGCGCACTTATGGTCGAAATTAAAATAGCGCGAAAGCGCTTTTAGCTGTCCAAACGGCCAACTTTTGCTTTTAAAACTTTCCCCGAGATCCGACCCAAAAAAGCTTGTGGTCAATGGACCGTCTAAAATTTGTGACCACGAAACAATGGTGAAACAATGGTGAAATTAAAGCCGTAACATTTCCCATGGGATTACGCACAGTGGTCTTATGTGATTGGAGGGACAACACAAACGTATAATGTACGGAATATGGGATAATGTATGCTTGGGTGAACTTACAGCGTAGACAAATGCAGATGTATAACAAGCAATGAATTATTTGAATGATATATGCACAGAAATTAGAGAAAACCTTCCAACAAGGAATTCTTTCGTGTAACTATTTCCATTTCCATGTTATGTGCAGTGGATTTGGCAGCTAGCAATCGATTGGTACTTTTTACTGGAATGAGCTTAAAGAAATTTATATACAAGTATATCTCCAGACTACATAGCCTGGGTTAAAGGGACAGAAGATACATCTAGTGCAGAACGCATGGGCAGGTTTGTGGAGAGACAGATAATAAATAACGCCAATCTACTCGAACCAGTGTATCCGAAAGAAATAACATAAAAGATACAAAAAATTTGCCTCATAAACTATAAATTAGAATTATTCGTTTTATCTAATTCTCCTACTTTAGAAACGTTATGACTTATTTTTGACTAACTTGAAGTAATTAGTAAGTAGTTTACTTTCAACAACATTCAAATTAATATTTTGATTTTAATAGTAAATAACACATCGTTGGCCTCTGCGGAAAATATACGTTCCATAAGCTTGGAATAGCGTATGTTTGGTGAGTGTGACTGCACGCGTGTCTACATAGTTGGACGTAGGATTCACAACCCGGAGGGTTCGATTCCCAGTTTGGTTATTAGTTTGAATTTTATAAATCGCCAGTTGCCATCGCCAAACTGGTAAGCTACCACCATGTTACCAAAGTATTTTTATGTATGGTGGGTTTGCATTTGGCCTTCATCTCAAGTGAGATGCCACAAGCTAATGAGGTGCTCGGTCAGCTCTGCTACCCTTCATACCGGAACACAACAGGTAACATGGTGGTAGCTAGCCAGATGAATATAGGAAATTTACTACCACCAAACAAACTGAGTACCGATAAGTAAATTGGGTAACAAACGGCCATTAGGCCACGGAGGCGGTTCCGGTACTAATAGCACCATTGTATATATTATATAAAAAGTTACCAAAATATGACTCAGTGCGAACTAACAACTCGTAAGCTCCGTAGCTGTCCTTCATCTACCCTGTAACAACCGTCTGCATGACTACGTTGGAATATTAAGTTGCGCTAAGTGACAGCTGTGCAAACCTAAGCGCATAAATAACTCAGCACTACAGCGCTGCCGAGCAGCGTTCAGATCAGCTGGATTTACCAAGTTCTCGTTTCCGTATCATTCTTAGTTAATGAAGTGGAAAAGTTTCGCTTGTTAGGAGGTTTGGGTGAATGTTGTTGAGTACTATATTAATAAACGGAAAGATGGAACACGAAGTTTGACAGTGAGTTTAATGGCGCTATTGCTATCTGACGCGGAGCTCGTTTACTTGTGAATGGCACTCACCACACATACGCTATCTAAAGCTTCATAATCGTCTCAAGTCCACTGTTGGACATTGTCCTCCCTCATAGATCGCCACGTTAGAATGTCCATGAGTGTCCATTGGTGACTGCAGATGTGGTTGTTACATGGCGCCCGGGTGTAGAAGTCAAAATGTTCAAATCATGCTACAGAGAAGTGCTAGGCAAAATCTAGTTATTAATAATTTTCAGTTGGGCTTCTTTTTATCCGGATGCCTGTAGCTGTTCAGCGGCAAAATACAGCCATTGGTAGCTCGCCACGCGGAGCGTATAGAATGGTAAAACGTCATAATGATAACACAGTTTAGAACATGTTTTCGAAATAGAAGAGGACAAATGGATGATTGCCATTTGCAAACAAATACCGAATATCAGTATTATAACAAGCCACATGAGACTTTGTATCCAAAGTCGAAATACGACTCTAATCAAGACAAGTTATTTCTAAGAGCCGTTACTTTTTTTCGGGTACTAATCTTCGCTTTATTTTTTTCGTATACTACCCTGATACACAATTATTCAGTACAACCGAATGCTGTAATTACTGAGCTAATTAGTTTTCAATAACTGTCAATTATATTCATAATCGTAATTATTCACATAGGCCACGGCTCCAGAATAACAAATACAGTATTAGTTGAATTATTACTAAATCTAAATATGGAGTAGCTCCAAAGACATTTAATATTAATAGACCGGACAAAGCAAACAAACATTTTGATCCTATTACCAATTGGTAATAAGTTACTAAATGTCACATCACGTCACGCGGCCGTACAAGACGTTTGACATACCATTGACTTTTGAGATCAAAATGTTTATATGAAACGTTTCCCAATGACCGCTCTATAACCTATTACTATATTTAAATCTCTCTGAGTAGCTCTAAGATTGAAATGGAACCAAGAAAATTGAGATGTATGTAAAGGACAAAAGTTATTTTGGAAGCAATTTATTTAGAAAATATCGTATAATAATCATGAAGTACTCGCTATTGGGATATTACGGCTGCACGCTTGGACTAACCGGAGAACTGCAGGGGTCCCGAGTTCGACTCCCAGTGGAGGTACCAGTCGGTACTCGGTTTGACAGGTGGTAGGGCTTGGGTATTTTCTATGTCCGCCTGGCTAGCATATACCATTTTACCTAAGTCTACCGCCAAGTTGTGTTCCGCCAAATACGAGTAGGAAAGGTACGAGTATCAGAGCCAGCTTGAGGCTTGCGCTCGCTTACCTTCCAATCGCCATATTGTCACTTACCATTAAGCAAGATGAAGCCTTTTGCAAATCCATCATATATATTTTTTATATTAAAAAATCAACAATATAAAATTTCACTTTGTACGTAATAAAAATAAAATAACAAATATTACTTAAGCAGACCTTTTAATCGGCAATACTGCAAAGTAATATTAAAAATATACTATAAATCGAAACACCTTGCAAGTTTATGTTTTGTAAGGATTATCAGAAAAATGTGTATATTTAGGAATATATGTCAAATGTCGTTTAATAGTAAATAATATGAGGTTTTCAAATTCTAATGTTAATGTTCTAAATACAAATTAAATTTTCACAGGTTTTCCTGATAATCCTTGCAGAGCATAAATTTGCAAGGTGTTTCGATTTTTCTGATGAGAAGTATATTACAGTTGACTGTCTACCATACGCCCGATGCTTGGTAAATACCTAGTCAAGTCTCTAGCTAGTGAACATGTATAGGTATAATAATCTAGCTCTCAAATAAACAGCGAACGGTCCTCGAGGACTCTCATTTCGTGTCGTATTTCCCGGATCTTATCTGGAACAATGTTCTTTATAATAAGGTTTCCATAGGAACCGCAACACGCGTTTTCCCCAGATTAGACTGTAAAGGGAAGCGGTAATTGCATATGAAATTTTTCGCTTACTTTTAAACGCAACTTTGGGGAGTTTTTTGAATTTCATCGTGCATGTTTGAACAGATTTTTGGTAAATATGACATCATGACGTCATACAATTTAAGTTATCGTTTGTTTCTCTTGAAATATAATCCTGTAATAGCTTTATTCAGTGCTATAATGTAAAAAGGAGTATATTTACTAGATTCGATGCCGTGAGTTTTTAAAAGAGTCTTTATATAAAAAGTATCTGCAATTTTGGTCTTCATCTCCCCAGATGGTAAGGGTAATGCTTCAAGTAAAGGTGTTTATGGGATTAAGAAGTTCTGCACGAAATTTTGTAAATTAATATCACTACTATATTATGCGCTGAATTAGTTAAAGAAAATTAACAATACATGCTGTTAATGATATCTAGAAAATTTTGATATTTATTGAGATGTCAGAAACGTTAAAAGAAATCTAATGATTATAAAATGAAGTTACATACATACTTCTGCTAAGCGGAGTCTATAAAATTTAAGATCTATTACAGACAGGGTTTGATAGTATAAAAGCCGTCCGATAGATGGGTATAGTTGTTTCAGTCGATTGGTAAGGTGCCATTATAAATTTGTGTTAGTACACTATTTATTTGGTAGATGGCGTTGACTAGACGTATAAGCTACCGGCAATGTTTCCATACCGGGAAGCGTGTACCGGGCCGTTCCCCTACTAGATGAACCGGGGATTCGTTGGATGCAATCGGAACCGGTCAATGTGGCATACCACAGAGGAGACCTACTCGTATGTCCAGCTGTGGTCGTTTCCCGTCTGATGATGATAGGCTACCGGTATGGGTATGCTAAAAATCACGTAATTGATCTGAAAACCATCGCTGTAATTACTCTGTGGTTGCAGCATCAGCTGAGATAGGCCTAGGTATCCCGATCGAACGAGCAGTTCCCACGGATTACATCCTAAAGTCCACGCGGACAAAGCTGCGGTCAGAAGCTAGTTTTCTATAACAATTAGTTTCATGTTTTAAATCTGCCAGGCGTCCCATGACGACGGTTTCACTTTGTAATCGTCACAGGTTGATTTAAAGGTAACATAATATTAAAATACTAATAAAATCACAAGATCTATATTCTAATAACCTATTAGATATGCAACTCTACATTTTCTTTGTCCTTTTGTGGAGGTACAAACTCTGACAGATAATTGAATAAAACGCATAGTACCTCTCCCTCATTATCACACAAATTGAAATAATTTCTTTCATTTTAAAACGAATTAACCAGATGAATAACAAGATGGGACCAATTCCGAAAGTGCAATTGGACCCTAACATAATTAAAGTCTTCGAAAGGCCGATTCCAATAATACGGATTCAATTTTCTGAGCGCCTTTCCTGTTTTAAGAATTTACAAACGGAGATATAGCGCCCGATACGGGTGAACATTTTAGCTTGAGAAAGGAGATTAATTGAAAATTCGAGTGAATTGAAATAAATGTATCCCTAATTCTCTATATCTTAGTTTAACAAATTATTTAGGTTTAGTAAGGAAGTCCATGATTAGTAGGCTATTTGCAGGCTATATGTAGGCTATTTGCCAGAAAAATGATATCACTCGAGAGACTTAAATATTTAATAAACAACTTTATTTTTGGTGTATGATGGGTTTGGACTTGGCCTTCATCTAAACGTAAATGAAGGTAAGGCCGTTGGATGGTAAGCCTCAACCTAATCAGTAAATATACATTTAATGTATTTAATATTGTAACAATATATTATTGTATAGCACAATGTTATACGTATATTTATTTATATGTTTTTAGAGACGTATGAGTTCTCAAAGGTGTCAATAGATGGCGTGGAAGAGGTAAAAATTAATCTGTCATAAAACATCACGGCAGTCCACATATCTCAAAAAAGTTTGGTTAGCAATTTTTACAGATTTATTCACACATTTATATTCTCTTTGATAGGTGTATGCCAGTTATCTTTAATGGATTTGCATAAATAAATTTAGTAGATAAACTTCCTGCTTTGAATTCATAAAAAAATATACATTGACAATTAAATTTTGTCACGACGTTGACATCTATTCATGAAACATTTTTTAAATGGCTCATTGTCTATGCTAATGTTAACTGCCTACCTACTCGTATATACAAACATATTACCTACTATATACTTTGAGACGTGCTGTGAAGTGAGTGCAATATAAAAGAACCAGTGCATCTCCTGTACATAAGAAAACATCGAATTTCCCCTTGGTCTCAAGTAAAATATACAGACTTATTTTTTGTCGATATTCCCGCAACAATTTTAATGTTACCAAATAAGCTTGTTATATCAAAACACGTCAGTAACTAAATAGAAAGTTACTATGTGATAATAACCGTTTTTCTGCAATCAGAAATCTACTGCGCTCTCCCCTAATGGTGGGTCGGCAGTTTCTTGTTTCTGTTTGAATGGGCACTCTCGATACAATCCAGTGATTAGTGCGGCCCGCCCTACCCGCCGCCCTACCCGCCGCCCGCGCCGAGTTCAATCAACAATGCTATGTCGGCTAATGTAGTTGTTCGTATGTCAGCAAATTAGTTGGAACACTTTTCATCTCGGAAAATATGTTATTATGATTTTGGATCGATGAATCGATGTCCTCATCATCATCGGCCAGGAAGCGTCCGCTGCTGGACATAGGCCTCCACCATGGTACGCAAATTGACCATCAAGCCACTTGCATCCGATGTCCTGTTTTTAGATAGTTGCTGCCTGCTATCCTATTTTAAAAGATTAACGTAAAAGAAATTTAGTATGAATCTTTTATTTCCTAAATCACCTTTCAACGTGTCCATCATCATCATCATCATCAGCCGGGAAACGTCCACTGCTGGACATAGGCCTCCCTCATGGTACGCCACATCGACCGGTCCCGAGCCACCTGCATCCAGCGACTCCCCGCGAATCTAACCAGGTCGTCGGTCCATCTAGTAAGGGGACGGCCTGGTAGACGTTTCCCGGTACGTGGTCGCCACTCGAGAACCTTTACTCCCCACCGGTTATCGGTTCTTCGAGCGATGTGGCCTGCCCATTGCCACTTCAGCTCACTGACTCGTCGAGCTATGTCGGTGACCTTCGTTCGTCTACGGATTTCCTCATTCCGGACCTTATCACGTAGAGAAATTCCGAGCATAGCTCGTTCCATTGCTCGCTGGGTGACTTTGAGCTTGTTTATTCGGCCCACAGTAAAAGACCACGTTTCGGTTCCGTATGTCATCACTGGCAACACGCACTGATCAAAGACTTTTGTCTTTAGACGCTGAGGTATTTTGGACGAGAAGATATGCCGTAATTTCCCGAACGCTGCCCAGCCGAGTTGGATTCTTCGGTTGACCTCTTTGTCGAAGTTGGACCTACCTAGTTGAACGATCTGTCCCAGCTATACATACTCGTCTATCAACGTGTCCATCAAACAAAAAACATATGTATAAGCTAAACAGTAATTCAGTGTCATACGTACAATTACCAATTCAAACCGCTGTTTCCCCATTTCATCATTGCTACTGCCTCGCGAATAGCTCATTCAAACTGCACTTTCAAATATGCATGTCCATTTCATTTGGCGAAATATGCGCCGGGAATGGCGGCTCTCCCCATTACAATATGAAAGGCTTTCTTGAGTCAGAAATGTAAAACGACTTGAAAGAATAATGCTGTGTCGAAAGACTGAAATACTAGTGCAATTTTCCGCGGTACGTCTATAGCGAGAAAGACAAAAAGAGAAAATAAAAACTATTTTTAAAAAATGTAGTCACTTAATTTTCTCAATGCATATAGAAAGAAAGCAAGATTTACTCCTCTACAAAGAGTATTCGACATGTTGTGTAACAAGACAAAAAATTCAAAATGAGCAATTTAACTGAACCAAAAAATATCTTGATTATATTATTAAATCTTGATCTTCTTCGTGTCGAGGCTCCATAAATACGTGATGCCCAGTAGGCAGCGGTGCCGACGGCCCTGGCCGTGTCGGCCATCAGTGCGTCTACCATGCGCAGGCAGTAACGTATATCGAATACTCCCGAAAATGCTGCTCAATCGAGATGCGGGTGACAAGGACAGAGCGATAGTTAACGATACACGTTATCGACTGCGTAAACTCATGGTAGATGCACAGGTTGCAGGAGTGCGGGCACGCGGGACACTTCAGCATGTGCGACATCTTGCGGTGCCGTGCTGCAGACGCATTGAGTGGAGCCGCCGCCGAGCAGTCCCCACCTGGACATGTTTTCTCTTTGCATCGGCCGACCCCGGACCTAAGCCTATTAACCGCCTTCCATATGGGCCATGGTTCTTTATGTTTCTTTCTTCCTCAGTGGCTTGAACATTTCTTTAAATCTTGCCTTACCTTAACTAAAATTGAACAAAACGATACTGTCATCTTAAGAGAAAGAGAAAGACTACAACTGTCGCACAAGGCACGACTGATTGTATGGCTACACATATTTAAAATTTGTTTTTAGTATTTATTATATTTTTAACCAACTTCAAAAAAGAAAGAGGCTATCAATTCGACAAATATTTTTTTAAATGTTTGTTACTTCAGAACTTTTGACTGGGTGAACCAATTTGAATGATTCTTTTTTTATTTGAAAGGTGGTGCTTCCCGTGTGGTCCGGAGAAACGTAGAAACGAGCGAATGAGGGCGCCTCTGTCGCTCTATGGCCTCTTAAAATGAATTGTGAGAAAAGAACAGAAATTATGTTGTAATATTAGTCTAATATATTTCTAAGCGACGTCCTCTGGTTCGTAAAAGCGTTGCTACCCTAATATCACGTCAGCATCTCCTTTTGTTTTCTCTACCTCTAAGAAAATTAGGGACCTAGAGCTTATTATAAGGACCTAAGGCGTTATGAATGAATAATTTATGAACTCACCACGGGTAACAATAGGACAAGTTTTGAGGTCGCCGTAACAAAGCCACTGAACAAGAAAGAAACTTTGAAAATCAGAAAGTTGCTAAAGGATGAAGGAAGTTTTCTTTTGAAACAATGATTCGTTTTAGGCGGGGGATGATTCGGTCTCCTCAATAATCGAGGACTAAAATTGTTGATCTCGTTTGACGCTTTCCTCAGATTGAATTGATATCATCATCATAATAAGTAGACATTGGAAAAATAAGTTTTACTGTCGGCCTTGTCTCGTTTGAAGGTAAGCAAGAAGTGCGGTTGCTCTGAAAGAAATTCATGCACTGACTTGATAATGATTATGTGGGAGTGCAACGGATACATACCATTCTGAGTGCGAGCGACAAATACAAGAAATGATGGGTCATTGTTCGATATTCTTCCTGCCCCCGTGACCCCGTTATCAAGTGAAGTCTCACTTGATAACTCTGTATGGTGGAAGAGAGCTCGTCCCGTGCCCTCAATTTAATGACTAAAACAAACATTCATTTGAAAGATTTCAAAAGAAAAGGTACTTTCACTAATTAAATTAACTAATGAACTGATGGCGCCATTATTTCATTCTCCATAGGCACAGAAAAATAGGTTCTATTCCCATGGTGTCAAGTAACATTTTCTATGAAACAACGACCCTACTCATTACACCTAACATCTAAGTGTATTTATCTACCTTGCTACAATATAACTGTCACGGCCAACTCAACACCAACCAGTACAGTAAGACCCAACAATTTCAAAACTATTACCCCTAGATTCGTATAATTAGCTGAGTGCAAGGGAGGTGGGGAAGCTCAGAAAGTTTTGGACGGCGTGAAGAATTAAGTTAAGATGACATGGGTCTCCCATTCGGGTCGAGATCGTAAGAAACGGGATAGCACGTGATTTCCAGGCGGAAGCTGAGATGTGCCGTATGAATTTTTAATATGCATGGCTTACGAATAGGTCCCGAGTCGAGTCGTCCCGTCGATGTCAATCAATCAATCACGGTGTTCAATACCTTTGAACCAGCATTTCTTATAAATATTTAAGTACATAACACTGCTCTAACTGATTATCATGGCGCCCAGAAGGAGCCGCAAGAGACAGAAACTTGCAAATTGTAATGTATATTCCTTTTAAAATGTAGAGTACCAATACATCCATCGCTAATATTATAAATGCGAATGTTTAATGTTTGTGTTATTTTAAAATTAGTGCCAACGAGTCACTGTGACACGCTGTCATTAATTTATTGCCAGGGAATAAAATAGTCACACAGTGACTCGTTGGGAATTTTTTCCCAACGAGTAACACTGTGACTAGTTACATTGTGACTGGTTGGGAATTTTTTCCCAACGAGTAGCATTGTGACTGGTTGGGAATTTTTTCCCAACGAGTAACACTGTGACTAGTTACATTGTGACTGGATGGGAATTTTTTCCCAACGAGTAACATTGTGACTGGTTACATTGTGACTGGTTGGGAATTTTTTCCCAACGAGTAACACTGTGACTGGTTACATTGTGACTGGTTGGGATTTTTTTCCCAACAAGTAACACTGTGACTAGTTATATAGTGACTGGTTGGGAACAAACCGATGTTTTGTATAGGGTTAGTTTAAGGTCCAGAAAAGAATATTCTTAGGCTATTTTGTATCTTACCTGTATCTTACTATACCATGAGGCACGAGCAAACTGGTATTTTTTATTATTTTTTGAATGATGGGTCTGATGGTAAGTGCCGAAAAAGCCATTGAATTGTAAACGAAAGAACCCAGAAGCCTCAAGCTTATTGCGCTGGCTCTGCTACCTTTTATTCTGGAACACAACAGTGCTATTAACACATATTTTTAACAGCAAATAGGTAACATGGTGTTAACTAGCCAGGCCAGGTATAGAAAATACCGTACCACCAACCAAACCGAGTACCGATAGGTATCCCTACTATGAATTGAACCCGAGACCTCCGGATTGCATGTCTCAGCGTGTAGAAAATAGGCCACGGAGGCGGTACAGCTATCTACGCACCTAAAGCCTATACTATCATCTTAACATAAGCGTAAGGCAAATACAGGCCGGCAGGGGTGGTAAACAATGTTGATAATTTTAATCTACTCACCAAAGGGCTTGTTTACCGAGGCAGGCGCTAAAAGGGTTGCCAGCTCGAATTAGGGCCGTTTTATTTCGTCTCTAAAAGGCTAGGAGTTAGTACGGGCGGCAGCGAGTGTCGAGCAATCGATGAATTTGATTTTGTAAATAAGGATAGACAATTGTTTATGAAGGTAGACCGATCAAAGATTTTGTGGTTTTTTGTTTTGCTGATACTGCAAGAAAAAACTACTAAGTTGGGTACGAGTATAGTCTGAAGATTAGCAATGTACCTTACACCAGCGGACCTCAAACTTTTAAAGCTTCGGAACATTTAACAAATTCAATTATTTGTGGTCAAGTGTAACTGATTCGTGGAAGCTTGGGACTTTTATACGGAGCACACTTTGGGAATATCTGCCTTATACTACAGACAACAGTCAGTAAACCGAACTCTGACACACGTTTATCTGTTACTAGCTTTTGTCCGCGACTTCATCCACGTGGAATTCATAAAATATCGGAAAAATTCGGAGCTACATCCTCGATCGATATAAAAAGTAGACTATGTTCTTTTCCGCCCTCCAACTAGCTCTACACAAAAAATTAAGGACACAAATAAACTCACTTCCAATTTCGGATTTTAGTCGAACTACCCGCGTGGACTTCAGAAATTATCCCAACAAGAACTACAAGTTCAATCGTAATAAAAAGCAACCTCCGACTCGACTCTTCAGTTATTCCTATACAAAACATTAAGTCATTCTGAGTCTCCATTACAACGATAAGGTAAGTCAAATAAGTTTGTTTATTTGTGTCATGTCCATGTCCTATATGGACTTACAATGCGGAGGTCACGAGTTCGGTTCGTCACACGGTTTCGTTGGTGGTAGTGTAAATTCTATGTCCGCCTGGCTACCTACCACCATGCTACCTGTCTGCCGTAAAGTAGTGTTAGTGGCACTATCTCTAATTATTTCAAAGTCTAATTATCACTGTATACTGCAAGCTGAGTTCTCAAGTGGAGACCACGCCTAGGCAAACATAGTGTAGGACGTCCCCCGGCGAGGTGGAAAGACGACTTACGTAGGGTAGCCGGACGTGAATAGATGCGGAGAGCAGAGGACCGAATCGAGTAGCGCACTCTGGGAGAGGCCTATGTCCAGCAGTGGACTGCCGCAGGATGTACATGATGATGATGATGACTGCAAGCAATATTGTGTTTCTACAGCCTCTTTATATACAAGCTTCTGACTGCGCACGCCATCTTATGGACTTACCTAATGATTTGTAATTAGATAAGATGTTGTCAATGTAAAAGAAATCGTAAGTGGCAATAATTTTAATGTCAACAATATTATTCTACGACATAATCACTCAGCACAGAGCCTTAATTTTTCATTGTTCATTTATTTTGAGTAAATCGACGAGTTATTGAGCTCGTGCTGCACGTTGAATTTTCTTTGAACCCCCAAAATAGATAATTCTTGGTTAAGTAATCTGCGATCACGCCAATGTATCAGAAAGAGACCCCATGAAAGACATCAATTGTACACTCGAGTACAAAAATATGTATCCACTTTTGAACCATGACACATTCACCTTTAATTGACGTTCCCTCAACAAATTACATGCGAACAAGCAAGGGTGAATGTGACATGGTACGAAAGTTGATACATATATTTGTACTCGAGTGTACATGCACAAAGTTATCCATTATTTTTGTAACTTGCAGTAATATTACACATTCCACAACATTCAATTTTTACTTATCACCATCAGCCGGGAAACGTCCACCGCTGGACATATGCCTCCTCAATGCTATGCCACATTTACCGGTCCCGAGCCACTAGCATTCAGCGACTCTCCGCGACCTTAACAAGGTCGTAGGTTGCATGAGCTTGAACTAGCTTATGTTAGGTGAGCGCTAGGGGTCACACACACATTTTACACTATGCATTGTGATCTATTGTCTCGTATCAATGTTATTACTTGCTCCAGTGGGACCCAGAACTGTATAGTGTACTTATATCTACCAAATGACACATACATTCATTTTCATAAGTCCCCTCAATTCATTTGTACGGGCGAAGTTTTTCACGTAAATCTACGTAATTATCTTTACAGAGTGCCTGTCCCGCCTCTCCCTCGCTCTCAACGAACGTTTCTTCCGGGACTTTATATTTCCTGGGAGCAACACGTCACTAATTATCTTGATTAGTGGTCCAGTCCATGGCTATTTCCCGGACCACGATTTAAGGGCAGCAATTACTGGAAAAACAATTGTTTCCTGTCCTGTTAAGTTAAACTAAATTGCTTCCACGAGTGGGTAATTCAACTTTAAACGTAACTGAATTATTTCATTTACGTAAAACAAATCCTGTTCATTCGCTAAAGACTTCCTTATCAGGTCAAGGATGCATGTGTGTATATTTATTTTGTACGAGTTTTTGCCCACGATTTTGTTCGCGTGGACTTTGGAAAATATTCCACGAGAACGAACTTCGATCGGGATAAAAATTAATTTGTGTCCTTTTCCGAGCCTTCAACTGACCCTTTACAAAAATCAATGCATTCAGACCTACAGGTTTGACGGAAAATCAAGACAAACAAAATCATTTTCGCATTTATAATATTGGTATGGATTAAGTTTGGTCTCATTTTAGGGTTTAATTTTGTGGATTGCTTTCCCATTATGTAGGTATGAATAAAATGGACGCCAGCGGAATTATGTAACAATATATCTTACTGCGATCGCCAATCCGCCGTAGTGATAGTAGCAAATGTCCTTGAAGAAAAAAAATTCAGGAGGAAAAAGGAATTTCCAGGTTTTCTCACGATGTTTTCCTTGAGCGGAAAGCCAATGGTAATGATTTTTATAATTCGTACATAAATTCCATATAACAAATTGGAACTCATTGGTGGATCTCGATTGTTCTACTATATTGATCTATCATGGGTTATTTTTATAACCTTTGACCGAATCAAAATATAGTACTAAAATTTCTCGCCATGTACACACAGTAAAAAACTTTGATATGCTTCATCATTCATCATCAGCCGGGAAACGTCCACTGCTGGGCCTCAATTCTGCTAATTCAATATTGGTTCAATGGTGTCTCGATAGTGTCTCAGTAGAGTGGTTTTTGTCATTTGGCATTCTACTAAGCAATGGCGTGTCGATGACTTTCCATTGGACTAAGATTCAACTGTCATTGTCAAAATTTGGTAAAATGGTATTCTATACCGCAGTGGCAGCTCAGTGGCGGGTCGATCGCAATTCAATCTCGTATTCTACTCGTGTTTTTGTGACTTTGACGTTTCTTTCAATGGCTTCCTGATGGCTTTTAGGACCATCGAGCTGCCATTGGACAACGACACCTACGTGAGGTGTCGTTGCAGAATGGCGAGTCAATGTCTAGCCTTTGTATACGAAAGTTAGTGCCTGCAAACATTCGGTGGCGTATTTTCCCATTAGAAAATAGTGTAAACAGTGTAAATTATTCACTAAAAATCCGCCGCCGCAAATTCCGCGCCTTGTTGAGGCGGTAAAGTGGTGATGCCTCACAAGACCTCCGCAATGCGCCTGAAGAAGGAAATCTTTAGAGAATTGGTAGCAGAATTTCGTTATATTTCCGAAACGTGAAGAACTTGACGGAATATCCACTCTGTTAAAGGTAAGCAATGATAACCTATTTTCAACCGACTAACAAATATATGTGTCGGTGGTGAGTCAGATTTTCGTTTAAATATATACTTCCAGAGTTACAGGGCGTCAAAGTATTGTATTTTTCGGTAATAAAAAGCCCCAACTTTGAACCTGTTTTACAAGAGTATGAATCAATTTAGAACAATATGGAAAAACCACCGACATCTGAAATTTCATTAGTATACTGTATTAAAAAATGGTAACATATAATACTGTATCCTTCAAATGATCCCTGGACTACGAAACATCCAAATAACGGGTGGATAACTTCGCATAGTGTATGCTGACTCAGTGGTCCCGTTTCATTTTGGTCCAGTTCTGACAGTGATATCCATGAGAAAACCATATAAGTCTTAAATTTTCTATAGACTGGACTTTTCTATGATCTTTCAGTTTATGCACTAGGCCACTTATAATAGTAACAACTATCATTAACTATTTACTTTGTTACAGGAATTATGACTCTGATACTGATCTGACAAGACTATTGAAAGAATACTGCAGCACCACTATAACTACGGACTACATGTAACAGCATGGAATTTAAGTAGGTTTACATTATTATCAATGTATAAATTAGGTAAATAAAACACATTTTCAATAAATCAGTAATTTAATGGACAAAAGCAGTGTATATAGGTACATTAGTTCAGAATCAGAATATTTTATTGTGAATATAGCTGGTACAGTGATGTTGGGTGTAATACATAGCATCCCTATATCTTATTTATATACTTTTTTTTTTAAATTACATCGGCACCACAACATATTAATTTTGTGCTAGTTTGTCTCTAAAGAACTCGTCGAGTGTATTTTTGAAGACTTGTATCTTTATAGCTGCTTGGTAATTTATTATATATCTTAGGTGCCATGCAGTAAATACTTTTACTTTTTAGGGCAGTTTTTGATGTGACAGCATATAGTAGATGTGGGTTTCATGTAAACTTATTTTGATTGCATGCTCTGAATTTAAATACACTTTGATGTTTTTTAACATATACTGCTAGTAGTATATAATAGAGAGAACTGCCTCACCTAGAACCAAGGTATGATGATCATAGTCTAGTATGTGATCGTAATGTGTCTAGATAGCTGTGTAAAGTGGTGGTTCATGGTTAAGACTATTTCAAATGTTTGTTATACTGGTTTTGTGTGGTGAGTATGTGTTTAAAGTATGTGTTGGAGCTCAACGTTTAGGTTGGTCGTCCTCTCATCGGCTCGTGCCGGATGACATCACAACGCATGATGCGTAGGAGTAGTTGATTGTCATACCTCGGACTTTTTTTTTTATGAAGATGTAATTAATGTAAAGATAATGTGTAAGACGTCGTCGTCTCTATCAAAGTATAATTTACCTTTTGTTTTGAAAGATAATGTGTAAGACGTCGTCGTCGTCTCTATCAAAGTATAATTTGCCTTTTGTTTCGTGTTGCGAATCCCCGACATTACAATTTGCCTATTTGAGAACCCCCATATTTTTTGTGAGATGCATCACAATCCCCCACATTACAATTTGCCTATTTGAGAACCCCCATTGGCATTTTGCCTATTTGAGAACCCCCATATTTTGTGTGAGATGCGCGTGCGTCACTGAGATGGGAAGTTGCGTGGGAGTAGAGCGAATGATAAGTGCACCAATGTAGGTCTAAAAATTGCAATATGTAATTTTCTTTGTTGTCTGACTAGTTTTATCTAGGGTACAGGGTGCACAGAGGATGTATGCGCATGTGTGTATTTGCAAAGGAAACTGTGATAATAAATGCACTATAAATTGCAAAAATGCATCGATGCATTTCATACTGCATAGTTGAATATTGTAGCGAGTGGTTGAGTGAACAAGATAAGCAATCAACAAACAATGTTTATTTCAAAGTTTTTATCTTTTACCATTGTGTTGTTCCTGCGAGCTGTGGGGGAGGATAGTAACATCGAAGTTGGCGGTGCTAATAATGAAACGACATTGACATCAAGGGTAAGAATGGATTCTTTTAGAGAAGACTATTTTTCATTATTGTGCGCTGATAAAGAGTGGGGCATAAAAAGGATGATGATTGTTGAAGACAATTCAACGTCACCCCCACCAGTGTCTTCATCTTGGCATGTGAAGTTTTATTTGGCGAAAAAGGACAGTAGAGTTCCTACAAAAGTGATCAATGTTTATCAGAATCAAGAGAAGATCTTACCTATTTGTAAATATAAAGACATGGCGGTTCTTAAGATGGAAATTGTGAAGGAAATTGTGGAGAAACCACATAATCTTGATTCTCGTGCAAAACGTGAGGTAAATATTCAACAAACATGGTCACAAGATCGTTACTATCAATTTGTGAAAGATGATGCTGGTGTTGAATTTAGCGTACGCGTGGATAAAGCGTTATTACCTAAATTGGAGAAGAAAGACACTGCTACCACCGCCACAACAACAATAACATCATCGCGTACTATCGCAGCTGACTCCAACCTATCCAGAGAAAACCCTTTTCTGACTACTAAGACTTATGGCGATCCTGATGATGATAATGTCATATCAACCACTGAGATACCTTTGTCGACCGAGTGTCTTCAATATCGATTTGTTTTAGAGCAAATGATCAATTGGAGTTTTGGTGAAATAGATAAGGTGAAATCTGGAGAAACCACTCTTGAAATGTGTAGTAGCAAACTGCCCACCGTTGTCACTCCGTAAGAAAAAAAATATCCATTACTCGTTCTGTTAGTTTTAAATTTTATTGCCTGGATCTATTAATTTTAACAAATGTGTTTACCAATGCAATGATCATTAACCTAATTTATCAAGTCCGCGTCCGCAGACCCCCGCAAGGGTTAATTGACATGTTTTCTTCTCATTAATTTTAAGTCCGCAGATCAATGCAATGATCATTAACCCAATTTATTAATTCTAAGTCCGCGTCCGCAGACCCCCACAAAGTTTCATTTTAATTGGCATGTTTTTTTTTTTCTCATATATTTGATGGGAGAATGATGTCACGAGTGTTGGTATAAATTGTCCACACACCAATGCTAGGATTCATTCGCATCAACACCGCTGTATAGTGCAATATCATAGATCTCAGTAAGTGAAAAAATCAATATTTTTAAAATTAAATAATGTCTGGTATAAAGGCACTCGTTGAAAAACTGAATCAAAGTGGTAATAAGACGTGGGCAAAATTGTCAGACATGGAGAGGGACAAACCATATAGAATTGTCGGTGCTTGTAAGCTAGTTTCGAAGTTCAAGGCAAACGATTTTCAAACGGTTTTGGAGTTAGAATGTGGGTGGATGGTGACTCTGCCTCTACGATTTAACAACACACCAGAGGATCAAATCGAAGCACTTCGGTCTGGAAACATATTTTTAATAAATAAAGGCCCGGCAGGCAAATCGTGGACGTTGAATTTTGTGGAGAAGGAAAATCTCATCACCGCAACCACCTCCGCCACTACTGACAGGATCCCACCTCACCAATGGTAAAACCTCACCAATGGTAAAATGAATATTTTATATTGTTTGTTTTACAGGTGAAAAAAAAAATATAATGATGTTACAATCCAACGATTATGATGATAATATATTTTTTGAAGATTGTAAGAAGAAGTGGCTAGATTTTCTCCAAACGAATGAAATAATAAGAATGTGGAATGGTTCAATTCCGAGTAATAATTTACACGTTGGTGTGGGAACATTATTATCATCATTATATTTGCGAACCAATCGAGCTGAGTACTACACACTCAAGTGTATTTGGGATGATATATCTGGAGATATAGAGGCATTGTGCGGTAACACTAATGTGAATGGACAACAATGGCTATCCTTATTGACAACTGCATCCAGCGATTGCTTTGGCCATGATGAGTTCAATCAAGACTTGGGTGAGCTGTTTTTAAATGTTTTATTCTGTGTTATTGGTGACTGTATCAATCCTACGTCCTAGCGAGTGTTAACAAATAATAATAGACTGTGTGTTGACTTTTTAAAAATTTGTTCCACGTTACTGGCGATCGTATTAATCGTGTGTCCTAGCGCGAGTGCTAACAAATAATAATAATAGACTGTGTGTTGACTTTTTAAAAATTTGTTCCACGTTATTGACGATTGTATTAATCGCGTGTGTCCTAGCGAGTGCTAACAAATAAAAGACTTTCAACCCAACATGATTATTATAGACATTGACGGGTTCCCATTAAAAGATAAGATTTATTTTAAGGAAGTAGCCTTATATAATGTACATACAAATTGTTCTTACTTATACCATATAAAAACACCAGACTGGTTACAGTTGAGTCAAAGCATTATCTATGTAACCAAAAACTGTCATGGAATGCTTATGAAAAACCATGCGGATGACATCTCATTCGATGAACTAGTGACGATTATATATGGTTTAGACCCACAAAAACGAATAATCTGGTTGTATAAAGGTGGAACAGTGGAAAAAAAATTTTTAGATTCACTAAATCTGGATAGCATGAACCTGGAGACTTATGGGTGCCCGCGATTCGACCAAATAATGGAATCGATGGGTAATGAAATCACATCCAAAAATTGCAACCGCCACGTTGCCTTCAGAAATAAAAAAAAGTTGTGTCACTGTTCTGCCGTCGAAGTAGAAGCGTTCGCCAAGTGGTTCCAGAAGAGATTTCTGACATAGCTCCATCTAATTTTTTGTTACATAGTCTCAATATATTGTTATCACACTGTTACTTCCGCCCTCCATTTAACTGCAGCACTTATCAACCGGTCTGGTATAGTTGTGTGCGTTTATATATATTTCTTTAACATGTATTGTTGTGTTTATAATGTTGACTTCACAAACCACCAATCAGTTGGTTTTTATCTGCTTAATAAATAAGATGTCTCCCCCGGCACATCCGAAATATATTCTCACTAGCGATAGAATAAAAAGTTTTGAAAACTGGCCTCAAAATGTCCATTACAACTATATTGATATTGCTAAAGCCGGGTTTTTTTATACTGGAATCGCGGATAAGGTGAAATGTTTTTTCTGCGATGGTGGATTGCATCAATGGAATTACTATGACGATCCGTGGAAAGAACATATCCATCATTTTGGTCGATGTGAATTCATAAAGACGCTACAACTGTTTGGTGGTAATAAAAACAAATTTGAGTTGCAATTACAGAAAAACATTGGGTCGAATGTTTATCGCTTTAGTGAAAGACTCTTAGAGTCATTGTTTATTAACTGTGCTTCCATTGTTTTATGCTATTACTTATATTCTTATTTGTATCTCAAACGTAATTAGAATAAATTTGTTATTAATATGTGCATTAGAGTTTGTTTCGCCTTTTCTTCTCTGTATAATGCGATTTATTGTTTGGAAAAGGTAGTAATTTTTTTATTGATTAATATTCTATATATTCTTGTATTTCGTAATTAAGACATATGTAAGTAAGTAAGTAAGGGTGTGTTTGTGTGTGTATTCATCTTAAACGTAATTAGAATAAATTTGTAATTAATATGCGCATTAGAGTTTGTTTCGCCTTTTCTTCTCTGTATAATGCGATTTATTGTTTGGAAAAGGTAGTAAAGCTTTCATTGATTAATTCTATATTCTTGTATTTTGTATTTTGTAATTAAGGGTGTGTGTATTCAATATTTACTTTTTATATCACATATAGGACTTAGGACATATAGGACTTAGGAAAATAAAACAATTTTAGATTTTATTGATGTTTTTTATTTATAAAACAATATTATCCTTATCAATCCAACTTTTCTCATTCATACCAAGCCACTTTACATATACTTTGTTTCCTTTCCGACGTAACACTTTTTCCACAAGATAAACATCTGGATTTTTAACTTTTTGCAATTCAGTTTCATAGAATGATCCCAAAATAGGTTCTTGTTTAGAATCTTTTAACAGATAAGTAATGGGGTTTGTAAATTGCACCTTTCTTATTTGAAATATTTCAGTAGTCCAGTTGGCAATGTAGCCTTTGGCGAATGTAGCCTTATGTTTACTGATTCGAACATAATCACCAATTTTATACTTTGATGGTGGCTTAACTTTAATATGATTATAAACATGTTTTAATAAATATCTCGCATTGACATCATTCACGCTGGCTGGAGACATGTTGATAGTAGAGTGTTTTTTATTGTTGTACCTTTCCATTGTGTCTCTCAATGTTTTAGTCCAATTGTATGACCCATTCAAGTGAAATTTTTGCCACATCCAATTCTTTATGGTTCTAATCAATCGTTCTACTATTGAAGCTTTCATGACACTGTACGTAGAGTAGTGGTTTATCTTGTTCTTTTTCATGAGCGATTGAAATGTTTTGTTAAAGAATTCAGTACCATCGTCTGATTGAATGTTTTTAGGTTTTCTTCCACTGTTTTTAAGAGTCTTGTTCATTACATTCGTCACTTCTTCAGCTGTCTTAGTTTTCAATGGGTATGCCCATGCAAACTTGGAAAATATGTCAATACATATGAAAATATATTTATATCCATTGTTATCTTTACCATATTTCTGCATATCAATCAGATCAATTTGCCAAGTATCATCCACCCCCTTTTGTATTACACGTCGACGGGGGAAGTTTTTCCTTGCATATCTATGTAGTTCTTTTACCACTTGAGCTTTACTCATAATGAAAGTGATGGTGATGATGAATCTTTAGACTTTGAATGGTGCTGTTGTTGTTGTTGTTGTTGATGGTAGTTGTGGTGGTTGGTCAACAAAGGTTGACTTTTTAGGTGTGGTTGTTGTTGCAGTGAAGACTTCATAAAGGTTTTTTAATTTCCGATCTAGATTGACAATGTCATTTGAACATTTGTCAATATTGGTATTTAGCTTCTTAACTTCCTGTTGTATCTCTCCAATAATTTTAGTATTATGTTTAATCTTCACAAGATTAAGATTGTTCAACTCTTCTAATTGTTCCTTGATGATGACATCATTTTTGTTGATTCCCCTTAGAACACGCGACAAACGTTTATTTTCACAGTCGACTTTGTCCTTTTGGATTTTTTTCGAGCTTAGTGGTGAGTAGTCGTTTCTATTTTCACTAGCATGTAGATAGTGTCCAAACTTATTGAGAGGCATAATGCTAATGGACGTGGCGGAAAAAGGAAATACAATATATACACAATTAAAGATTATAATATGATTCCGGCTTCAGAGAGCTCCTCTATAATTGAGATTATTTCATTATCATGATTGGTATTGCCAGCAGCTTTTGATGCGATAAGCAAACGTAGCCTATCCACAAGTTCATTGGGATCATCCCAGTAAACATAATCACTTTTCGGATAAACAGTCTTCATGACGAGCGATGACAATGCTGATGATGATGATGATGATTGTGGCAACTTCATTACATCCTTCTTCCTTTTCTTGTTGATTTTTATAGCTCCACCACCTTTTTTCACACGTGATGATGACGTCAACAGCCTTAAATAGCGTTTAATGTATTTGTTGTATTTCATACTTTTATCACCTTGCACTTGCCCGGTGGGGGAGAACCAACGTCGATGGGCGTTTGTTAAATTCATAATTACGAGATAGTTCTTAATATCATCGGAATTTACCAGTTTTGTGTCGGGTTCTCTTTCAAAGAGCAATTGATCCAATCCAGGTGTTCTCATGAAAGTATTTTTAGGCTCCCCAATAATAATGTTGTTTTCAGAGAGAGCAATTACACGAGAGCTGCCTATATAAAGATGACCATCCTCTCCTCTGTAAACACCATATGGTACTTTGTTTTTGAGGGTATAATCATCACGTGCTGATTCAGTTTCTTGTCTACCATCATCAGCTTCTTTAAAATCCCCATCACCCTCATCATCAGCTTCTTTAAAATCCTCATCAGCCTCATCATCAGCTTCTTTATAATCCTCATCATCCTCATCATCAGCTTCTTTATAATCCCCATCACCCATATCAATAGAGTCTTTAAAATCATCATCATCATCCTCATCATCAGAAAATGGTGGTGGTGGTGTTCGTGGTGGTGGCGACTTCTTATCATCATCATCACCTGTTGATTTCTTATCATGCATTTTCTTTAACACCAAAGCGTTCAAAGGTTTTGTGATGGGTTGAAATGTCTCTTCAAGCGTGTCCGCCAACATAGCTCTGTTAGTTTCTAATGCTTTGAATTTTTTCTTCACTGAATCCACTGCTTGTATTAATTTTCGTTTTAACCTTTTATCACCAAATATACGTTCTGATGGTGAAGAGGTCATTGTGAAGAATGATTAGGAATTGCATCTGTTTAATTCATTTATATCAAAATAAATTCATCAAATCCTTTACGATATCGACCTTGATTAATGTCCCTATCTTTATCAATCACTAAAAACGAGTATTTCTTATCCCAACACTTGCGACAAATACCTTGAAATGTATCCCATGTCATATCCGTATTTACATGATCATCATAAGCATGTCTCAGATTTGTTTCGTCTTGTTTAAACAGCAATACAAAATTGGCATTATCTCGTACCAGTTGTTTAGGTATTTTGCTGTATGTTTGACATAAATAAAAACAATCAAGATGTCTGTGACGACCCATAGAGAAGTATTGACGTATGGCCTCTTGATCTTCCAAAGCCACATCATCGAAAATTATCACACTGTTTGGGTGAGCTTCCTCCGGTGGTGTAACATCACTTTTATCGTTATACTTGAAGAACTCTACGGTGGGTACTCTCTTCAAAACCTCATTTAAAAAGATGTATTTAGGTTGTTCCAATGATTTGGAATAAAGGTACACGTTGTTGAATTTTAGACCTTTTTCATCCAAAAGCAGAGTTAGCAAAACATTTGTTTTCCCACAATTGGATGGACCACATATCAAACATCTTATGTTGTTGGGAAGAAGTGTACTATGCTTAGCAGCAACAACGGCATTACTACCATCGCCACCACTTTTTAAACTCCAATCTTTCACTGATAATGATGCGTCTTGCTTTTTGAGCCTCATTCTACTGTATGCACTCACGTGGAAAAGAAGTGATAGATATATATATAATGCTAATCACATGTAATGATCATACCATTCGTGCGGGTGACGCTGTTGTGAAGAGAGGTGGTGGAAGTGTTCTTAACAGCTTAATTAACAAATTACCATTCGAACTTCATTTGCCGGGCTACAACTATTGCGGACCCGGTACAAAGTTGAAAAAGAGATTGGAACGCGGTGATAAAGGCATCAATCCTTTGGATGAGGCTTGCAAGCTTCATGACATTGCTTACTTACAAAACCAATCATTAGATCGACGACATTCTGCTGACTTGGCCTTGGCATCAGTGGGCGAGCAGCGTTGGCGTGAATCACCCAAACTCTCTGAAAGATTGGCGGGCTTGGCCGTTAGCAAAATCATGAAGTTTAAAGTGAAACGTGGAATGGGGCTAACCATATCGCAAGTGGTGAGGAAAACGCGTGAAGCCATGAAAAAACATTTGAAAAAAGGGAGGGGGTCAAAAGGGGGCAAGGGAAGGGGCAAGAATAAGTCATCATCTCAGTCAACCAAAAAGTTACTTAATTTTGCTGTTAAAGTTGCTAAACGTTTTTCCAAAGGAAAATTGATCAAAACCCCTCGAATTATTCCCATACCTAAACGAGGCGGTTTCTTACCACTCATACCATTGTTGGGTGCATTGGCGGCTGCAGGCACGCTAGCCGGTGGTGTTTCTACTGCGGCAAAAAATATTTATGAAATGGTGGGGGCACGAGGAAAAAATCTACAACAGTTGGCTGGTGAAAAAATGATTGGAAAAGGATTGTATATGCGACCATACAAATCTGGAGTGGGGCTTTACCTAAACCCTTATAATCAATCAAAAAACTAAATCACTCTCCCCCTCCCCATCCAAAATTACCGAATCGACCTCTCACCAATGTCGACATAGAAAAGTATGTGCAACAAGTTAAAATACCATATTTTCGAGGGGTTTTCATGAGAGACAATCTCCTCCACCCATTATCAGCTACAAAGGAAGTGAAGAAAAAGACGAGTAAAAACCAAACACAACCACCACACAACAATGAAACGGGTGTGATAAATTTGGACAACCATGAGGGGGAAGGAACGCATTGGGTTGCGTATGCCAAGAAAGGAAATACCTGTTGGTACTTTGATAGTTATGGTGATCTAAGACCTCCAATAGAATTCCTACAATATCTACCACACGATGTGTGCATCCACTACAACTATGAATGTGTGCAGAAAGCGAATGCTACGAATTGCGGTCATTTATGTTTGAAGTTTCTATGTGATATTAGTCATTGCCTATTTAATTATAATAAATAGAATGCGCACTTGATTGACGTTTTCATTTGTCATCTTCCCCCCACCCTGAAACCATGTCTTCGATAACAATATCGCTCAACGGTCAGGAATCGGAACTGCATACAGACTTTTTTCCTGCTTTGGAACTGGGCAGCAGCAGCAGCAGCAATGGCAACAGTGAACAGATGTTTGAATGTGGTCTCATATATTTTAAAACATACAACTCTATACCCAACGTGGATAAGACGAACAATCTATTTCATTATGCTGATAAGGTAATAGAAATACCGGAAGGTGCCTATGAAGTGAATGACATTATTCATTATCTGAATGATAAAATGTTGTACTTGGCGGCTGGAGATTCTAGCAGTCTCATCGATCTGGAAGCGAATACAAACACATCTAAATGCGTGTTGTTCTCACCCAAATATGATGTTTATTTTGATAAAGAAAACTCTATTGGTTCGCTTCTGGGGTTCTCATCCACTGTTCTCAAAAGTGGAAAAGTTCATCTGTCAGATAGGCCGATTGATATACTTATAACGAATACTATAAGAATAGAGTGTAACATTGTAGACGGTTCATTCGTGAACAATAAACCGTCGCATATAATACACGAATTTTCTCCATCCGTTCCACCCGGATATCAATTGATTGAATGTCCTTCAAATGTTATTTATTTACCCGTTAAAAAGAATACTATTCAACATTTGGAGGTGCGTATTGTGAACGAACGCAATCAGTTGGTGAACTTTAGAGGTGAGAATATATCACTACGGCTTCATATTAGAAAGGCTTTCAACTGGTAATAAAATGATTGTGTATAAAGGTGGATGTGTAAACATTTGTAATGACATTAGTAAGAAGACTATTGGTGAGCACACAACTCCTCCTCCACCGTCCTCGCTGCCATCAACAACAAAACAAGGAAAATATAATCAGAAATTGACTAAAGAAAATATATTTTTTCTTAAATCAATAGGGTATAAAGTATGCCCTCATCAAGCATCCTAGACGTTGGTGAGAAGGTGATATTTGATGACCGCATTGAGAGTGTGGACTTTCACTCGTACAATCCATACAATGATTCATATAAGAATAACGATGAGATTAGAATCTGCATCAACCGTCAGGATCTGATTGTCTTACCATCAGAAAGTTATATACTGGTGCAGGGAACTATTAATAAAGATTGTACGTTCTCCAACAACGGACCGCTGCATCTGTTTCAAGATATCCGCTATGAGATTAACGGTGTGGAGGTAGATCGAACGCGAAACTGTGCAATCACTTCCACCATGAAGGGGCTAGTGTCCTATGGAAAAGAGAATGATAATGTGCTGGAGAATGCCGGTTGGAATCTAGGCACTATCAAGGAGATCACTGACGGTGACTTTTGTTTCTCCATACCACTATCCCATTTTCTGGGATTCGCTGAGGATTATAAGAAAGTGATAATGAATGCGAAACATGAACTTATTCTGAACCGGTCGAGCACTAACCTCAATTGTGCAACAGTCAAGGAGGCAGCTAAAGATGTGATCATCGACATAACTCGTGTAGTATGGCGCATGCCTGTTATCAAAGTGTCTGATAAGGAGAAGCTACGCCTAATGTCAATTATTGAACGAAACGTTCCCATTCAGATTGCCTTTCGCTCGTGGGATTTGTACGAGTATCCCATGTTACCCACCACACAGAATCACATATGGAATATTAAAACCACATCACAAACGGAGAAGCCACGTTTCATCATTGTGGGCTTTCAAACAAGTCGCAAGAATGATGAGCTTAAAGATATGAGTTGTTTTGATCATTGTAACCTGATAAATTGTAAGGTGTTTCTCAACTCACAATACTATCCATACGACTCTTTCTCAGCAGATTTTGAAAAGGGGTCATACCCCTTGCTGTATGACGCATTCGCTAGTTTCCAACAAGAATACTATGGGCTACGTGCGGGCAGTACACAAGTGAACCCCGCCCACTATAAAACAAAATATCCCCTTATAGTTATCAACACATCGCGGCAGTGTGATGCCTACAATAACAATGGAACCATTGATATAAAACTAGAGATGGAATTTAAAAAGAATGTGCCCTCCAACACCACAGCCTACTGTCTAATTATACACGATTCCCTGTTTGAGTACCGCATGTTAAACAACACCATACATAAAATTATTAATTAATTTTAACACATCTCTGACCCACATCCGCTAATAATATGATTATGTTTATGGGTCACGTTTTAGTGATAAACACACATCATTCCTCACCAGTCGGTTCCAACGGTCACACGCAGTTTATGTATAGCAGTGTATCACAAAAGACGTTTAAATGTTTGAATTAAACTCTGAGTGGTTGAATTTAAAAAAACAAAAAAGTGAAATGGGACCTTTTTATTTGCTGCCCGAAAAATGTACTCTGGCTAAATCTCATTACAATGTGTATGGTGATTTTTACATATCCACCTTCTTGAACGAGCGTCTTGAAATCCAAATTGATATTGGTGATTGTAAACTAGAATTGAATGAAAATCAATGGAATTACATTTTTAATCTCAACAGAGAACTGATAACAAACTTTTTTAATGGAGCGGTGACACATATCACACAAGTTACGATTGGTTTCGACTTGTTGATGTCCCTGCAAGGTCACAATCGCTATCTCATTGTGTACTCGCCCACTGGTGATATGCCTATCGTATTGAACTATGAAGAGTGGTGGGGTGTTGTGAGATTACTTCCATGTTTGATGAAACGCATAGAAGAATTGCGAATGTTGAAGATCACCTATGAAAATCGAATGAATTTTTGCATCAACGAACTTTGTAAACATAAACCTACAAGTTTTAATGAAGCCTTTGTCATTCTACAAAATTCCTGTAACACAGACTCTATTATAGATTTAGAACTAATTCATTTAGCCTTAAGTTTTATGTACCATAGTTAATAGCATAATAACACCACCAATTAATGTATCCTAAAGTTGATTAAACGTATAATAAATTGAAACATGTTGTTGTTTTTTTTATCTCTCCTCGTTACTATAATAGAAATAGGCGGGGGGGGGATTAGACTTTGTATAAATTGGAAGGCCGATGTTTTCTATAGCCAGTCTTGAACCATGTCATACTTTTGTGAGTACTGTACTGTGAGTGTTCCACCCAATGAACTAATTGTTCATTCTAAAACAAAAAGACACAAGTTGTTGTGCTGTAAGGAGCCAGACGAAGATTATGGTGTTCAAATTGTGCAAACAGCATTCAAGTGTAGAATTATTACCTATCGCATCAATGGTTCTTCGAAAATCCTACTGATGCCCACTACGTTTCTAGAGAAAGTGAAAGGATCTGTGATAAGACTTCTTCAATGCGAGATTGAAGCACATACAAATATAAAAGTACATTTCGAACTGTTTTGTACCTATGTTAAATTGGAGGGCAAAGATGATGAAATAAAAACAGATTTAAAGTCTTTTATCACAAAAAATGTATTGTTGGTGAATGAGCACAATTTACATGAGTTTTATGATAATATCACATCGACTTTGGTCAAAAAAACGGATGAATTTCAAGAACGCGATAGCGGGTGGGCTCTACAGAAGATTCAGTTTTTAGAAATGAACGTCAACAAGTGTGCTTTGATAAAAGCATCATCCTATATCCCACTGCCAAAATGGATTCGAGATAAGCACGCGTGCATCAACGTGAAGAATGAAGATAACGCTTGTTTTTTTTGGGCCATTGTGAGCGCGCTACATCCTGTAGATAAAAACAGTGACCGGACCTCATCATATCCGCAGTACGATGATGTTTTAGATGTGCGAAATATCAAGTGTCCAGTAACTATAAAGGATATTAGACTATTCGAGAAGCAAAACAAGATAAGTGTTAACGTTTACGGTATTGATAAAAATAAATCATCATCATCATCACCATCCAAAATAATTGTACCTCTCTACATATCACCAAGGCTTCAAACTCAAACACATGTCAATCTTTTGTATTATGAGAAGGAGGGGGTGAAGCGACGTCGGAGTCGAGAAGGGGGCGATGCGGGAGATAGTGAAATCTGTCATTACGTGTGGATAAAAAACCTTTCGCGTTTGGTTACTTCTCAACTCAGTAGACACAATGGGCAAGTTTTCATTTGTGATGGATGTTTATACATTTACAATAGTCAAGAACATCTCAATGAACACGTCAGGATAGGTTGTGGGAAGGTTAGAGTGCAACTGCCTACAGAGCAGCAGAAATACTTGGAGTTTACCAATTTTAAACAAAAAATTGAAGTACCATTCGTTGTATATGCCGATTTCGAATCAATTTTAAAACCCATATGTCATACATCTGCCTCCCCCACCACAAGCACAACATACAATACACATGAACATATTGCATCAAGTTTCGCATACTACATACATTGTAACTATGACAAATCTTTATCGAAATTTGTAATGCACCGCGGTGATGATTGTGTTCAAAAGTTTGTTGAAAGCATTTACCAAGATGTCAAAACTATTCATAAAATCCTACGTTGTAAGAAACCAATAAGACTAGATTTAAAAAACTCGCAATCGTCATCAACAACTACATGTCACATTTGTGAAAAACCCATATCTATGACAGCCGACAATGTTGTGCTCGACCATTGTCATCTAACGGGGCAAGTTAGAGGTTACGCACACAATTCTTGCAATTTAAAATATGTTTTACCCAATTTCATACCGGTCATCTTTCACAATTTGAGTGGATATGACAGTCATCTCTTCATAAAAGAATTGGCTAAGGGTGAGGGTAAATTAGATTGCATAGCAAATCATAAAGAAAAATATATCTCATTCTCGAAAAACATTAAAACTTGCGATGATGATGATGAAGAAGATGATGGTGGGGATGGTAAAAAAGACATACAAATACGGTTTATAGATTCTTTCAAGTTTATGGCTAGCAGTTTAGAAAAATTAGCTAAAAATCTCCCAGAAAATCACTTTGAAATACTCCCTCAGTTTCTTTCAATTAATAGTGAACAATTAAAACTTGTAACCCGCAAAGGAGTATTTCCCTATGAGTATATAGACAGTTGGGAAAAACTAAATGAAACATCGCTACCAAACAAAGATCAATTTTATAGCAAATTAACAGATTCACACATCTCTGATGAGGATTACCTGCACGCTCAAACGGTGTGGCAAAAATTTAATATTAAAACCCTGGGGGAATACTCTGATCTATATCTCAAAACCGATGTTTTGCTCTTAGCAGAGGTTTTTGAAAATTTTCGTAAAGTATGTCAAACAGCATACAAATTGGACCCCTGTCAATATCTCACTGCACCCTCACTCTCTTGGAACGCCATGTTAAAAGAAACACAAATAAAACTTGAACTTCTCACCGATTATGATATGGTGCAATTCATCAAAGCCGGTATTCGGGGTGGTATCACACAATCCACCAAGAGATACGCCAAGGCAAATAATAGATTCATGAAGCACTATGACCCCTCACAAGAAAATAGTTTTATTATTTATCTAGATGTAAACAACCTGTATGGGGATGCCATGCGACGATGTCTACCAACGCATAACTTTAAATGGATGTCAGACACTGAAATTGCTCAGTTTGACGTTTTAGCACAACAACCATCATCAGAAATTGGGTACATATTAGAAGTCGATTTGGAATATCCCAAAAGTTTACACGATTCACACCGAGATTATCCGTTTTGTTCAGAAACAAAAAAACCACCTGGAGGTAAAAATAAAAAACTTCTTTTAACCACACAAGACAAACAACACTATATAATCCACTACATGATCCTTAAACAGTGTGTAGAAAATGGCTTAATATTATCAAAAATCCATCGAGTCTTATCGTTTCATCAATCGCCGTGGCTCAAATGTTACATTGACCTAAACACTGAGAAAAGAACAGCAGCCACAAACTCATTTGAAAAAGATTTTTATAAACTTATGAATAACTCAATATTTGGAAAAACCATTGAAAATGTGGAGAAAAGAGTTGATGTTAAACTTTGCACTAAATGGGAGAACATTCATACAAACACCAAATGTAAGTATGGTGTAGAGAGGTACATATCAAAACCCAACTTTCATAGTTGTACCATTTTCTCTGAAAATCTTGCCGCCATTCAATTAAATAAGACCAATATATTCTACAATAAACCCATCTATGTGGGATTTTGTGTACTGGAACTATCAAAATATGTCATGTACGATTTTCATTATTCATATATGCTACCTAAATTCAAAAACAATGTTACTCTATTGTACACCGACACTGATTCATTTATATATAGCATAAAAAGTGATGACTTTTACGCGGACATCAAGCCGGATATAGAAAAACGATTCGATACTTCAGATTTCCCCTCTAATAATATCTATAACCTACCATTAATTAACAAAAAGGTTGTTGGCCTCATGAAAGATGAGAGCAGCGGTAGGATTATCACAGACTTCATTGGTTTACGTTCAAAAATGTATGCCTACACATTCGAAGCAGATGAAAACAACAAATCAATTTGCATCAAGAAAAACAAGGGCACTTCGGCAGCAGTAGTTAGGAAATTACTATTCCAAAATTATCAAGATTGTCTCCATTTAGATAACACATTTTATGATTACATGCACACATTTATTAGCAACAAGCATAACATATACACACAAACAAAACGGAAAAAAGTACTCTGTGGTAATGATGATAAGAGATATATCTGTAGCGATGGGATAACAACACTACCTTGGGGACACTATCGCATTGCATCATAAGTTTAAAAAACTGTATTTCTACATTAAGACTTGTATGTACTATAAACATTGTATGTTAATGTAAATAAAGACAAAGTTTATTATATGTCACCGAATGTTTTATTTCCACATCCCCTGTGTACAATACCAAATAAACATACCAATCACTCTACTCCCACGCAACTTCCCATCTCAGTGACGCACGCGCATCTCACACAAAATATGGGGGTTCTCAAATAGGCAAAATGCCAATGGGGGTTCTCAAATAGGCAAATTGTAATGTGGGGGATTGTGATGCATCTCACAAAAAATATGGGGGTTCTCAAATAGGCAAATTGTAATGTCGGGGATTCGCAACACGAAACAAAAGGCAAATTATACTTTGATAGAGACGACGACGACGTCTTACACATTATCTTTCAAAACAAAAGGTAAATTATACTTTGATAGAGACGACGACGTCTTACACATTATCTTTACATTAATTACATCTTCATAAAAAAAAAAGTCCGAGGTATGACAATCAACTACTCCTACGCATCATGCGTTGTGATGTCATCCGGCACGAGCCGATGAGAGGACGACCAACCTAAACGTTGAGCTCCAACACATACTTTAAACACATACTCACCACACAAAACCAGTATAACAAACATTTGAAATAGTCTTAACCATGAACCACCACTTTACACAGCTATCTAGACACATTACGATCACATACTAGACTATGATCATCATACCTTGGTTCTAGGTGAGGCAGTTCTCTCTATTATATACTACTACTGCTACTTCATAAATTTAAAGTGAAGTTAGATTTAATGTCTTTAAGCTGTGAAAATATTTACATCATCAACAGCCTATATATGTCCCCACTGCAGGGGCTCAGGCCTACTTTACTACAAAGAGTGTATGGGCCATAATCCACCACTCGGGCCCAGTGCGGATTGGTAGACTTTACACACACCTTTGAATTTCTTCTCAGGAGTGTGCAGGTTTCCTCAGGATGTTTTCCTTCACCGTTAAGCAAACAGATAATATACTTGAATTGAAAGATAACTCATAGGTACACGGCTGGATTCGAACCCAGAACCTCAGATTGAAAGTATGCGCTTTATCCACTGCGCCACCGACGCTTCCTGTGCCACCAACACTTCCATGAAAATTATATTATATTATTAAAGTTCTTGATATTCTTATTTGACTGACACATTGCAGGTTGCAGAAGAAGATGCTCCACTCTTGCTGTATGCTAGAGTTCCTCAGGGTGACACATCAATCATGAAATTCCATCCAGCCATCCTTTACAACAAGCTGTGGACAAAAAACATTTTATGTAAAATAGTTCCTTATTGAATAAATTATTTGTAACAGTTGACAAAGTGTTTTGGAATATTAGTTTGTACTTTTGAAACTAATTTAATCTGCTGCTACTCCACAAACTTACATTGATGATCACATGATAAATGTATCTGATATGAATCTAAATAAATAAAGTTTTTACCCAAATTAGCTTTTCCGGAAGTATCCTTGTGCATGTTGCGTAGTCGTGGTACCGTTCCTAGTACCACAGGATAGGATACCAGTAGGATACTCGCAGCGAGCATTGTGAGACGATGGTACTGCCCTCCTTTTGCCTTTTAGCTTTAGCTGCATGTGTGATGTCTTGTAATACAATTTAATTCAAATTTCAATTCAATTCTTGATATTTAATGTAATGTAAACAAAGAATTTCAGTGTCAATTGTCAAACATAGATGACAGGTGTCTGTCAATGTCCGACTTTTTTAAGGCCCGCGGCACAAATAAAGTCACAATCAGCCCAAAATCCTGTTTTCAACATTTTCAATTAAACGTTTATTATTTATGTAGCTATGTATTTTATAACGCACATAACTTTTGTGAAATTCATTGAAAAAATTGGTGATTTATTTACGTAAAACAATTATAAACCGTTTGTCAATATTATTGAGTCATGGTAGTTTTTAGAGGCATCCCCAGAAGTTTTTTCTACTACTATTCATTTGAGACACCACTGCCATTCCATTGACACTCTATCGAGACTCTATTGATATTGTAATGAACATTAATGGAATACGAATTTTTGACACAATGGCAATGGTGTCTCAATCGGATTACAATAGGATGTCAATTGTATGTAATTAGCAGAATTGGGGCCCTGGACATAGGCCTCCCTCATGGTACGCCACATCGACCGGCCCCGAGTCACCTACATCCAGCGACTCCCTGCGACTCTAACCAGGTCGTCAGTAAATCTAGTAGGGGGACGGCCTGGTATACGTTTCCCGGTACGTGGTCGCCACTCGAGAACCTTTACTCCCCACCGGTTTATATATGATATGCTATTGATAGGTAAATTACTTGTATAATTCAATTTTATTAAAATAGTTTCAATTTTAGTACTTTGTATTATAACATTGGAGACTTAACTGATCCCTTGTTCGATAACTATTTTTTGTGTCAACGCTTAATGTCTTCTTTAAGAAGTCATAAAAAATAGCACGCTATAATGATAGCATTAACTGCGCTATGCTATAATAAATGCGGCTCTTGCCTTTGGCTTTGCTTTTGGAATATCGTACAAAATTAGCCTAATTGGCTCCCAGGTAACGCAGTGAAAGGGAATTAATGATGAGAAGATTAAAAGCTGGAGCTAGGTCATCCCAGATGACATGGGTCTTTTTGGCTTTTGGCTCCTAACAATTTTACCAAAACCGCCGCATCGGGGACGTCTGGCTCCGTTTGCTATGTGCTTTGTTCTAATTCATTATTATTACTTCAAGTTTTTACGATAATAAATAAAGTCATTACTTATTGAAATAAGACATTCCTTGACCAAAATTACAAAGTTTGAAGTGTACATAACATTAATTCTGGTGTGCAGTATAAACATACATAAAATCATGTCTAATATAATAAAAGGAAGCAAAAATAATTGTTTTCAAAAGCATATCTAAAAGAAACATACGAATATTTATCACAGACTCTGTATGATTCCCACACAATTATCAGGTCGATGTAGTGGACTGTATACTTATGAATTTATTTTTACTCTTGTAAGGTATGTACTGCCTGCCGTAGGATGAAACCGTATCCACCACTAACACAAAAACACACTAACCTTGAACCCGGATCCTCAGGAGCTCTGGTGTCTTGTCTCGTTCTCAGGGCACATATCACAAGTCACTTCACGGAAGTAAATAAAAATAATGGTTTTCTATCAATGTTCAATCAGGCATACGATGCGACTGACTGGCCCCGGCGCGCGAGCCTCCCTCCCATCTGAGATCATTATTAGTGCGCTCGTGTGCGTGTGTGTGTATACTATTGCATCACACGGACAGAATCGAACAGACTCCTTATTTTTATTAAAGGTTTCATTTTACAATTTTTGCTGTGGAGCGCTGAAATTTTTTCCGCGAAAAATAATTGAATGTCAGGGTGGAAAATTCCTTACAAAAATATTTTGCTGTATAATGGTATTTTGGGGAAATGATTGTTATTTCTTTTTATTTTCATTCGGTGACGTCATTACTCAACTCTTTATTTCAAGATTTTTTTACGGAGGGCATGCATTAAGACTCCTTGAGTAGTGAAAATGTACCAAGAAATATGTATCGTTCCCGCACTAGATGCGCCGCTGGGAGACGCTACTGGATGCAAACGGCTCGCGACTGATCTTTGTGACGTACCATGGCGAAGTTCTATGTTCAGCAGTGGACGATGTAGCAAGAAAATCGCTGTTCTAATATTTATTTCTAGTTTGAGTATTAATAACACCAGATCTTTAACAAAATATGGCTTAGACCCAGATTGAATAAATAAAATTCAACCTCACATGTTTAGGCTTGCGGTCTCTTTTTATGTTGCCCAAAAGTTGTTCATGCAGTTTAATTTTTCTGTCACAAAAAATATATTTCCAAATGGTACTTTAGAGCGTCTCAATCTCAAATGCACTAGTATCAAATATATTTGAATATATATTGGCAACAAGTTCAAGTTTAAAATTTTCTCTGCTTAGCTTTCGGTCTATCGCTACTAAAATATATTTTATGAATTATATTTTTTATGAATATGATGACAACTAGTACCTCAAGTATCGGTTAAAACTCACATCATACGATCATTATATTTAATATATCTTTCATTTGAATATTTATAAGCAATTATTGAACGCCGCCAAAACATCAGATCGTCAATTAACACTTTTTTACACGTCAGTCGGTTTGTATTTCGTCCTAATAAACACTGAGTTGAAGGACAACTACAAATATACCTTCTTATTAGTTAGGCACAAGGTCGACTATAAAAATGCAGACGGAGTTTCATAATGCAGTTGCATTGGAACCACAATTTTGCAGACGTCTGTCCATATGCAAACCACCTGTAGTAAGCGATAAAGCTTTATGAAGTGTGCTTACAGAGAATCCTCACTAACAAGATATAGGCTTAGGTTAAAGTAAATTAATAACGAAATTGGGAGAACAACACTCCCAATACAATTTAATTTTCTTGAATATGTTCTTTACAGAAGATTAAAATCATATCGCGATTTGTAATCGTGAGTCTTGGGACAATCCATCACGACGATACATGGTAACGAACGATCATCATTATCCAGATCGAAATTGTGCCCAAAATGGAATCCCTAAGGCACAGCGGGCTCGCAGGGTTGATATGTCATTATCAGAACGGCGCGTTCCCTCCGCATGATATACATTTTTGATAAGGGAATGTGAGAGAATACGAAACGAGTAGTAAAGGATGAACGAAAAATATTATATTGATTTCAGTCATGATATCATTATAGGATAGAGAAGGATAGGATATAGGATAGAGAAGGTGCGAAGGCCTCAAGCTAATCAAGTCTGTATCTACTACCTTTCACACCGAATACAAAAGTGATTTCATCGCTGCTGTTAGGGGGCAGACTCTTGTAACATGGTGGACATAGCTAGTCGGATGGAAATAAGAAATTCCCTACCACCGAAAGCGGGACCTCAGGATTGTAAGTCCAAACGCGTAGCTATTATAGGCCACGGAGGCGGTTGTAAAGCTCAGCAGTTGAAGTGCCCGTCTGATGACGATAGTACTATAATTCTAGTATAATAAATTCGACAGTGTGTTTGGTAATTTGTTCGTTACTAGTTCGCTTCTACGACAGAGCCAATCGTGCAGAAAAGTAAAGTACACATGTACATTATTTAAAAATCATGCAATAATCTAAATATGTAAACCTATGGAATGCAGTAAACATATTGGGTATATATACTGTTACTTAATAGCTTCTTTTCTAAGTTCTGTACACAATGTAGCTACTATGTAGCAACGTTGTTAATGTTGAGATATTTCTAGTGATAAAATAATAAACAGTGAAAAGAGTAAAATAAGCAAAATCTTATTCATATTCCCGATGAACAAAATCTGTAATAACTTCGGGAGACAGCAATTATGACCCAGTTGAGGGCGTTCCTTCGTTAGGGTCAGCGCTACAAAATAGTTAATTACTCACAACTCGCGTCGCTGTGACTTTGCTAAAAGTTGACGTCGCAAGTCACCGCGAAAATTGCTTTTTGGCTGACGTCATCATCCATCCCTCCCAATTACAGAGCAGTCTCCTCTACTTTAGAGGAGGTAGCCTCTGGGACTATACTTTTGAAAAGACTTTCTGTTCCAAACGCCTTTCAATTTTTAGGGTTCCGTACCCAACGGGTAACCAACGGGACCCTATTACTAAGACTTCGCTGTCCGTCTGTCTGACCGTGTGTGTCATGTCATGAACCCGTGACAGTTAGACAGTTGTCATTTTCACAGATGATGTATTTCTATTTCTGTCGCTATAACAACAAATACTAAAAACAGAATAAAATAAATATTTAATCTCCCCCCATACAACAAACGTGATTTTTTAGAGACGTGCGTTTTACTTATTAGTAACGCCACCTAGTGGCGAGAATAATTTTGTCTACTCGGCACTAGATGGCGTTACCAAAATGTCGAAATCGCAAATTATATTTAGGCGCATTCGTTAGTGATTGTTCGGTGCATATAATTTATAATTTTCCATATTTTAACTATCCATATTCTGTACGGAACACTCGTTGCGCGAGTCCAACTCGTCTACTCAAACAAAATCTGGTCTAGAAAAACTCCTTAGCTTTGTCCTTTAGTTTCCAATTTCATATCCAGTCCCTGCGCTCATTTGTAACAGGCAAGTCTCTCAGCTATTTACGGAAAACTGTAATTTATCACGAGAATTAAAAGTCGACTTATTTGGCTCACGGACGCGAAGAGATGCAGGAAAAATATCGCAACCCAGATTATGATTTATGATACAACTTATCTTTGAATTTTATTCATTAAGTCTGATATACTTGATCATATTATCATATCCCTAAAAATATTACAGGGGTCATTCTTTTCTTCTGCATCTGGAATCTGTAAAGTCTGCTGAACATAAGTTTTATTCACAGATCGTGAAGACGAACGTTGGCTATCTACTAATTTCTGCCCTTCCCCTGAAACATTACCTTTGCTAGGAATTTTGTCTGTGTCATCATTAACCGAGAACACCCACTACTGAAGACCTCACTCACATTATGATATCTATAACTTATATGGAATTATATGCCAGATTTGTTAAGTGAGTGGCTTATTTTTATACCCTACAATTTTTGACGTTACTTTGCCTAAGTTGAATTTAAAAACCGGTCAAGTGAAAGTTACACTCGTACACCGAGGGTTCCGTACAGAGTATGAATAATTACCACACTAAAATCATAAATAATAAAAAAGCGATTTTAATGTGATGTTATAAAACATCTGTTTTTCAGATTTATTCCTATATTTGTGCTGTAAGACTTTCTTGCCAAATTTCAGGATTTCAATGGGAAACAACCTGTTTTGACTCCTTGAGCTCGCGAAAGGAATCTTCAAAATATGCGGCGGCATAGACGACCTTATCTTTATACTGCGTTGCCTTAGAAGTTTGATTTTTTTTACAGATCTAAGAAACGACACCTTTCAGTATTTGTTATTAGTTTGAACTTTATACTCTTCCCGCGTTTTTGAGAAAAAAGGTCTTGATACACAGCCACAGATTGAGGGACGGAACTTTAAAAATGATCTCAAAAGAACATTTAATGAGAGAATTGCCAAGCGATGCGACAACAGAAAACGAACAACCTCAATATCGCATTATAAAAAGTTATTCGTGCTAAATATGTCCTGATAATGTTGTATTGAAAACGTCTCCTACATACTCTCAATAGACATTGTTTTGTTTGAGCGAATTTGTATTCAAGCATGAAGTTTTCATCAGGCTGTCGCATACAGTTCCTTTTACAACCCACGTCCTTTGTTCGTCGTCTTTAAACGAGAACAGTTCGGGTGAGCATGCTAGTTAACAATGCGACTATAACGAACCCGAGTGGGTAAACACCGAATTAATTATCTGTCCGGATTGTCTATGAATCACAATGAGACTCATTAGAGTTGGATATGATCGTGCCTTAGAGTTAGGTTTCGTCGCAAATTATGTGTCAAAATTAAGCGAATGGCGCTATTTGGGATAGTACTTTTCGAAAAAAGTTATTCTTAGTACTGCACTAGTTAACCTTCAGTACCACTAACTAACATTTCAGTTGTCAAAAACCGGGACGATGTGTTACAAGACGCAAATGTGGCTATTGTCATCTCTTTTTATTACACGAATTACTGTCATTATAACAAACGCGTTCAAATAGAACGACAAACCGACTTCAACTGCCCTAAAAGTCTACCACAAATTCGAGACTTACATGGTTTTTTATTGAATGCCACTGTCAGAATTAGACCAAACTGAAATGGAACCACACGAGAAGCACCAGCTTTCAAATAAAAGAAGAATTATCAAAATCGGTTCACCCAGACGAAAGTTCTGAGGTAACAAACATTTAAAAAACATACAGTCGAATTGAGAACCTCCTTTTTTGAAGTCGGTTGAAAATGACGAGTACCCAGAATCGATAGAAATGTTCAACTTGAAATAATCTATTCTATTTGGTTTATAATCATAGTTTGACAAGTTAGTGCACACCAATAAACAGTAATGCATAAAAAGAGCTCGAAGAGTGAAAAACCTTGTCATCGTATGTCTACGAGTATCCTAAAATAAAGATGTCTCCTTTTAATAAAGTGCATTCATTATAAGAGCGACGAGTACAGCTTTATGTGGTAAGCTTCGACGTCAATTCGTACGTTACTCTATCGAATGGCCTTGAATCTTTGTCTTTTAAAGCACTCCTTGATAAACATACTTATATATAAACTTGGCATCACCAGTTTTCCGCTCTATTTAGTAGGTAGCGATTGTAAACCATTTTCTTATTACATTTTATACCCCCAAAAGTTACGACACTCCGCCGTATATCCGTTAAGTACTTGATACATGAACTTGTTTAACTTAGAGAGCCCTATTTCATGTCATGTCGAGAACTCTAAGCACACTTCGACTTTTTATTTCAAGTACATTACCAACTTTCTAGTGAGTAGTGATGGAAAGTTGCACTAACTTGGATTTTGGTTTTGGTTTTTTTTAAAGACGTTCTTAAACCAACGAAGGCCGTTCCAGTACCCACTAGAAATTCCGTATTGGCACAGAATACATAATAGTTGTAGTTTTGGGCCTCACTTCCCCACCGCCAGAATGGTTTGCGCCACGGCCACACATGGAAACCTCTTTTTGAGTCACGCCTCGTATTCGAGGCAACAAAGAGCGAACCAACCGTGTTTCAACGGAACGCAGCCACAAGCCCGTAAGAAGCTTGGAAGTAAATTAATTGAATGCACGTATATATTTTCTTGTCTATTGAGTTTGATTTAATTAGTGGAACCAATTTCTCGGTTCTGGTTTTGACAGCTCTATATACTTCCGCCATCACTTCACCATATCGAGTTACGGAAACTCGCTAATTAGGCAAATTTCGCGGCTGCTCTCTATAGATGTGTTCCCTTAAAACACAAGCTTTCCCGCATAAATATATACACTATGGACTTGCATTTTACCACAGCTAAACTGAAACCCAAAAAGTGAGTGTTCTAAACCTAATATCCTATTAAAGAAAGAATTTAGTACAAGAATTATTAATATGATTAATTATACTTCCCATTATCAAAAAAGGAAAAAAGCAATTTTTTTTCTAAATCGATAAGTTTTTTGACAATTATAATCTGCATCTTGATCTGATTTCATTTATATTTAAAATTTTAAAATATTATTTTAAAAAAACTTTTTTTTTTTTTTCAACGATATACAAAATTTATAAATTAAGTAAATTTATTCGTGATAGTATCAGAAATTATCCAACAAATATCCGCAACATGGCGATACCTTATACCTACAACTGCACCTGCAGCTTGCCAGCAGCATGAAACGCGTGAGAGAGGTGCAAGTAAGATAAATCATATTTAAACGTCAAATGTCTATACGATTTGACGTTAAGATATGACAGTATCTCACTTTAATCGCTCTCACGCGTTTCCAGTTACAACATTTATACAGCTTTTAGATGTGCTTATATTTTAAGCAACCAACTTACGAGTATATTCATCTTGTGCCTATATATATTCGAGTAGTGACGTCTCCATAGTTTTTTAACCAACGCAACAATTAATTAGGTCTAGTATGTGGAAACATAGTAAAATAATTATATATGAACGCAAGCACACTTCTCATAATTTAATTATGGTTTTATAGTGCTTACTTTTGAGGGGATGGGAATTTGAAAATTATGACAAAGTTATGGCGGTAGTCGAAGGGTTGAAGCATATACTTGAGTAACATGTATCGTACTTTACGCGTATAATGAGATATATTATTTGGATTGTCTTTAATGTATTTCTACCGAATGTCACTTGAATTAATATTGATAGTCTAAAATCCAGCCAAATGCGAGTCAGACTCACGCATCAATGGTTCCAATCGATGGAAAGAATCGTACAGATTACGTTGAAATAAAGTTAATTTTCTCAACCGCAAACCTAATTTTGTTGGTCAAGGTTTTGTTTTAGATGATGTTTTCATCGGAAGTTCTAATCACACTAAAACTTAATCGTTCTACCAATGTGCTGAGCAATGTTTTATTGTTTATTGCAAATATAAAAATAACAAGGATACACATAAAATAAGTTGCACAAGTTTCGATTTTATTTATTTATTCACACATGCTTACTCATAACTTATTTACAGTATTTACCCAAAGCACAAGTTAACTCAACAATTAATAAGATTAGAATTAAATAAAATTACATTATATAGTATAAATTATAAAGTCACATTGAAATATAAATACGCCTGTCTAGCGATGGTAGCTTAGGTAGTCTAGGTAAAATATCAACATTCGGAAATTGCAGGAGTAAGAGCAGAGTGAGTGCCTATCTCTAAAAAGATCTTTAGTGCTATCAGCTGTCCCAGCTAGTTCCTCTTGTGAACGCAACATGGCGGAACGGAGAATGGAGTCAAATATCACTTACTGCTGTTATTTTAATCTTTAATCATTAAAAAATTAATTCGTTTCAAAAAAGTATTTTTAATTGAAGTACGCATTGTGTGAAAATTTCAAGTTTGTACCTACTAGAGTTCCAAAGATATAGTCTTGAGACAGACAGACGAAATAAAATCGGAGTCTTAGTAATAAGGTCCCGTTGTCATCCTTTGAGTATGGGACCCTGAACAATTACTAATTTATTTAAGTAACGCCAAACTAAATTCATATTGTTGCTTTTTAATTTTTGGCAATTTCCAAGAATTTTTGTACCTTTCAATCGCGACGTAACATGAACGCTTTGGCAAGTAATTACAAAATGGCGTCAGCTTCCTGTCATTTGCACCTTACAAACAACAGGCGTATTACAGGAACAATACAATTTGGCACAAATAAAGGGCACCTGACAGCTTCTCCTTGACGAAACCTTGAAACTGTTAACGTTTCTCATTTCTAACGACGAAACCAGACTGCTCGAAAGTTTGTTTGTTTGAAGAGCACCCCAGTCCTTCTGTGTACATAAGTCTCTTATATAAAGTTTGACGCCGCGCCCGCCGCCGGTCCATAGTAACTGAAGAGAGGGTTTCGTCGAATATTATGACCTATTTCTTATGACACGTGGGCGAGCATTTTTATATTGTAACCATTCCTTCCATTTTCCGCAGTCTTATAAACAACTGCATTAGTCACTCTGTTGAACACAAACCTGCCTCGACTTTCCGCGGGGATATTTTCCATATTAATCAACACGTAGTCACAGTAAGTTGTTATTGTTTCTATTATATATGACGGCGCTCTCGCAAAGCGCCATCTATGATTATCCTTGTGAACTAATCTGACACGGACGAGAGTGAAGTTGCTTGCAACTCGCTCTGGTGAAACGTCAAAGCGCGGTGGGCGGCCATATTGACTTGAGCGGCGGTCAAGATATGTCGCGTTACGAAGCATTGACGGATCGCCGACGTCTGTGAACTAAATCCGTTTAAATCATCGTAGATTGATTATCAAACTGATATTTAAGTGTTAGATCTTACTATTAGTGCCTATTAGAAGATATTCGTTGTGTTATTTTTGAACTTGAACAATTATTATATTGTGTTACAATCAATTGAAGATTATTTCATTTTAAAATCAACCGTTTTATTGCCACATACAATGAGTGATGCTGAGGGAGGCAGGGAAGAGCCTTTATCAGAAGTGGGATCAAAAGACCCCCCCACAAATGAAAAACCTAGCTCGGAACATAGCGCGATGAACTTCTTTAGCAACATGGAAAGTTTGCTATCTCGTATCCTGAATAAGTCGGAAACGCAAGTGAGTACAAGTAATGCCCATTTTATCCAGTTTAACCCTGACGACAATGATACGGACATTGAAGGATGGTGCAGGGTTACAGAGATGATTGTAAAAAAGAAGGGCTTAGCAGGGGTCGATTTACTCATGGCACTTACCAGCGCTTTAAAAGGACGGGCTGCAAATTGTTTAACTACGCTCAATCTCAATGACTTGAAGTGGATTACTGTAAAGGAATCGCTATTGGCCAAGTTTGCGAAACCAAAGTGCGTTCAAGATTATTTTGATGAAATTCTGCGATTTCAAATCAGCGAAAAGGAAACAGCAGCTGCTGCTGCCATGAGATTATGGAATATGATCGAGCGCATACCGAAACTCGAAATGGCTGAAGAAGTAATCACAGGATTCGTTATTTCGGTACTATCCTACAAAGATGGAATGATACGCCGCGAGTTGAACTCACATGTCATTAATACCAGGACGCAATTATTTCGCATACTCGGTGGCATTTCCTTGAAACGGCGCGCAGAAGGAAATGATGGTCATGAGCCCGACAGGAAGAAGGCACGCCTGTTAGACACTAAATTTACGGGAACGTGTCACAGTTGTGGTGTACCTGGGCACAAGCAAGCAGATTGCAGAAAGCGTGGCCAAAACGAACATCTGCAACATAAATTTAGTGATGCACGTAGCGGGTCACAGCGTGCCAATGAAAAACCTCAAGTGAAATGTTTCTCCTGCGGCAAGCTAGGTCACTTGTCTACCACATGCAACGAAAAGAAGATTACCGGATCGACGGCCAAGGAAAGCGTACAAACCTGCGAGCACAAGTTGTCAAGAGGTACCCTTACAACATCATCTGGTGAGACAGTCCCTTTTCTTTTCGATAGCGGGTCATCTTGCTCATTGCTTAAAGAGAGCTAATCGCTTTCAGGGTAACATGCATAAAAATCAAGTTTATCTTACTGGCATAGGAGGCGATGATTTGAAGTGCACAACGCAAATCTACAGTGCCATCAAAATAGGGGACATTTCAACATCCTTGTTATTCCATGTTGTCCCTGATACGTGCATCAGTGACCCTATTATTATAGGTAGGGACATTCTTAACAGCGGGGTTCGTGTTGAAATTGACAACAATAACCTTGTGATTAGAACTATAGAGCAAACTAACACATGTAAAGTACAGGAAAGTAAGATTGATTTCGATGCGATAGACACTGATTTAACGGGAAACGATAGGTCGAAACTTATTGAAATTCTTAATAAATATGCGGATAATTTTATAGAGGGTGTTCCCAATAAGCGAGTCAAGACGGGGAAAATGGAAATCAAATTACAAGACCCACAAAAAGTAGTTAGCAGAAGCCCGTATAGACTAGCACCTGCCGAAAAACTGACAGTCAGGCAAAAAGTTCAGGAATTACTGGATGAGGTGCTGCGGACCCTTTCGGAAGCAGGCTTCTCGTTCAATTTGCGAAAGTGTAAATTCATGAAAACTAAAATAGAATATTTGGGTTATGCTATTGAATCAGGTACCATAAAGCCCAATTCTCTTAAAATTCAGGCTCTATCCAATGCTCCACCTCCCAAGACTGCAACACAAGTGAGACAGTTTCCAGGACTGGCTTCTTACTTCAGGAAGTTTATCCCTAATTTCTCGAAAATTGCTGGCCCCTTGTATCCATTGACGAGTTTGAAAGGTCCTATTAAATGGACAGATAAACACGAATCGATCCGTCAATCCATAATAGCTATACTGACATCTAGTCCAGTATTGACGATATTCGACCCCGAACTACCAGTCGAATTACACACTGATGCGAGCTCTGAGGGATATGGTGCAATTCTCATACAGAAAAAAAAGACTCTATGCCTCATGTCATAGCGTACTACAGCCGCCGTACAACCGAAGTTGAGTCAAGATATCACTCATATGAGCTTGAGACGATGGCTGTAGTACGAGCAATAGAGCATTTTCGCCATTACCTTGTTGGTCACAAACACAAGTTCACAGTGTTCACAGACTGTAACTCATTGAAAGCATCAAAGTCCAAAACAGACCTGACCCCACGTGTCCATCGGTGGTGGGCCTACCTACAGTCTTTTGACTTTGACATTATGTATCGTGAAGGTCGCAATATGGAGCACGCTGACTATTTGTCACGAAATCATTTCGTCGATAATGTGAAACCCAATTCTTCCGGTTCTTTACCGCAGCATAGGGAAGTAAACTTTACGGAACTTCATGAGGGTTGGCTGTTAGTAGAGCAAAAACGGGATACTGAAATCCAAAACATTATCAAGCAACATTCTAATAAAGAGCTTCCTGAGAATGTAGCGAGTACGTATGATGTCCGCAACGGATTGCTTTACCGAAAGATCAGTAGGAATAAGGTTTGTTCTTGGCTTCCAATTGTGCCTCGATCACTCATATGGACGCTCATTAACCATGTTCATTCTGAAATCCAACATTTAGGAAGTGACAAAACTTTAGACAAGTTATACGAGCACTACTGGTTTCCAGAGATGTCAAAATGTGTTCGCAAGTATGTTGACTCCTGCATCATATGTAAAGCTTCCAAGGGCCCATCCGGAGCGCAGCCTGTACGTCTCCACTCCATCCCCAAAGTATCTGTACCATGGCATACGATCCACATAGACTTTTCAGGCAAGTTAAGTGGAAAAAGCGACCAAAAAGAATATTGTTCCGTAATCATAGACGGATTTACAAAATATGTATTACTCGAACACACTTCTTCCCTAAATTCCGCTAGTGCTGTAGTCGCCCTTGAAAAAGCAGTGAATCTTTTTGGGGCACCAAAACGCGTTATAGCAGACCAAGGACGCTGCTACGTAAGTACAGAGTTCAAAACGTTCTGTTCAGAGAACAACATAGAGCTCCATTTCATCGCAACGGGATCGAGTAGGGCAAATGGGCAGGTTGAGCGGGTTATGCGGACATTAAAAAGTCTTTTGACCATCGTGGAAAACGATCCTAATAAAACTTGGCGCGATGAGCTTGGCAAGGTTCAATTAGCACTCAATAGCACAAAATCATCAGTCACCAAATTTTCCCCAACAGAACTCATGTTCGGTATTCGTGCGCAGTCTTTAGGCTTAGCTAAAATCTCCTTTAGTATACAGCCAGATCCTCGCCTTGATCTGACTTCTGTTCGAATGGAAGCTTCAGAAAATATAGAAAAAGCAGCTAAATCGGATACCGAGAGGTTTAATCGAGGTCGAGCCACTGTAAAACCATTTTCCAAAGGGGACTATGTTTTTATTAAAAACTCTGAGCGTAATCAGACCAAGTTAGACCGAAAATTTAAAGGGCCTTTTCTTATAACCGAAGTTCTTGATAATGATAGATACGAACTAAAAAATCTTAAGGGGTCTCAAAGAACATACAAATACGCTCACGAAAACTTGCGTCTCGTACCTGAAGGTCATGTAGGGTTAAGTGAAGTAGCTATGAGCATGTTGAACGAAAGTAGCGACGAGGAGGCCGAGACGGCGCCAGATGATGTTAGAAATGGGGGTCTCTGTGATGAGAATAGTGACACGATATCCGTACGCAGTTACGATACTTTATTGGCTGACTCAGACACAATGACTGCAGGTTCAGATACTATCTCCTGCTGTTCCGAAAATTACAGCGTATAATACAAAAAGAAATTAAAATGAAATATGGCGATTACAATTTAAATGAATTATTTGACAATCAAATCTAGGAGAGGCGTAATGAGAAAGATAGTCCGCAAACCAGAGGTACTAAACAGTTCTTTTGTTTTTGCAGTAAAACAGTTTCTTTCTGGCTTGTAATATAATGTTGTCCGATTCGAAACCCAAGTAATAGTGTTCTATGTGCTTTGGTTCGTTTGCAGGGACGCATTAGTGTTTAGAATGTGGATGTAAAATTTCAGTGTGGTCGTAGGGACGGTGCTTGGAGAAAGCGCTTGTCCGGTCCATATGTTTCGTTGACTCGATTTAAGTGGAACTGTTGTCCGGTCCATACTTGAGGATGGTCGAAGGGACGCAGTGGTCTACTTTACTTTATTCTGTGAGATTAAGAGAGATAACGCTGGTCGAAAGGACGCTATTGTCCGGTCCATACGCTGGTATGGTCGAAAGGACGTAGTTGTCCGGTCCAACATATTAGGATGTGTTATGTCAGGCTGGACGAGCGGGTGATATTTGTCTTTCACTTATGATTACAGAGTGACTACATCAATGATCGCCCGTGGACGGTCGACTGTCAGTCCGGCCGTGACGGCGCTCTCGCAAAGCGCCATCTATGATTATCCTTGTGAACTAATCTGACACGGACGAGAGTGAAGTTGCTTGCAACTCGCTCTGGTGAAACGTCAAAGCGCGGTGGGCGGCCATATTGACTTGAGCGGCGGTCAAGATATGTCGCGTTACGAAGCATTGACGGATCGCCGACGTCTGTGAACTAAATCCGTTTAAATCATCGTAGATTGATTATCAAACTGATATTTAAGTGTTAGATCTTACTATTAGTGCCTATTAGAAGATATTCGTTGTGTTATTTTTGAACTTGAACAATTATTATATTGTGTTACAATCAATTGAAGATTATTTCATTTTAAAATCAACCGTTTTATTGCCACATACAATGAGTGATGCTGAGGGAGGCAGGGAAGAGCCTTTATATAGGTCTGTTGAAAATCCGGAATGTTTTCTACCAATCACCTTAGATTATAAGGTCGATGACCGTTAGTCCTCTGACATGGCTCATGTAACTACTATATATACGCGCACAATAAGTTTCCCCTCTGAAGTTAGCTTTCCGCAATTCCAAACATGTACAGACGGAATGTGTGTCTATTATTTTCGATCATAACTATCCCTAGATAACATACAACACTAGGACATTTCTTTGCATCCGCAAACTTGCCTTGCCTCCCACTTATACGTTAATAATTAATACTTCACAGTCTTTTGTGACTAACTTCAAAGGGGCAAACTTATTGTGCGAGTAATATACCTAACTACTACTAGTCGTAGATAGTAACCGGGAACAACGGATTAGCGTGCATTCCGCACTGAATCATTTTATATTTCAGACAGTCAAGTGATTCAGTCTGCAATCTCCTAAGCAAACTGAAGAAAGTCGCACCAATATATTTTTGACTATGTCCCCATCGGGAATCGAATACGGGACCATCCGTGGGCGTTGCTTGTCTGAGTCTAGCGCTCAGATAACAGCACCACGGAGGCCCCAATCTGATTTTACAAAACCGATAACTGGGCAAAAAAGTAGAAATATATACGCATACTAGTGGGTAGACTTATTTATACGCTAACTTTTTAATTGAAAGAGTAACCGAATTTTGATAACAGATTTAAATAAATGCAGCTCAATCGGACCATCGCATACTTTAACTTTCATAAAAATTTCGTTGGGGTCCAGAATTTAAAAGTAACTTTGACCGCCAGTCGTATCCATATTACCTGAACGATCCAAGTGCAACAACACTGAATTCTTAAGAGGGAACAGCAGATAAAAAATTTCATATGAAATTAAGGGTTTGGGATATAGCTGTTTTCTCAACGAAACGTTAGCCAAATTCAATCATTTTGATCTTATTCTCTTTATCAAAGAATAATCTAGGCCCGTTGGTTTTGTTTTTTTCAATATTTTGTCTACAATTAGAATTATGGGCATCTCAAAACTCAAAATTTCAGAAAAAATTTCTTTCAACTTATGGTACTCATTATTTAGAGTAAACGTAACATTTTCAGAAAAAGCAAAACCAACGGGCCTAGATTATTCTTTGATAAAGAGAATAAGATCAAAATGATTGAATTTGGCTAACGTTTCGTTGAGAAAACAGCTATATCCCAAACCCTTAATTTCACGGCAAAACTAGGCAAATACCAAAAAAAGCTTCAACTGTCCTTCTCGCACAGTTCGGTTCGGGAGGCAGGGTACACTATATCACAACTATATACTGTGTATTATATGTATAAAAATAAAGTAAGCATGCATTAGTGATGTCAATAAGCTTTATCGATTTTTTCGACTAATAGTGGTGGGAAAAATATATCGATAGATACCCTTTCTCGAGCTATAATGGTTTTACCTGTTAGTTTTAATGTTTAGATTGATCTAAATAAACAAATATAAAGACAAATAATTCTAAGGAAATTTATTTTATCTCTAGAACAGAACATTTTCCCTGAAATTCTTAGTTGTTGTTACGTTTTGTTACGTGTAAATAATTAAATATGATTTATGAATAAGTGACTTATGTTTCAAATATTTTTTTAATGTTAAAGTTCGAGTCGGACTCGCATACAAAGGGTTCCGTACCACTGTAAAATATCTAAACAGAAAAAAAACACAGAAAAAACATAACATTTATTGCATGGACATCCGTTTATTTATAACTTTTTTAAAAGCTTTTTTATATTATTTTTTGTTATTTATTATTATTGAAAGTCTTGAGAGAGAACGAGAAGTTATATGGACATCGCATGTACAAATCGCTACGGAGACTATATGACCCGACACAGATATCCCGGAGATCAGCCAGCAAGAGCTTGAAATGGCTCTCCAACAACTCAAAAACCGGTCAAGAGCAAGTCGGACTCGTGCACCGAGGATTCCGTACAGAATATGAATTAATGACATACTGAAAATCATAAATAATAGGTATGGTAATATGCACCCAACAATGCTCTACCGAAAATGAAATTCTAAGCTAAATTACATATTACGAAGTTAAGTTTGTAAACATTAAAAAATCAATTTTACTGTGTTACAATTAAAAAATTCAGATTTATTCCTATGGTTGTGCTGTAAAACCTTTCTTCTTGCCAAATTTCAAGACATTAGGTCAACGGGAAATACCGTATAGATTTTGGGTTCATTGCATTTTGTACGGAAATGGTCTAAAATACAGCTATATCTTTTTATTGCGTTGACCTATAAGTTTCATTATTTGACAGATCTAAGGGACAGCAGACTGGAGTATTCGATATCACAGTGATCCTATAAGGATTCCTTTTTTCCTTTTGAGGTACTTAAAATATAATAGTATAATATGAAGTATGACAGTAGGAAATACGATAGATTTCGACGATATTATTATTCATGTCGACAAATAAAAACTTGAAATATTTTTTCCCAGTTATACATCTCATACACTTAAGACGGGATTTTTAACTCGTCTATTCTATTGTGGGAGGTGTCGTGAAATTACAGTTTTTTAACCGACTTCAAAAAAAGAGGTTATCAATGCGACCTGTATGTATGTAATATTTCCAGAACTGCCCAGTTTTCATATATGTTAGTCTATACCAGCTTCTAAAGAAGTGTGCCAAATTTCTAAAGTGTATGTTTGTTTGTCCTCGCATATATCCGGAACACACACACAAAAGAAAAACACACATAGGGTTCGTGGATTTCAACAAAGCATTCGACACACTCGAACATAGATTTATCTGGGACGCACTGGAAAAACAAGGCGTACATGCAAAATACATAAGAATACTGAAAAACATATACACAAAAAGCACCGCACAAGTGAAGCTAGAATCTACAGGCGAAGAATTTTCGATTGAGAGAGGGGTACGCCAGGGAGACCCAATTTTACCAAAAATATTTTCAGCTATCCTGGAAATGATATTCACAAATCTGGATTGGACGAATAAAGGACTAAATATAAATGGCAAAAGCTGAGTCACCTACGCTTTGCAGACAACCTGATCTTACTTTCGGAAAACCCGAAAACCCTACAGACAATGTTCCAACAGTTAGCGGAAGAGAGCGAAAAAGCAGGCCTGTCAACGAACTTAACGAAAACAAAAGTAATGTCAAATTCCTCACAAACAGAGCCCATAACAGTAAATAATGGAGAAATAGAGTATGTAGAAATGGACAAGACTAATAACTGAATGGCAACCACGAGATAGCAAAAGAAAAAGAGGCAGACAGACTAGAAGATGGGAGGACGACATCAGACAAGTGGCGGGTCCAACATGGACCCGCATAGCGAAAGATAGAATAGAGTGGAAATCCTTAGAGGAGGCCTATGTCGAAAGACAAGCTGAAATGTAGGAACGACCGGTTACTGATACTTAATATAAAAAGATAAGTAACGTATAAAGTAAGCATATTTTTAAGAAAATTAAAACAAAAAATTATTTCAGCAATAAAGGCTATTTTATTTAATTTATTTTTTATATATCCGGAACTACAAGTTCGATTTAAATAATCCCTTTTTTGTTTACCTAGGTATTGTAAAACTTAGGGAAGACTGCAAGTTTCATCAAAATCGGTTCAGTAGTTTTTGAGACTGGGAATGTTAAGTGTGTATTTCGGCGTTGCAGTGCAGCAGAGCAAATTTAAAATTAATGTTTTAACTGCACTGTAATCTGTATGCCGAATAAATTATTTCTATTCTATTCTATTAGTTAAATGTTTGTTACCTCAGAGCTTTTCACTGGGTGAACCGATTTGGATGATTCTTTATTATTTGAAAGCTGATGCTTTCCATGTGGTCCCATTTCAATTTGGTCCGGTTCTTAGAATGGAATCCATGAGAAAACAATATACATCTTAAATTTTCCTTAATAAAAGTAGACTTTTAGGGCAGTTGAAGTCGGTTTCTAGTTCTTTTTGAACGCTTTAACTTGTTAGTCCTTAGACTCTAGCACTCTAGGTACTAAAACACCTCTAGGTCACCTAAAGTATCGTTGGAAGACGAACGTTCGGATATGGTGAAACTAAAAGGTTTCTTTGTTGACCGTAGAACCCTAAAATAGCAACGCCATAATTTATATTGTATTTATATGTGATAGGTACTTACTAGTCAATTATATCAAATACAACCACAGTATGTCGAGACTAAACCAATATGCGAACAATAATTTCTCAAAACGTAAAACAAGGGTTGACGCACGCTCACGTCAAGTTTATTATAATTTTGAAAAATACACTCTAGCCCAGGCGGAGGGGTAGCGACTATGCGCGGCTCGCAGGGGCCTCTTTGGGATGTTATGCAGCGTTATTTGTGTGAGTGAAAGCATGTGAAAGGCTGTATGTGTGCGTACCGAATCGCGACAGCAATAACATATTCAAATACCTACTATTCTACGGAGACTTTGCTTCATTGGCGTCTTAACACGCTTTAAAAGCCAAATTAAAAATTAGTGGCCTCCCCCTGATTTTCGACAACCTTAATTTTGTAATTTGGACTGTAAAGTACACAAAAGATCTGAAACGAGGGCAAGTGCCCCTTAATAATTAATTCGCTTCCTTTCGCTTATTATTTCAATGAATATTTGATTACAAAACCCTTGCGAATTAGTGTTTTTGAAGGAAACTAACTTTGAGCCTTTTCGTTAGACCTGCCTAGAAGTATTATATTTTTATTATTGTTTTATTTTTACAAGAAAAATATTTACGAATACTGCAAAATACAGGGAAAAATAAATACAGAAGGAACAACTTATTTATGTAAGAAATTTCTTACAGTAGGTCAGCGAGAATAGTGACGTTAGTTGACGTTACGTTACATACAATAACTTTACTTATTATATTATTATAACTTTTTACTATTTATAAGAGACGTAATAAGTTCCTTGACGTTTTTCTTAAAAATTGAGACAGATTTACGGTCAAGTATACAGTGTGAGGTATGAGTTCCACAATCTGGCTTCATGGTCCGTAAATGAAGAAGGCAGAGAGATGATTAGAAAGGATTGTCCTAATGTGAGCTCCAAAATTTGGTCAATGGGAAATGAGTACACAAATCGCTAACTTAGATAACTATAAGGTAAATTTGCTTTCCGTCTGTCAGACGGCCGTGTGTACAATTGTGGCCGTTGTAATCACCAAAATTCTTTTAAAATTTGTTCCCATACATGAAACGTGTTTTTCGACGCTCTTTGCTTTATCTTGTGTTAAATATTGTACAGTTAACTGAACTTCGTGTGCGATTTCATCTTTCACATAGCCTGTTTTTATTTTGATTTCAAAAAAATACAATTTTCATATCCATTTAGATAACAAAGGTAATTAAGCCGGATCCGTCCTCCAACTAACAAGCGACTAACGAGATTATGTCGACTGACCTCGCTCCACGTCGATTGATTTCCTGGAAAACTAACGGGGAAAGGATTTTCACATACTAATATAACGTTTGTAAAACTGGTACGCTACTCGTATTGGGAGGGTTGAGTAAACACAGCTAGTGGAACTTCTTGTTATGTGACTGAAGGCATGTTCAAAGTTGGCTAATTTTAATCATGACTTTCTGTAGTCTTATTCATAAAGGTGCAAGACGTAAAATTAATTCATAAAACCCTTTTGTACCGGTTTTTACAAGTTGGACTCTGCGTACCAATTATTACGAACCATTGAAATATTTACACAAAGTCTGTAAGGAAGGAATAGTGATTTTGCATGATAAGTCAAAAACTATGCCGCAAAAGAAAATATCCACAATATGTTTTAGAATTTATAACCTTTCACCTTGACCTGATGAGTTCAGTTTGAAATTTCGAACCCCTTTTTGATCTCTTTTCAAATATAATTCAAAACATTTTACGAATCATTTTATTTAAGGCATCTAAAGATTCTTTACAAGAGCTCCGTATTTTCATAAGATGTTCGCAACCCTAGAAATCAACAAGACTAAGATATACAACCGTACGAGATACAGAGAACAACAACAAGTAGTCGCAAGTTCGATTCCCAGTGAGATACTCGTACATATCTGGTACTCGATTTGATTGAGGCTAACACAGCTTCAGACTTTTAGGCAAAAGTCCTTACTCCTTTTGACCTTGCCATAATGGTATAAAAATATTATAATAATCTTATATAATAATAGCTACTTATTGTTTTAAGCTTATAAGTGTACCACTTTCCTAATGACGTCACCGCACTTCCGACAAAAATGCCTTCGAAAGCCGGCGGAACACGTAACAAACTTTCCCTATGAAAAAAAACTGTTACAAAAATTTTATATTTTCCTTCCCTTGTAAGTACATCCTCGGAAAAATGTCCAAATTCTAATGAAATATTCAGAGGCACATCGTTTTCCGTACAAATGAATTCTGAACGACCAGAAACTTTTCGCTGCGCTCTACAAGGAAAAGCTGTTTGTTACTTTACGTAAGTTCAATGATGATGTGATCGTATCTGTGACTTCATGACATCAGAAGTAAATTTAGAATTGGAATAATCAATTGTTTATTTATACAGCTATAAATAACTATCTGAGGGTGGATTTTTTTATTATTATCAGTAGTGATTAAATGCTCCTAGATTATCAGGACGGTTTCCGCACTTAGCCATGTATTGGCCATTGTGCGTGGGGGGATGGAAGTGGTGGCTATTCCAGCCAGCCGATCTCCTCCCAGAAGAGCGCAAGACGCCTGATGTCGCTGCACGCCTCCTATGGGTGGATGTCGTTTGGGAAGATTTGCGATATTAATGTCGATAGCCTTGGTAATAATTAATGTTTCAACTCTGAATTGGGAAATCCTGAATATTTGGAATAATTATGAGAAAGAGTTATCCACATCATCATCAACAACCGCCTATATAGGTATTATGTCCCCACTGCATTGGCTCAGGCCTACTCTCCTACAGAAAGTGTATGAGACATAGTCTACCACGCGTGTCCAGCGCGGATTGGTAGACTTCACACACCTTTGAATTTCTTCTGAGGAGTGTGCAGGTTTCCTCGCGATGTTTCCTTCACAGAAAGTAATGCATAGGTACAAGTGAAATAATTGTCATAATATTTTTTATTACATTTAATTAAAGAAATTTCAGAGTAATGTGTCACTAGGTTTAGTGGAGTATCATATGAAAGGGCTTCATTTGTACATTCTATACAGAATTTCATATTTCTTCATTGCTGCATTGTTTTTGACATCATGAAAAATTTACCCCATCCCTTCCCTGTCTCCAAAGGTTCAAAAGTAAAAAATCTGAAATAATCACATCAGATAGGCATTTGTGTACCTAAGCGAAATATAATTTTGAACAAACCTTGACAAACAAACTTAGTTATGCGGTCGTGAAAATGAACTATATTTTAATTAATGAATAACTGTACGTTTCTTTTCATAGTTCGTAGCCCTTAGTGCGCGAGACCGACTCACACATGGCGGGGTTTTTTTTAACCGTTGTATTGGCATAACAACGTAAACAAACCATTCCAAAGCTCTAACGTACCGAATGCTCGGCCAAACGCACACAAGACATTACACTCCGTCGAATATAACTTCTGCCGCTGAAAACCCAAACATGGCCGAGATACGCTATCACGGCTCTATAAATAACTGTTTATTATTGTTCTTATCACGCGTTTTCGGGGTCGCTTTGCCAACGAACCCAAACCTTGCTATCGACCAGTCATATCACGGACATGGAATGACATGGAATTTTCTTACTCACAATTCCAAGTGATAACTTTAGACATAAAACTGTTGAACATTTATGTTATTGTTTTTATGTAGACTGTTTTACTGTTTTTTCACTTCCATCTCAAATAATGCTGACTGCTCAGAAGCCTCAACCTAATTAGGCTCTGCTACCTTTCATACCGGAACAGAACAGTGTTTTCTTGATGCAATCGATAAGCTCCACTTTCTGCCGCTTGGATTCATCATCAGACCCTCACCCAAGTAATTTGATAGGCTCGTCAATACATGAAGTCGGTTAAAAACAAAAATGACCCTGACTTCAAGAGGTTTAATACCCATTAAAGAGTTCCTTTATCCAACTCTTGACTCCAAGATCAAATCGATGGTACCAAATTATTGTATTGTCATCCGAATCACATACGTTTAGACGTCGGATATTGACTTGCTAGCTTTGTTTACATACATTACTACTTACATGTTAACTTAATATAAAACGTGTAAAACGTCAATGTTAAATTTTACACAATATCAAGTTCTAAGTATGTTTTTGAAGCGTTCAATTTGAGTGTTCCAGGTTCGAATCCAGCCTTGTACCTATGAGTTGTTTTTCAATTCAAGTACATTATCCGATTGCTTAATGGTGAAGAAGAACATCGTGAGGAAACCTGCACATTCCTGAGAAGGAATTCAAAGGTGTGTATGAAGTCTACCAATCCGCACTGGTCCCGCGTGGTTGACTATGTCCCATACACTCTCTGTAGGAGAGTAGGCCTGAAACCCTGCAGTGGGGACGGATGATGTTCTGCCTAAACCCGCACCACGCAACACTGCAAAATATTCAACCGAGTAAACATACCTACTCGTAGTAAAGTTTGTAGTGTTACGGAAACCCTTCTAATCCTACGAACCTACGTTTGAACGCAGGACGTGCACTGTTACCGGGGACCCTCCACTAATACCCGGCGACAAAGACAGCTTAGTGACGTCACGGGCGCGGTGACGTAGCACGCCGTCACTCGCAATAAGCTCGCGATCCATAGATTATGGCGTCCTATGTTATCTGTCACGACATTTGCATTTTGGCGATTCGTACGTACATATCTCGCTTGCATTGCAGTGGAATTAAAATGTATATGCTTTAGCCATAGGTTTAATATGTACGCTCCTATACGCTATAGAGAATATCTTTGTAACTTAGCGTAAACCTGCGTCTGTAAATCTGTCCCGCTTTAGCGCACGTAGTCCGCCGAACGTAAAAGCAAGACTGCAACAGGTTTATCAGTACTTCTATCTCTACCTAGTTACAACACATTCTGGCAAAGTTTACAACTATGGAGTAATAACAGAGAGAGAGAATGGGAAAATAAGCTCAGGTCAAGTAACGTTTTAGGTCACATCAGATTGTTTTATATACTCGTAATTGTCTATCTAAAGTTACGGCTATAGCTGTATTCAATTGTTGTTAAAAGTTCACAAGTGTTTGTATTTTCCCAGGCTTATGCTAAATTAAATTATAAGATGTGTATTTCTTCTATCTATAAAAATACGAATTTAAACACTGAATACAAAGAAGGTGGTCTTATCTACACTACCAAGTTTGATAGAGATGAGTGAAAAACAAAACTGTAATTGTACACTTGAAAGTGAAACACTGACACTATTGAGATACTCACATTTATTGACTCGAGATACAATACACTTTATATTATTATTACTTTTTATGAGACATCATTTCAAAGTCCCGGGGAACCTAGTAGCCGGCACGGCACTGGTCTATACCGCGATGCATATGACCAGCAGCGTCATCTATCGAACTCGTGCGAAACGTTTCTACATACCGCTCACCAAGGACTTCATCCTTATTCAGGGTGTCTGGCATCAAGTCATTTGTTCCGCCCACCATGCCGTAACGTATTACAGAATTTATGTTTTCACATCCGATTTCGGAAGCATTATAATTTTTGATAATGGTCTCTTCAGTAAAATGTTTCCTTTGCACCTTAAAGATACAACTCTCACTCGTTGATCGGATCCAGAATGGACGTCTACTATAATACCCAAAAGCTCTTTTGGGGTTAACTCGAGCATCAGGCAACTCTCCCATTATTTGTTGCTGAGTTCCTGCTTTCTGACGAACACATGTGACACACGCCTTGGCACAAGCCTTCGCTGCATGCTTCAACCCAACAATCCAATACGTCGTTCGCAAATATGACATCATTAGCTGAATGCCTCCGTGCAATGTACTTTGATGAGCTTCACGTGTTAGAAGCAGTCCAATGTGTTCTTTTCCTGGTATAATAATAGGATGTTTCGTCTCAAATGATATTTTCGCTTTCTCCAAACGACCTCCAACTCTCAACAACCCATTCTCATCCATAAATGGGGTAAGTGTAACTAGTTTGCTTTTCTTTCCAACCCTTCCGTTTGTTTCTAAATCTTTGATTTCCTTTCCATACGCTTTCCTTTGATAGTACTTTATAGCTCTGTCTAAAATATCATCTAATTCTTCTGCTGTTAGATATTCTTCTTTCATCTTTTCTCCTGTAGCTATCAACTTGAAGAACCTTCTAGAATAAGCTAAAACTCTTTTCATCCTGTTCAAGGTAGAAAATCTTTCGTAGATAGTCTGTTCTTCTACTTCTGTGTGTAACACGACTATGTCTTTCTTTTTGCTCTCCAAATCAGTGTGTGGAATAGCAGTTCTCTCATAATTCGTAGGATCTTCACTTAGCCATGTCGGACCATTCCACCAAACTGAATTGTTTCTCAACTCTTCTGCCATTACTCCTCTCGAGGCAGGGTCTGCAGGATTATCTGCAGATTGTACATGTCTCCATTTGTCATTGTCAATCAGTTGCGTTATAGTCAATACTCTGTTTCCTACGAAAGTTTGCCATTTGTTTGGTTGTGATTGAAGCCATGATAAAACAACCATCGAATCAGACCATGCGAATACGTTGTTTTTTGGTATGTTGAGTAAGATCATGACCTCGTTCAACAGGTTGGCAAGCAGCACCGCACCGAGTAACTCTAAGCGTGGTACAGATATTTGCTTTAGTGGAGCTACCTTTGTTCTCGCAGCAATCAGACTGACATTAACTTCTCCATCTTCGACAACTCGTAGGTATACAACTGCTGCATATGCAGCAATGGACGCGTCACAGAATCCGTGTAACTGTACGTCATCATTGCGTGATCTAGTCTTCAACCATCTTGGTACTCCTAATTTACTTAAATTGCTCCAGTCTTCTCGGTACTTCTCCCACTCTTCTACTAATTCCAGAGGCAATTCGTCATCCCAATCTAAGCTACAAAGCCACAATTTTTGTATCAAAATCTTTGCTTTGATTATGACAGGTGACAGCCATCCAAAGGGGTCGAATAGTCGGGCAACATCTGAAAGTATTGTTTTCTTCGTCACGGGATATGTAGTTGGTTTCATGTGGACTGTAAATTCGAACTCATCGCTGTGTCTATCCCACGACAATCCTAATATTTTTATCACTTTCTCTAGCCTGATCTCCAATTTCTCAGGAATAGCACCCCGCTCACCTTGAATAGAATTCAACAATTGGTCTGAATTACTCGACCACTTTTGCATTTCAAACCCTCCTGACTGTAATATCTCATTTATCTCTGCACACATGGTTATTGCTTGGTCTACATTTTCAGCCCCAGTCATCAAGTCATCCATGTAGAAAGACGTTTTTATAATTTCCGTAGCTTGTGGATGCTTGTCACTCTCATCGTCTGCTAACTGATGCAGGGTTCTAACAGCCAAATATGGCGCTGATGCAGTTCCAAACGTAACTGTTTTCAACTTGTACTCATCTAGGTCTTTACTCGGATCATCTCGCCACACAATACATTGCAAATTTGCGTGTTCATCGGTCATCTTCACTTGGCGGTACATTTTGACTATGTCGCCAATGACACAAATCTCGTGTCCTCTCCAGCGTGTTATCAAGCTTCGAAGATCTGGTTGAAGTGTAGGGCCAATCATCATACAATCATTCAACGACTGTCCGTTTGGAACCTTCGCTGATGCGTCAAATACTACCCTGACTTTAGTAGTATCTTTGTCTCCTCTCAAGACTGCGTGATGGGGTAAGTACACACAATTTTCTTTATTTTCAACTCTTATCATGTGTCCTAAATCTTTATACTCCTCAATAACCTTTGTATATTCTGCTTTCAGATCACCGTCTCTCTCAAACCTCTTCTCTAATTGCATGAATCTTGTAATTGCTATCTGTTTTGTATTTCCACATGACCTTACTGTTTCTTCCAGGCTCTCTTTTAGCGGTAGCTGTACTGTGTACCTTCCTGATTCATCTCTAGTTGTAGTTTGTTTGTAAATTTCTTCACATTGTTGCTCTTCTTTGCTCAAAACTCTTTTATTTGTGTATATGTCATTCTCTATCTCCCAAAACTTCTTCAGGAGATCGTTATCGTAATTTACTCTTACATGCAGGCTTACTATATTCTCTTGACTAGTAGCGTTTTCTCGTCTCATGTCACCCGATAAAATCCATCCTAAATGAGTGTTCTGTGCGACCACTCCATTTGACCCTTTTATTAGCCCTGTTTCTATTATCTTGCTGAATACATCTGCTCCAAGTAGCAAATCAATTCTACTTGGCTTACCAAATTCAGGGTCGGCTAATCTAAGGTTGTGTAGTTGCGCCCAATCGCAACCTTTGATTTCTCGTGATGGCAGACTACTTGTCAGTGATGAGAGTACATATGCTCTCACTTGTATAGTGAAGGTTCTCTCGCTCCTCGATTGTAGATAAAAATCAACCATGTGATTGATCTTCTGCTCATTGTTTCCTTCACCAATGCCTGTGACTACGCCGTTGATTTTGGTTCTCCTCAATCTCATTAGCTGAACCAATCTCTCGGTTACTAGCGTAGCTTGTGATCCCTGGTCAACTATCGCACGGAAGACATGTGTTTGTCCAGTCTCTGATTTTATGTCTACCAATGCCGTTGCTAGCAAAGCATTTTGACCGGGTTGCTCGTCTCTGGAGAAGTGTGTAGCTACTCTCGGTTCCTTCTCCTTGTGGTCCCTTTGTGTATTGTTCTCGTTGGTTGCTTTTTCTGTATCTCTTTTCTTGTCAGTGTGTAGTAAAGTATGATGTTTTCTCTTACATATTTTGCAGGTTGTGGTTTGTCGGCATCTCATCGCGGAATGGTTTGGTATCAGACAATTAAAACACAATCCAGATGTTTGTACAAATTTGCATCTCTCTTCAACTTGTTGTTCGCTGAATTGCTTACAATTGTGGATGTAATGATTCTCGTTGCAGAAAGCACATTTCAGTTCCACAGTGGTGTGGAAGGTTTTAGGTTTTCCCTGTTTCCCGCTCTTTGTATTTTCTACCATTTCTAGGGTGCGAAATCTTGTTTTCAAGAACGATTTCAATTTCTCAAATCCCGGTAGCTCTTCGGTACTCTCGTTACTAATAGATTCTTCCCATTGTTTGTGCGTTACCGGATCTAATTTAGAAACAATTATGAAGATGACAATAGCATCCCATTCGTGTGTGGGTAGGTCTAGATTGTTGAGGGCGTTAAGGCATTCCACTGACGTATCTAATAGTTGTTTTAGTTGCTCAGCCGATTCTTGAGTCAGTGACTTTTGTCCAAAGAACTTCTTAAAAATGTTGTTTGCGATGTACCGTTTATTGTCGTACCTTTTCTTAAGAATGTTCCAAGCTTCTGCATAGTTATTGTCTGTGATAGGTACTTGGCGCAACAATGCTTCTGCTTCACCTGATAGACTACTCTTCAGGTAATGTAGTTTTTGTACATCTTCTATCGTATCATTTCTATGAATTAAAGCCATGAATAGATCGTGAAAGGATTGCCACTCTGTGTAACTTCCAGAAAATGTCGGTATTGTAATTCGTGGGAGCTTGACTTCAGTACTCTGTCTCTCTGGTTTCTTTCGTTCATTCCCAGATGAGAAAAGATTGAATTTCGTTTTTAACTCACCCTTGTACGAATAGTACGTTTCTTCGCAGCTATCATACACATCGTCCTCAAAATAACTATATTCCGCTCTACTTGCCTTCTCAACATTTGCCGCTAATTCTATGTGACCCGTTTTAAAAGACTCCCAATATGTCTCCAATGTTTCCAATCTGCTTTCTACGTAGGTCACTGTAATTCTCTCTTTCGGCGATTTTTTATAGTTTGCATATGCCCTTTTAATAATTTCGAACGTCTCTTCTTGTACAGATACTTGTTTATCAATGTCCGCCATTATTTAACACTTGGATTTAATAGTCCAAAACAAAGAAAATAAAGTTCTTTCAACAATTCACTAAGTTTTTTACGAATGTCAATTTATTTTAAGAAAAGTTCTATGTTCCAAAGCACTGTAATTTTTCTAAGTTAAAATGTCCAATTTTTCTAAGTCCAAATTCAATGCAATTTTTCTAAGTCCGAAATCTTCGTAATTACGCTAAGTCCAGGCAAATCTGGCTCACTAAGGACCACTTTGTAATTGTACACTTGAAAGTGGTCCTTAGTGAGCCAGATTTGCCTGGACTTAGCGTAATTACGAAGATTTCGGACTTAGAAAAATTGCATTTTATATTATTATTACTTTTTATGAGACATCATTTCAAAGTCCCGGGGAACCTAGTAGCCGGCACGGCACTGGTCTATACCGCGATGCATATGACCAGCAGCGTCATCTATCGAACTCGTGCGAAACGTTTCTACAAAAACATTTATAAACCCCACTCAGAGTGGTTAAAGTACAGGATGATGATGATAAAGCTCGTCACACTGAACATTATTAAATCAACGGTTCATAAATGAAGGAGATCCCGACTAACACCCGGTGACAGGGACGCTCGGAGCCGTCACAGCAGTGACGTCACTCCCCCTACCACTCGCAATAAGCTCGCAATCCATAGATTACGCCGTTCTTTGTTATCTGTTACGCCATTTGCATTCGTATAGCTTTCGCTTTTCCCGATTTCCTTTTTCGAATTAAAACTGTTGTTAAAAATCGCTGCAACCGCTTCGGATTTTTTGGCGTTTTTCAGTCTAGTGTCAGTATATATGTATATGCTCGTCTGAAATTTGTTTTGTTTATATACCACTTCAGACAGCGAATTCGTGCAGACTTCAGAATACATCCTTTTAGACTTATACGTACAGTAGCCAAAGTCACACTTCGATCCATAAACTTTATGCACACGAAATCATGTTAATTAGTTGCTCCGTTGCTGCTAAAAGTTAGACAAACCAACAAACACACGTTTCAAATTGTAGGTAATTACTGATCTAATTGTTGGTAAACTTTGCTTGTTCTTAACGCCTCAATGGTACAAACAATCGTGCTATCGCATGGGGAAGGACTTAGGCTCTGTTTTATCTCAGTCCATCAAATGCTTCCCACTGAGAAATTCGCTGGCCAAAATACGGAGGTAAATAAATAGTACTGGAACTCAGTTTGATAGTTGATGTGTAAATGAATCATTAAAAATTTTAAAAGTTTTATATTATTACTTATCATAACCATATAAATGTTTATTTGCTATATTTCAACTTGTTCAAACTTAATTTTAATGTCTGAAACGCGCTGCCTGCGTCAGTATTCCATGAAAACTATAACTTGGGTGTCTTCAAGTCGAGGGTGAATAGGCACCTTCTAGACCAACGCGCACCATCGTAGGCCAAATCGTCGCTTACCATCAGGTGAGATCGTGGACAAGCGTTGATCTATATAATGTATTAAAAAAAGAGTTTTACGTCTATCACACCCGAGAATCCAAAGATCGGCATTAACAAATTCAAATCTAATCTTTCGCTTCTGAACACCTTAGCACACGTCGAGAACCTTCATTAGAACACCTTTTAACGAGAGCTAAAGTGCAAATAAGAGTCATTCAACCGCAACTGTACTCAGCTATAGCTGCCACATTAAACCCACCAGTCTACCACTGTGTTTAGCGGTAGAGCACGTAATGAATAGGCCCCAATTAGTGGCATGTCTGCATGCCATTTCATCCCACTGGGGTGCCTAGTGCATGATATTTTTGTCACGAACACATAGGGTAGTACATTATGTGGATGTGCATTATGGAAGATGTATTCGTGTTGTGTTTTACGTGTATTCATGTACCGAATGAATGCAGCATTGAGATCCTTAGGCACTAAACGATTGAGTTCAAAACATGCATTATCTACTTCTCTTATTAAAGTGTGTTTGTTTAAAACCTCTTGGTGCCTCAAGGGGACATCCAAATGTGATGACGTTTACCATGGAAGTACCCTGTGGCATATAACGACTTTTTATCTCGGTCCACAAAGTCGTTTTCTTGGGAAAATTTATCAAGTTTTAGCAGACGGAGATGTTTTCAATACCAAAGGTACTCGTTCAACAAAGATTCTCGTTCAACAAAGGTACTCGTTCAACAAAGGTACTCGTTCAACAAAGGTACTCGTTCAACAAAGGTACTCATTCAACAAAGGTTCTCGTTTCACAAAGGTACTCGTTCAACAAAGCTACTCGTTTAACAAAGATACTCGTTCCCCTTAATATAACTCCTTAACTTTTAACTTTGTATGCTAACAATGGCTAAATGTGAGCTACTAACGTTAATTGTACGACCACCATCTTACTATTACATTACATACTATACATTTTTTGGTTATATAACAAGATATTTCAAACGCAGAGCTTGCAAGGATTGGAATTCCCTGCTAATTTCTATATTTTCTGAGTACTACTATTTCAATGATGACGATGATGATGATTTCAATGCCACTGCTGGAAGGCGGACAACTAATGTGATCCAGACAGAACGAGTGAAAACTAGATTTGCCAGAAACCAATACAATATACTATCAGCTTTCTTATACAATAGACTCAACAGGAACCTTAATTTACACAATAAACCTAATTATGAATTTAAGAAAACATTAACCAAATGGATTAAAGCAAAAACATACCAACAAACCGAAGCTCTTTTAGAGGTAGTATCATAGTTATCACACACACACACACACACACACACACACACCACACACACCACACACACCACACACACCACACACACCACACACACCACACACACCACACACACCACACACACACACACACACACACACACACACACACACACACACACACACACACACACACACACACACACACACACACACACACACACACACACACACACACACACACACACACACACACACACACACACACACACACACACACACACACACACACACACACACACACACACACACACACACACACACACACACACACACACACACACACACACACACACACACACACACACACACACACACACACACACACACACACACACACACACACACACACACACACACACACACACACACACACACACACACACACACACACACACACACACACACACACACACACACACACACACACACACACACACACACACACACACACACACACACACACACACACACACACACACACACACACACACACACACACACACACACACACACACACACACACACACACACACACACACACACACACACACACACACACACACACACACACACACACACACACACACACACACACACACACACACACACACACACACACACACACACACACACACACACACACACACACACACACACACACACACACACACACACACACACACACACACACACACACACACACACACACACACACACACACACACACACACACACACACACACACACACACACACACACACACACACACACACACACACACACACACACACACACACACACACACACACACACACACACACACACACACACACACACACACACACACACACACACACACACACACACACACACACACACACACACACACACACACACACACACACACACACACACACACACACACACACACACACACACACACACACACACACACACACACACACACACACACACACACACACACACACACACACACACACACACACACACACACACACACACACACACACACACACACACACACACACACACACACACACACACACACACACACACACACACACACACACACACACACACACACACACACACACACACACACACACACACACACACACACACACACACACACACACACACACACACACACACACACACACAAGTTAATTGTAAGTAGCACCTATGGTATAAATAATAAATAGTATTTGTATAACTTAAATAACTAGCGGAAAAGCGGGGCCTCCTAATACAAGTTTTTTAAACTTAAAAGGAGTGTCCCAAAAACTGTTTTGTTAAGGTAATCATATACAAGAAAATAAATATTTTTTCATTTTTCAATGATCTTGGTCAAAGTCAATAAATAGGCTACATCCCAGAAAGCGTGTACCGTGTATCGTCTGCCGTCTATCATTTATAGCTAAGTGTGTGACATGGTTAACAAGTGCTCAGACAAATAATAATGTGGAACTTTGTGCCCTTTGGCATATATTAATTCTGTGACCATGGTACGTACTTTGCCCCCCTTTTGTTCTAAATCACTGACAAAAGCACACAATTTTGACAGACGGGCGTCCATAAAACAAAAACAAGAGACATACGAATTTCATGTCTTTTGTTAGCGTAATTACCCGTCTGGGAGTCGCGCTTGGAGGTAATTTCATGGGATAATCTGCCGGCTCGTAAACAACAAACTCCCATACCGTGTTGCCAGCTTCGTAGGGAAACTGCTAATGGGTAGAAAAGCGGGCAAACAACGGATATGACTGCGCATTTTTTCTTCGTCGTAAAGTTTATTGCGTTGTGGGTTAAACAATGTCAAGTGCTAAAAGTGTGGTGTAATTAGCTGTTAGCGGCTAGATTTATATGTAATGCTATGTTGAAACTACCTGGAACACACATCCAATCGGAAGAAATAATACATTCGTGGCATATACTTGTAATTACCTATTTTTATTCAACAGTTTTACCATTGCAAAGAAATCCTACAAATGATGTTGTTTAGAATATATTGATGATAAACTATACTTAGATATTTAGATTATGACATGACTTTTTAGAAAGTATGTTCTGTTGAATTTCAGAAATAAAACCACTTGTTAGTACACAATTGGCTATGTAAAGATTTTTATAAGGCATGAAAATCAAAAATACATTTCGAAATATTTTGATTTTACATCATATTTTCTTATTTACTTTTACAATTAGTTAAAGTTTATGTTATAATTTCTTTAAAAATACAATTACATTCATTTGACCCCACATTCATACATTTCATAATGAAACAGATTTCTAAATACTCAAAAATTGCAAAATACGATTGACATTGATAGTTGACACTTTTGTTAACACACTAAGGACACCGTATTCATTTTTTTTTTCAAGTTTTATTATATTTTTAATCAAACTAACACGTGGGTGTATGAACTTATGACGTCATAAGTTCACGCGGTGTCGTGATCAAGGTAGATCTAAAACCAACAAATAAATCATATATCCAGTGATCTTAGAAGCAAAATATTCAAAATAGTTTCTAAGATTTTGTGTTTTCATCCAAAATATGTCATAATATAAACGCGAAATTTTGGGGGGGCATACCCAATTCCGTATTGTATATTAAATTTCAAATTATATTACAATTGACGCGTGCAATCTTATTGAGAGCTAAACCAGGAGTAACGTTCTTTCCCGCATGTCCCCCGCAATTCTCCTGGCGTAGCTCAAGCTACGGCGTAGAGCTGACATGACGTCACGGCGTAGCTGATTACATCATGGCGTGTTCACACACACAAGGGTCTTTATGACTATGTGTCCTGTATTTCTTAGTAGCTTTTGCCCACGACTTTATCCGCGTGGACTTTGGAAACTATCCTTCGGGAAAACAAGCTCGATCGGGATAAAACGTCACCTATGTCCTTTTCCGCTGACGTTTTTCGAACGTGAGCTAATTCGACGAAAGGAATCAATTCATTCTGATCCTCGGTTAACACGGGATGGAATGGCAAACAATCATACTAGCTTTCGCATTTATAATATTAATTTTATTGATTAGATCATAAAACTGTTTTTTCCCACAGACTCTTTACTCTCTTCAAACTAGTTTTCAGTATCCAATATACAGAATCAATAACTGTACTATTATAAGTCTTAAGATGTATGTAAACATTTTGGAAGCATTAGAGAAATGAAATTGAAAATATTAAAAGCTTATTTCTAAAAGAAAATTATGACTTCAGTCCTGAGTCAAGCGAGAAATAGTGAATAGAAAAGAATTATTTCAACCTATTTTTTCCGACAGAACGCATTAAGTGGAATAAGTCGTAGAAGAAAAAGAAAGAAAGTTACGTTACATTATAAGGCACTCCTTCATTGCGCATTGCTTTTAAAACATCCCCACGGGACCCTAAGCCAGGAAACTCTACTAACACTTGAACAGGAAAATTGCTCGACGTCTAGGGACCCGCATAAATTCATAACTTTACATGATCATTTAAAATGAAGAAAAATTCCGGAACAAACAAAAATAACTCGGCTTTTTAATGCTCAGTGGGTCTGGCGCTTTTTATGTATTTTATCATGTCCAACGGTGGACTTAACCAGTTGATGATGATTATTATGTATTTCTGGTAAATAAAGACCTTCCTTAACCCGTTAAATATCCAGTACATAAAGTAACGGCAAAAAAGGTTGCGAAAATACCAAGCTGGAATAACATAATGATAAACCTTCCAATTTGTCTAAAAAAAAATTAAATGCAATAAAACAATAATTAAAAACTTATGGAGCAGATCAGTCTGCGGTTCGTCTGTTAGATCGAGACTTGTATGACGAAGGCGGATTCAACAAGAATAGCTCTTGCGCGCACTCTCCAAATTATAACCTACTCGTATTTTCCACTACCAGAAACCTCTTTTATAACAGGTACTCTGAATGTCAAACATTTCTGAATCAACAGAAACACATAAAAATCATCCAAACCGGACTTTGACCTTTTACTATCCTAATACACTTTTCCGGTGACTTTGAAAACATAACGACCTCGTAATACAACGAAGACTCTCTATCTCAAAGCTAAGATATAATCCCTATGTTCTGAATCCATTGAAGCTTCCCTTTTAGTCTCCATGTGTCGTAAGTATACAAACATATCAATGGAAGTGTATTGAATATAATTAGTCTGTTGGTAGAGACAGTGACCACATTGCGTATTATCTTTTATACAAACAGTTGTCAGCTGTGTCCCTTATTATCTTTAACGGTTGGTTATTAGAAGCCCAATCCAGCTATGTTGACAAGGAAGCGAGTGGCTTTAATAAGTTTGCACTCCCTTTTGACTGTAGAAGTATCTCTAAAAGCTAATCTTGATATATGTATTTTCCAAGCCATTTTCAATATCCAATGCTGGACAATTCATACAAAGTTTAAGAACTTAAATTAGACCCACAAAATGTCCACAAAATTGCTCTAAATAATGTACCAAAGAGATTAACTATATACTATAAGTCCAAGACTATATAATAAGAATAAGAATAACTCCAATAGAACAACTACCAGAACCTGGTAGCCACTAAAACATAGGAAAAATAAGAAATTTTAAAATTATTATTCTGTCTTCTTCTTCTGTCAGAAAAACAGACCAATGTCGTCAATATATATCGCCATCATCATCATCAGCCGGGAAACGTCCACTACTGGACATAGGCTTCCTTCATGGTACGCCACATTGACCGGTCCTGTGCCGGTTTCCACTTATTCCTGTCTCTAGTTTCCAGTAATAACATTCCGTAAATACAAATTGGCCCTTCAAGGTTATAGAACCCAAACACAGGATGAAATATTATATTTAACGGCAAATAAAATTAACCGACGCTATGACTGCTCACAATAATCGTAACAACAAACTTTTATTAAGGCCTCCTACATATTATCTTTTGAGCCAGATATTGTGGTGGTACCCTTCGCAATTTAAAAGCGCATGGCGGAGAGTAAGGAAATAAATTGACCTCATTTATAAATTTAAATTTAGGTCAGAGTTCCTGTAATTTATTTTGCACTAAATTTGGCTTGCGGCTTCGTCTGGGTGGACTTCGAAACTTGACCCAAAGGAACACTTTACCGGGATAAAAATCAGCCTATGTGACTCACCGACCTATAAACTATATTATGCAAAACACTCCTTCTATTCTTAGCTCCGTTCCTAGTTAGAATCCTGGAGCGTTTCACCTGAGATAACCTGAGTCAATTCGACAGACTTTCTCCCTTGTAAATCTTAGGCAAGGCACAAACAATCCACTGGCCACGGCCACAGGTGGCCAGCACCGAACAGGTCACACGCTTTTCATACATTTGTAGGGACTCGCCGTGACCAGCAGCGGCCACTTGCTTCAGCAGTATCCGGGACTCACCACAGTCAAAAAAGCATTCGTTACATTTTTTATAAATAAGGGTTTTTCACTACTTTACTCTTTTCAATGTTGACGAAGTAGTTATTAAATAAGGTACCTGATATAGAAAACACATACAGAAATAAAAGCTTTTAAATCTTTTAGTTTTCTTAGGGTGACATGATTGCTGATGAAATGAGCAATCATGTCACCCTAAGAAGTGTATCAGGAATACTGTAACTCGATCGCATATGTATGGAAAACATTGACATAACTTGCATCAGTTTCAATTTGAATCCCCATTATTATGATTCACGCCAACTCTTCGTAAACATTTTTAAGCGACCTCGCCAGTCAAGCACAACTTGGACCTAAATACCTACGCATTAGGACAGTTATGTACCTGGCAAGTTTTAATGTTACGGCGAGCTCAATGGCCCGCTGCTATATTTGAATTGTGCTAGGGTCCGTTGACGGCGCTGTTATTTTTTTGTTGGTTCACACAAATATAATTCGTTCTCTTAATAAAAGACTTTGTCAAAACTAGGTCAAAAAAATAGGACATTCATTCTCAATCCTTTAGCTTTGTTCTCTGATAATGTTATCAACTTTGATTCTAAAACGAACTCGAAAAGTATAGTTACGTACCTATATAATATATATTGTGTATATATATATTATTACCGAGTGGCGACCACTCACTGGGAAACTTATTACGGACTGGCCCTACACTAGATGGACCGACGATCTGGTATAACCTGATCAATCTAGGGGGCGGCTCGCTACACGTTTCCCTGTACGTGGTCACCACTTGAGAATTTTATTCTCCATCAGTTATCCGATCTTCGAGCGATGTGGCCTCGTGGCCTAATGGCTAAAGGCTTGTTCTTAAAATCTGGAGGTCCCAGGTTCGATTCCCAGTGGGGGTACCTATCGGTAGTCGGTTTGGTTGGTGGTTGGGAATTTTATATGACCACCTGGCTAACCAGTCTTTTACCTTTTTTTACCTACCCTGATACTACCTAAGTCTACCGCAAAACAGCAGTGTTAATAGCACTCTTGTGTTCCAGTATGAGAGGTAACAGAGCCAGCACCCTGTTAGGTTGACATTTCTGGGTGCGCACACTTTCCATCAAATAGCATTATCGTCACTTACCATCAAGTGATATGAAGTGAAAACCCGTTATACATTTTTTTAAAAAACACGCATGGGTTTTCATTACAAACACGTTTGAATGGCTGTCCGACTAGCCAAGCCAAGATACAGAACCAATTCCATTCCCACTGGAAATAAATATCCTGTAAAGAAATAAATCAGAGTGCATTTTTAAAGTTTCAACATGAAACAAGGCTTGGAGAATGTTCTTTTAACTTGTAGTTCCACTTAAAACCCCAGGAGAGGTCAGGAGTACTGGCTAAGTGAGAATGATCGCTCGCCTCCGCCGGGCTCTGTGCTTCGTTCAAATACGTGTAGAACATGTGCACAGCTGCCGACTGGAATATTGCGATTAACTTGAATGAATCCTGAACTAAAGCATAATTGATGATTTCGAAACAATAATTTAACGCGTTTCAAATAGAACTAAGGAACCGGTTTAAATTATCTGGGTATATATTTTGTTTTTTTGATTTTCTGAAAAAGTTCTAAATCAATTGCCATAAAATTAGATGTGTGATCTACCAAACAATAAAAGGATCAACAAAATCGATTCACAAAAGGCATAATACTAGAAAAATAGAAAATTTTAATTAATTTCTGTTTTTCTAAGACAAAAGAAGAACACAAATAGTCTACATAATTTAGAAAAATTTAACAAATTGTAAAATTTACAATGTCATTGATTAATGATTAACTAAATAATGGCAAAAAATTAAATTAAATTAAAACATAGATCCGTGTAATATTTCAGTTTACTTTATTTAGTTTGTGTACTCAATAATTATACTTATTTTCAAGTATTAGAAATATTAGTATCAACAGCTAAAAGTCTCAGTCAATACAAATTGGCTGAGTATTCCACAACAGTGCAATTTTTACTGGATTAAAAATGTCTCAATGTCCAGTCTGTACCCAAATTCAAACAAAGCATCACAATATAAAAGGTTTTTCTGATACAGTATTAATCTCAGCGGAGTAAGGTTTAACATGAGAAATTAATTTATTCTACACTCTATCTCTGCGGTGCATTACCATTGCGGATGACTGTTATAAAAACGCGTTAAGCGAGAGTAGTAAGCTTAAGATAAAATTCGAAATGTTTTCAAATATGAATTTGGGAAGGCCATGGGTCACTTTGTGTGGAGCGTGGCACCTTTTTTTAACGAAGGTGAATCTTCGAAAGTTACGCAACTCCTTAGGGGAAGAGTCGGGTTATGTGGGATTCTTATCATTCATATCGGGGAGCTCTGGGTCCTCCAGGGGGACGTCGCCAGATCCTACTGTCCGCCATCTTGAAAAAATCATACTTTTGTGGCACAAAAAAAAGCACAAAATTGTCAAAGACTCGCGCACCGAGGGCTCCCTATTAATATAAATAATTAACATACGGGAAACCCGTGTACATAAATTAAAAACCTGTCATTAGTGGCTTCAATTTTCTCTGCTGTTTTTATGTACTGTTAGTGGTATTAGCTTAGTTTTAGTTGTTTTTTCTAGAACAATATTCATACAATGTTATTTCTATTTAACTACTATAAAAGATATTTGATAAATAAATTTATCAACAACATTTTTAGAAGCCACGATCTTTAGAAATTTTGTGCACAACCAAAATACAATTTTAATTGATAAGGGCTTGAAGTAAAATTCCATTGACACAAACACTTACGCCGTGGATTCCTAACTCGTTCATTTTCTACGTAAAGTTAAAATGACAGTGGTTTTTAAATGCAAATTTTAACGTTCTACAGTGAAGATCCCTTTTATTTTCCCTACTAATTTATTTAAAAGAGATGTTACAAATTGGATCTACTTTGTACACTATTTAGAAAAGCAAAGAAATATCTGAAATTTGTTTGAAATAAGTATACTGAAATCGCATGTTTGATAGTATTTTTGGTTTAAAAATATTATATATTTTACATTTTTAGGAAGACTAACAGTATATAATATATAAATAAATAATGTAACTTATGAGTATCTATAATCTAATAATACTATATATATATATATCTATATATATATTATAATATAATATGTGTATATGTATATTAACACTAATAAATACAACCTAATTATTAATTACAAAAGGCAAGAATTCTCGGGTCTGTAGTCGCTTGAGTACATTACTAGTATGTAGGTATTGGTACTACTGTAATACTTTTTATTAAATTTATTGTAGATACCTACAAGTTGAAAATACATAATAGAAATGTAAATACGTAATAGAAAGTACTGTTAGAACAAGTTTAACCACAACTAGATGTATAGTGGCTGTATGTGGCCAGTAGTTCTTCGCAAGGAGATTTGCTAGTCTCTGTGGTGGAGGCGCGCGGCCGACTGCGAAACCCCCCTCCACTTCCCCGCAAATTGCGTCATCCCTTCGTTCGAAGAGCGTGCGCTAGCGCTAGCGTTTTGTGTCTGTTTAGGCTTTGATATAATTAAATTGTACCGAAATATAGTAATTTCATAATAGAGCACATAAAATGACTATGCTTGTAATACAGAAACGACAGCGCAAATAACAATCCGAGCAAATTCAGTCGTATGTGACACGCAATATGTTTTTTAACCGCGTCGTAACTCCGTACATCTGCGGACTGAGCTTTTGTTTGTCCTAACATAATTAACAGTGTCGGGCGTTGCCGCTCGTCTCGGACAGATGGCCAAATGATAAATTGGACTAGCTGAGAATAGAAAATGGGAAGACAGTGCATAATCCTGAAAATGTTAACGCCTCACATCAATCGTGTTAGACACAATTAATGCGTTCAAAAATAACTTCAACTGCCTCCAAGGCCTTCAGCTTTCATTTCCCAAAATGTTCACCCGTACAGGTAGAATTATCTGGGTATACATTTTGTTTTCCTTGATTTTTTCAAAACGCGATAATTCAATGTTAATATAATTTATATGGGACCACCTCTGAAGTATGATCTAATCATCATCATCAACAACAGCCTATATACTCTCATACAGAAAGTGTATGGGCTAATAGTACACTATTGGCGGACTTCACATGCCTGTTCAAGACATACAGGTTTCCTCACGATGTTTTCCTTCACCGTTAAGCAATCGGATAATGAATTGATGATACTTGAATTGAACCAAACACAAAATAATCATCAAAATCAATTCAAAATTGGTAACATACATACAAAAACATACAGTCGAATTGAAGTCGTTTGAAAAAGGTCTGGAACTATCCGCTGTACGCACGGGCTCCGTCTGGAATTTCGTTCTGGTACTTTCTCGTCCCTAATAAAAAAGTGTAACGCGGAAAGACGTGCCTTTTCCTCTGCCTTTGGAAATAATTGTCCCCTTTTTTACCGCGGCCCTTTGTTAACACGGCTAATAGCAATTAATCTTGTCCAGAATTTACCCAGCAAGATTTAGTGCGTAAGAAAATTATTGTTGGTATGCAGTTAATATTATGGTGTATATACTATTGGTACATTGATTTTAAAACTACTGGGAATTGAGACATCTTCTGTGGACTGTTAAACGATCATAACCATAGGCAAAGAAGTTTATTTCATCATCATCAGCCGGGAAACGTCCACTGCTGGACATAGGCCTCCCTCATGGTACGCCACATCGACCGGTCCCGAGCCACCTGCATCCAGCGTTAGTTAGAAGTTTATTTAGCTATAATTTATAACCTAAATAAGAAGAAAAGAAACTGCCATAAATGTAAGGTGTCAAAAAATATCTATAACATGTAATATTTTAGTGTTTCCATCACAATGCCTAAATCATAATTAACGCGTTCAAAAAGAACGAGAAAAAGATTCTCTCAAAATGTGATCAATCAATTTCAATAAAAAATTTATGGGACCACTTCTAAAGTATGCTCTACCCAACAAAAAAAGAGTTATCAAAATCTGATCACTATTAGCGGAGTTATCGCGTAACACACATACAAAAAATATATACGCGCCGAAATGAGAACCTCCTCCTTTTTGAAGTCGGTTGAAAAGCAAACCCAGAGTAGGCTGTAGTTTTAGTAGTAGTAGTTTTGGTTATAGGCTTACATTTTTCAATAATACTCTGTTTGATACTTCCCTTCTAAGCGTTTTGGCACACATGGTATAAAGGGAGTCGGTTCCACCTTTAGTAGCACTACTTTCCCGCTTCTTCGTGGGACTGTTTTGAGAAAAACGTTTAGTCCTGGAATTACCACTGCAATGGGTCTTCTTCTTCTTCTCATTCTCGACAATTTTAGTGTAGGCCTTCTCCAGATTGCACCATCTGTCCCTGTCCTGAGCTACTTCCATCAAATTGTTCAATGCAACTTTTTTTACGTCGTCTCTCCACTGCAACTGTGGTCTGTCTCTGGAACGTTTGTCGTCACAAGGTCTCCATTCTAGGACCTCCTTGCTCCAATAGCCATTTTTACGGGCAATGTGTCCTGTCCACTGCCACTTCAAACTCGCTACTCGTTTAATGGCGTCCTTTACTTTACTTTGCTCTGTAAGCCAGGCGTTTGTCTTACGATCCCTCAACGTAACTCCCACGAGCTGCCTTTCAAGTTTCCTCTAGGCGACTTGTATCTCACTGATGTACTCCCCCGTCAGGACCCAGATTTCTGCTCCGTGTGTAAGCACCGGCAAAACACATTGATCGAATAACCTTTATTGTTTAACTGCTGTTAACTACAATGGGTAATAGTAATTCATAGTGGGACCGACCCAAATTAATTCATTGAAACAACTCCACCCCGTGGTTAAATATAAGACATAATCAGCACCAAGTATGTACATATTTATCGCAAACATGTTACTTAAATCACGTGGTGATTATGTAAAATCATCTAATAAAAAGCTTATTCGTCATGGCGATTCAAGATGGGAAACTATTTTCCAGCAGTTAAGTAATAGAGCTGATAATTAAGTAATTAGGACCAACAATTTTCTCTGTAGTGACAGTTTACCCTAAAATAAACTTTTAGTGCTCGAACTACTTTCCCTAATAGCTACTAGCTACTAGCTACATTACACCCCGTTCTGTTCCGCTGTAACTTCGTGTCCATCGAAACCCAAATAGCCGACAATAGAAGTGCCTGACAATAAACATAATGATGAAAAACCGTCCGAATGCGACGGCGATTCGCACCGACGGCTCCGTGCCTTGGAAATAAATATAAAGTTTTACATAGAGGAACATTGTGTGGGCATTCAGTATTTTCAGTAATAAAACTCTTAGTTGATTCAATCCATCAGGCATGTATAATTGTATATTCTTCAATATATTCTCAACACACAGTCGGGCAGAGTAACGTTTACTAGTACTATTTCAACAAAATTCACAACAGGAATGGTTTACAAAATGAGTGTTCATCAGTTTTATACTACGATCCTCATAGCTACCACCATCGTCAGTTCCTACATCAAAAACAACAATTTCGTGAATCAAAACAGGCACAGTTATACAATATTAATTAATCTCTATAACCAATTACGTTAATACTGAAATTCCAGAATGGATAATTAAATACAATATTTGTTACTAAAGGCTCACATTATTTAAATACATAATTATTCCAATAAATTAGATAAACCGTGCTGGTTGAGGCAGCGTGCATCGCCTTCTCGCCGGAAGTAATTGCCTACGACATATTATACAATATTTATCTTTCTCGTTAATAAATCATAGAATCAAGTATACAATATCAAACTAAATGTTAATATCGTTCAGTCACGTTTCCGAGTAACTTGTATTAACTTAATTTGATGTGACGCGCGTTTCGGGCACCTGCTGGAGGTGCTTGTTATGCCTCTTCATATAGATGTCGCTGGTAGCCCTTGCACCGGATGTTATTGCCGGTAACAAAAGGTATTACTAACTTTAGTCCATATACAAAAACAAGTCTTTTTGACTCTCCGTTACGACGTAAAGTAAGGACAACGAATAAACGCACTTTCGCATTCATTATATTAGTATGGATTAGAACTCAATAAATTTCATATACGTGCCTGCAATTTTTTTCAATATATTATGGGGTTTGCACTTGGACTTCAGCTCACCCAGCGTGCCCATCCAGAAGCCACACAGAAACACAACACAACAGTGCTAATAATACTGCTGCTTTTGAACAGACTTTGGTAACATGGTGATAGCTGGCGAGGCGGATATAGGAATCGCGCTACCATCAACCAAACCAAGTACCAACAGGTGTCCACTTGGAATCGAAACTTTAATTTCATAATTTTAGGTTTTAGCCATATCTATCGGGAAGGGATGTCGGATTTCTACATGCGCACCCCTAAACTCTAAACTATGAATTTAATTAAAAGAAAACTGCTTGCGCAGAATTTCGTTAAAGTTTCTTGTTAGTGTTTCGGGTGTTGTACTTTTTTCGCTTTGTAAATTCGGTGAGAAAATAGAAAGTTTTTGTATGAAAATTTAGGTCGTAGACGCTTAATTTTTTTGTGATCGGTGTCAACCAAGAGAATGTAAATAGGTTACTTAATATAAAACCTAGGCTATCTAGACTACTGATCACGTGGTTCTCGAAATCGTCAAAAGGATCGATATTTCAATTTTCACTGCAGCTTTTTAAAGCTATTTGAACTGCTTTTCACATATAAACTTCTGCGTCCTTTTTCATTCCCATAAGAGTGGAATTAAGGTATAAATGGAAATAAACTATACGTACAGATATTTGAATTTCCATCCGAATAAACGGGATAGAATCGCGCAAAAAGAAGCCTTAATTATGAAGCACTGACTATATTTTATTTCCTTGCTGGAAATCATAGATGCTTGCAGCGAGGGCAGTAATTAATAAAAGGTTTGGAAATTAATCATTTCTACATACTTATTTTATATTATTATGGTTGTCCGGGAAACAGGTAATGAGTTTCGAAAACAAAGTCCAAAATTTAATTTAATTGTTCTAATAATACCTTCACCTTTCATATCACTTCCATACACCGACATTTATACAATGTACACCCACGTTTTCCAATAAGGTTCCTCAAAGAAAACTCGTCTTAGAAAATCATTTACCCGCCCACCCTTATAATTTAACCCTAACAATTTAAACCCCACGAATGTCCCCAACTACTCGTTAAATATCCTTTCCTTACGGTCCATAAATAGACGGGTTTACTGGCGCCTACGCATTACAGGTGGCCCATCCGGCCTGTGCTATTTGTCCCTGACGCGTATAACACACGGCTGTGTTTGCTATAGCAGACTAACCATTCTCTTTTGTATTCAATGGACTGTATGTATTGCGGCTAGGACTAGGTAGGGCTGGTCTTGATAGCAGGAAGATCTTCTAAATATTTTATCATCTTGAGTGACGTTAAATACGAACGACTTGCCACCTCCCTTAACATTGAACATGTCCCAAAATACTTTGAAAAAACCCCACTTGAAAGCAATTTTACAAAATGCTCAAAAATGTAAGCCCTTGAAAGATTATGTTGTTTCAGTTTCGGTCTACCCGTAGAAATAGTTTTATGTTATTTTAAATTTCGTCTTTATTTAATATTGTTCATTATGTTTATATGTTTCCAAATATATTATTAATCAGAGTTGTGTGTATACGTATATGTACGTTAAGCTTCGTGCAAGTTTGTTAGAATAGGGTTTTTTTTTTAATTAAAGATAGACCAACACTTGACCTCAATCTCACCTGATGGTAAGTGACGATGAGGTCGACGATGTTACGTGTTGGTCTAGAAGGTGCCTATTTACTCTTCTTTTGAAGATTCCCAAGTTGTAATTTTCGGGGAACACGGAAACCGGTAGTGTATCCCATATTTAATAAATATAATAAAGAATAAAATATATATATGTTTGTATGTGTAGTTTGTCTGTGGCAAATAAATGGTTTAAATGCAATAAAAATATTAATAAACTTTTATGTTTGTTAAAATAGCTGTCCATTCTTAACGTCTGTGTGTACGATTATAAAGGTAATGCCCAAACGATCGCTAAAGGGTGCACGGTTCTGGCAATCGTTGCTTCGTGCGGTCCTTTAAACCCTTGTTACAACGGCACCGTTCTCACCGGAGCCGTTCCCTGTTCCACTCCTCCACTAGCTTGCGGAACCTTAAACCACGTACTAAGATATTCAGTTGCTCGATGAACATGTTAATTAAGGCCGTGTGGTTCCAGCCTTAGGATAAAACCAACCAGATAGATTCGTGTGGTAGAAGGCATAATCATTTCACCCAGCCTGGGGGATTGGTATGACATGAAATACTACTGCGATGTATATGCACTTGGCCTTCATTTCACCGGATGAGAAGGGATGTCCGTTTGGATGGAAAGCGTGCTCTCCCGAAACTAGAGCTAAGGCGCTGGCTATATTATCTTTTAATATCGACCGAGCTATGCTCGAAATTTTCATGTGGGGCAGTGGCTGAAAATCAGAACTCTATGTGCCCTAGCGACACGTAGAGCTCTAAGCCATGGCAGACGATTTGTTGCACCAAACTAAGCATAAGTTCTAGATTAATTTTTGTTAATATAAATTGTTCTGGTGTGGCAAATATAATTTATTTGATGAGTAGACTAAAACCCGAGTGCCATCAGTTGAACCAGACAATCCTGGAACAATGTAACCGAAAAAATTAACAGAAAAGCACTTCCTATTAGCGCACCTACTTACCAAGCTTTCACCGTAAAGAACACGAAATTAAAATTCCTTTCCGAGGCAAATAATTTCACGGACCTCCGACGCGTCCATAGGAAGCTTTCAAAATTTATTCTAATTTATATTTTTCTTTAATTAAATAAGACACGGGCGATGTAGCGAGAACGTGGCTCGGGGAGGGAGCACCATTAGACAACAGGTTGGGGCGACACTATTTGAATATCCACATTAATAATATAGATGCGATGCTGGGTTTGTTTGTGACTATGTTTGATTGCTCTTCCTTCACGTCGTAACGGAGTGTCTATGACTTGATTTTTGTTCAGTTCAGGATAGTTGAAGAGGAAGGTGAGCTAGATTCGAAATATTACGCAGGCGAAGTCGCGGACAAAAGCTTTTGGGTACAACGAACTATTTTAATTAATTAATTAACATATATTTTAGACATTATTCTGGTTTTATATGTATCAACTATCAATAAAAGCGTACCGTTGTTCAAGGATCAGGCTAACCTAATTAAGTCATTTCAATGTATTTAACTAATTGAGGGCAAATTAGTAGTGACTTCGATTTACAAAATTTCGTGCAGTACCTGCTTAATTGTGCGGTTCCTGTGTAAAATAGGAACATCGTATGTCATCCCGTTGATGTCTCAAAAGGTGATTAAGTGAAACTTTCAGGAAAGTGTTGCATCAACAACACTTCACTGCGACCTCCGTTCCGCGTGTCAAGTGTGAATATGATGATCAAGGCGTATCCTCCCTATAATCGATTGACTTATAACGGAGGTTAATCTTCAACATTTGACATTATGGAGATGATAATGATGAATTTAGGTTGCATAACTCATATCAAATTATGGCTATATGATAATTTGATGGCTTATCAATTGGCTTTGCAATTAACGTTTTCCGGTTTCTGATTTGATTTCATTTATAACATATAAAAGTATATTTGGCGCCGAAGCCAAGCATTGCTCTTTTTAGAATAAATAAAATCATCATAATAATCGCTGTCAAAACGCTCCCACTGGCACCACACCTCGTTTCCCACCTCAAACGAGGGTGAAAGGAAGCAAAGTGCTTCAAAATAGCGCCTTAGATGAGTGTAAATATTGAGTGTCTTATTTAATTTTTCTGAGTGAAGCAGCACCTTTTTAAGTGTAGAAATGTTTGTGATGTTATGTTTTACTTTACCAAACGGTATATTTGTTTGAAAACCGCTTATTTTGTACATCAAATATAATAAAAGGAGGTAGGGCTTCGAGGTGTTTACTGCGAGTTGTTTTTAGGCCTCGTTACTTTTGCTTTAGCATAATCTTCCTGCCTTTACCGCCCATATCCGATGGATCGAACTATCCAGTTGGATCAGGCAGGCAAAAGAAAAGAAATCTACATTGGTAAGCGATTTATCCACCTCCGTGGCCTGGCTAAATGTTACACTAGCAATCCAGCGATCCTATCAGTTCTCGGTTGTGTTGGTAGTAGGGCATTTTATACGTCCGCCTGGGTAGCTACCACCATGTTTAATATCGTTTAAGTCTGCCGCCAAACAGCAGTGTTAATAGCACTGTTGTATTCCAGTGTGAAAGGTATCAGAGTCAGCGTCTCATTAACTTGAGGCTACTGTGTAAGAACGTTTACCATCCAACGGCCTGATCCTCACTTACATCATACTGATATGTTGTTTTTATAAAGTTTTTTATAATTACTAGTTGTTTTTTCATTTGCAATGTTTTAGGTCAAACCTTACAAGGTGAATTAGAACTACTTCCAATTATCCTACGGAATTTTTCCACATTGGTTCAGTTCCGATGGACGATTGATTTGTATGGTAGCATCGGGCTGGTCTGATGCCATAAACTGATCGTGTCGTAGTTTGATTTTTCTAGTCAAACACTAAAATGTTGTGTAGTGGGTCTAATGAAGCCGGAAAGTGTTTAAAGGAACTCCTAAACTACCCGTGGCACAGCTACCGTGTTTAGGCTAGTTAGATTTGCCTTGATATGACAATGAAAATTTTTTGCATTACAATTGTTTTTTGTTGTTGTTTTTTTTTTTCTTCAAAAAATAATTATGGTAAATAAACATTATTCAAAATTTTGTCTAGTGCATAGAAACATGAAGATAGCAAAGTATAATTACAACAAAACGAAAATACACTCTCGTCTAAGTATCTCAGATCAAAACTTGATGATGAAAGAGAAAAGTTTGTACTGAGCAGTGATTTTCCTTAAAACTTCAATTAGATGCAAGGTGAAAAAACACTGTTGCTCAAACTTTTGTCCCTAAAATCACAAAGAGATCGTTTGAACTGAGGACTCCTTGTTTTGGTATCGCGAGGACCTTTTGTTCAAAGTGTCTAATTTAAAAAGCTTGAGGAAAACTGAGCGGATCCATTCGTCGCCAGTTCTTTGAACTTGTCGCTTTATATTGAGTACGTGCTAACAATACATTTTGGAAATTGTATAAAAAATCGACACGAGTAGGAATTGAACCATCGCAATCACTGTTAGGGCTCCGTACCCAATGTGTGCCCATCGCTTTCTAAGATTACGCTGTCGGTCCACCCAAGCGTCTGTCACAGAGCTGCTTCTAACCCCAGATGCAAAAAGAGGGGTGTTATAAGTTTGACGCCAATGTCTGTCTGTGGCATCGTAGATCTCGAACGGATGGACCTATTTTGATGCGTTTTGTTTACGTGAAAGCAAGTTTCTTTGCTGTGGTTCTAAGCTATACTTGGTAAAAATCTATTCCGCAAGTTTGTAGAGTATCACCTGATGTTAGACATGTTCGGCTCAAAATTGATTTTCTTTTTCTTATGATTATTGTATAGGGGCTTTTAAGATTTTTAGTTTTTCGTTCGGTCGCATCACAGCTTTGTGCTTTGGACTAGGTCTGATACCAATAGAACAGTCGTTCTTAAACTACATTCCATGCACCAAAAGTGGCCCACGGTAAATAAGCCTGGCTGCTTGTTATCCTTATCCAGATTTCTTAACTGGTGACTCTTATTAATTAATTATGATCTGAAATTGTCTACATCCATTACCCAGTGGTCATTTTACTTAAAATATTAGGTCTTAAGCCATGCGGTCACTTGAGTAGCCTCGTGATTGATAATGTCCCTTAGGCGTGATTCGATTAATGATTTGTGTATAAATTCATTTTTTGTTTTATTGGTCTCAATTCATCACTTTGATCGAGTGGTGGAAAATGGCCGACAATCACCTTTTTAACATCGTTTGCGTTATTCACGCTATCAGACATTTCTTTCAATATAATTAGTTATTCAAAGTCAGTTTCACCTAAACTATTTTAAATTGGGTCTAAGTAAATATTATAACTCACAAAATTATTAGTAAAGCCACGGTGTACACAAAAAACGGCTTCATAAGTATTAAGCCATCAACGTCAAAGGAATTCCAAAAGCTACTACTTTCACGAAGAAAGTCCTTAAACGACTCGTGGTTATACACGGAACCTTGTCACGCTATGTTTTCAGTTCCCTTCACACAAAGTACTTTCTGCACAAAAGGGAAACAAAACACTAGCATTCAATCAGTTTCGTTTTACCTCAACGCCTAGGAACGCCTTTGATCTAGGAAAGTTACTAAGAAAAAGAAAGTTAAAACCTGCATGCGACGAAAAACGCCTTAAAGGCTAAGCTAACTAGCGCCATCATCAATTTAAAAAATGATTACTGCCTGAGTACAACTTGCGGTGATTTCGCCGACTAAAGTTTCATACTAAATGTATTTTATCGTAATCTTTAAAAGGATAGCTAGGCTTTGTGCCGTAATTATCTAAAAAATAGAACATCGGATTGTAATGTTAGGAAGCCGCCTCCGTGGCGTAATGATTACACGCTTCTAACTAACAATCCAGAGTTTGATTCCCAGTGGGGTTACCAATCGGTACTCGGTTTGTTTGGTTGTAGGGAATTTTCTATGTCCGCCTGGCTAGCTACCAGTTATCTAAGTCTACCGCCAAACAACAGTTTTAATAACACTGTTATGTTGCGTTTTGAAATACTAATTATATTTTAACTGATGGGGGTGCTAGTTATTTCAGGGGTTTTATCAACGATTGCGTCTCCACGGATTTCAGAAATTATTCAACGAGAACATTGTTATAATATAAAGTATTTTATCACTGCCAAATTTCATCTAAACTTATTAAGCACAAGTCGCAAAATAAAGTTTGAACCTCGCATAATAAAAAATCAACAATTTTATTTATTGAATTAACACGGGGGCGTCCATTAATTACGTTAGGCGATTTATGTGATTTTTCGTCCCCGACCTCCCCGACCCCTTACTAATTTGTCTTGAGATTTGGCTCAACCCCCTCCCCCTTAATCACACGTGAGATTTTTCAAAATGCGTATTCTAATGTAAATACGTTAAAATGTGCTTGATTGCTTTGCAATTATTTAAAAAAAACATTATGTTCATGTCGCGAGTTGTGGTTCCCCCCCTTAAGTGGCTCACGTAATTAATGGACGTCTCCTAATATACATTGTACTTGAGTATAATATTACAATTGAAAAATTTATAACTAAAACAGTTAAATTATTACTTGCTTCTAAATTCAACTATTGTTACAATTCCGTTAACAATAGGTTAATAATAAAATAACATGCAATTCCACCTAATTTTACAAATAAAACGAGACGGTGTACATTTCAACATTCCTTTATCATCATAATTTTTTCCGCGTCTAGATAACATTTATAATTCAAAAAGGCAAAAAAAAAACTGAAAGCGAGAAGATACAGAGCCACCAACGTCAACGTCTACACAGCTTTTCCGGACCCATTGTTAAAATATGAATTTTACGTGGCACTCGGTTGAATAGGCAAAATTTTCTTCTCACTTACCTTTCCTTTGTTGCAAGCTGGGAAAATATATTTCTTAAGTGGCAACACTGGAAGTTACTGCCGACGTTTAAGGCGGTTTCTTTTTTAGGCCATGCTTACATTACAAGGCTAAGAGTAAAGAATAACAAATCTTTAAACTTTACATTCATACTCAACGGTAGAGGTAAAGCTAGATGTGGTTTTTGAAAATCGATTGCTAACTTAACTCTATTCAGACATGCAGGCATATCAAACGTTACCAAGAGAAACGGAAAGAAAAGTGAGATAATCGATAAATATGCTAGCACATAGCATATATAGCACAGAGACAAGACAAATTTTCAGAAAGTAGTCGCAGCATCTAATATTTCCCTGAGATCATTTTTGGACACCCCTAATAATATTGTTTGCCGGAAATTCCAAGCACAGCACACTACATAGCTCACTTAGTAATACACATAATATAAGCATAATATAAGCTTTATCACACTGTCTAAACGTTTCAATTATCCATCTTGTAGCTCTATTGTATATTTGCTAAATCTTGAAGACTTCAATAATGTTCTCATTATTATAATCTCTCAGGTTGGCAATGTAGCCCAGGCCTAGAGGCGGTCTCGTTGCTTACCCAAACGATACCGTGTAATGAATGTCTTATGTCGATTTCAGAATAAATGACGAGAAATCTTCGCTTTTTCTCCGTTTTCATATGTCTGATTTACGTCGGCTCGGGGAGGTAACGTTTCGTTTGTTTCCGAGCATTATGTTACAGATTATTATTCATTTCCAGTATTACTTTTGTGCATGTTTTTATTTATTGTATATAAAATACCTATGCTATATTTTTGTATTATCTATTCTAGAATTCTTTTAAGTGGTTAATAATTATTTGTATTCCACATTATTAGTTGTTTAAGCAAAGAACATAAGTAATACAATGTGAAAATGGTGTTTAAAAGCAACGAATTTTGACGGTGCATATATCGGTATTTATTGATAGAATATGATCATTGTGGTCATGAACTTATATGAAATATAATACATATACTAACTACCTATATAAGACATAGGATAGTTACAAATTCAAGCCACAATGAACTAGCTGCCGGCCCGCGGGACTGCTCTGGAGTTACAGCACTCCTACGTGACTAAACTAGCAACTCGCTTAGTTTTAGTTGTATAACGTGTACATTATAGCTGACTGAAGATTACATTGTCCGTTAAACTTCTGACAGCGCCCCGTGTCGACTAATTGTATATTCTAGGAATGGTCGACATCATGTTGCAGATGGATACGGTTGGAAAGAAAATATATCAGAAACAGTCGTGGTAGCTCACTTAGGTATAGCTTTAGTCCTTGAACAATTGAGGTCTGGATTTGATCCTGGCTCGTACCAATGAGTTCCAATTTGTTGGGAAGGAAAACATCGTGAGGAAGCCTGCACACTCCTGTGAAGAAAATCAAGGGTGTGTGTGAAGTACCGATCCGCACTGGCCCCGAGTATACTCGATTGAGTTAGTAATAATATCGTCCCACCAGATGTTAATGGATCAAGGCCTGTGTGAAGGAAGTATGCTTAAGGAAAGGCCTCAAAATATGTGAAATAAATTATTTAAAGATACGCTGACATAATTAATACCCTACCAAAATACCTATCCCTATTTTGTTTGTTGATCAAATAATATAATAAAAATTATAGTTCAAAATTTTGAAAAACATTGAGACAGAATTAGTTATTAGACGACATAGGAGTGAGTGTTAATATTTATTTTACACAGCATACACAATAAGTATAATAATAAACAATCCAGTTTTTTGATAAAATGTTTGCATTAGCTTCCCGGAGACGGGAGACCAAATATCTTATTTTACCTTCCAGGAAAAACACTCAAAATACAAAGTATCGATATTTTATGTAACTGCTTTCACAGAACCTCTCTTTTCATAACTGTTTTTATTCTTGAAATATTTTAACCTTTACGGACGACCTCCAAAATCAGCGGCTCGTAAAAGATAATGCTTTATTTTGACGCAGTGGTTTCTATTGAGCTCTTTGTTACTATTAAGAGGCTATGTTGGTAAGACCACGTGGCCGCGTTCAAATTTGGATTGTTTTGTAGCTGTCCCTATCCGAGCCATGTCCTACCCGAACGCGTACGGTGAAACACTACGCGAAGTTATCCACCCGTTATTTGGATGTTTCGTAGTCCAGGGATCATTTGAAGGATACAGTATATTATGTAACCATTTTTTAATACAGTATACTAATGAAATTTCAAATGTCGGTGGTTTTTCCAAATTGTTTTAAATCGATTCATACTCTTGTAAATCAGGTTCAAAGTTGGGGCTTTTTACTACCGTAAAATACAATTTTTGACGCCCTGTAACTCTGGAAGTATATATTTAAACGAAAATCTGACTCACCACCGACACAGATATTTGTTTCTAGATTGTGTCTTGAAAATTTCATAGATTTTCATAGCTTAATACTCAAAATATGACTGGACTACGTTTGTATGGGCGCTTTGACACCAGCATACCCTCTTAAGTACAATATTTCCAGTATCTAAGAGGTCCCGGGTTCAATTTCAAATGGGGATAACTATTGGTACTCGGTTTGGTTGGTGGTAGGATATCTTCTATATCCAGTTGACTAGTTACCACCATGTTACCTAAGTCTGGCGCCAACAGCAGTGTTAATAGCACTGTTGTGTTCCGATCTGCTGGCTGCTGCCCTTCTGTTATCTGCCTATCTATCTACAGCATCTTACTGTGACCACCAATTCGCCTGCCAAGCGTGGTGATTGAGACTCTCATTTTAAGTGGCATAAATAAAATCGACGCTGACTGTACATACAAAAAAAAGTATACATCTATACTACATACAGGGCGAGTTCAAATGAGTCGCGTGAATCTCGCTTACGTCGCGTCATTGTTACGCTTACGTCGCGTTTGGTGTGACTTGTATTTTGTTCGTTGCGAATGAATAAAAATGTGTTTATTTACAAATACTCATGATTAGTTTACAATAACTAGTAGTTGTGCGAGGTAGGCTCGCTCTTCCAAATTTAATTTCTAAGTTATTTCTTTAGTAATAACGTACAATATCGTGGAGGCGCTACGGGCTTTACGCGAGCACCATTGGTTTTGATCGAGGAATATGTACGTTGTTAACGTTGTCTAGAGTAAAATTTGTATTGAATCAAATGTCGGGTTTGTCCGAACACCTATAACTCGAAAACGGCTGGACCGATTTGGATAATTCTGGGCAGGACTTAATTTTTTCATAGATTCACGACCTGACATGAGTTTTTGTAGCGGGATAGTTGAAAGGCCAAGGAAGGACATAAGCTACATTTTTATCCCGATAGAACGAGCAGTTCCCACGGATTAAATTATAAAATCCACGCAGATGAAGTCGCTTGCAGATACTGAACTTCGACACTGACACGAATGCGACGTGGGCGCGACGTAAAAATACGTGTTGTGTGACTGTGGGCTCCGGGATTTTGAGCGCCGTAACTTCCCAATCCAACCAAACGATAAAAGTTTTCGTCGAAAAACCAGGAAAACAACATTTAGTTTGCTCTCCACAAGACAAACTCTCACTATGTTTTTGCGACTAGATTAAATGGCGAATTTAAAACGCACTGTAAATCCCATCCGCACTCCGCTACGTTCCGCAGGATCGTGGTTTATGGGTTTCCGATAAAAACTTCGCAGCGGTCAACTTGGAACTAAATTTAACTACTGGTGGTTAACTGTACTTTGCTTGAATGTTATGGATAATTTACAGTAAATTCTTTTAGTTTTCATCTGTACAATAAAGATATTATTGTAAACTAGTGCCCAGGACTTTGTCTGTATGAATTTCAGGAATTACTATTATACTGTGAGAATAGTACTATTTTTATATATATAGTGGGTTTCCACTTGGCCTTCATCTCATCTGATGCTAAGTGACTATACAGCCTTAGGATATAGCCTATATCGCTGGCTCTGATACCTGTCATACCACAACACAACAGTGCTATTGACACTGCTGTTTGACGGCAGACTCAGGTAACATGGTCGTAGCTAGCCAGGCGGACATAGAAAATACCCTACCACTAACCAAACCGAGTATCAATAGGTATCACCACTGGGAATCGAACTTCCGACTTTTGAATCCAAGCGTGTAGTCATTGGGGCTCGTAAGCAGCTTCTTATAGGTATACATTACTCCATTAACTATTTTATTTTCTATTTAGTGTAGTCTTGATTGATAGGAACACCCCATGGCATTCCGTGGGTTGATTAAAAAGCGACTATATAAGTGAACATATTCATCCAAGTGGCATAGGAATATCAATCACCCCTTGGCAGTCATTGGTTGTCGTGAAAAGCGACTAATTAGAAATATTCGGGAGACGTACTCATATTTTTGCGACTAACCATCCACCTTTGTATAGTGTGTTGATTAAGGCAAATGAAAATGAAGAAAAAAAACGACATGGCAATCTATGATAGATATTCATTGTTCAATAGTGAATGTATGTCGCCGATTACGAAGATGCATAACTATTCTATAAGCGTCGGTGGCGCAGTTGATAAGGCGCGGACTTTCAATCTGAGGGTTCCGGGTTCGGATCCAGCCGTGTACCTATGAGTTGTTTTTCAATTCAAGTACATTATCAGATTGCTTAACGGTAAAGGAAAACATCGTGAGGATACCTGCACACTCCTGAGAAGAAATCCAAAGGTGTGTGTGAAGTCTACCTATCCGCACTGAGCCCGCGTGGTATACTATGGCCCATACACTCTATGGACGTATATAGGCTGTTGATAATAATAATAATAATTCTACATTTTGAATATTAGAAAGAAAGTGCATTCAATTCCGTGTTATCAATATGAAGCGAATGCGACAGACTAAAGGCACATCTCCTCATCTATGTCATGGCTCATGTAGCTACTACATGTCGTAGATAGATAACAGGTAACAACGTGCCTTCGGAAGCACGGAATCATCTTACTTTTCAGACACTCCTTTTCAGCTTGCAATGTCCTAAAGACACTGGGATAGTCATGCATAGTGTTCTTTGACGATGTCCCCACCGGACCTGTGCGTGCGCAATACACGGGTTCGGGTGTAACGCTCAGACAGCTGTGCCACGGAAGCCCCGTTATCTTCAGGCACAGACATAGAATCTTCTATTCTTAAGGCATAAACGTCTTTCATGGTTGCACAGAAAAATTGGTACAATTAAATACGCAAACACTGAGCGACTCGTCGAAAAAACACTGCGGGAAAATCACACAGTCCCCTCCATTAATTCAAATTACATTTGAAAAATGATATTTATGATTCAATCCACGACTTCCTTTATAATGTGTCAAGTAAGATAAAAATGATAGCAATTCGTCCCTTCCTCATGAATGCGTAAAAAATTCCCAGAGTGAATACAATTATTGGCCATCATTATGCAGAAAAAGTAGGTACCCTCCGCTAGGCCTCCGCAAACAGTTGGGCGGGACCGAAAACATCTTAGGGCTACAGAGCTAAGAAGGTATTAGAAGGTAGCGAAAGGTCCAAAGATAACAAAAAAGACATCTCATCAATAACGTATCGAACGATGGCTTTATTTCAAACTGGTATAGCAATCACTTGCAACTTTGTCCACAAATAATTAAATAAAAAATTTATTAATATAATCGGACCGGATCATATTTGAACGATTTAATCCGTCATTCTGTCAGAATTATAACCTACGGTTAAACAATTTTATACTAAATGATAACAATGACCACCTGTTAGAACAGATTGAACATATTCGAAGAAGTTGATCTCCTCGTCTTGTTCACATAATCTGAAAGTTTGACAAAAAATTATTTAAATAATATATATGGTTCCGTATTGAATACATGCTGTATCCTATGTGCAGTCATAATCAACATTTTAGTGTATTATTTTCACATATTCCATCAATAAGTTTAAATTATAATAGTTAATAGATATTATATTATAACACACACACACTCATTCCACGTACTTGTAATATAACAAAAAAATACATACCTACTCGTAACGTAACATCCACAGTGCAATATTGTTAGTGATTCTGTTGTTCCAGTATATTATACGTTTCTTTCTCTTTCTAAATTTAATTGATGTATACCAGAGACACGAATTCCGTGTGGGGAGACCTGGTTATCCATAACACGGTCCTCGAGCTTAGTTTGGGAACCAGTTCTCCCACAACTACTTATTACTTGTTTTTTAAATAATGTGCAACTAGATACATGATGTTGTGTAGAGAGAAAATAAAAACCTATTTTATTTATTATTATTTATATTTAATTAAAGGCTTGAATCCCGTGCTCTAATTAGTTTATATTTCAGGGTTCCGCACCACAAAATGAAAAGGGCTACCGCAATCTCTTCATAGTCGTCTGTCTGTCTATAAATACCCCTTTTCTCATTAACGCTGTAGTCCCTTTAATAGATCTATGAAAAAAGCAAACTACTAAGTCGAGTCGAGAACACGCTTTGGCAGTAATGTAGCGCATTTCCCTCGTCTCATAATCTTGGGACTTCTTGGTGAGCACGCTTTGAATCAAACGGCCATCTTAAGTACAAACCTATAGCGTATTAAAATTACAATCAAGAATAGCCTCTTAGATTGGTAGCTCTATACCACCGACCCGAAAAACCACTCAAACGTCCATTAGATCGAGCGCATTTGTAGCCGGGGCCGGCGAAATCTGCTCGTTTCATTAACAACATAATTATTTCCGATTAGCTATACCCATTGCCTGCCTCTCACTTATGCTTTCTTTCTATTTTCTGCCTCTATATAGCCGTACCTGAAGGGTACTAACGTAGGTTCACGAACGTACTTATTTCCTGTTCTAGTTCTAGGGTTCCGTGAATAAGAACTGAAAAGAAAGTATAATATCGCACCCTTAGAATGAAAGTGACCTAACTCAAAATTCCGGTAATTTCTGATTTTTCTATAAACTGACCTTAAAAAGCTTGCTCTAAAACCCTGTGGTGAAAAAGAGCCCGAATTATGAGTAAGAAAGGGACAACGTGAACATCGGTCACTTTAGTTGATCGCGCTATTCACCTATGCATGTTGTGTGAAAGAGACCGAATTAGTGTTGCGTCAGAGGTGCTCGCGAGTGGGTATGTGTAACATTGACGAATTTCGGATTGTGGCAGTTTGTTGCAAATTTTCTGAAGGTAAGTTCATCTTATTTAATGAGCTAAACAGACTCTTTTTTGAAATAAGTCTGTTTATCACAAAATATTTATTAGGTTTTAATGACCGTTTTTAGATTGAGTCTCTTTAGTAATAAAATTTAATAAAATAAGAACGACAATTTTAAGAATAGGTCTATTTAAGACTACACGTATACGAAAATTTACTGATGTTTTAAAGATTCAGCCTCTTTAGTAGTAAAAATAATTACAAATAGTTAGACACTTCTTGAAATATGTCTCTATTTTTTATATAAAACACTTTTAGATCTTGGTATCTGGTTTCTTAGAAATGACGTTAAATTTTAATGTTATGATCTAATTGTTTCAGGTTTTTACTGCCCAAGCTTATTTTGTGGTCAAAATGACATCAAATCAAGTTCAGGGTATGTCTTTTGTTTGATGAGAATAACGACTCCAAATTTAATACAGGAAGCGATATGTAAAAAATGTTCCAATGGCAACATGAAAAAAAGGAAAAAAAAACTCAAAATAAGTAATGAGGGATGTTATCTAGTCGTAATTCGTCCAGTAGTAGTTCCTCCAGCAAAAGTTCATCCAGTAGCAGTAGTGAAGTAGAAGACAATTCTTTTTTACCCAATAGCAGAAAAAGGAAAATAAATTTTACAAAATTGAAACAGACGGCCGCTAAAATGCAAGAAATAGTGAGCAAGCTCACACATCTATGTCTAAGTCCAAGCGTCAAATTAAACCACGCTCCTTGAAACCTCCGTGGTCTCTAAAGTCTAGGATGAAATGTCGAGAAAATATCAACGATCATCAGAGATGAATTAATAAAATAAGCAAGACCACTTTTTGCGCAGTTTTTGATCTTCAAGCTGTAATGCAATGTCCATCGGGCGATATCTCTGCTTTTTACCATAAATCGAGGCTGAACAGTTTTAATTTTACCTTGATCATAAGTGCAAAGGAACATGGATACCCATCTGTTGTTCATGAACGACTTTAATTACTTTTATGATTTAAAAAATCGGCGAGATCAATGGGGCTACAACTATACTTAAAATCAAGACAGAGAAACATTTACCTAGAGTAATGACAAAATGTTGAAGTTTGTAAAAGATGAACGGTTCCTTATTTATTACAAGACATCTTGTAAAATAGATTTTAAACGGCTCAATGTTAGAAACAAAAGGAAGACAATGCGAACACTTGAAGAAATACAACTGCAAAGGTTCTATTTGGAGAGAACTGAGCTGAGTACAAACAAAAATAAAGATCTCAGTGAATTACTTCAAAAAAGTGTATACCAAATGTTCACGCTGCTTATTATAAATATTTCATGTAAGAATACTTACTATTTTAGAAAAAAATGCCTCATGAAAGAAGTTGATTTTAGTTTACTTAATTAGTTGATTGTTTAGAAGTTGTTTTTTTATTTTATAATGGGTTTTATTAATAAGTATAAAATAATGTTTATTTCCTACCTAAAACAGAGATTATTGAATGTGATTCTTAGTGACTGCTACCTGACTTGAAAATATATACGTACGTTGTATTTCTTAACTTTTAGTTTTAATTTTACGTCCTGTTATTCATATAACTGTATAGTACAGTAATGACGGATTCCGTAATACGTCATCGTCTTTTGTTGTTTCTTTCGACTTAAATAGGCTTAACTCAAAAAAAGCCCCAGACATATACATATTTTTTTGCAATAGAGTGACTTAACTTTGAACTGTTTTAAATGTAATGTCGAAATATATATTTAAAATAATTTTAAAATTAATATAATATTACCAATCTGTACATAAGAAACCAATACACTAATTAGCAAAAAATCAAACTCTGACAATGAAACGTCGAAGAGATACATTAAAATTAACTTGAAAGATACTTTTTTGAAAACTTTCTTGCTCATTTCCCACAATTTGCAATTTTTGAGTTAGGTCACTTTAATTTTAAGGGTGCGATATAATTTGTTACCCGTGTCCCTGTCGAGACAGTATCAAACTATCCACGCCGTTCCCGTTGGGGAATGCCTTTCTTGGTGGCACACTGAAGATCAGGTAAAGTTGAAAAATTTGGACTTTACCCTCTTTTCAAGCCGATCTCAGAAACTGTGCGATACTGATAACGAAGCGAAAAATATTACAATAGTCTGAGCTTTCTATGATCCACAATAATTTCATCATTATCAACAGCCTATAAAAGTCCCCACTGCAGGGGCTCAGGCCCACTCTGCTACAGAGAGTGTATGTGCCATAGCCCACCACACGGGACCAGTGCGGATTGGTATTCCTTCACAAACATATTTGACATAAATTTCTTCTCAGAAGTGTTTAGGTTTCCTCATAGTAGGGGAGGCCAAGATTTTTGTATTTACTCGAGCGCGTCAGATTAATATATAGAGGGATACCTTGCACCCTGTTGAGTACCTCCACCAGGTATAAGCTATTGATCTAGGGACGTGTGTCCAGGGCGCTCGAGTAAATCCAAATTTGGCATCGTGGGCTACTATCACGATGATTTACTTCATCTAAAATGGTAATGATTTTGATCATTCGTACACAAACTCAAAATGACAAATTGAAACTCATTGGCACGAGCCAGGATAGAACCCAGACCTCGGTTGTTCAAGAAATGACGCTCTTTTCAACTGAGCTACCACGTAACCTTAAATCTAAAATATTTAAATCGATATTAATTGTCGTTTTTTTTTCCGCGAGTTCAGTGCTAAAATGTGCTGAGTAAAGCTGAAAGTTCATAACTCTCGTTTTTCATTTATCACTTGTCTCAGACATTGTTTCAATCCCCTTGTTAACGAATTACTCAATTCAATTAAAAGTAAACAGGAAGCTCTGTCCCTGCGCAGATCCGCCGGTGGCGATTCAACTGAAATAACGAAATAATAATGGAAATAACAAAACAAATATAATTGTACATGGGCCCAAAACTTTGTCTAATTGGAACTGATGCGATGGATCTCAGAAAATGCTTTTAACGTGTCAATTAATGTAATATTTTAGTATTAATAAAAACATTGTATACACTTTGTCTTCGTCTCAAATGAAAATAAAACCAATTTGCAACAAGAAGTAAATAACTACCTGCTTAATTTTGTTCCAATGTTTTTTGGCTACAAACAAAATTTTCATGGCAGAAGGTCGATGATATTCTTGTTTTATGTTAACATAATCGATCACAGTAAAAAGCAGGCAGGTGCATGTCGGGCCACGAGCAGGGCTCCGTAGCTGTGCATCACAATAAGTTCATGTTTTTTTTCTTTTCCATAATTTTTCACGGTTAACAGACTAGTACATACTGCTATTACTCGTTAACTTGTAAAACCAACTTGTCCGTGATTGTTTTCCTTTTAACTTCAGTATGTCTTCTACTACTGTGATTTTTTTCATATTTTTAAAAGCAAACGTTTAGCTGATTTGGGACGCTCGACTCTGACACAAATGATCAATTCAAAGCTTAATATTTCGCAAACGAATCACTGAATCGAAAAGTAGTGTTAGAACTTATAATGGTTCCTCGTTTGACTACGGAACCATAAAAATAATAGAATATTTCTTTTATGATTTTAATGGATAAAAAGAGCACACTGACAAAATCATCCACCTTGGAGGAACACTTTCAGAACTATTTCCTAGTTTCGGTTTCGCGATGTAAACGTGAATTATCAGTTCTGTGATATTTTGTGGGAGCTTGTTGTACTTTTTTGTATGTGTTATTCTTATATTTTTGTCAGTCTTGGTGTAAGTAACATAAAAACCTAAAGATGCTAAGACACTTTTGACACACACTAATATATTTCCTTTAACTACTGAAACATTAATAAAATTCTTGTTCACTCAATAAACTTTATTAATATATTTTTCAATTTCAGCGAAGTTGCTCAAGTAAATCGCCAGTCAGATCTGTCAAACTCGGCTTCCGGGTAAAAACAACTTTCGTCACGCCTTTTGTTCGAACTTTCCGAAGGCTCTCCGTTCGTTATCGATTTCAAACGTAATCGCGTTATTGTTGAGAGATTTAAATTCGAACTGTAAAGCCCCAAAGTGCTTGACGATTTCCCTAAAATTGGATATATTCTTTTATTTATAACCACTTTTATCGTATGTACCTTGTACCTTTGTTTTTTTGTTCAAAACATTTCTAGAAGCTTTCCCAGGTTCATTTAAACTTGACTTCGCCGCGACTTGTAACGACAAAATTTGTAATTTTTAAATAAATCTTTTTCTATTCTATTCTATTCTATACTTTCAAAAATATATACATATGTGTTTATGTATGTTTGATGGTGACTGAAGAAGCCTCAAGCAAACAAGGCGCTGTCTCTGCTATCTTTTATGCTGTTTGGCGGCAGACTTAGGTAACATGGTGGTAGCTAACTCGGCGGACATATAAAATGCCCTACCACCAACCAAACCGAGTTTTTTTTAAAATGTATGATGGGTTTGCTCTTGGCCTTCATCTCACCTGAAGATAAGTGTGCGCAACCACAAACCTCAACCTACTGAGTCGCTGGCTATGCTACCTTTAATGCCGGAACACAACAGTGCTATTAACACTGCTATTTTTGAGCAGACCTGTGCAACATGGTGGTCTAGCTACCAACTCGGCGGATATATAAAATGCCCTACTACCAACTAAACCGACTACCAATGGGTACCCCCATTGAGAATCGAACCTGGGACTTCTGGATGGTTAGTCCAGCATTCAGCCATTAGGCCACGGAGGCGATTAAAATTGTTTTATTTATTTGTTGCTTAATATACCTTTTTAATATTTTTCCCTCTTATTCCTCATAAAGCACATTACAGAAAACTGTTTCCAGTAATGTATATATCCATAAAATATACACATAATACATGATTATTTATTATTACAATGATTTCGGCGCGGGCAAGTTTATCACGAGCGAGATGGCTAATTTCAATCTCATACTTGTAAGAGCGAGACGGTTTCAATGGGACGACTGGTACTTAAATCCAAGACCATACAGAATTTATGTGTAAAATATCTCGTGTTATATACCTCTATAAAGCAGAAGTTAGACAGTACAGAAAGTTTTGAGCGATAGGTCTGCAGCCTGATGCGAGTCGACGCGCTTCCCCTACCATACAAACGAACCGCAATTCTACACGTTAGCCAGTTTCAAAGCCGTTGTACCTCAACTAGCTATCACCATTTTTACAACAACTCGTTTATTGGCTCTTTAGAAATATAATATTGGCCGTGGTGCTTCGGATTTTGGGCAGGTACTTAAGAAGGTGCTGCACGAAATTTTATTAATTAAAGTCACTACTATTATACGTTGAATCAGTTAAATACATTGAACAAGGGCACGCTCTTGTTGAAATTTGATACAAATATATAAATAAATAATTAATGAACACTAAATAACGTTTAAGCCATGATAGCAAAGAGTCAGTCCTTGAACAATCGAGGTATGGGTTCAATCCTGGCTCGTAACATGTTACAATTTGGAATTTGTGTACTCGTACCAATGATAAAAATCATTGCCACTGAATTTTTTATAAAGGAAAACATCGTGAGGAAACCTGCACGCTTCTGAGAAGAAATTCAAAGGTGTGTGTGAAGTTTACCAATCCGCACTGGTCCCGCGCGTGGTGGACTATGTCCTATACACTCGCTGTAGTAGAGTAGGCCTGAGCCTCTGCAGTGGGGACATAGATATACGTTTATGACATCTCAATAAACTTTTTTTTATAGATTTCACATTATAGTTCTCTTTGATGTCACTAACGGCATTAATTGATTATTAATTATTTCGTAGAAACGTCATCAAAATTCATTCCCGTAAATAGAAACATTTCAATCAAGAACAATTTAATGCATCATTTCTACCACATTTAAATCCTATTGGCCGTGCCATAATGCTTCGTTTCTGCCGCATTACATTGGAAACGTCATCAAAATTCATACATGTAAATAGAAACATTTCAATCAAGAACAATTTAATGCATCATTTCTACCACATTTAAATCCTATTGGCCGTGCCATAATGCTTCGTTTCTGCCGCATTACATTGGAAACGTCATCAAAATTCATACACGTAAATAGAAACATTTCAATCAAGAACAATTTAATGCATCATTTCTACCACATTTAAATCCTATTGGCCGTGCCATAATGCTTCGTTTCTGCCGCATTACATTGGAAACGTCATCAAAATTCATACACGTAAATAGAAACATTCCAATCAAGAAAAATGAAATATATCATTCTTACCACATTTTTTTAGTCCGCTTGGCCGTGCCATAATGCTTCGTTTCTGCCACATTACAGCGCGAATCTTTGTGTCGTTGGGGCGCTCAGAAGTAACGAACAAACGCACATTCGCATTAATAACATTAGTGTCATTTTGGAAATAGTGATAGTGATTTCGGCACGAGCGGGATTCGAACCTGCGTCTCTCGCCAGTCCGGTGCGAATCGCCAGAGAAGACGTTAGCGACATTTATACAATCAATCGATTACAATTGGTACAAACCAATTTTCGACGGTCCTTATAAGGATGAATTTCAGTCGGTATCGGGAAGGGTTCGTTAACTTAAATCGCGTATAACGTTCGCGCTGGACTGGCGAGAGACGCAGGTTCGAATACCGTTCGTGTCGAAAAGATTTCATTATGTTCAAAAATTTCGTGGCAAACTGTGCCCTAAAGTCGTATATATACAAAACCAATTTAATTATAATCAATGCCATTCATGAAATCAGTAGATCTGTAGTTACGTCGATATTACAATGAAATACGCTCAGATGGTAAGGGACTGTAGCCCATTGTAACAATTTACACAAAGTGCTGAGTAAGAAATTTGTTTTACACCTCTGAATAAAATACTAGGAAAATGTACCAAGAAACTAGTAAGGAAATTTTCAATAGAAAACTTAGGTGCATTCGGCTTTGACTACTCAGAATAACAAATAGTTCGACTACGTGTTATTTTTTTATAATGAGCACTTTTGTAAAATAAAACTGTGGTACTGGTGAACATTCCGAAGTACCCTGACACAAGACTTTGTAGTAAATAGATTTTTTAGTTGCTACGCTTTGGAGCCTCTTTTGTCTGGAGACTTTTTTGGAGTAACTGACAAGTATAAACAATAATATATATTTACCAGTTCCAATATTGTTAAACTAGTTCGGTGAATGGATCAAATATGTAAATATTTACTTTTTGGATAAATTACAGTGCTGTGTGGTCCTAACTTTAAAGAATAAGCTACGCAGGTGTTACTTTATTTTATCGTTTCGGAAGACCAATAGCTAATAATATAAGTATAACAGCTAGTAGACATAAAACCAATTATAGGTCTTCGCTAATAAACAATTGAAAAATTGTAAGAGAAGTGAAGCACTTACTGAACATAAGGTAAGTAAATCACGTATACAGTTTTTTTCTTCTAACAGCGCTAGTAACTCCTACACAATGTAACAACATGATATATAGTTAAGATAAATAATAATAATAATAAATAACTCGTCTAGTCGACAAACGCTGGACTCATTAGTCGCCTTGCTAATGCACAGCTAGTGTTGAAAAGATCTCAATCCGATAATCTAATGCTTTGCATAAACTATTGTTTTGTATTGCATAAAGATACCCAAAGGGAAAATATTCATGAGTAGGGCATCATCATCAGCCTATGTATGACAAATATCTTCCTTCATAACCAATCCGCATGCCAAGCATGTTCAGTATGGCAAATAGTCCTAAGTAGTGATCTACGAGTGTGAGTGGACTTAAAGTTATAATTTCTAACATAACAAAGTGACTTCCACATTTATTGTTAAGTATGGAAAGTATGGATAGTGGATAACTCAACAGCAAAAATATGGAATGCACTACCGGTTTCCGTGTTCCCCGAAAGCTACAACTTGGGAATCTTCAAAAGAAGAGTAAATAGACACCTTCTAGACCAACACGTAACATCGTCGACCTCATCGTCACTTAACATCAGGTGAGATTGAGGTCAAGTGTTGGTCTATCTTCAATAAAATTAAAATAAAAAAAACTCACCTATTTGGTCCATTGGATCGAGAGTAGAGTTTACCCAGTAGCCTCAAGTTAATGAGTTGTAGGCTACTTGACTAATTTCTTAGTAACAATATCTTTAAATTATTTCATTTGCAAAAAGTAGTTCCTAAGATAGGCAGTTGTGAGAGTGAGAAAGAATGTTAATTTTTGTCGGTTTAGTTCGGAACAAAACAAAATGATGTTTGTAATTAGAATATGACGAAATAGAATATAAGAAAAGTGTTCAAGCAATAGCTCTGCCCTTGAAAGTAGCACTTCGAAAGCCTATTTGATGTGCCAGAAAGCGTCATATTTCGACAGGACCGAGTTGAAATCGCTAAAAGCAATGGACAGCTTTCCAGGCATGTCACAACTTTACAAAAATCATTCATTTCACAATCAGCAGGAAAACCTTTCGCTCGGATTCTATCTAAAAAAATTGTGTATATATAAAGAAAGTGGCCTAGTCTGTAAAACAACAACAAGTTTCAATATCATAAGGGTCAAATTGATATCAAATGTATTGAAATGAGATTTTATTTGAAAAACTAAAACCCGAACTATGAATAAACCTATTGTAAGGACTGTAAGGGCTTATGAGTGCGCGCGTGCGTTTCCTTACATATTCTGGAGCGATGTCTGTGCGTGTTCATTAGTGGAATTCTGGAATGGAAAGACTCTAGTCTCGTACTTGTTTCTTTATTACATTATTGAGTACAATTATTTACGCCTAATAATACCGGCGTGCTATACGTGTAGAGGTGGGCGAGGGACTGCGCGACACGCGGTTGCTGTGCCCCGCTTTGTACCGAGCGGGCTGACACAGCAAAACGTGACCGTGCAGCCCCGCACACTATCAACAATATCAGTTGTTTTTTTTCAGTTTACGCAATTACTATGTAGACACTCTCCAAAAGTACTCACTCCTCAAGACTGTTCATTTTATACCAAACGCTATATATGTATAAAACTCTAGTTATTATTTATTATGACACTTTCACCTACGAGTACAAGCCACATTTTTGCGAAATGTGCCGTCATAAAGTCATTGCCAATGATATCTTATATGTTAAAATATAACGAGTAGTTTAGGAGATGAACATGAACAGTACGGAACCGATGAACATCCATACACACATCATCATCAACAGCCTATATATGTCCCCACTGCAGGGGCTCAGGCCTACTGTCCTGCAGAGAGTGTATGGGTCGCAGTCCACCACGCGGGCCCAGTGCGGATTGGTAGACTTCACACACCCCTTTGAATTTCTTCTCAGGAGTTTGCAGGTGCATCCATACATACCTACAAAGCTTGCCAAAATCAGAACACTCCTTTTATAGCTAGTCGGATACGTATACACATTTTCTTTCAAACATATAGCGCAGTATTCCCATCGGACTTCAAAATGTATTTATCCACTTTGTAGCGGGTTGCTCTTTGATATTTTTTGGTCTGTGGTGTCGAGAATTCAATTATTTGTGTGAAGTAGCCGTAGTGCACACAGCGCCACAGTTGGACACCTCCAGAAAGTATACATTACGGAAGTTGCAGTTTATTTAGAACTTGCTAATTGACTCGGGGAATAAATTTAATGCAACGATTAAGTTCGGAGTTCGCGTAAAGGAGCTCCACTGCTCCGCCAACTTTTACCGGACTTTTTTGTTGGTGGTACAAACATTTGAATAAGGGCGCAGTTGTAGGCGTTAAAAACTATTTTTCATTTACGTTTTTAGGGTTCCGTAAACAACAAGGAAGGTGTAACGTTATGCTAGCAAAACGCGACAATTTAACTCGGCCGTTTAATACTAACCGGCCTGTGGAAAACGTCAGAACTCTCGCCCGCGCCATTCTGACACGCACGGAAGCTGCGAGTGCAAGCCTTGTAAACGAGTTCCATACGAGTGATAATTCTGGATATACCTAAGTGATAATACGTGCGTAATTGTTGTGATCCCGCTGGGGTGAGTTCCCATTATTAAATATTATAAATGTAACTGTTCTGATCTTCGCGGGAAGGCTGGCGCAAGGATGTCAGGATACCCACTATATTAATTTAATTCCTAAATTCACTGGCTTGTCTCGACATCCTTGCGGCTAGTTTCCGGGCGATGCTAAGTCCATATAAGGAAGGAGTCTACCCCTGCATTCCAGGATCTCAGGATATTACTTCATTAAACGGAGGGTTGGTCGCCTCTCCACCTTCAACCAAGAATAGAACATCCAGCTTCAACCTCGGGTGGCTGAGAACGAGGAGGAAGCTAGCCTGGAGAAGAATAAGGAGACATAGCAGGCCAGTGAAGCCCCCTACCTACCTACCTACCCATCCACCTACAACAGAAGGCCTAATCCAATAGCGACAACCCATTACCAAAGTTGTTTATAATTAAATATATATATTTTTTAAATTGTAGTTTAAATTAATACTGGTACCGGCTACCCCGTTACAGTGGCGCCCGTAAACGTGGTTAATTAGGCCTTCCTTCTTTATTTTCCTTCTATTACTACTTCCCTTCCAATCCTTGCAGCTCAGTCCCTCCCAATATTTTGTGTGAGATGGTTAATCGTGATCACATGCGAACTGGTACGTACACATTCATTTTAAAGTTGTACAGAATTTAATTGAGTTTCCTAAGAATTCTCATGAAGAATTGTTTATATTGGATTCTACCCTCCAATTTTTTTAAAATCACAGATTGCAATTTGTGTTGACTATTGACTGTTTACTGTTGAAAATAAATTCTACCACTTCATTGCGTTCATAGTTGAACGAATTTAAGCTACTCTAAACGAATCTATTTTAGTCTAGAAAATTGTAATACGTAGCAGTTCACATTGAGTAACACGTTTTTTTTCCCTCAAGGGACTATAACTTATCGTTCCAATTAACCAACTTAAAAAAAATTGTTTTGTAACAGAACAGATTTAATCTAAAAACCTGAATCTTGTCTTATGATATTGTTGTGTGTGTATTATACATAGGAAATAATGGGAACTCACCAAATTAAATTTCTATTGCTGAATAAGCACGAGTTAACATACGAAGTACTCATTCGCGGTGAAGAACCAGCTGGCACTGTTCTGGGGTTGCGGAAGCAAATTAATAAGCTGACTGGTATGTTTCCTTCCGATGATATTCATGAATCAGGCATTGTTTCGGAAACAGATATAGAAGGTGTTACTGTCTCTATAAAAGAGCTCACTACTCGCATAGCTGCCTTGAATGAAAAATTCGAGCCTAATCTTTTCGAGCGCACTAAGTCTCTGGCGAGTCATGTCTGGTATCGACTTCGTAGAGTTGAAAAAATACCTGCGACAGCAGACAAGTATAATACTATTGTCAAAGAGTTTAATACGCTTAACAAGGAACTGTCTGCATTGGCAGCTAACTATCCACCGAATACGGAAACTGATCCAAATACCAATTCTCTTGATCCCCAAGCTATAGTACAACTCAGCTGTGAGCGCAACAACTTGATTGATATCCAAAAAATTAAATTTAATGGCAAAACCTGTGTTCATGCCTTTATTCTTAAAATGAACGAATTTCGAACGTCCAGGAACATACCTAGCTCAAAAATACTAGCATACGCAACCGAAATTTTCACAGATAACGCGCTACATTGGTATCGTAGTATTAGAGACGAAGTTCAGTCTTGGGATGATTTAGCCAAGCGGTTAATCGAAGATTTCGGGACCGTAGATTATGATTACAGACTGCTGTCAGAGATTAGAGGTCGCACACAAGGTGACTCTGAAAATAGTGTAATATATTTTGCTATTATGTCTGAGATGTTTGCTAGGCTGACAAGGCCCATTTCAGAAGAAGATAAACTGAACATTCTACTTCATAACATAAGACCCTGCTATGCGGTTGCACTGGCTTCAAACCCTGCGGGCATGCAGTCAATAGAGGAACTACGTTCACTTTGCCGTAACTATGATCGTGTCCACAGCTTGTCGTTACAATTCAAAGAACCCCCTAAAGTTACTGCGGAAACCGTTGCTCCTGATCTGGCTTATGCTAGACCTACAGAACCGTACAGACATAACAGTATTAAAAGTTTTTACGGCTATACTAAAGGTTATAACCAGGAAAAGAATATGGGCTCTTCTAGTAAACATGGTTATAACTCGAATAACTTCACATCTCAAAACCCCAAAGAAAGCACTAGTAACCCTACTCACGTGTATGCTGTTGGTGGCTCTCCATCGAACAACAGACCAGTGTTTTGTCCACGTTGTCGTAACAATGATCATTCCTTACACCAGTGTAAGAAAGAACGGTTTCCTATTTGTTTCAAATGTGGATTAAAAGATGTTATATATACCACATGCCCTAAGTGCCAAGCAAATAATCAAAAAAACTGAATACCTCAGATTGTGGTGATGCTAAACAAACCCCACAATCTGCAAAATTTAATAAAAAGGAATGGGATGACTGGTTATCTACAATTAACATTTTCTTCTCTAGCTATTCCATCGCCTCAATTTTAGACCATAAACCGGCTAATGATATCCGTCCGTACATTTCTATAAAAGTAGGTGACCTATGTATTCATGGGTTACTGGATTCTGGTTCAGCAGTTACTATTATAGGAAACAATGCTCACCTGAGCTTAATATCTATGGGTATGGCACTTAACGTTATTCCTGAAGCTAATACTAAAAAGTTTCTTACAGCTGGCGGACACAGTTTAACTCCTATTGGTTTTGTTAACTTACCGGTAACATTCGAGAATAACTTTCATGTGCTGAGAGCCTATGTCATTCCGGAAGTTAAGTCCAATCTAATTTCAGGGGTAGATTTTTGGCAGAAATTTAATCTATGCCCTAAGTATCTGAAACGGATTACATTTTCTAAAACTGATTACAAGGTATCCGAAGTCAGCGAAATGGAAGCTTGTTTGCACTCTTATGCTGATCTTACTAACGCTCAACGTAATATAGCTGATACTGTAGTAAGAGAATTTGAAGAGATTTCTAGTGAAAAACGTGGTCTAGGACGTACGGATCTTGTCGTACATAATATTGACACTGGCGATGCTGCCCCTATTCGTCAAAGATACTATAGACTATCTCCTGAAAAACAAAAAGTCATGTGCAGTGAGCTAGATGACATGTTACAGCTAGGTGTTGTCGAGGCTTGTGAGAGTCCGTGGTCTTCTCCGGTACTCTTAACCCCTAAAAAAGATGGAAAATTACGATTCTGCCTTGACAGTCGAAAGTTGAATTCCGTTACCAAGAAAGATGCTTATAAACTACCTTACGTATCAGAAATCCTAGATAATCTAAAGAACGCCAAATATTTAAGTAGCATTGACCTTTCTAAAGCCTTCTGGCAAATCAGTATAAATAAAAATGACCGTGACAAAACCGCCTTCTATATACCTGGCCGAGGAACGTTTCGATTCGTTACAATGCCTTTCGGCCTTACAAATGCCCCAGCGACACAACAGCGACTCGTGGATAATTTGTTTAATGGTCCAGAATTCGAAAACTCCGTTTTCGTTTTTGTCGATGACGTCATAGTCGTGTCTCCTGATTTTGACACCCATATTTCTCTTTTGCGAAAAGTTCAAAAAATATTACAGCTAGCAAATTTAACAATTAATTTTGGAAAGTCACAGTTCTTTAGAAATGAGCTAAAATACTTGGGCTATGTAGTCAATGCTAAAGGTCTACATGTCGACACTGCTAAGGTTGAGGCTATACTTAACTTTCCCATTCCTACTAACAAGAAAGAGGTCAAAAGATTTTTAGGTACTGCTTCTTGGTATCGCAGGTTTATTCCGAACTTCAGTTCTATCACTGGGCCGCTCAATAAACTAACTTCTACTAGCAAAAAGGCTAATCCTTTTGTCTGGTCTAAAGAGGCTAACGATGCGTTTACTACATTAAAAGAACACCTTATCTCGGCTCCTATTCTCTCTTGCCCAAACTACGATCTACCTTTCGAAGTGCATACTGACGCTAGTGACTACGGTGTTGGTGGATTACTTACTCAAACAATAGATGGGATCGAACATCCTATCGCTTACATGAGCAAGTCCTTGTCTGCTCAAGAAAGGAACTATAGTATAACTGAGCGCGAAGCGTTAGCGGTTCTTGTTGCTCTAGAACACTGGAGGTGCTATGTAGATAATGGTAGAAAATTTTTAGTCTACACTGACCATTCTGCTCTTAAATGGTTCCTGAATCTCAACAATCCTACAGGACGTTTAGCACGCTGGGGTGTACGCTTATCGGCGTTTAACTTTGAAATCAAACACCGACGTGGTGCAGATAATGTTATACCAGATGCTCTATCGAGAGCTTGTCCGATATCGGCTATTGATACGTCTTTTCTAGCGACAAATACTCTAGATGAATGGTATCTTAACATCTATAACGGCTGTATAAATTCTCCTACATCTTTCCCTAACTACATGGTTAAGAACGGTAAACTTTATCGGTTTATGAAATCAAAGTGTTCACTAAGTAAAGAGTTTGAATGGAAGGAGGTTGTTCCTAAAGAAGTAAGAAATTCGATTATTTTAGAAAATCACGCTGAACCTACTGCTGGGCATATGGGTATTTTCAAAACTTACCGACGACTTTCATTGCAACACTATTGGCCAGGTATGCATTCCGATGTTGTTAGCTTTGTTACCGCTTGCAACACATGCATTGCACATAAACACCAGAATCATACTACGTTAGGAGAAATGGGAAGACCCAAATCTTGTTCGCGGCCTTTTCAAATGCTAAGTATTGACTTAGTAGGTCCATTGCCAATCACTAGGAAACAAAATTCATATATACTAGTAGTAGTCACTTGCTGTTTTAGCAAGTACTGTTTGCTTTTCCCTATCAGACGCGCTACTGCTGACATAGTTACTAGAATTTTAGAAGATCATGTGTTCCTCATTCATGGAATCCCTTCCACAATCGTGTTGGATAACGGGAAACAATTTGTAAGTTGCACCCTAAAACAAATGCTTTCTAAATATAAAGTCCCTAATCTACATTACACCCCAAAATACTCTCCTCATGTCAATACTGTGGAACGCTATAATAAAACTATAATAACAGCTGTTTCTACTTTTATTGAAAATGACCAACGAATATGGGATTTACTGATACCTAAAATACAGTTTGCAATGAACAATTCAGTAAACGAGGTGACAGGATATACACCGTCCTTTTTGGTACATGGTCGCGAGCTGGTATCTTGTGGCACGCACTATACTGATAGTGTGGATGAAGATATTGTTTATCAACCACGCGATGCTTACGCTGAGAATCTAGGGACCTTAAGTTCAATTTTCAACAAAGTGCAAGCTTCGCTCTTACAGGCCCACAGTAGGAACAGCAATTCTTATAACCTACGCCGTAGGCCGGCCGAGTTTAGTGTTGGTGATGTAGTATGGAAAAGGACATTTTACCAAAGCGATAAGGATAAATATTTCAATAAAAAACTAGCTCCTAAATTTATCAAGTGCAAGGTTATAAGTAAGAAGTCACCTCTTGTGTATGATCTTGCTGACATGAATGGTCACTTACTGGGTACTTGGCATATTAAAGATATGAAGTTAATAAACTATAAGGAATAATATGTTAATAAGATGAGTGTATACCTATCATAATATGGACGTACTCATTAAATAGTTATAAACGTAATAGTTGTAGTATAGCTTGGTGTAAAGACATTTTTTGGTTCGGATTTTGGTCCTAGGAAAAATCCTACCCTTTTGCCGGGATACTGTAACGTTATGCTAGCAAAACGCGACAATTTAACTCGGCCGTTTAATACTAACCGGCCTGTGGAAAACGTCAGAGCTCTCGCCCGCGCCATTCTGACACGCACGGAAGCTGCGAGTGCAAGCCTTGTAAACGAGTTCCATACGAGTGATAATTCTGGATATACCTAAGTGATAATACGTGCGTAATTGTTGTGATCCCGCTGGGGTGAGTTCCCATTATTAAATATTATAAATGTAACTGTTCTGATCTTCGCGGGAAGGCTGGCGCAAGGATGTCAGGATACCCACTATATTAATTTAATTCCTAAATTCACTGGCTTGTCTCGACATCCTTGCGGCTAGTTTCCGGGCGATGCTAAGTCCATATAAGGAAGGAGTCTACCCCTGCATTCCAGGATCTCAGGATATTACTTCATTAAACGGAGGGTTGGTCGCCTCTCCACCTTCAACCAAGAATAGAACATCCAGCTTCAACCTCGGGTGGCTGAGAACGAGGAGGAAGCTAGCCTGGAGAAGAATAAGGAGACATAGCAGGCCAGTGAAGCCCCCTACCTACCTACCTACCCATCCACCTACAACAGAAGGCCTAATCCAATAGCGACAACCCATTACCAAAGTTGTTTATAATTAAATATATATATTTTTTAAATTGTAGTTTAAATTAATACTGGTACCGGCTACCCCGTTACAAAGGTTATAGTTTCGCTCTGGTCGTCTGTCCTGCCGCGGCTTAGCTCAGAGGCCCTTATTACTACAAAGCTGTACTTTGGTACGAGTATACATAATTATTAATCATAGCAACAAAGTGGTTGAATATAATCTTTAAAAAAATTAAAGTATCTCTCATACACGTAACTTGGGGGCGAAATATTTTTAAATAGGTATTCCAACAAGTAAATTCGTTCAAAAAGCACTGGAAACTGACATCAATTGCCCTAAAAGTCCACTAATTTAAGATTTATATCGTTGTAAGAACTGGACCAAATTGAAATGGGAGTACACGGGAAGCATCATTTTTCAAATAATTAAAAAATCATTCAAATCGGTTCATCCAGTCAAAAGTTCTGAGGTAACAAACATTAAAAAAAAAATCCCGTTGAATTGATAACCTCTTCCTTTTTTGAAGTCAGTTTAAAACATTGATGGTCTAGGACCACGTATCGAATCAAACTGTTTGCGAAATATTAAGTTATGAAGTTAATTTTTGTCAAAGACAACACCGTACGTTGGTTTTAAAAATCCGAAATAATTCACAGTATTAGTATGTATACTAAAGTTAAAAGAAAAACTAGTTGACCTAATTATAAAATATATTCGGAAATGTCATTATGAAAGTTTCGTTCAATTTTCACTCAATATTACTTTACATCGTCCTGTGTGGGCTCGTTTTCAGACTTTATTAGCGTTAACCGTGAACTTATTGTTCCGAGCAACTAAGGAACCCTACTCTCACTTGGCTTCTTTTTAGGTCTAGTATTAACACCGCCTAATACATCGTTGTACATTTTCCGCTTGTAAGAACAAAACACCTCGCCCTCTTGTCACTTAAACATAAACCAACTCGGAGAAGAGCTAACTCAAGTTTTGGCGAGAACTTGGCGAAGGAACGCAAGGCACTGAGCTCAAAGAGACGAAAGCTGCATACATTGGCATAAGTTATGGAGTTAAATATTTACTCAGCCTCTCAAAACTTACCTATTACGTGGGGGCGTGCCTAAAATTCCCTTCCAAACTTTTTATGACTTCTTTAAATTATGTGGAGTTTTTAGAGATTTTTGTGAATCTCTGCTTGCGCCGTCGTATACGGAGCAAATAAATATCGGGAAAATGAAAAGGTATTTTTTGGTAAAAAAAAAAAAACATTTCTTTGGTTTATTAATTATTATAATTACCTCTATCTTTTCTCGAGTCTCTATTTTTCGAGAAATGACAGGTCTTTTGGAATCCAGGTTCAACGCGTAGAGACTACGAGACTTTAATCTACGATTATTTTTATTATTTTAACTAGATTTGTTTTTTCTTGTAAGTTTGGTATTAATAATAATGTTATGAGTATTTATCAGTATTTTTTTATAAATGATTTTGTATTTTGTGTGTGTTGTGTCAAAGATGGTGTGTCTGGTCAATGGTGTATCATAAAACATCAATTTATGGTGAGGGACAAAAACACTAGGCCACATATGCAGTTAAAAAAACTCTGACATAGTAAATATCGGACGAAATTAAATTTGACCACATACGGCAATAAAGGTTTTCATCGGACGTATGACGACGACAAAATTAAGTTAAATGAATGAATTTTGTAGGATTTAGCTTCACAAAAGCAAATCGTAGTATACAATTTATTTCTCTAATTTTTGTTTTTCTGCATGTAGCTTTAGTCGAGCCTTTAATTTTCCCGTGCGTGAACTTTGAACACTACATAACATCATCATACATCATCAGCCGGGAAACGTCCACTGCTGGACATAGGCCTCCCTCATGGTACGCCACATCGACCGGTCCCGAGCCACCTGCATCCAGCGACTCCCCGCGACTCTAACCAGGTCGTCGGTCCATCTAGTAAGGGGACGGCCTGGTAGACGTTTCCCGGTACGTGGTCGCCACTCGAGAACCTTTACCCCCCACCGGTTATCGGTTCTTCGAGCGATGTGGCCTGCCCATTGCCACTTCAGCTCACTGACTCGTCGAGCTATGTCGGTGACCTTCGTTCGTCTACGGATACACTACATAAATGGGGAACAAACCCGCACGCGAACATACTCGTAGATGTATTGTTTGAAAACGACATCCCGTAGCGCCATCTACATTTAAATTTGCGTTCTATCAATTCACATTTTTTACTCTAAGCGCCATCTATACAAAATAAGAGGAACTAAATCTGACGCGCGCTCAGACATTTTTGTGTCAGCTGACTGCGTAAAAATAGGAGAAGGCTTTGTGCAGCACTGATATAAAAAATAATATAAAGGTATTGCTATCCCAAAAAATAAAATCATAGGTAGGCTCAACTCGGGTTGTTGCATTCCACTTGGTACATTCTGCTTCCATATTGCATTCATTTAGATATAAAACTATTTACTTGGTTTATCTTATTTAGTATTTCATAAATGTTAAAGTTTATCCCACCTCCATTCAAGCACCGATCTTACAAAACAGCGTTACTCCACTTCACCACAGCTCTTTTAGCGTACGTACTTACATCTGACACTAAGCGTTGTGCTTCTATAGTACTCGCACAATAAAATTGCCCCTCTGAAGTTAGCAAAGTATCAATTATTAACGTATAAGTGGGAGGCAAGACAAGTTAGCGGGAGCAAAGAAATGTCCTAGTGTTTTATGTCATCTAAGGATAGTTATTATCGAAAATAATAGACACATATTCCGTCTATACATGTTTGAAATTGCGGAGCTAACCCCAGAGGGGCAAACTTATTGTGCGAGTACAATATGATGCGTACAGCTAGGGAGTGGAACGCACTACCATCGTCTCAATTTCGTCATCGATCCGGGTGTATTTAAGTCGATGGAGACCATTGTATATCATTGTAGGTCACATCGTCACTCGGTTACCATCATTTTAATTTTAAAAATTAGATCAATTTTCTGTTCAACTGTCTCTCTTGCTTTCCGTCTCGTCTGGTCTACTTTTGAGATCAAAGTAAATATTGTGTGACTTCAAGAATCGTACATCATTTTTATTATGTAAATTAATTATTTATCATTTATTCGAGAATTTGATTGCGGAAAATTAAATGAAACTATTTTGTGTAGAAATCGTGCCTTTTATACATTTGTATAGTATTTTGTAAATACAAAACTGATAATACATGATACTTAACTTTACAAAATTAAAAGCCTAAATCATAAATCTAAAAGTTCATATCTGACATTTACTAGATTCCGTCGTTACGTCGAACATACGGGTGAAGAACTCGCACTACTGGACCTGGAAACTGGTAGCCTCATTGTAACTTTTTGAAACATATTGTCTTTTGATATTGTTTTTCGTTTTTTTTTTGGTGTTTTTAAAGTCAGTTTAGAGTAAAGATTTCAAGATCGCAAAAATTGGTTTTAATTCGTCTTTGGCAAAAGTAGTGTAGAAAATCCCCCGGCGAGGTGGAAAGACGCCTTACGTAGGGTGGCCGGACGCGAATGGATGTGGAGAGCAGAGGAACAAATTGAGTGGCGCACTCTGGGAGAGGCCCGTGTCCAGTGGACTGCAACAGGCTGTACACAATGATGATGAGTTTAAAAAATATGGGTAACATTTGGAGGCTAAAGATGCTAAACCTCAATATCAGCTTAGTTCAATTCATTCTTAAATTTATTTTAAACAAAACGATCCCAAAATTGTTATAGTTGATGAGTTTAACATTCTTTAGAAGTTGGATGCATAGGCAGTACACTACAAAATACAGTTTAATTCGTAAATAAACTTTGTAATGGTACTATTTACTCATTTTTACAATATTTCATTGTGATTCTTATTTTATAAAATAGAATCTATCTTTCACAAATTCGAATTATCCATCGCGTCAGGTAAGTTTCGAGTACTATACGATCTCCGACTTGGCACAAACATCCCGGAATTATAGAACTTGTATAAAATAACAAGAACCATGACAACAAGTATCAGCGCTACGCAGATTTCAATAAACACTATTGATTTCGATGGAGCCAAATCGTCGGATGCTAGTGAAGATTTGCTAGCATCAGTAGTAGCTAAGAGAGAGGGCGCATTAACAGATGAAAGTTTCCTTTCAATTTCTGCTAGTATATTTTGTTTTTCTACAGCTATTGTATCTTCTAAGTCCTGTTTGACTTTGTTAATATATGGAACCAAGTCAACAGTCATATTGCTGGTCGGTATTGCAATTGGTGGTGTCCTCACTGCATTTGATGATGCCAGCGACCTAAAGATTTTATCTAATAGCATATTGCTGTTATTTTGTATAGAATTACCTTCGTCTATTGCTAATTTAAGATCGGCATTTAATTTCTCGAGTTCCAAACTGACATTTGTGAAATACGTAGAGTCATTTTTTATAACAAGTGGTTTTGTTTGTACCATTGAGAAATTCTTAAAAATTTCTTTTAAATCAATCAAAACTTCATTGATTTCCGATTTGTTCCTACTTTGAGCTCTACTATGTACTTTGTTGCAAGTCACCCCATCAACATTTTCATCATTGTGTTCATCAATTTTTATCGCAGTTATTACAAAAGATATTTCCCGTTTCCTAAAGTTAACCAGCAAATCACATGGGAGAGGATTATCACCAATGCTTAGCTTTGAAAGATTCGTTCCATCAAACTCATCAACGTTAATTGATGTTATTTTATTGTGATCAACAATGAGAACGCTTAGACTTCTGACTTCATAGAACCGCTCGCTTTCTAAATTGTTTATATTGTTAAATGACAAATCTACTGTATTCAGATAAATCAATCCACGAAATATTCCGTAACTGATAGTTGTCAGATCATTATGTGATACATTCAAAGAATACAAAAGAGCACTGTCTCTGAATGCACCTGGCTGTATATAACTAATTTTATTATAACTTAAATCCAATAACCTAAGTCGAGTCATATTTTCAAATGCATGGGAGTCTATCTTTTCGATTTCATTGTGGTTAAGTGTTAAAGAATCCAGATTTTTTAAACTTTTCAGCTCTAAAGCAGTAACGTTGTGAATTGCTGAATATGACATTTCAAGAGTTGACACTGGTATTCCCTTAACTTGAGAAAATAATATTTTAGTAGAAATGCCGGATATTATCAAGTTCATTAAATTTACAGATTTTTCTATGATAGACACATTAAATCTTAAATTTTTATTAAAAGATAAATCCAAAATCCGCAAATCTTTTTGATCTAAGAATGCATCGTTGTTGATTGTTTCTATATTGTTGTGGGACAGTGCCACATTTGTCAAGCGTGGCAAGCCTTGCAGTGACTCGGAAGATAATACGGTCAAATAGTTATTGTGCAGTAACAGGAGACTCAAGCTCATCATCTCTGTAGTATTTATATTGAATTCGGTTAAATGGTTAAAAGAGAGGTCAATTTTTTCTATGATCCCGGTATTAGAAAAAGCGTTGAACTGTAATTCGCTTATATTACTATTAGACATATTTAGTTCCTTTAGATGAATCATACCTGCGAATGAGCGGTTGCATATCTTAGTCAGCATTGTACTAGAAATGTCAAGATTTGGCAAAGATACCAGTCCATCAAAAGTATTTTCTTCTAACGAGCCACTAATTGGATTTTTTGATATTTGAAAATTAATTAAATCGCGGAGAGAAGCGAATGAATTAGAATTTAATCGGATGATTTTATTATTGGATAGGTCCAAAAATTGCAACATGTTTAATCCACTGAAATATTCTTTCTTTATTTCAGTTAAACTATTATTTTGTAATAACAGAGACCGTAGACTTATCAGACTTTCTTTTTCAAATTCTAAAGTAGTTATTTGATTGTTTGATAAATCCAGAACATTTAAATATTGAAGAGTTGTGAAAGAACTTCTGGAAAGATTTCTGAGCATGTTATTATTTAGCAAAAGAATTTCTAATTTTTCCAGGCCAAAGAATGCAAAATTTTCAATAGATGTGAGTTGCTGATTACTTAAGTCCAATTCTGTTATTACTTTCAACCCTTCAAACATACCCTTTACTAGTGATCCTTCTAAATTATTTTCTCGAATAACAAAAGTAGTTACATTCTTATCTTTAAATAGGTCTTTTGGTAATGTTCTCAACTTGTTTTTAGATAGATTTATGCTTTGTAAGGAGCTCAAGTTTGTAAATATACTTTTGTCCAGTGTCTCAATTGTATTCATACTTAAATCTAAATCATACAACTGTTCCATATTATTGAAAACATTCTTTTCAATATCTAGTATGGTATTATAGCTCAAATCTAGTTTAGTCACACTGGTCAGCTTTTCAAAATCTTGCGCTTTCAAATGTTCTATGAAGTTATAACTAAGATCCAATTGAAGAAGCCTATTGAAACGCAACAAAGACGTATTGATGCTAGTGATTCTGTTATGGGATAGATTTAAATACATAAGTTTCTTTATACCTTCAAAGGTGAGAATACTCAATGTATCAATAAAGTTGTGTGACAAATCTAAGGATTCTAATTCAGTAAAGGCATCGAATATTCCGTCTTGAATCACGATAAAATAGTTATGCGACAAATCTAGCTTTTTCAAACTTCTGTAAACGTACTCATAGCTGTCGATTTCTATAGAGCTGATGGTGTTATGTGATAGGTACATCTCTGTAAGTTCAACTAATTGAAACCTGTTAGACAATTTCGCTGTAGTTAGGGAGTTAACAGACATATTTAACACTTGTAAGTTCTCCATGGTCGTGAATATAGGCCAGCTGCTATAACCATTGTCACTGAGGTCTATTGACGTCATTATATGAGGCCCATTGCTTTCACTTAACATAACCTCGCCAGACGTTACATCGAAACCTTTAAAGACGAAACTAATAGGATTGTAGAAGCTGCCACTGTATATAATTCGTTTACCACATTCCCGGTAACCATTCTGGAATATATAAAAAGGTATATCGTAGAGAATCCTGCACTGGACGTCGAAAACACATCTTGTTTCGTCGAACTCGTACGAGCAGTATCTGGTTGGCCATTCGGGTGCTGCGAAACAACCGCCAGTAAGGAAGCTGCTGATGGTCAGAAAGTCTGCAATAAATGTACCAAAATTGCTGGATGAGTTCCCTTTAGAGTGAAAGCATTCTACCAAAACAGTGAAGTGGTTTATAATAAACGCCTTGGCAGGTGATTTGTGTCAGTAAGATTCTCATTGTACTTAGATAGTCACTGCTGCGTCTCCGAGAATTTCCTTTAGTCGTATTTTACAATACCCATAGGAAGAGATGTGGTGAAGGTTTCATAGATGCTGCATGCACAAACAGCAAGAAATTGTTTTGAATGCACATATAAAATAAATATTTAAAAATGCAACACTTACAAATAATAGTATCCATGTTAAATTTCAAACTATATAAACGCGGTTCCAAACCATCGAAAATAATTGACGACAAAATATTATACTGAATATTGTCAAAATTCAACAATGCAACGTGCTTCGATCGAGCAAGTAATGAAATGTACTGTAAACAAAACAAAGAAGAATTAGGGATCAGCAAATTCATAACAGTAGCTATTGTGTGAACCGATTCTAAACATATATAAATCACGTAGTGGCATATAAGTTATCTTTAATATTCAAAAACTTGTAATATTCATCAAATAATATTGTATTATTATTGTTTAGTTATTATAAAAGACAGTGTAGTCTGGCTTTGATGTTCGTTTGAAATACTTTATAACTTTTAGATCTATAAAAAGCGCATAATAAAAAACAAATGGTCAAAATTGCGTATGTCTACAATAAATTCAATTAGATCATCCATTTCGGTCCGTGATATGTACTCGTCTTTATTGTAATAGCGTTTACTTTTAAACTATATCACTATCGAGAAACGTTTAGGAAACAAGAAACAAAGTTATTAAGCAAACACAGATCATAAGATATTTTTATAAGGGTATTTTGAGACACAATGGTAACGTCTCCATCAAAATATTTAATTAACATATTTGTTCACATATTTATGTTAATTTTGCCGTTAAATTTTAATATATGCAATAAATAATCAGCAAGATATTTTACCACCCCAGCTAAACTACAGACAGAGAAGACATACATTTATAGACATGACATAGGAAATCGAAATACTAAATTATAAACAATTCAAAAGCGTTATGAGACGATTCCTTTGTCAGAATAAGTGCAAGGACGCGAGGGTTGGATCGGCCCTCGGACACTTGCTTGAAATAGCTATAAAACTGTGCAACTCTCCAGGCGCACATAAATTTTTTTTAAAGAAGATTTTACGCACTCGAAAATTTTCAGTAATTTGTATTTGTTGTCTATAAAAAAAAATGTATACATTTAATTATTTTTTAAATAGAAGAATAAGACTTTTATGTTGTTGTTTTTTAACTTTTAATACGGAACCCGCTAGTTTATGGAACAATGTACCGTTGTCAGGTTTATCTGTTTTGTTCTGGTGACAGGAAGTCATATCGCTATTTGCACACTACCACATTTATAAAATAAGTATAGACAGAGGGCGGAGACACATTAAATAAATTAATATATGTTATCACATTGACTTTTCACTTTTAAATAGTCAAATTGTTATCGGTTTCAAGTTGGATTACTCAGACGCCTCAAGTGATACCCTGGCTATACTATCTTTTGTACCCAGAAAACAACCGTGCTTTTAACACTTGTGTTTGGTGTAAGACTTGAAATTAATTTGTCAAGCGGGCGATAGGTTCATCGCCGGGAATTGAACCCTCGACTATCAGTCTCTCAGTGTTAAGCCGCGCCGTAACGGCGGTTGAATTAGTATAGCTGAGGTGGGAGGTATTAAAAAGTGCATCACACAAAACACTACTGGGCTTCTCCGATTTCGAAAATAAAACCGACAAATTCACACATTTAATTTTATTTCAATTATGTAAAAGTGGCCACTTTCAAACAAAAGAAATATTATAGAAATTAGGACACTAAAACTGGATAAGTAATAATGAGTCGTATATAACATAATTTCTAACAGTCTAGTTGTTTTTAATACTAAATAAGTAACTATGTGATAACAAATTGAGAAAATTAAACTCTCCAAACAGACTTATAATAACTAGCATTAACATTAAACTGGTTCAAGAACACCTTCAAATAATACGTTTGCTCCCTGACAGCTTCCAGTATCTTCTGATTAGTAGACAGTAGCCTTTCGTCTGTAACTGTAGTCGCAAAGAGGTCTGTACCTTCTATAATGTCCTGGGACTTTTGTTCACAAGGTATGCCTTCAATCGTATGCTTAGCTGTTTGAACGTACTGGTGAACCACCGGCCTCATTGTAGAGTAACCGTTGTTGTAGTCCCGCAAAGCCCTGGCCAACCATTGACAGGAATAATTATTGCCTTCCAAATAAACCTTCAACGGAACTCTGTGGCTAAGCCATTGGTTATAATCAAGATTAGTCAAACCATTATATCCCATAAAAAGCTCCCGTAATAGTTTCAAATCCATTAGCACTTTCGAATTTAGATACTTTATTTGATTATTGGAGAGATCAAGTCTCGACAACATCATCAGACCTTGGAATGAGCCAAATTCTAAATTTGTCAGACGATTATGACTCAAGTTCAAAGTATTTAAATTCCTTACTCGTTTGAAAGATGACGGTCCAACTTCCTGAATTTTATTGTAGCTCAAATCAAGAGATAAAACACTTGACGGTAAAAGTAATGATGAGTCATTCAGTTTTGAAATTTCGTTATTGTTCATTATTAAAGTGTGCAGATTTACTTGATACAACAAATTTATGGAAGAAGAATCACATATTTTGTTTGACGTCAAGATCAGCACAGTAAGATGTAGCCCTTCACCGATAGGTATATCGAGCTGTGATAGATCATTATTAGACAAGTCTAGCATTCCACCAGCTGGGTTGAACATTTTTATTCGAATATGATCCAAGCGCTGAATTGCATTGAAAGTCATATTCACGAATCTCAAATTGTAGTTTTTAACAAATGTCTCATCTGCAATGTAATTTAGTCTATTGTGTGACAGATCTATGTTTTGCAAATGGCGCATCAGTGAAAACGTATCATAGTACAAATTAGTAATGTAATTACAGCTCAAATTTAGACGTTTTAAATCAGATAAATCTTTAGCGCTCACTACGAAATTGGTTAAATTGTTACTGGATAAGTCTAACGATATAAGTCCCACGATTGATTGGAAGGCATTAAACTCAACGTTGCTTATTTCATTCTTCGACAAATCTAGTTCGGTCAATACATCCACCTCATTTCTCATCAAATCTCTGGTAAACCTCGCCATCTGCTCCTTCGACGTTCCATTTGGCACAGACGTAATTTGATTTTCAGACAAAATTATTTTGCAGATACCGTTGAAATGTTTCCAATGCCTCGAGAACACAATCGGCTTCAATCTGTCAAGTTGATTCCCAGACACGTCAAAAGTTTCCAAATGGTAAATGACTTTGAGAGACTCCTCGTCGATGTTTTGTATCTGATTGCCCCTCAGGAACAGGTGTTTCAAATTTATCAGATTATTCACCGCTCCATTCAGATCTTTGATGCGGTTATTATTTAGTCTGAGTGTTTCTAAATTTGTTAAATTAGAAAACGGCTCTTCATTCAAATCCATAATGTAGTTACTTGACAAATCAAGTTCAATTAAAGAAGTTAATTCGGCAAATGCATCTCCGGGTATTTCCTGTAAAGCGTTGTTAGCCAGCGACAAAAATCTCAATTTGTTTGGATCACTTTCGAATTGGAACAAATCTTCAATGTCTGATAACCTGTTCCTGGAGAGATCCAAATGTTCCAGTTGGTTCAAATGGTAGAATGGCTCTCCAGTGATGCGTTCGATTTTATCACCCATTAAAATTAAATTTCTCAAGCGCGGCATGTACTCAAGAAATGTGAGTCCGGTTTCAGGCCAAGCTGCTACTGCTCTAAAGGTCGTGACGGCTGTTAAGAATTCTGTATCTTTGATATGAGTATCGAACCTTTCTATGGCATCGATTAGAGTGAGGTCAACGTGGACATCATAGTTAGTGGCGCCGCGACATTCTGTTGGTAGACTCGTGTTCCTGATGGTGCCGATGCATTGCATCTGAAAGCTGCAGTCGCCAATGCTGTGGATCCATTTTATTGGGCAGTAACAGGAAACAACCGATGCCGTGGCGAGGAGGACGAGAAGTTTAGTGTACACTGAAATCAAAATAGAAGCATGTTTACAGAATGAATTGAATGATGGAATTGCGGAAGTGCGTATACAGATAAACTGCATTTACGCCGCCGATGTTATCAATGATGTTTTTCTAGAAAAATCTAGGTTAAAAAACAACATAAAGCTTCCCTAACTGATTGACATATATATGCTAGTCTAAGATCCGAAGTAAGGACGTCCTTCACTTGATACCTGGCAGCCGCGTTTAAACAGGTAAGTTGATATTAAGTAATAGGGACCAGAAAAAGGTAGTCAACTGATGTGTTTCATGTTGTGTATATCATAAACATTTCGCTAGAATTTCTTTTGTTTGGTAGGCACGCCGGCGAAATTATTAAGAAATACAAATATATTTTTTTTTAAATTAATTATAACCTTGACCATTTCTTAGAGGGTTGCCGCATAAAATTATGTTAAGACACTTATTTAATTCGATAAAATATCACTTTTATCTGGTTGACACATGAGTGAAGGACGAACTTACTTCCGATCCTATACTATAAACTCTAACTAAAAAAAACACGAGGGTTGCCAATTTAAAATGTTGAACATAAATCACTTGATAATTTTGAGTACCATTAAAAATTATTTTCACCGCAGGCTTCCATATATCTATGTCTCTCTGTAAGTTAGTTACCTTTTCACAGCTGAACCAAACTTGACAAAAGAAGTAGCGTGCATAGGAAAATGAACATTGATATGTGACACGGAACGACGGTTGGTTTAAAGTTATTTTTATGTATCCATTTAATTTATCGATGGAATCTTTAGCATATTTGACTTTGTTTTAATCAAGTAATGTAATTTTAAAAATGAAACACATATGTATGTGGTATTTAATTTTATAGATTTAGAATAATTTTTCTAGGCTAATACAAATCCCTCTGCTTTATTGCATTGATGTACCTTAATAAAGAAACTATGTACAATTATTATCACAATGTGATACGCATAAATTGATTGACTGATTGAAAGCTCACCGTTCACACAACACAACAACTAGGTTATGTAAGTTGTTTTCCGCTAAACCTGTGATTCCCAACCAGTGGAACGCGAACCACCAATATGGTGCGCAAGAACAAAAAATAAGGTAAAAATTTCACGAAATAAAGTTGCGTTAAGAAAATGAATTATTACTCACATGGGCAACGGATTCTGGACATAACAATGTTTCCAGAATTTTTTTAAAATTTTTCGAATGTTTACAATTTTGGAAACCATGTATTTAAAAAAATTCTAGTGATCCCTGGTCCAAAAAGGTTGGCAGCCACTGCGCTAAACAAAGATAACATACCCGTACTATCACATTTAAATTGATGTGTGAACCCACTTCCATTATATTCGGTAAAATAAAAATGCCAGCTGCAAAATCATTGTTCGCAAAGAAAGGTTTATTCAAACTACATTTTGACCGTTCCTTAACTTTTTTAAAAAAAATTAATTTTCAGCTGCAAATCTCAAATCAAATTTCCATTTTGTCTCAGTTAAATATTCAGCTATTAAAAGGGTTCCGTTACGAAAGAAATTTGAGAGCCGCTGATCTTTGCGTGAGTGAGTGCGAAGACTTGCGGTATACATCTATCATTCACATTATCCGAATACATAAAATAGCATATTATTTTAGAAACAGGTAATAATTAATTATATAATAGATATGAAATAGAAACTTACGCCCATTCATGCTGCAGATCTTTGAAATTCAGCAGTTGCAGAAATATACTCGTATCCCTCGAAGTAGCGGCCTCCTGTAAAATAAAACAATGAAGTGTACAAAAAATGATTGTATGTATGTAGAAAGTAACACCTATAATATTAAAAAATATTCTCAGGGAGCCAATTTAAATAAAACTCACGCCCTAAGTGCTGCTAACGATGGAAAGAAACTTATATAATATACAATACATTATGTACATTTATAATGTACCAGTATTTTGTACATGATATAAAAATGAAAATATTTTTACATTTATTTTGCTTGCGGCATTGTGAGTCACCATTTTTGATAACTATTCCAAATTTCAAGAGAATACCAATAGTAACTGCTGTAATAATCAGCTGTGACACACGGTCAGACAGACCATAGTGATTTAGAAATAAACTTTGATGTTTTATTGGTTGTATTTTGAATTGTTTTGTAATGAACTTTCGGAAGAAAATTTCTCACGTTACTGAGTTTTTTATAACTTTCAACGCATTGCAATTATTTATATACTTTGAAAAATACACAAGCACTTAATCCACATTTTGGTTTTACATTAACAGTGTCACGCAGTACATAAATATGATATGATCATTACATAAAAAATTCTAGCAAATGAATGAAATAATTATGAGTATATTATACTGAAAAAAAAAGAGATAAGTTGAAATGTTATTTGTTATTACAAATAATCATTAAAACGTTACTAAGTCAGTCATAGTCTTTTTTACAGGAATACAACTGAAGTTAACAAAGCAAAATTAAACAAATTCACAACTCTTACCTTTATCTTGATTACCACGAAGCCAAGTGTAACACGCCAAACTCAAAGTCCAAATGAGAACCAACCACCTATAAAAATTTGACGCCAGGAATTTTTGCTGATCACACGAAATGGGTACACCGTTGTTAGATCATAGAATAACTTATGAGAATGGGAATCCGTTGGTGATAGCTCATGCCTACGACTGGCTGTCTCTGAGAGACATTCCCGTTAAACATAATGTCACAGTTACATAGACTACCTGCGGCAATAATTACTGGACATAGGTTTATTCCAAAGTTTGCAACTTCCTTTGCTAACTTATACAAATAATATATATGCATAATCCCATTAATTGAGACATTAAGATAAACGAATATCGAATTAATTTTTTTAAAGTAAAATTTTAAGTTCTGGACGCAAACGAGTTGACGGAACAAAACAAATGAGGTTACAGAATGAGTAATCTTTTTTCAACAAGATAACCAGGTTTGATAACCTATCTATCAAGATCAAAATTTGGTGAACTAAATGGAAGAAAGGGGCCAAATGATACCTGCAGTATTTCCCAATGATTACAGATAAATATCAAAATGGTAAAAAAGAACCCTTATGGGGTAATTGTCCGGCGATCTATAGATAACATAGCAGTTTATATCAGAAAATGCGAATGCTATGGAAATGTATAATATTTTTGAATAAAGCTTGCTAAACTTTTAAATTTAGTTTTCATAGGAGAAGACACCGAAACGAAAAATTGTCATTTTGTTGAAGGTTGTAAAATTGGAGGCTAATATTTATTTATGGGCTTTATTTATAAAGTTCTCAACTAGCGATTCCATTTACTATAATATCTGAAACTTGCCGGGATAAAAGTCAGTGAAAGTTTGTTTGTAAAGCAACAACAACAAAAACACATAAACAATCATTTTATTTGAATATATCTCCTAATTCCTGGTCGGTCATATTGCATGTTTTTAAAATAACTACAAAGGAATTTTTGGCATTTATTCTTTTCAGGAAATGCAAAGTTTTTGAACTTGCTCTAGAGATCCGTCAAGAGAACAGACAGTTAAAATTCCAATTTTCATCTCATATAAGACATGTCGCATCTGCGCGAATCACAACTAATCTTGGTCACAGCTCTAGATAATGTTGAGCTCTTGTTGCATTTGTACCAAGCAACTGTAGGTGCGTACCTCGTCCACTTGGACGCGAAATGTAAACAAATGAACGCAGCACAAAGTTGATGTGTGGTATAAAACAACTGGTATTTAGTGTTGGTAGGTTATGTACGTTATTTTATTATTACTTAACGGGAAATTTGGTACTTGACACCTAATTAGGTGTCAAGTTTTTGGGTTGAATTGTATTTTATACCATAACATAAAAAACAGCCCCAAAAATAAAAATACATAATAATTTTTATTTGGATTTAGCAAGAATTTAAAGTCTCAAAAATTTCAGAAAATGCTTTTTAGATTTAGATTTCTCATTACATTTTGAACATTTTCTTATAGGGGTATATAATGCATAAAAATATTATTTTACGAGATAACTTAAAATATCGAATAAGTTTCATACATTTAACTCTTCAATATAGTAATGTGACGTCACAACACACGCCCAATTTATATGGAGCGTTTTAGCACCGCGTGACTAGAATCTCAGGAACTCAGGGAAATCCTATCTCGGACACCAGACTCTCAAATAGTTGTCTATACCTATGACTTATCTACCTGCAATGTGAGTTACATAAAGAATATTTTAATATGATTTATTCCAAATGTTACATGTAAGATAATTAAAGTAGATACACAATTATTCAATTCATAATTTGTAAAGATTATGTAAATCGAGGAGTTGATCGCAAGCCGAAGAAAACACATGTACTAAGAAACATTAACTGACCTCTTTCTATAAATCCAGAAGTCCTGGGTTCCATTCCCAGTGGGGTACCTGTCCGTGCTCGGTTTGTTTGGTGGTAGGACATTTTTATGTCCGCCTAGCTAGCTACCACCATGTTAACTAAGTGTTATGCCAAACCAGCCGTGATAATAGCACTGTTTTCTTTCGGTATGAAAGGTAAGCCAGCGCCTCAATAGCTGAAGACTTATGGGTAAAAAGTGCATGGGATGCGCTAGATCTCATGCACACGCGACAGCTAAGATAAGCTCGACCAATTCAAGAGGCATTCTAAGAAGAAACAACGTTTATTAGCAAACAAATTCAGCAAATCATTGAACAAAATCCTCAAATTCATCGTAGTCATCCGCGTAGTCCACCCTGAACATAGCCGCGCATTCGTCCTCTCCGGTCGTTTCGTCCCGGCTGACGTGAAGTGGGCCCAAGTCCATCAGCTCTAGAAGCGGCAGGTCCACTTCCACAGAAACCATAAAGGCCAGCTTTAACTCGTCTCTGGTATAAAATAAAACAATATAAGTTCCTCGATTTGTTACATATCTCGGAATTCGCTCTTGGTTTGGCGAAAATTGTGTGAGTTTAATTCATATTCGTAAGTTCGTGGAAATATGAGAGGTGTTTATTTTAAAAATTAAGTTTCTCACCTTCCAGCTTTAGAGACATACAAAATATTTTAAATTGTTAAATATTTTACATACACGGGTCGATTTTCTGTTTACATAATTATGCATATTATTTTAACACTATCACTACTTTACAACGAATTAAATTCTTTTTAACTCGACTCCAAAAAAGCAGGAGGTTATCAATTCGACGGGTATGTTTTTTCTTTTTTTTTCATGTTTGTTACCTCAGAACTTTTGACTGGATAAACCGATTTTGATGATTCTTTTTTTATTCTTTTGTAGTCCCATTTCAATTTGGTCCAGTTCTGACAACTGCATCCATGAGAAATTGATATAAGTTTTAAATTTGCCTTAGTAAAAGTAGACTTTTAGGGCAATTGAAGTCGGTTTCCAGTTCTTTTTGAACGCATTTACTTGTTATATGCTATAAAAATGAACTATCTACTCAACTGCTATCCAGGAATTATTTAACTGAGTAGAAACTTTTTTCTAATAGCAAATCAAACAATTTACTCTTGAGAAAGATTCTTTGCATTTTTCTAATATACCTCTAATCTGTATAAGCAATCTAGAAACTAATCTAAACAACCATTACAATTTCCATAATCAAACTCAAGACCAAAATCTTTTGTTTATCGATGTAGGTACGCATTCCTAAAATCATTACGTACGTAGTGGTATCTGTATAATTATATTTATGTTGTTTGTTTTGAACTGTGTTGCGTGTGTGTGTCAAATCATCAAATGTATTTCTGTTTCTGTACGTACTCGTATATCACGTTTTGTATGTCAATACGCCGCGGGAAGTTCCCTCGAAATTACACTGTGTTCTAATAAAATTGACCACATGTATAATAATCGCATACTTATCTATTTTCTATTTTAATTGCCAGTGGACTTTGTATTCCCTTTATTCATAGTTTTTTTATATTCTTTCCTGTTCTTTGTCGTAGCAAATGAGATATAATGCTCCCTCGAGGTTATTGCCAAAGACAAAAAAAATTCATTTTCGTTTTAGACCTTAAGCCTGGTCCCACACCTAACGTTTCTGTTCTGATCTAGGTTAAATTGAAATCCAGTGCGGAGTGTTCGTGGAGTTCCCAGGGCGCCTCGACTTGCGCAGACGATGACCACCGAGGGGGTTTCAAATTCCACATAACCCGACTTCTCTCCTAAGAAGAAAAGATTTTCCCCTCGAAGAAAAAAGATTGAATTGATACCGGAAGGCTATAATGCATTACAAAATGTAGAGATCTTCACACACATACAGACCGAAACAAGCATAAAACGCTCCGAGCCGTTTATGTATATCAGAACAGAATCGATAGGTGTGGGACGGAGCAAATACTGCCTAACATGTTCTTCTGAAAAACCAAATAGAAGCTTACATTTCAATAGAGAGATCCATTGATTCGTACTGTTTGACACTGTATGCGACGTGAACTGCGTCATAGGGCGTGGTTGCTTTAAATATACCCATCTGAAAAGAGGTAAGTATCTATATGATATAGAATATCGTTTCTTGCTTATAAATCATCATCATCATCAACAGCCTATATGTATATGTCCTCACTGCAGGGGCTCAGGCCTACTCTCCTACAATGTAAGGGCCATAGTCCACCACGCGGGTCCAGTGCGGATTGGTAGACTTCACAGACACCTCAGGAGTGTGCAGGTTTCCTCACGATCTTTTCCTTCACCGAAAAGCTAATAGTAATGAATTTTATCTTACGTACATAAATTCCAAATTGGAACTCATTGATACAAGCCAAGATCGACTTCAATTTTCCAAGGAGTCACTCCTTGGAAAATTTACCCAACTGAGCTACCACGGCTTTACTTATAAATATTACACGGCTAAAGTAGAAGATATGCGGGTTATGTAAAATTGTTATCTAGTGTATTACACAAAGGTTTCTGCTCTCTTAGTGACACCCAATCGGCCCCTTGCATGCTCCTTACATCATGCCTAGGCGGGCTATGTGTTTTTGCCGTCTCGGTATTACCGCACTTTTATCACAAAATCTGTGTTGTCATCTAAACAGAATAAATACGAGCCACCCGTGGAATAGGATTCGGTCAAGATTCGGTACAAATGCAGATGTACGGACATCCCTCTGCGACTTCGACGAGGTAGAGCAAACCTTCATTAGTATTCCGTAAATCCACACAAAATAATCTTATAAAAAAGTAAATCAATCAATTAACTAAATCTACTATTGGTCTTTTGCTAGTCCCAGCTTTAGATCGGTCAAAGTACTGGGACTAAGAAACTCTAGATATCGAGCGGCTGATGAGAGGAACCTCCATTCCGAGTCATGGAAAACGTCTACCGAGTCATCGAGTGAATCTAGGTGCTGTGCCAGTTCCCAAGCCAGCTCGCTTTGGTTCAGAATGTTGATGTTGATTTATAAAGCCTAGACCCCAAAATCGGCACAATTATATCATTATTATAGTTTATCATTGTTTTAGAAAGTTTTGTCAATAAGACTGATGAACTTACGTGTATGATTCTGGATTTGTGCGGAGCCATCGTCTCTATAGCTTTTCGTCTCTTATGCATGTGTAGAAGCACTAACACGTGAGATGGCAAGAACTCTGGCAAAGGAGTCACGTGCTCTTCAACTAACTGCGTATTAAAATATATATTTTGATATTAATAATAAGGAATCGATTCAACTTCGTCACTTTCCATCAGGATTATGGTCAAGTTTTTGTCAGTCTTTTTTCAGCCGACTTCAAAAAAGGAGGAGGTTCACAATTCGACTGTATGTTGTTGTTGTTCTTTTATGTATGTTACGCGATAACTCCACCAATTGTGAACCGATTTTGATGATACTTTTTTGATTGGTGCAGATGAGCACTTCGGAGGTGGTCCCATATAAATTTTGCCGAAATTGATTGAGAGCTTTTTGAGAAAATCAATAAAAAAAATTGTACCAATATCATTCTACCTCTAAGGGTGAACTTTTACTCGTAGTTCTTTTTGAACGCGTTAATTATTTAAGTAACGCTCACGCTTTCTTTTTCTTTTGGCTTTTAGGATAAAAAGTACCTAAGAGTTTATGGATATCTAATAGAATAGTTATTCATAGGGTACTTTTTATCCTAGTGGAGGAGGTGGGAGGATAGTGGGAAGAAGTGTCGTTGCATGACTCAACCCGATGACATAAGAGACGCAAGTTCGAATCCCACTTGTTTCCAAAATAACCACCACGGATATGTAGCCTTTCAGTACCGGTACACAACCAGTGGTATTAAAATTACTGTTAGCAGATTTAGGTAACACAGGTGCTAGCTAGAAAATGCGAGAAACGAAAACCAAACCTGTGCGTCTACCATGAGTTTACGCAGGTAACGTATATCGAATACTATCGGAAATGCTGCTCAGTCGAGATGCGGGTGACAAGGACAGAGCGACAGTTAACGATACACGTTATCGCCCGCGTAAACTCATGGTAGACGCACAGGTTTGGTTTTCGTTTCTCGCATTTTCTAGCTAGCACCTGTGCCCCCGCTGAGAATCGAACTCGCGACACCCTACTTATGAGTCCTACGGTGGCATATTTTAACAGGGTACATTAAATGGAGATATTGATCATAAGTCAAACCTTAGGGAACAATAAGGCCAGTCCATTAGCTTTAGCGACGTCATTGGGGGGAGCATAGAATCCAGGAACCACGAGGCCTGGGGGAGGGAAATACTCATGCGGGTCTTCTTCATCAGTGCTGCCTTCACCAGTCTCGTCTCCAAGCTCCTAGAAAACCATATGAGAATAGTTTTATCTAAAGTAGGGCCAATGGATACAGGTTAATTAAAGGTGCTGACGTATGTAGTTCATTCCTAATTTGTTATTGACAGATGACTTTATAATACGCAAGAATTTTTTGAGAAGTTTTTTATATTGTATACCATAAAAAAGCTAAGATTTTGTATTCGTTTAATAATTTTAATAATGTAATAATAAAATATTGTACGCCTTAGAGCAGGAAATTCTAGGTATGTATCAAACCCAACACCAGTGTAACACCTATTTCTATAATAATAAACTATTCTATTCTATAAATCGTTTATTACTTCATTAGGTCGTACGTACGTACTGTAGCGACGTTTTTAATAGTTTTTCACCTGACAACAACTACAATCATTATCTTTGATCTACTACTGATGTTCAGGAAGTGAAGATAAATAATAATAAATTAATATAAAAAAAATTTCATAAAGAAGCTTTTATTTAAATGCTCTAAAAAGAAGAAAATAAACTTTAAATTAAATCAAACCCATCAATTGATTACATTGAACAATTTATATGCTATAAAAGCTTGTCGCGTGATTTTAATTGTATTGATGTCGATGTGGCGTACCATGAAGGAGGCCTATGTGTCGATGAACTAGAATACAAGAATTATGTAAACTGATCTAGAGAAAAAGTATGTATTGTATAAAATAGATAAATCTACATACATCTACACTAGTAAATCACGCGACAAGCTTTTATAGCATATAAATTGTTCAATGTAATCAATTGATGGGTTTGATTTAATTTAAAGTTTATTTTCTTCTTTTTAGAGCATTTAAATAAAAGCTTCTTTATGAAATTTTTTTTATATTAATTTATTTTTTATTTTTTAGTTATCGACGTGTTTCTTAAGACTAAAAAAGTCTAGTTAAGTTACTGAATCTATTTCAATTTTAAAAAGCATTGAAGTGCAAGTTAGGCCCACCCAGGACGATGTAAAGTAATTTTGATTGGAATTTGTACGGAACTTTCATTATGGCACCTCGAAGTCTATTTTATAATTTAGTCGACTATTACCCATTCACCTGCAAAGCCAGCTTAGTCTTGATAGTTTTTCTTATAAGTTCAGTGTACATACTATTGTGAAGTATTCAGATTTTTAAAAGCAATAGTTTAAAAGATATACGGGGGGAAACGCGAAACTAGTTTCGAACGTCATTTTTTAATAATACATTTGCGAAAAAATATAACAATAGTAAAATTATGATGAAGATGATTGTGTTCCGGTTAGCACAGAAAGCATACCTAAGTAACGTTTCTAGGTGAGAACGCTTCCATTTGTTGACTTTAATCACTTAACATCGGTTGATATGAAGACGAAAGTACCAGGACCTCATACCTAAGATGGAGTCTAACTACAACTTCAAAGAGAGAAAAATAGATATATAATACCTTGGCATAAGGTCTCTGTCATCCCCATAAAATTAAATGAAATCATTATCAACATTCGAATTTACATATGTATATTTAAAAAGCGAAGGCCCGCGTTCTATAAAAAAAAACTCGAACTGAAGCCAATCCTCTTGGAGCATGTGAATGCAGCAAAAAGTATCTAATTAAACAGACCCCGATCTTTTTTCGGAGGTTAGTGCGGAACAGTTGTCTTACACGCTCTCTGACACTTATGTCAACCTGGTAGTCTATTATTGAGATTGTGGCCAAGAGTGTGTTGCAAATACTTCCCAGTGACTCGGCAAAAATACTAGTATTGATTTTTGAATGAAAAACATTCCTTCAGTTAATAAGAAAAAAAAGTACTAGTGCTTTTGGCTTTATAACTAGTTAATAAGAAAAACGCACGTTTGCCTAGCGTTTTTAAGACAAGCTTCTGAAATCACGAACTTTTAGCACGCCAAACAGCTACAAAACGTATCACTTTCTGAGCACAAGTATTAGAAAAACTATATATATTATTCCCAAGTTACGTGTATGGGAGCCACCCTTAAAAATATGTTTTGCAAGATTTTATTCTACTACTTTGTCGGCGTGATTAATATGTATGTATACCCTTACTAAATTACACCTTTCTAGTAGTAAGGGTCTCTAAGCAAAGCCGCGGACTTACAGACGGACAGACTAACAGAGCGAAATTAAAAGGGTTCGTAGTTTTACTGCGGAACCCTAAAAACAGAAGTGACAGAAGTTGAGCGTTCTCATTTCAAAATATAAGTTTTACTCAAACCCGCGCGGAATATGTCATTAACTTCTTCTGGTTCTGATAACTTGGTAGTTCAAATGATTTTTCAATAGTTTGGTAGGAAATTAACCTGCGCTACAAAAACGATATTGCACGCTCCGGTGCACTTATGTCAACGTGGTATTCTGGAATTAAGATGAGCCCGTATTTGAGGGACCATTGAAAAGTTCTTCTTTATTTCTCCTGGCTCCAGCATCAGACCAGGACCGATGACCTAGTTAAGCTCGCGAGTAGTCACTGGATGCAAGTGGCTCGGCCCTATCACCGTGCATGTGTGGGCGCGCCATAACAGGGAGACTCATGTCCAACAGTGGACTTCTGCAGCCGATGATTATTGCATACGCTGCCTTGTCCAGCCTCAATTGAGTGACACTATCTTGTCTTAAATTTATTTAGAAAACCATTGCCAAACTAACATAAACACACGCTTTTTAGCTGTATTTTTGGCATTTATGCATGACATTCAGCATTTACACAGAGGATATAATCACAGACTTTGCACAGACTAGGTACTGATATAATGCACAATCACGACTTGTTTTGATTATGTGGTTACTCTTTCATTCCCTTGGGCCAAAAAGAGACAAATAGCATTTTGAATCTAAAACACTTTAACTAAAGTCTAAAGTTAATGAATCTATTTAGATTTAAAAAAAAAGAAGTGACAGAAGCTACGCGTTCTCTTTAGTAGAATAAACCGCGCGTAATATGTCATGTGAGCTAAATCAAAACTACTTCTGTTTCTGCTAACCTGGTACTTCAAATGATTTTAAGTAGTTTGTTAGGAATTAACCTGCGCTACGATACGATATATAGAAACGATATAGCACGCTCCCTTGCACTTATGTCAGCCTGGTATTCTGATTTTGAGATGAGCCCGAATTCGAGGGGCCTATTGAAGAGTTTCTCTTTATTCCTCCTGACTCCAGCATCAGACCAGCTCGCTGGTACCAGAAAAACGCATTGTCATCGGAACTGAACAAACGTGCAAAATTTCAACTCCCTAGGATAAGAGGAAGTGCTTCTAATTCAGCTTGCAAGATTTGACCCGAACATACATACATACATACATACATACTTACATACATACATACATACATACATACAAACATTGCAAGTTAAATAAAAGCTTTTAAAATAGCGTAGAGATTACAAAACTCACATCTGGAATTTGAATTTCACTCAGGTTCAAATCATCGGGCTCAACTTTCAACTTTTCTAATTCATGCAATTGCTGTAAAAAAAGTTGAATAAGTACTTTTGTCCCCGATTTGAGCTGTTATTCGACAGTAAAACTTCACCTGAATATGGCACCATATTCTACATCCTCTCTCTGTATCTGCATTACACTATTTATATACTTCTCATCAGAAAAATCGAAACACCTTGCAAGTTTATGTTTTGTAATTATCATAATACCCTATGAAAATTTAATTTGAATTTAGAACATTAACATTGGGATTCGAAAACCTCATATTACGAGTATTCACTATTAAACGACATTTGACATATAATATTCCTAAATATACACATTGTACTGATAATCTGTAATAATACACCTTCTAGACCAACACGTAACATCTTCGACCTCATCGTCACTTACCATCAGGTGAGATTGATGTCAAGTGTTGGTCTATCTTCAATAAAATAAAATAAAAAAACATCGATTCGTTGGTGTCTTGATGCGTGCAAGAAGGACCAACAAAATTACTACCTTACAATTCAATATATCTTTAATTTGCACCAGAAATAATAATCACAAATATTTTTAAAAGGTGCGACTTTAGGTAAACTGTTATTGCTTTTACTTGTCCGCTTGCCTCTTGAAGACAGTGCAACGGGAAGAAATAAAGAAGTATAGAATGTTATAGATTAATACTGGATGAGTTTAAGACGAGAGAGAGAGAGATCTATCAAAGGGTACAAGAAATAACACGACGGATTAGAGACGGGAAAGGATGTGTAAGTCTCTTCGCCGACATACATGGAGCCACTTGACCTACTCCCGGAACCGTGATCAAATTTACGTATAAACCGAATATAAAGTATATAATTATATACATAGTAAAAGTAAAGTAATAGTTTATAAGGCGCTGTTACTCAGTAGCTCCTCAGTCAAATCAAAAAGAGTTTATATATACGTAAAAGATTGCTACTATACTGATCGGAATAAAATTAATGTTGGAGGGTTGGTAAATACAGACAAAACATATTTTGTTGCTGTCTTCTGACTTTATAAACCCAATATTAGCAGGCTTAGCTTCATGGTGTTATTATATCATATTGATGTTTTATTATGACTATGTTTACAATGTTTTGTCTACGTTTTAGGCACTTACACCCTTTTTCAATAGGTCCATCTTCTGTTTTTCTTTTGCAGCTTTCCTAGCTTCTAGCGCGTCAGCTCTAGCTTGTCGAGCCAGCCGCAGCATCTCAGACAGTCTCCTAGCTCTCTTCTCTGTTGCTTCTTCCTAACATGAGCAAAATAATTTAACTTAAGTATCTAATCATTCAAATAATTGTTGTAGGAGCACTACTTTTTCCTAACAAGTTTACAGCATGGCTGTAACAGTATAATTTTTATTTGATTAATGACATTTTCAACCGACTTTAAAAAAGGAGGAGGTTCTCAATTCGACGCGTATGTTTTTTTAAATATTTTTTTGAACGTGTGTTACGCGATAAAAATAACTCCGCCAATAGTGAACCGATTTTGATATTTTCTTTTTGTTTGGTTGAACATATTTCAGAGGGGTCTTGTACACTCATCTTTTTAAAAGACCATTATCAAATAAAAGCGATTTAGCTACCATTTTTGTATATTTTGGTTTACATTCATTTTACATACATTCACTTAGTACAAAAAGAATGGTTTTGTACAATTAAAATAAATGCAAAAATGTAATTCAATTATTTTTCTATACATATTTAGATTATTGCTTGATTTTTTAAATAGTGTACAGGTGCAGGACGAATTTGAAACATCACTTTTTAACACAATTTTTTTGTAGACTACTTTCTTACTATTTCGTCATCAAATTGACTTAAAAGTACCCAGCAAGACAAATCAAACGAGCCCAAACACGACAGGTTTACCATGGGTAGTTATGGAATTACTATGGCTTCATCATCAGACCCTGGGAAACGCACAAGGCAATGCAAACAGACATATTAACAAATGGCTTTTTTTGGCAATTATTATTCTATATATACACCACTTATGATGGTTTTTTGATAGTGTCAGAACTATGTTAACCCAATACCTTTTTCTTCTGTCTCTCTTCTTGACGTTTTCTGTAGATCTCCTCTTTAGTTGGGCTATAAGTCTTGTAGAACTCGTACGCAGTCTTCCTAGGTGGCTGCTCGCTCGCTGGCTTCGTTTCATCGTACTGAGGTATCTCTTCGTACAGTATTTTGCGTACCAGTGCTAAAAGAACCGTCAAGTAGTCATGCAACGGAAACAAGCGTCCGCTTGCATGAGGTTGCGTCCGTGTAAAGTTGGTGCATAAAATACAAATATTGGCAGGCGCTATGAGATATGATTACAAAATATCTAGGTAACCGAGCTTTGCTCGGAGTTTTTGGCTAAAAATACTATTTTCTTTTTAATTTAGCTTACAAGTAAAAAATAATTTAAAAAAAGGAAAAGCATTTTTCCTTTTGAGCTTCGGAGCTGGATGGACGGATACATGTGATTATAAAGCAAGCACTTCAGCCGCTTGACCACGATGCTTGTGTCCAAATGTGTGAAATCAGCAACCATATTTTGCCTCAGATAATGTGAAGAAAAAACGCATGAAAACTCAATAAGGTTTTCCCAAACATAAGACTAATAATCTAGATCGATTTATCACCCCCGAAAACCCCTGCATACTAAATCTTATTCCCATACTTGTGCTGTAAGATCTTGCTTTTTGCAAAATTTCCGGACCCTCCTTGGGAATTACCCTTTAGGTTTTGATGCGCTTTCAAGGGAAATTGTTAAAACAAGCGGAATATATGCATTGATTTAGAAGTTGAAGTGAGGCCGCGGTAGCTTAGTTGGGTAGAGCGTCAGTCCGTGAACAGTTGAGGTCTGGGTTCGATCCTGGCTCGTATAATGAGTTCCATGTTGTTATTTGGAATTAATGGACGAATGATAAAAATCATTACGATTGGCTTTTCGGTGAAGGAAAACATCGTGAAGAAGTCTGCACACTCCTAAAAAGATATTCAAAAGTGTGTGTGAAGTCTACTAATCCGCAGTAGTCCCGCGTGATGGACTATGGCCCATACACTCCTAGTCCTGAGCCCCTACATATATAGGCTGTTGTACGAGGGGCATACCGAAAAGATCGGTAATCGAGTACTTTCGATTTAATTAGATTAAAAACTCTTTTTGATGAATAAACACTGGTTAGTTGAAAATCGAATACAATTGACAGAATTAAAAAAAAAATTTTTTTTAAAGAACAATATCAGTTTGAAATTGATAGGTCGATAAAAAAATGGAGCTTACAAGAGAAAGTTTCCGTGCCATAATTTTTTACAACTTTCGACGAGGATTATCTCAGGGACAATGTCTCGCTGAGCTTATATCTATATTCAAGAGTGAAGCGCCTAGCCAGACGACAATATATCGCTGGTATTCTGAATTCCGGCGTGGACGTGCTTCTCTTGGCACCGTACCTTCCACAGGCCGGCCAAAAACAGCGGTTACACCAGAAAATGTCGCTGTTGTGCGCCGAATGATACAGGATGACCGACATATTACATATGAGCAGATTCGGGCTACTTTAGGGATAGGTATGACTGCGATACAAACTGTTTTACATGGTGAACTGGGAGTGAGAAAGCTAGTTTCCCGCTGGGTGCCCCATAATTTGTCCGAAGAGCAAAAGGCGGCTCGTGTCAATTGGTGCCGGTCTACTCTGCAACGCTTCAACGGAGGAAAGTCAAAAGCAGTTTATAACATTGTCTCTGGTGATGAATCATGGATCTATTCATATGAGCCAGAAAGAAAGCATCAGTCTGCTGTCTGGGTCTTCGCAGGTGAGATCAAGCCAACAAAAGTTGTCCGCTCTCGCAGCGTATCGAAGAAAATGGTCGCTTCGTTTGTCGCGAAAACAGGACATGTAGTCACAGTTCCCTTAGAGGAACGGAGAACGGTTACCGCTGATTGGTATACAACGGTTTGTTTGCCACAGATGATATCCGAACTCCGTAGAGGTAACCCGAAACGACGCATAATCCTCCATCACGATAATGCGAGCTCTCACACCGCTCAGAAAACAAGCGAGTTTTTGAAGCAGGAAAACGTTGAATTAATGGATCATCCTCCATACAGCCCTGATCTGAGTCCCAATGATTACTTTACATTCCCTAGAATCAAAGATTTATTGCGTGGTCAGCGGTTTCAAGGTCCAGAAGAAGCAGTGGAAGCATACAAATCGACGATTTTGACCATGTCAACTTCGGACTGGAATTGCTGCTATAATAATTGGTTCGAACGAATGCAAAAGTGCATTAACTGCAACGGAGAATACTTCGAAAAGCAATAAAAATAAATTTAGTTATTTCCTGTATGTATTGTTTTATATTCCCGATCATTTCGGTATGCCCCTCGTATTTGACGTGATTTAGAAGTTTCATTATTCACAGATCAAAGGGATTGCACATTTGAGTATTTGATATTAATTTCAATTTTATACATCTACGAGTTCCTGAGGAAAAGGGCCTTGACAGACAGACCGACGGACAATCTGAGAGATCCTTTTCCCTGCCTAAATATGTTTTCTCTTGGTAATATTACTATTATTGATACGAACAGACAAAATGCTTATCATCGTCCAGTAGTCTGAAGCAAATAGCCAATGAAGGTCCTGACTGCAGCACGTGCAACGATGCCTCGTTTATAGGCGCATCACCGGCATAGAGGACGTCTAGGGCTGTATCTTTGTCAAGCTCAATTTCTTCGCGTGCCACCATTATAATATCTGTACAGAATATTTGTATTGTTTAGTAATTGTTTCTCACTTAAATTTCTTGTCACTTGTTTCACACACTCTTCACACCATCCTTCTATATCTTCTTCCTACCTCTGCCTATATCCATCATCATTCATACTCACTTATTAAATTGTATGTATTTCATCCATACTCATAACATGCTCATCAAGCTTACGTTTCAATGCTACGAGTAGTAATAATAATACCGGTTGAGCGTCTTCCGCGCTCGCCATTGTTCGGGTGAAGCTGTAGAGGTCGCAGGACCAACAGCATCAAGTCCATCAAAAAAAATTACGTTTCAACGATGATGGTGCTTAACATCTTTCTCTTATATCATCATCATCAGCCGGTAAACGCCCACTGCTGGAAATTGGCCTTCTACTTGGTATGGCGGTCCCGAGACACTTGCATCTTTGCACGAGACACGAGAACTTTTACTCTCCATCGATTATCCATTCTTCAAGCCATGTGGCCTGCCCATTGCCACTTCAACTCACTGGCCCGACGAGTTATGTCGGTGACTTTAGTTCGTCTACGGAATCTTCATTCCGGATTTTATCACGTGGAGAAATTCCAAGCATAGCTCATTTTATACTTATCCCTAATCTCATCCATCTAACATCCTCATCTCTGCCACATGCGCTCTTCTTCAGCCGTTTCTTTACTGTAGTTGTCTAAGCGAAACTCAACTGTTGAGCTCCCATTTCTCATACAGCTCCGGATGAGCGTGCAGATTGTGAGGGAAGAACAGTACAAAGTTTAGCTGTTTGAGATGAGGAACCATGCGCTCAGCTCGGTGTCTCTTCCGAGCCACTTGCCGAGCCGCTCGCCGAGCCTGCAGTGATTGTATAGCTTGCTGCTTCTCGATGACACGATATTGGAGCCAATCCTGTGGATTCGTCATCATCATTATTACTGTAGGAGATTTACATATACTATTGAACGTAAGCCGTTTTCTGAAGTCGTCCGTCCGTATGGACAGAATTTCGACTAATCATAATTTTTGGCGCGTTGATGATTGTAGGAAGAGGCATATCATATAATCAGCTGAATAGGAGACTTTCTCAAATATCGACACGACACGACAAACAGGCTTCGACAAAGTGACTCAACACGTATAGGAAACAATACTATGTATGATACCTGTGGGTATCGAAGTGAGCTGCGATCTCCATCTTTGTTTTTCAAGTTAAGGCGGTTCTATGACCCAGTCACCCCCGAATGCTATTTTTTCTAAGAGAAACTCTGAGATTTGTCGACGTGTGAAAAATACATATGAATGTTGAGGATATTATCTGTGATAAGACAGACGTCGAAACACGAACGGTAAAATGTCGGTTTTAAAACAAACTGTACTTTGTTGACACTTAATTAAACTGTATTAAACTAAGTTGAAAAAATTAATCAAATCAAATCAAAATCATAAGTTTAGTAAGAATTTGACAGCTTTAGAATTTGTATATCTTACCCCAATATTTTTTAATAAATTAATTCAGACAAAACGGTACCAAAATCGAGACGAAAGTCGAAGTGTCGCGCTGTTTCATTCCCCTTCGCCCTTACGTATTTATTAGTGGGGAAGCGAGGCAACAAATTAAACTTCTTGTGAACTGAACGGCCTTAAGTCTTGCCTCTATTATACGTCTTCAATGTTTTGTACAAATAAACTACACTGAAATATTCTAATAAGGTAATTAAATCCATTTCATTATACGTACAATGACCTTTTAAAATTTGTAGCGTTAAAGACCAGACCGTCGTTCCATATATTCACGGAAATACGAGTATTTATATTGCTTAGCATGTCTTCTTTGAATTGACCTTTTTTGACTAATATTTTGTGCAGCTAATAGTGCACTGATGCATATTTTCGCAGAATGATGTTATAAGTATTGGTGAAAGTGGTACACTTTGCATCTCTGGCTTATATGGATGGTAAGTGACGCTAAAGCCGTTAGTTGGAAAGCGTACGTACATGAGGCTGGCTCTAGCTGTGTGGACATATGGTACGCGTGGAAGATTTTATTTTATTTTATTTTATAGGTTGCCAACGCAGCATACATCATTCAAAGCAATTACACACACATACACACAAATTCAGTTCTAAATGCTGCCGCAATTACAGGCAACTACGGCTTACACAAAAAAAGCATCTGAATTTTAATATTAAAATAACATTTAAAAAGTGTGCCTCAAATTACAGACCGTAGGCACGCCTAACAGAGTTTTTAAACCTATCGATGCCGTCATCAAAAATATCTATATATATCTCTTTGCTCTTTACAATCTTGTTGTATTGTCTCATTAGACGGTTCAATGGTGAATACTGTCCCAGATTCGATCTTGCAAAGAATTCAGTAAATAGTACGTTTTTGCCAAGACGTGGTAGTCTGGTCGGGATATGGAAATTTATTTTATTTAATAGCGAGGGCGAATCTGTAACACCATTCACTAATTTCCACAGAAAAGTGATGTCGAGCAAGTGTCTTCTGTTAGCTAAAGAATCCATTTTGTAGTAATCTAAACGATCTTTATATCTCGGAAGTTTTTTCGCCATGTGACAACCGTAAGTCATGTGCCACATAAATCTTTTTTGTACACTTTCCAACCGCTTAATATAAACATCGTAATGAGGGTTCCAAACTACGCTGCAGTACTCAAGTCCAGAGCGGACAAGAGCATTATATAATAAAATTTTGGTATTTGATCTTTTAAAATTTCTGCAATTACGCAGAATAAACCCAAGGTTTTTAAAAGCTTTTGTGACAATAGTATCAATATGTACATTGAATTGTAGTTTATAATCGAGTATAACGCCCAAATCTCTAATTTGCTCAACTTTTTTTAAAGAAGCATCGTTGATCATATAATTATTATTATAATTGTTAATGGTTTTTTTCCTAGTGAATTGAATGTGAAAGCATTTTTCGACATTCAGATTCATACCATTCAGCTCACACCAATCTACATGACAAGATGCTAGACTACCTAAATCAGTGTTCTACTTAGAGCTTCAGAGTGGCAAGCGCAAGACTGGTGGTCAATACCTACGAGGACGTATTGAAAAGACACCTCACATCCTGTGCGATATCTCCTAGCACCTGGGACCGCCATGCACTGTAAAAACTTGATTGAAGCGTTCGAAATAATGCGTCTAGAAGATTTCGATGCAAAACGCCAAATCCGCAAGACACGGCCAAAGCAAGTGTATAACTACACATTCAACGACGACGGGCAGATATTGCGCTACTTGCGAAAAGGCATTTTTTTTAAATTCAGCTTCGCAAGTCACTGCCGCGCACATGCCAGGAGGCAGCGTCGGGGTGTCGCCGTCGACGGATACATCGTAGAGGACATCATCATCATCACATGCTGAAACACAACAGTGCTATTAACACTGCTGTTTAGCGGCAGATTTAGGTAACATGGTGGTAGATAGCCAGGCAGATATAGCAACTGTTGAGAATCGAACCCAGGACCTCCATATTGCAAAAGCGTGTAGCGGAAGTGGTTGATTTCATTCGGAGAATTGCCTTTGGTATTCTAAGCAACTAAGTATCTATAATGTATAGCCACGTATGGCTATAGATATAGAGGAATTTATCTCGTAGTCAAAACAATCGCGCGTCGTAACTGTAACCCGATAGTGAGCCATTGTACTCGTAGCTAAATCAACAACATGACATACAAACAAATAATCTGTATACGTAGTGACTTTTCAACCGACTTAAAAAAGGAGGAGGTTCTCTATTCGACTGTTTTTAGGGTTCGGTACTTCAAAAGAAAAAAAGGAATCCTTATAAGGTCACTTTGTTGTGGTCATTTATAACAACAACAAAATGTAACCTGGAAACTTCATATCAGGAAGTGCCAGTTCAGATGAAGGCCAAATTCAAAACCAAGAAAAATTCTGTTTCATACAATTTTTCATCAAAGCTTACGATTAGACAGAGGATAACAACCTATAGGTAACATTTAAAAATAAACTCCCTATCAGGCTTTCATCCGGCGTTTCTGCGTGACACGACAGGTTCGCCCGGTCTCCTGGAAACTGACAGGTGCCCGTCAGTCGTGCCGTATCACGCACGAATATGACACAAATATTGTAAAAAATATTATATTTTTGTGAGAATATGTCTCAGGTAAATCGGGCGGGAGGGAGGCCTGAGGCTGCGCAACAAACACGTGCCGAAATCGGCACCCAAAAAAATACCAATAACATATTGTAATTTATGTTTCCAGCAAAATACATGAATCTTATACCATGGACCTTTAGGTAATCAAGACAAGTGTCTACAAAGTATTGGTGTGGTTAGTAGGGCATTTTCTATGTATGCATGGCTAGCTTAAGTTTGCTTTCAAACAACAATATTTAGCACTGTTGTATTCCAGTGGAAGGGCCCTACAAAACCCCTTTAACTTAATTTTTTTTAAATTTAAGACAACAAACACGAGAGAGAGAGAGAGAATTGACGGTAAAGCTCACAATGCTTCCATATAAATTTTCTTATGTCATAATCTTTTAAATTCTGATAAAATTACAGTTCCCCGAAATGAATATACAATTATATAACGTATAACTTATTTGTCAGCTTCACCAGCCGTTACGCAGCTAATGGCCCCTATATGACGTTTTGAACAATAAACAAACATATTGTGTAAAAATGTAAATTGTGATTCACTAGGAAGTTGAATATTAATTGCACTCATTTCGCTTCATTACAATCCGATGTCATATTTTTATATACCTCGAATTACTGCACACAGCCAGATATTCTACATTAAAAGATTATGATAATAGAAAGTAATATGTAAGATACAGCTTTGATTGTATTTTGTATGAAGGAACGAGTTACTTTTTCGTATGAAGTCGGATCGTTCAGTTCATAAAGAGTGCGGTCGTAGCTGGCGCCATGTCTATACTTTGTGAAGTTCAGCCACTCTTTCTTGGCTTCATCTTCGAATCTGATGCTGTCAACACCGCGGAACACCAGCGCTACTTTCTTGTCCTAAAAAATAATTTTCATTAAAAAAACTGCTTTATTTTTGCCCGCGACTTCGGGTGCATTACCTTCAGCAAGGCAACTAATTGTTTTATTGGTATCAAATCAAAATCAAAGTGCCCTCTGTAAATATAAAATAGTACAAAACTATTGAACATCAACCACACACCTTTTTCTTTCACCGAAAAGATTTTTATCATTCGTACATAAATTCCAAATAACAACATGGAACTCATTGATACGAGCCAGGATCGAACCCAGACCTCAATTGTTCAAGGACTGACGCTCTACCCAACTGAGCTACCATGGCTATACTTACTACAATAAACATAAAAACTGGTTGACTGTGGTTCCAAAACCTTTTGAGGTCATCGATTTCATCAGCTAGAACCTGAAAATTTGATATTTAGGTATATATGAATTTTTAAACCCCCCACGCAAAAGGAGGGGTGCTATAAGTTTGACGCTAATGTCTGTCTGTCTGTGGCATCGTATCTCTAAAAGATGGACCAACTTTGATGTGTTTTTACGTGAAAGCAAGTTTGCGGTGGTTTTTAGCACAATACAACAGAAATACACATTCTGAAAAAAAGTCTACTGTCCACCTATTACGTATCACGAGATACAGCCCGCTGACAGACAGACTGACAGCGGAGGCTTTGTAATAAGGTCCCGTTGTCACCCTTCAGTTACGGAGCCCTAAAAATGAAAATAGTGATTGACAATGAATTTCTACGTTAGTGATATTCTCTCGGCATTACAATCGGAAGTCCTTTTTTTAGAATTACTGCACAAAGTCCGCTATCGTATAATAAAGATTATAGTAACATAAATTTCGTTTAAACATTTAAAACGTTCGAATCACCTTAAGTAGTACAATTTCCCCTGAGCTCCAATCCAGTTTCAACCTCGTGAACAGGCGATCCAAGCACGTGCACGACCCAAAGTGGGAACAGTATATTTCGGCACCTTAAAATGTTATACAAAGTTAAGTTATTATACATATTTAGCCAGCAATATAAATCCAGAACATATATATTGTGTGCTAAAGTCAATGAGAAATATGTGGTAGGGTTGGGGTGGCGACAGGTGCAAAGTTTTTCACAGCGCGAGTCAATTTTTGATGAATTTTTTTTAAAGTTGATATTGTGTGCCGACAAAGGATTAAGGAACTAATTATAATTTATTGATTATCCTTTTACAAATATGGATAAAATACAAGTTATAGATGTTGCATTGTAATGATTATTTTGAAAAACCGGTCAAGTGCGCCAGACTCGCGCTCGGAAGGTTCGGTATATGAAATAATAACATACTAAAAATCATAAATAATAGGTACGGAAATTGTGCACCGAACAATGCGAAAGAGTCGATTTTTATGTGATATACTTAGGACATAATTTTTGATTGATTTTTATTGTTTATTGTTATAGGGATTTCGAAAAAAGCGTCAGCGGCGCAATGGATAAGGTGCGGTCTCTCAATCTGAGGGTTCCGGGTTCGAATCCAGCCGTGTACCTATGAATTTTTTTTCTCAATTAAAGTACATTATCCGATTTCTTAACGGTGAAGGAAAACATCGCGAGGAAACCTGCATGTCGTGAACAGGCGTGTGAAGTCCGCCAATAACACTGGGCCCGCGTGGTGGACTATGTTCTATACACTCTAGGAGAGTAGGCCTGAGCCCCTGCAGTGAAGACGTATATAGGCTGCTGATGATGATGACTGTTATAGCGGCAACATGTGTATACATTATGTAAGACTTTCAACTATCTGCCTATTACAGATCATGGGGTACAGCCCGCTGACAGACGAAGGGACGTCACGTCTACTAATCATCGGTATTCGTATAGAAACAATACAATATAGGCAAGTTTTCTAATTTTGATGTCAAGTGCACCTAGCGGCTTACCATGATAGGGACTATATTTTCCATCAGTTCCACTCCAGCTGCAGCAGAAAATCCAATTCCCGAATCATCACGCAGCTACTGGTACGTCCTTTTGAAGCAGCTTGAATTAGCTAACCGGAATCGGGAATCTTGAAGAGTTCAGTATCGAAATCTACGGAAGTTCAACCAGGGAAAAATAAGCAAGTACAGCCAACTTACAAATGAGCGTGTTCCTATGCAGATTCAATGCATTCTCAAACTCCTTTTCGTTCCATATGTTTATAAATAACTCAACTTTTTTTCTCGCCATTCTGAATGCTACTGAGCTAATGATATTATTGTGAAATCTCTGAGGCTATGATTTAATTCTTCACGAGCGTTTACCCGCGGCTTCGTCTGTGTGGACTTAAATGAAATTATCCCAAGAAGACTTCTGGTTCGCTCGGAATAAAATTTATTCTATACTTTCCCACTGTGCACGTGCGATTATTCCTTGCAATACTGTAAGGTTTGCAATTCTCAATTTTGTATGTCGCTTTTTCCCCAGTTCTTATTTATTCTAGTTTAAAATTTGCTTGTACGTATAAATAATACAAATGAAAAATTGATAATTCTTTTGGGAGTTACTTAACTTGCGAGCAAAAAGGAACCCTCACTTCATTGCCAGTCCGTCTGCCCTTCTCTCTGTTGATACCCTTTATCGCATGGAGGCGTGAAGCTTGATACCACCGGATAGTTGGAATTCATCTACAGCAATGGTTCCCAACCAGTGGTCCGTGGACCACCAGTGGTCCGCAGAAGCCAAAATATGGTCCGCGAATGATTTAAAATAAGCGGGCGGTGAGCCGTCGGTCGCCGTGCAGAGCTTCGTAACCCTTTTAGCACGGGCGCTGGTGAAGTTACAGAAGAAATTCAAGAAGAACTTATTTAATTACAAAATGACAGAAACTGCAAGGATACTTTTGAATCGAATTCACTTGAGTCATTTTGGTGTAAAAAAGCAATTTCTTATACTAAACTTCGAGAAATCGCCTTACGTTATTTTATGGTTTTCTCAACAACTTATTTATGTGAACAAGGATTTTCTGCTTTGTTGGTAATAAAAAACAAGGCGAGAAATCGTTTGAAAGTAAGTGATGATTTGCGTGTGGCTTTGAGTAACAATATTAGTCCTAGGATAGCCGAACTCGTGAAGAAGATGCAAGCTCAGAAATCACATTAATTCAGAATTACAAAACTTTATCCTAAAAATGTTATTATTTCTTTTTATGTTATTTCATATTAGATTTTAATTAAAGTTTCAGTTTGATTATTACAGTTTATTTTTATTACACCTAAATAGTGGTCCCTGCCAAAAAAAAATATGTTAAAGTGGTCCCTGACCAAGAAAACGTTGGGAACCCCTGATCTACAGATTGTATCACGGTTTTTCTTTTCTTTAAATTTTAGAGTTCAAGTAACAGACATAATACCTCACAGATATACTCAGAGATCACGTGAACCGAAAAAAGGTAGTGAAAAATAGAGAATAGAAAAAACGAAAAGTTTTAAGGAAAAAATGCGAACGGGGAATACAGAATTATAAGATTCAGGAAATAAACAAATGATTCAGAGCTAGTTACAAGACATGTAAAAGATTTAAATTTAACTAGCCACTCAGAAAGCGACAGCACCCCACACTCCCCCCGCTTGTAAGGGAAGCGAACGATCATCGAAGGCTGACGATGCTTCCACCGCCGCCCATCTCACGCTCAGGGTACCGCGCCACGTCTCCTCATCGCGGCTAGTGGGATTCTCACATAGTGTGAATCTCGCTTGAAGAGCTTACTATAGAAATGATCCTATGAAGTAAGGTCTTAACATTAAAAAGCATTCGCTAAAGTAGTCATTCTGCGAAAAAAAATCTTAACACCGCCATGTAGAAATTGAAATTTCGGTCGCGGCGACATCTAGTGATGTTTTATCGGATTCTTGTGTAGTCTGACAAATGTCATTCTCATTGCGCTGCGCTAAACTAATGCTAAAGTCAGTGTGTCATCGTATCATTTCATACCATTTCAGTGGCGTCAACTAAATTCATCATGAACTACCTTAAGAACTACCATAACTATTTCATATCTCTTATATAAAAGCTAAGATACTGTATTTTATAAATATTTCACGTATTTTAATGTATGCCTGTTTAGTACTTATATTTGTAAATATTTTTTTGTATACTGTCTTTTTCATTAAATTGGATGCTATTATTAATATAATAATATGATAAATAATAATAATAAAATCAATGTATAGCATAAATATGGATTATATTTTCAAAATAATTTTCAATCTTTTTATATGGGATCAGTAAGTAGTTAATTTATATACTTAACTTGAATAACAATTTCTGTTTACAATCAAAATCAGATATGTGGAGACTAACAATTAATAGCTATCACTTTTAAAATTATCATTATTCTTAGCTGTAAGCCATCTAGACATAATAAAGTAGCTGTACCTAAATCAAATTACATTATATAGTCATTACAATAACATCTCGATTTTTATGCCTCATATCTAGTAAATATTACATAATAGCTTTGATGAAAACAATAATATGCTTGTTGGTTAGTATGGAACGAAAGCTTTTAATTATTTTATAAAATAGATTTATAATGATTAATAATAATGTTTTATTGGCAGGCATAAAAAAAACATAAAAAATTTCGAAAGGGGCATATTTTTATTACCTACAATCTACCTTAGCTACCTATCTACCTTAGCGAAACGAAGTTTCTTAATCGTAAGTTATTAAAACATCGATTTAATGAATCGGAATCGACTTTGGTTTCATATCGATTTATTTTTAAATGGCAACACCGTTTTCGGCCATATTAAAAATTTTAGTGATTCGGAAATTGTCTGCAATGGAGTCATACTTTTGCTTATCAAATTTTGGTCATATTTTTGTTGGAAATTCGCCAAAATTATGTCGTTCGTTCATCGTTTCTCAATCTGTTCGCGGTCATTGCAGAAAATCCTCGATAGTTTGACAAAATTTGCCTGAAATTATTGTTTGCAAATTCTTCGACGACCCTGGAGACATCTTGTGATAAAAAAGCATCACTGCAGCAAGTCACTTCGCAGTTCGCTGTCTGATTTTGTCTTCACGTGAAACAGTAGTGAATATAAATTTGCTGGTGCTATTAAAGGTCCGCAATCATGGATGTGTCGTGGGGTAAGTTCAGTTTCACTTGCGTATATTATTGATTTTTAGTTGAAGTAGCTGCATGATGTCATTGTCTGAATTTTCCAGACGCAGATAACTTCGAGCCCAAACTTCCGACCACGTTGACTTCGTCTAACAAATGGGAGGGCGAGGATGAGGAAGAGATCGTCAAGGTAACTTGCTTCGATGCCAAATAGCAAATTTATGACGTAAAAACGTTTGTAAATTAGCTAGCTGTAAACTACACTTTACGAACATAACCTCAATTTTGCTTACGTGTTGTGTTTGAAATTGTTTTTTCAGGAAAGCTGGGAAGATGAGGAAGAAGAAAAAAAGGATGAGGAGAAGAACGAAGTTGCTCCTCCACCTGCAAAGCCTAAAAAGAAAATTCTAGACAAAATAGCTGAGAAAGAGGTAAAGTAACATATGTGTTCTGCTCATATAATTATTACAAGGCCGCATAATTATGTAGGCAGTAGCAATAACCTGATAAAAACTTGTTTTGTATTTGTAAATCAATTTAAATGTCATTGGTATTGAATATTTAGTAGTTATCTCACTTAAAAATATCACAAGTTGATAACCAATGAAACATTTGTTGTATGATTACCACACATATTTCAAATTTAGATATACAGGTCAATGTAAAAAGAACTTGCATTTCTAAATTAGGACATGTTCTGTACAATGTTCTAATTGACAAGGTTCTCTGTAAAAGAAAATCTCGAGAACCATGTGATAGATTCAGTGCCTTCAGTGGCACTCTATACTTGGGATAAACCTCTGTATGCTAAATGTCTATTCGAGAAATTCAATCTCAAATCCAAACATAGAAATATTAACAATTAGATGTATAGTCCATCCATCTGGTTTAAATGGAGGTAAAACAATAAGAGTGAAAATGTTCAATGTTAGCTAATGGACATACACAATTACCAAGTGATATGATGTGGTCATATGATGCAAGTGAGCTCACCCAGTAACCTCAATTCATTGAGTCTGATTATTGTATGTCTCATTGATGTATAAGCTGTATTTCAATGTTATCTGATTATTTTATCAGTACTGGAAGGTCTCGGTCATTCACTCAAATTTCATAATCCATTTTATTTTCTATTATTTTGTCAGTAACATTATTTTAATCATAATCAATTCTTGTTAAATTAATTGGAAATCTCTATTAAATGATTTGGTTTACAACTTTAAATATATAGCCTTTCAGTGGTTGATTTTTTACATCTTATGCCTTAGTTTGGAAAATTGCCATGAAATAGCTTGCTTCAAATAACTTGTTGGAATGTAAATCTGAAGTGTGGTACAAAGTATTAGCTCTTTAAATAAATAGTAACTCTTGCTTTGATTCAATAAGAAGCAATTCAACTTACACAGGGCTGTGATCCTTGCGGCCTTACAATTTTACCCACCCTGTATCACCTAACCATTCTGACTTGGGTACTCTCATATCAGAACCTCCCTTAGTAGTAGTAGCATGGCACATGTAAGTTCCTAGCGAACTGTGGCTGTCCCCTCATGTAGCAAAATGTGTGTCACACCTTAGACTTGCATTTGAATGTTGTTGATATTGAAATGGTTTTTGTTATCTGCAGCGTTTAGAGCGTGAGAAGGCCGAGCGCCTCGCCGCTGAGAAAGCAGAGGCTGAACTTACCCCGGAAGAAAGATTGGCTGAGAAACTCCGCCAGCAGAAACTACAGGAAGAGTCTGACCTACGGCTCGCCATGGAGACATTTGGTACGTATGAATATTCAATATGACGAATGTGATATGCCATCTTGTTTCCTATCACTTTCAGCTGGTGACGTTTATGTGTAATTTATAAGTAAAAATATGTGGTCTGAGATTTAGTATAGGACCACCTCGTGTCATCCCATGGGTATCATAAAAGGCGACTAAGGGTAAAATATTAAGGGTATCGGCAGCAGCATCTGTTTTACAGACTTGTTGCCTGAATGTGGCTGGTTTGCTTACAAATTGTTCTCCCAGTAGGGAGGTGGAGGTGCCAGGCTCATACATTTCTCAATTAGTTCTTGAATATATTAAAAGATTTTGTGACAGTCCACCACCCCATAATAAAAACATAGACAAAATTAATAGTTATAAGGAAGTCTTTGGCTCTAAAATAACATGTAGACCTAGAAAACATTATTCCTGCCATATTTATTTAAATTAACACTTATAGCTATTACTTTTCAACTATAATAACAGAGAACAAAATATCATAGTACCTTAAGCGACCAATATCGATAGTTCTGCACTTTCCATTGTTAAGATTGTCTCGAAACTACTAAAGCTGATATTCTCTGTTCAACATAGTGTCCTATTACCCTGTGCTACCATGTTATCTTAAGTATTGACAGATAACAAACTTAAAGAAAATGAATGTAGCATGTTATCTTTTACTGGAACTCAACAGTGCTATTGAATAAGGAACCAAAGTTTCCAGGGTCCAATATTCACTTACTGTCATGTGAGATAAAAATAGTAACATTTAAGACTGCATCATTAATATTTTTTTGACTAATCAGCTGTTCTAACTACTTGCTTAACTTCCCACGAAAACATTTTATCAGGAGAAAAACCTATGTCCCTGTACACTGTACAGGCCATATGCTACATGCTTACTAAAAATCCTTAAGGTTGGTCCTCCTGTTTAGTCATGAAAATGCAACAAAAAGACAGAGAGAGAACTACTTTTGTGTTGTGTTTGAATAGTCATATTTATTGTGTTTTTGTTTTTCCAGTCAAGTATATTATAAATGGGGTTTTCCCCCAAACTCCTTGTTCATTTTTGAGTTAATGGGCTGACCAATATCTATCTCATGGGTCAGTCACATTGTGAAGCCTAAACCTGATGTGTTGAGCACCCCCTGCTCCTCCCCGTTGGGCCGCTATATCATTGACAATTTCCTGTTGAAAAGTAGCTGTCTTATTCCCTGATATATATATCAGTATAGTATATATTTTGGAAGCATTGTAATATTTCATTATGACTGTTACTGGCAGTCCCCTAGAGTAGGATTTCATTAGTCCAGATAGTATGATATAATTAATTCTTTTTTATTTATCAGGTGTGACAGAGATCGGCGGCAGCGGGAAAATAGACGGCTTCAATCCAACAACTAAAGCTGAGTTCACCGAGTTTTCTGACCTGATATGCAAGAAAATCAGCTTCTTCAAGAGTAGGGAGGAATTCCCGGGTTTTGTCGAGGAGCTGGTTAGAAGTATCACTGTTCAATGTAAGTATTCATTGAAAGGTCAGCGGCAATCTACTTTTGGGAATTTCGTATTATCTCCATGTTATCAGTCGGTTGCAGTAAGATAATTCGTAGAGCTTGAGACAGAGAGTTGGTCTCACGGGTTTCAAGTTCACTTCCTATTATGGGTTATGTTTCTGATGTTCGGTTTGATTGACCCAAAGAGTAAAAACGAGACCCTATTACTAAGACTCCGCTGTCCGTCCGTCTGTCTGTCACCAGGCTGTACCTCATGAACCATGATAGACAGTTGAAATTTTCACAGATTATGTATTTCTGTCGCCGCTGTAACAAAATACTAGAAAGCAGAATAAACTAAATATTTATGGGGGCTCCCATACAACTAATTTTTTTTCAACAAAAAATGATTTTTTTGCCATTTTTATACAGAATGGTACGGAACCCTTCGTTCGCGAGTCCGACTCGCCCTTGGCTGGTTTTTATATATCCACTCAGCTAGGCTACCATCATTATCTAAGTCCTATAAAGAAAGGTAGCAGATCCAGAGCCTTAAGGCTTCTGAGTGAACACACTCTCCATCCAACAGCCTTATCGTCATCATCAGGTGATATTATGCTGGGTAGTTCTCATTTGTTCTATGGAACATGACATTACTGAACAAAATGACACATTTTTCTTCCCTATTTGTTCCATAGCTTTTCACCTGAGTTTCATGACATAGAAAAAAAGAGAATCATATTTTCCCAAAATCTTCCGTGAAGTAAATGGAACAATTTGAGAAACAAATTCATAAATATTCTATAGTAAGAAATTAAGAAAAAATGTGCTTTCATGTTCCATAGAACAAATGGGAACTAACCGATATTTCCCTCAACACAGTCAGTAGGAACAAGATAGGTTGAATGTGATATGGGACAAAACATAAAACCATTAATTTGATACCAAACGTTGATATCTTTAATTATTATTTTTCGTTAGTACTTTTATGCGCCATGTTGAATTTTATGTGACGTCATATTGACTATAACCCGCAGAGGAGCACTACACTTCTAATGATGCCTCAATTGTAAAAAACGAATATTTTATCTTTACATGAACATTTTGAACTGTAATTGAACAATCTCTTATCAATTTCCAGTGCCATCAGCGGACATAAAACGGATAAAGCTGTCCATAGACAATCTGTACATTGAGAAACAGAAATCTGAAAAGAACGACAAGGGGAAGAAACCCAACAAGGGCAAAGGCAAAGCGAAATTAAAAGTGGAAGGCGACAATGTGAGTACCATCCTAATTTGTTTTTGTTTTTTGTAGTTATTAAAAGAAATTTTTCTCACAATCTAACCACGGTCCGTTGAAATAATAAGATCCTAATAAAATTATTTTGTTCCAACCTGATATTTTGGCGCAATTTTTTGTCAAAATAACAATTTTTAGGGTTCCGTACCCAAAGGTTAAAAACGGGACCCTATTATTGAGACCGCTGCCCGTCCGTCTGTCACCAGGCTGTATCTCATGAACCGTGATAGTTAGACAGTTGAAACACAGATTATGTATTTCTGATGCCGCTATAACAACAAATACTAAAAAAAAAAACAATATTTAAGGGGCTCCCATACAACAAACGAGATTTTTTGAGACGTGCGATGTAACATATTAGTGGCGCCATCTAGTGTCGTACCCGTTTACTACTGCTACTGCAAAACTAAATTGATAACGAAAGTCGAGGCGAATTCTTTAGATTGGTTTTCCGTATGTTAAATATCGATATGCACCGAACAAAGGTCTAGCGAAAGCGCCTTACGAAATCAGCGAGCAAAATATAGCATTAAGAATATTACGCGATAGGCGTCAACAGTTTATAATCGTAACGTGGCGATTTTAATGAGATATAATTAAAACAGTATAATAGGGATGATGACTAAAAAAAATTTAATCCCTCATTCGACAGACCGTGTGTAATAAGTCTTCAAGTGTGATCAAATGTCTATAGTCACATTTACATTGTGTTATGTTTTATTTTTACTATATGGCTAAAAACCCTAACTTATGATGAGACTGAATCGTTTATACATTTTATCACATAATTTTACCCCACACTCACTCACCCTCACACACACACACACAGAGACAATATCTTTTTGTGTTTGTTAGTCAATAAGCCGTCTTATAATAATTAACCCCTTTATGCTAACGGAAGAGCGGAAACCTCTACTACAAGCTTCAAAGCTTAAAAGAGATTTTCGGCCTCCACTACTATTTGATTTTTTGGCTAAAATAAAAACTATTTAATTATTTTATTTGTTACAGGCTCACCTCGAAGCCTATGGAAACTACGACGATGATTTCGACGATTTCATGTAGAGCAACACTAAGTCATCTCATATAAGTACCTGATCGCCAAACATTCTTGATGTTACTCTGTCTTATTCGATGAACTCTGCAGCGAAGCTGTGCACATTTAATATGTGGGGAAATTCCACTGTAAAAAATCTTGGTTACCATTATTATTTATATAGCTAAATTAGAATAAAAAATTGGATCTATTTTTATTGGGAAAACGAGTGTGAGTATTTTTGTATTTAATCGACTTCAAGTAGTTGATTTATGATTCGACAAGATTGATAATGAAGTCGACCAAAAATTTTGACCAAAATTTTTAAATTATGTAATGTTTTAGATAGTCATTTCCGTAATAAAATTGTATGTTTTTTTTAGTTTTGCATGACTTATCTGTTTGGTGACCAGGTACTAGGAAACATATTTTAACCCTCGTATTCATTAGGTGACGAATGTTAATTTTAACCACAAAGCGATACAATACAATTTATTTCTCAACACTACAATATTTAGATACCACATCATTGGGATGTTATATTTATTATAAAATATGATATTAGCGTTATTTTTAAACTTCCAATCTTGTGGCATGTTTTTTGGGATGCAGTTTCATGCTATTTTCAACTTTCGATGGAACTCTCCCAACGCTATATTTCATGTTATATCTAGGGTCTAATTAATAATTTTAATAATATGCAACTTTATCCTAATGAATTCGAGTTGTATAAATCTATTATACATCATACAACAATGTAATTATACAATGCGTTTCATTGTAACGGTTAACGGTCCGTATGTTATGTTATTATATAGATAATAAATTTTTTATTGTGATAATCTATTGTTTTTGTCTTATTTCGGTTTCTTTTTATAAAAAAATAGCGACCCTTCGCGTTGCACGGTATAGCGCCACAAACGTTCCCCGAATGAATGGCGCCAAGGCCTGGTTTTGTACACTTATAATTTTAAAAGGCCATTATCAAATAAAACTAATTTATTGTTGTATATTTTGGTTTAGTTTATTTGTACAAAATCATTTAAAACGCACGAAACGGGTATGACGTGACGTTGAAAACAAAGATGGCGTCAATAAAATGACATTTGATGCTGTCAGTACAAAAGGAATGATTTTGTACAATTAAAATAAATGCAACAATGTAATTTTAGTATTTTGCTATACGTGTTTAGATTATTATTGGATTTTTTAACAGTGTACAAGTGCAGGCCGCATTTCAAACAACTCTTTTAGAACTTTAATTTTAGACTCTGAAGTTTCATTTCACAATGTTTTACAAAACAGCTACATTTGATGAATGCAAAAAACTCATTCAATCCCTCGAGAAAAATTTGAGCTGTCTTATATAACTGAGCTGTTTAGTGAAACAGCTAGCGGGTATGTATAACGGCTTATATAACAATCCAACTGCGACACATACATATTTCCATAACTTAAGAGATTATTTCTTTATATTTAGGAGGATATATAAAAGGAACGCTTTTGTGGTTGCAAATAATCCATTCTGTAAAACGTCTAAGCATGGGTAGCTGTTTTGTGAAACGCAACGCAATGACAATCCAGCTGGTCATTGTTCAGCTGTTTTACATAAAAAGCTTATTAAGCAATACAACTGCGACACATAGTATCCCATGAAGGACGTGTGATGATGAGTTTTGCAGTGGCCTAAGGACTCGGTGCGAAAGGGAGCGTGTAGCAATAAATACTACAACGATAGATACAATCAAGTCGGGAGACCGACACGAAAATATGTACCCACTTTTGAACCATGTCACATTCATCTTTAATTGATGTGTGGGTCGTCAGCTTCCTCATAGAGCTAGGGGAATTCTACGCATGCCAAATTTTAAGGCAATTTAGGAGCAATCCAACTTTAGCATTCATAATTTAGCAGCAACCGTAACTCAGTTACAGCGAGTGTGTGTGTCAGTCAGTGTCTCCAGCTGACACATGCCAGGAAGGCAAACCAGTGAGGTTAGGGCTTTAGACTATAGTCAGGCATTTAAAGGACAATTACAGCAATGAGAGCCAAAAAAATTAACGATCACATTGATAAACTATTGGATCTAACAACGAAATACCGTGTGTAAGCTGGCGACCCGTATCACCAGCTCGCACATCTGTATCTTCGTAATTATTCAAGTTACGATTATGTATTGTACCTCATATTTTAAGGCTGAATTGGAGCGCCAGGCTCCAAAATTTTCGAATCTCTAGTGCTAAAACTGTTTGAGCTACGAGCCGAAATGTGTGTGTAAGCTGGTGACACGGGTCGCCAGCTGACACATGTTGTTTATGTTACAACAGTGTTATCTACACTTCCACACTAATATTATAAAGAGGAAAGATTTGTACCTATTTTTGTATGTTTGTAATGAATAGGCTCAAAAAGTACTGGGCCGATTTTAAAAAATCTTTCACCAATAGAATGCTACATTCTTCCAATTTGACATAGGCTACATTTCATTTTGAAAAAAATTAGGGATCCTTGGTAAAATTTGAACAATGTAACCGAAGGTGTAGAAAAATGAGTCTTAAAATGTCTTTCGTCGAACGCGGTGCCGAAACTATTAGCGATAGAACAAAATAATGTACAACAATATTGAAGAACATCATAATGTCTACAAAAAACTCCGCGGTAGCATATGTCCAACTATTGTAGTTATGTCACTACAACAACTTTTTTCATTTTAAACATTAATGAAAATGCTAACCAAATTCAAACCATGCTATTTATGTGTTTATATTAATCCTTATCCAAATAAATTATTTTATGGTCAAGACCATTTAACTACCTATAAAATAGTTTTTAAATTATTTAAATTGGACTTTCCATTCAAAAGATATTACGAATTAAAAAATTCAAACAGTAAACAAAACCGCCAAGCGCCGTGGCCGTTGTTTGCGATGCAGTCTGAAAAGCGCGCCGGGCATCGCGGCGGGCGGGGTGGAGGGGGCACTGAAATATTTTTTTTTAATATATAAATTAATACATAATATTTTTTTTTAAAATAAAAATATTTGTGAAAAAAAGTGTTTTATATCCAAATTTCCAAAAATAAATAATTGTCTACCCCGTGCGAAGCCGGGACGGGCTGCTAGTTTCTTATATGTTGATTCATTACTAAAGACCCATGTCTCCAGCTGACACACTAAAAACAACTCGCTGTAACTGACTTACGGTTGCTGCTAAATTGTGAATGCTAAAGTTGGATTGCTCCTAAATTGCCTTAAAATTTGGCATGCGTAGAATTCTCATAACTCAATGAGGAAGCTGACGACCCACACATCTTTAATTGACATTTCCTTCAACACACTACATAGGAACAAGCAAGGTTGAATGTGACATGGTACAAAAGTGAATAGATATTTTTGTACTTGAATGTACACATCGAACCTCGTGAGATCGAAGAAAGGAGGAAATTCTCAATTCGACTATGTTTTTTGTATGTTACGCGATAATACTGTCAATTGTGAATCGATTTTGATAATTATTTTTTTGTTGAGTTGGTCCCATTAAAATCTTTACTAAAATTGATTCAGCGCTTCTTTTAAATAGAAAATCAACAAAAAGCAAATGTGTACTCAGATAACTCTAGCTCTAAGTGTGAACATTTTAAGGCAGTTGAAGTCGGTTTTGAACGCGTTAATAATATTATAAGTAAAAAATTTTTGTAAACGAGTTGCGTTGCATTACGCAAAAAAAGTAAAATCTTAACAACGCTCTTTTTTACTTTTGCCTAGTATCTGAAGAGAGTTAAAAAGTTTACCATCAATAACAACTTGTAATCGATAAATGATCAATGATCGAGATATAGAATCTCTTTTGTGTAACTGGCCGAAAATATTTTATTGCGATCGTTCACTAAACGGTACCTATTTATATCACAAATGTTTCGTGTTATGTTTGGTCCGCACTGCATTCTATCGAGGAAGAGATTACGTAAGAGTGGTGATGATGGGTCGCCGATCTCGCGCTAAATGCAATTCAAATTGTTTAAGGCGATGACTGACTTCCATATTTGTTACTTACAAAAATAAAACGTAGTGTAACAAGCAACTCTCTTGCAGTTGACTCTCTCAGGCAGCTCAAACAGCCAGTTTTACATAAACTGCCAGACGGATAATAAACAACAACATGCGATCTGCCAATGCTGAAAATCTAACGCGCGCTCTGTGAGGCGGCTATGTCCAGTTTTTGACGAGTTAAAATTATTCGTCGTGCGCCAAGCGAACGCCAACGAAGCACAAGCATAAGAATAACTAGAAATTCAAGTTAGTATAGAAATGAAACTCCCGCTCCGGACGAGCTCAAAGTCACGCATCTTTTATTTTATTTTATTTATTTAGAGACACCAACAAGTTACATTCCAAACACCTACAAAATACAAACTTACATAACTAATTACTAAAAATGTTAACTTAATTATAGGTATCCACAGCTTACACAAAAATTCACGTGAAAAAGAATGACAGTCAAAAATAGAAATTTTGAATTTTTTTCTTAAAATCTAACAAACTATCATGATTAATATCTAAATCTAAAAATTTGAAGAGAGCGTTGTACAGTCTAACTGATCTAGACAATGGAGAGTTGAAACCCAAATTTGACTTATGTACTGATACATTAAGTATTTTTGGTACATGTGTGTAAAACTTAAACAGGTGTGTAAGGGCTTGCGCGCGCTGCATCGCGCTCGCTCGTACACGTTGCGTCTGTGCGTTTCTGTCAACGTATATGACAAGGAGTGCAGATGTGACAATGGAGGTTATATTATTCTATACTCGTATTATTCTTAAAGGTACATCTGGTCCCAAATATACTGAATCGTCAGAAGATACTAAGTCGAAATTATTGTATGAATATACCTAGAATGAAATGTTGCGGAGTTCTGATATATAATTAGTTTTAGTGTCAACTAGCTTCTGCCCGCGGCTTCGCCCGCGTGGACTTTAGGATTTATCTCATTGGATAAATCAACTACATAACAAATATGAAACTGATGTAACGCTTTCCGGCAACGAATAATTATTTGGAGATTATTCATACTACAATTATAAAATCGATATTAAAATATGAGTAAGAGGTGGGGGTAAGTTGGTGCAAGATTCACACACAAAATTTGGTCTAGCCGTTTCGCAGAAGTGCGAACACAAAAACCGTGACATTTTGATATATTAGATTGTTTCATTATGTGTGAAACTACGTCACTCTTAATTTTTATCAGTAAGGGTAACTACCCATTTTCATGCTGCTGACTTCGGAAAACACAGATTTCCCATACAAACTTTCAACCCCTATTCACCCCCATTAAAATATGCGGAAACACGTATTTATCTGTTTCCACTTTCTAACCACTTAACAATTTTCTTGTTATCATCTTCAAAAATGAGGAACTGAAATTTTAATTTGCATCCCTGATTTCACCCTTTAGAGGTTGATTTTTCTAAAACACTAAAAACGTCACCCTTAACTGTAGTTCATAAGACTGAGTATGAGTTTTCATGCTGATGACTACAAACACATCAGAGTTATCATTCACACGGTGGAACACGTTTTTCTTTGTTTCAAATCTAGCCACTTACTAAGTATCAATTTTCATGATATTGACTTCAAATATAAAAGAGTTCCCATACAAACTTTCATCCCCCTTTCATCCCCATTAAAAATTCGTGAAATACGTATTTCTTTGTTTCTAATCTAACCACTTACCAAATTTCATTGCATTATCTTCAAAAATGAAGAAATTAAATTGAAACTTGCATCCATGATTTCACCCTCTGGAAATCACTATTAATTTTAATTCATAATGCTGATTATCAATTTTCATGATATTGACTTCAAAAACAACAGAGTTCCCATACTAACTTCCATCCACCTTTTCACCCTATTAGAAATCCGTGACTCTTGTACTTCTTTGTTTCTAATCTCAACACTTATCAAACAAACACAACAGAGTGCACATACAAACTTTCATCCACCCCTTTTGAGGATAAATATCCAAAGACTGTGAAACACTACACCGAAAAACTACTTACAAATTTTCATGGATTTATCTTCAAAAATGACGGACTTTCCTACAAACTTACATCCCTTATTTTACCCTGTTAGGGGTGGAATTTCGAGAAATACTTTCTTAGCGGATACTTTCACTTTACAAAGAACACAGCCTCCAAATTTCATGTCTATAGGACCAGTGGTTTAGGCTGTGCGTCGATACTTCGATAAGTCAGGACTTTGAATTTTATATAGATTGAAATCCAATGTGTACCTATAAAATAATAATTACATCTCATGTACACCATATAATACCTCATCATCATCATCAACAGCCTATATACGTCTCCACTGCTGGGGCTCAGGCCTACTCTCTTACACAGAGTGTATGGGACATAGTCCACCACGCGGGACCAGTGCGGATCGGCGGACTTCACATGCCTGTTCAAACATGCAGGTTTCCTCACGATGTTTTCCTTCACCGTTAAGCAATCGGATAATGTACTTGAATACCTATTGTTTAAAAAATTATCTGCCTCCGTGTCTTAAAAATGGCAACACGTTTGTACTAACAACCCTGAGGTTCCATATTTTGATTGATTTTTTGTTTTTGTACATACAGTTTTGACAATAAGTCCCAATACCTATCGGTACTTGATGTGGTTGGCGGTAAGGCATTTTCTCGAGACCTGTTGATGTGGCGTACCACGAAAGAGGCCTATGTCCAGCAGTGGACGTTTCCTGTCTAATTATGATGATGATGCAGGCATTTTCTATGCCCACCTGACTTTTATTATATTTAGTCTGTTATGTGAATATTGTTTGAAATGTATTGTTTTGTCTATGAAAATGTTTAGTTTTTCGTTAAAATTAGAATAGTTACCGCCTCCGTGACCTAATTGCTAAATGTTCGATTTACAATCCGATCTATCGGTACTCGGTTTGGTTTACCACCAAACCAACTTTTTATACAAACTTACATCGCTAATTTTACCTCACATTCCGTTAGGTCTTAGTTGTATAAGCCTTTTTAGAAGATGGGTAGCAGAATCTAGATATGTAACTACAACATCTTACTGCGATCACCAATACGCCTACCAACAGTGGTGCTTGTTGCAAATCCAATCATATAAAGTTTAATGTGTCGTTATATGGGGAGAGGGGCACTTGTCCAACAGTGGACTCATGCAGCCAACCAGGTTGTGGAGGGATGGCCCGATACACGTTACACGGCAATTGCAAACTTTAACACAAACTTGCATCACATATTTTTTTGCGGAACTATCATAAAAGGAACATATTGTCAAAAAAATCTCATAACCCTAAATGGTTTCGTCTCTCAGTCACTTCTAACGCTGAGGCACTTTTAAACATTAACCACTGAAGCACCTTCTTTTGTATTTGCTATTTGAAATTAGTCAGGCATTGTAGCAATTCTGGACAGAATCCACTAAATTGGTTTTTGTATTCTGTTATACTACCTATATCACCCTCAAACAATTTTTGGCAAACCTTTTCAATGTACAGATAGACGCGTCGATTCTCCATATACAGGTAAGTCGATTCTACAAGTTTTTTGAAGATATCTTTTTATTGCGTGAACCGATTTTGATGAAATAAAGCTTAGATGTTGCCTTGACCTACGCCTAATTTAATTGTGAAAACCGCATCAAATTTGGTTTTGTAATTTCGGAGATTAGCCGGTTCAGACAAACAGACAGACAGACAGACAGACAGACAGACAGACAGACAGACAGACAGACAGACAAAATGTTTAAAAATGGTCCTATTGTGTTCTGTTACACTTCTTATGTCACCCTCAATCAGTTTTTGGCAAAAAAATTCAATGTACAGACACGTCGATTCTACAGATTTATTATAGTATAGAGATTTGGCCGTTTACATGAATAAACAATTTTATGTCTTATCTTTCATAGAAACGATTGACAATTATTTATATTTACCATTTATTGATGTTCACATATTTTTACCATTATATGGTTACGTACAAAACGGGTCTCCATCTTAACGTAGGTGATCGTTCGCCGCCATTCTAAAAAGTGACTGTTGGCCCTACCATTCACAAGTCACCTACTAACTATTACCAATTTACTGAGTATATTATTTCTCCGACGCAAAGCTATGTCATAATGTGAAGATATCACTCCAATCGAATCCAATGGTGTGCAGTATTCGTTGAGGAAATAGTGATGCCAACAGAGTTGTGCCTTGCTGTTCCTATTGGTACTGTTTAGGTTCCACTTGTTCCACCCAGCTCAAAACGGTATAAAACCACTTTTCTGAAAAAAATATTTTTTAAAAACGAAATCGCTCGATAAAGCTTTCATTACTAAATTTCTGTGACCATAATTCTTTAAAATATAATAGCTGACTTTGTGCAGTAATTATCTAAAAATGTGACATCGGATTGTATTGTCGCGAAATTAGTATCATTAACATCCAATTTCCTATGGAATAGCAGTTTTCATTTTTCGATTATTGTTCAAACTGCCACGGACCATTATATGCATAACGGCCATTTTAGCTAACTATAAAGTTGTACGTTAATGATATTCATTTCGCGACACTATAATTTCATCAACAGTTTTTGGTAATTACTTATCAAAGGCGTCGGTGGCGCAATGGATAAGGCGCGGACTCTCAATCTGAGGGTACCGGGTTCGAATCCAGCCGTGTACCTATGAGTTGTTTTTCAATTCAAGTACATTATCCGATTGCTTAACGGTGAAGGAAAACATCGTGAGGAAACCTGCATGTCTGAAACAGGCATGTGAAGTCCGCCGATCCGCACTGGGCCCGCGTGGTGGACTATGGCCCATACACTCTCTGTAGGCAGTAGGAGAGTAGGCCTGAGCCCCTCCAGTGGGGACATATATAGGCTGTTGATGATGACTTATCAAAACCAGCTATTCTATTTTAAAAGATTATGGCAACACAGTAGGAAGCATTCTGATAGGTATCACGTTAGTAAATATTTCTATTTATGAAAAATCCATAGACGAACTTCGAGTAAGGTCACCGACGTAGCTCGACGAGTAACGGATCGGAAGAACGTATTTTCAATTTCCATTATAATTGCTATTTTTATGTACCTTGCACTTGGAAATCTCATGGAAATCTTGCGGAAATCTTGCCTACCCAGAAGCCTCAGTTTAATAAGGCACATGAGACTTCATCTTTTATTGCCGGAAAAAGCACATAACTCTCATTTGTTTCAGTTTTATCAGTCAGATCATATCATAATCCTAATTTAAATTCTAAAAGTTTCCGAACTAGATCCACCTGATCTTGGCTCTGTTGAACCTGTGCAATAAATTAGCTATGTTAAAACGTGTACGCAATCTTTACATGCTTATTTGACAAAAAGTTCAAGTTGATTGCACGCCTTATGTAATTTTATTTAAATTTGGAACTGTTTCGAATTCCTATTCACATTATGTCATTGCTCTGACAAGGTCTCGACATAATAAAATAATTTTAAGTGAAAGTTATTACTAATTACATGATGCTTTTGTTCAGACAATTTGTGGGAATTCGCGAAAAAGTTATCTCCTGCTTCTGTCATAATATAGCTTATGATGGCTGTGGGCGTGTCGTGTTATTAATGACTTATTCTTTGAATCAATTGTCTCAGAGGGTTACTCAAGAATTATTCTGATAATCCTTTAGAATACGTACAGGATTGTAATCTCGTTATGTTCTGGCCCCGATATCTGTAATAAATACGTATTAATTTAATCATTTATGATCAAACTCATTCATTTGCCCATGAACTTACAGAATTTCATTACATATAAATAATTTTATACTTATATAGTATTGTTAAAATAATATAAAATAATATCTGTAAATATTCACATTTAAATGTTTAACAGTTTAGAATACGAGTATTTACATGCCTGGTGGAATGTATGAAACTAAATTTTTCTGACTGTCATCCAAAGACATTTAATATTAACAGACCGGACAAAGTAAACAAACATTTTGATCCTAAACTTATTACCAATTGGTAATAAGTTACTCAATCTAGTGTCACATCACGTCACGCGGCCGTACAAGACATTTGACATACCATTGACTTTTGAGATCAAAATGTTTATATGAAAGTTTTCCCAATGACCGCTCTATAACCTATTACTATATTTAAATCTCTCTGCTGTCATCATATTATGTTCAATGCAATTTATCTTTATCTACCTAACTCTTTTAAATAGACTATTTACATATTTTAAATACGCGAGATTTTAAATACTTAAATAGCAGTGAATAATGTTTATGATAATCAATAAATATCAAATTTTTCTAGATGATTAGCGTTATGTATTGTTTATTAAATATTTACGTGTCAAATTACAACACAACAAGAGCGAGCTCTTGTTCAAGGATCGGGCTAACCTAAAGTCATTTCAATGTAATTTAACTAGAGACTTTATTTTATAACATTTTGTGCAGTACCTTCTTAATCTTATCATTATCAGGTTGACCACTGACATACGCATTTGTTTTACAAACAAACACTATTCAAACAATCGTCCTAATATAATAAATTCGACAGCGAGTTTGTTTCTTCCCACTCGGTATTTCAAAGGCACAACCAATCGTGTATGTTCCAAGCTCAAAAGTAAATGCGTTCAAAATGAACTGGAAACCGACTTTAAGAGAATATGTTGGTTAGACCACGTGGCCGCGTTCAAATTTGGATTGTTTTGTAGCTGTCCCTATCCGAGCCCTATCCTACCCGAGCGCGTACGGTGAGACAGCATACACTTCGCGAAGTTATCCTCCCGTTATTTGGATGTTTCGTAGTCCAGGGATCATTTGAAGGATACAGTATATTATGTAACCATTTTTTAATACAGTATACTAATGAAATTTCAGATGTCGGTGGTTTTTCCAAATTGTTCTAAATTGATTCATACTCTTGCAAATCAGGTTCAAAGTTGGGGCTTTTTACTACCGTAAAATACAATTCTTTGACGCCTTGTAACTCTGGAAGTATATATTTAAACGAAAATCTGACTCACCACCGACACAGATATTTGTATCTAGATTGTGTCTTGAAAATTTCATAGATTTTCATAGCTTAATACTCAAAATATGACTCTACGTTTGTATGGGCGCTTTGACAACAGCATACCCTCTTAATTGCCCTAAAAGTCTACTTTTACTAAGGCAAATTTAAGATTTACATCGTTTTCTCATGGGTGGATCTCCGGGAAGCAGCCCCACCTTTTAAATAAAAAAGAATCATCCAAATCGGTTCACCCAGTCAAAAGTTCTGAGGTAACAAACATAAAAAACATACCCGTCGAATTGATAACCTCCTCCTTTTTTGAAGTCGGTTAAAAAAGACTATGCTACTTTTTATTGCGGCCTAAAGTACTAACAAGTACAAACAAAACATTAACCTCTGCCCTTTAAAAGTTTCTCTAAATAACTAACCTCAACATCTAAGCAACATTTTATTACAACGTTGACATGCGCTTATAAAATGATATTATAAACAAATTATAGAAAGCATAAGGTGTTGTTACTGTCAAATCACCATCAAACGATCACGCATTATTATTGACCGGCGTTTGACCGGGGAGGCGGACCACACCCGCCCACACGGTTTAAAACAATCACCTCGTCTCAAATTATGTAAATGCTCGCATATTGTTTTATAGTAGGACGACCTGGGGCTATCGGAAATCGGTCAGTTCGGCGATACACGGTTAAGAAGAACGGAAAGCTTTTCGGGCGAACATTTTGTTCACAACCTCATGTTTAGTTAAGAGAACTATTATATCTTCGCTATGTTTTGAGGAATCCCTTAAATTGTGTCAAAATTTAATCGGAGTGTCCACCTTTTTACGTTCACCAGGATTATCGAAATGTCAATGTATTATTTTTAAAATTGTTTTACTTACAGAAATCGTCGTTTAGACATGAACTTCCCACACAGACCGTCACTCCAGGCGACTACATGTGAATTGGAGTACGAACGAATACGCTTAAATGTACAACTGATATCTCACTTGAATCACCAATTCACCCTCCAAGCGTGGTGAATTGAGCAAATCCCCTTATGGAAAATTCGATTGTCGTGGCCATCTATGAGGCATGTTCAGCATTGGTAATTTCAGGGCGACGAATAACGGCTTAGTAGTTCGTGTTGTATTCGAGCACGCTCGCTAGTTTCCTAGCACGTATGCCATCGAACTGCTCAAAATCCGCGACCGCCGACGCGCGCCGAATAGAAAGGTGCGGTGAAAGCGCACGCGCAGTGTCCTTGTAATAATTCCACGCTTCCTGGTTCACCAGCGCAAAGATAGAAATCGCTATTAATTGCCTACTTCATTACTGGAATGCTGCAGGAAATCACGACAGTTTTGACTAATTTTAAAGCGGTAAAACCTTTGTTCGGTAAAGCGTTAGTCCTCGAAACCTTACAAATCATTTGCTTTTCGATTAATGAAAACATCTTAGGGAGATCGTTTTGAGCAGAAAATTTAAGGTCTATAAATGCAAATGATCTAAATCACTACTATTTTCTTTTCGCTAAAGTAAAACATATGCTGAGGGAAAACTGGCTCCGAATTGTCAGTTTAACTGAGTTGAAACTGGGCTATGGTGGCGGTTTTGCTCAGCAGTGGACTAAGCTTCCTTAGTCTATGATTTGGACCGACAAAGAAAGCTAATTCACAGCAATTTTTCCAAACTTTCCAGCGTCTATTTAGATATATAAATAGATCCTAGGAACTCTCAATTTACACACATCTCAATAAAGTAGGCTTTTACGTATTTCACAACATAAATATGTAAATTAGTTTGTTTTGTTTTGAACTCAATCGTTTCGATTGGTTTCTGCAATCATCGGAGTAACTTCTGACACAGATATGGGCTGCAGGTCAGCGGTGTTGCCACGTAGCTTATGTAATAATTCTGTATTATTTTAGCTTAATTAAATAACATATTCTGAGCGAATACCCTTGCTCGCTGTTGCAACAATGATTGATACAGAGGCTTCAAGATTACAGCTTACTTTTCTAATTAAGTGTCTGATAATATTTCTCATTAGCATGCTTTACCAACCCGGTCACCTAGTCTGTCGTTTCACGACAGCTCATTTCTCTTCTATGGCATTTTAGGTAACACACAATGTTGGAGTATGAAATGAGAAAGCCCGCCAAGTGCGAGTCAGACTCGCGCACGGAGGGTTCCGTACAGAATATGAATAATTCTCAAATTGAAAATAATAAATTAATAGATAAAGTAACAACCACAAAAAACTCGTTTAAATGAGATATAATTAAAAATTATACTGTTCATATTTTATTCCTACACTTGTGCTGTAAGACTTGTTCTAGGTTAGGTTAGGTTTACTATAGGTTTTGAGGTGCTTTCAAGGGAAATTGTCAAAATAAGCGGCAATAACGGGCATATATTTTTATTGCGTTGACTTATAAGTTTTATTATATTTATACAGATAAAATAGGATTGTAGACTTGATTATTTGATATTAATTTTTATTTGATACTTCCATGCGTTTCTCTGGCAAGAGGGTATTGGGTCAGACAGACGGACAACCCGGTGATTCTTTAAGGTTTCCTTTCGAGGTACGGAACCGTAAAAATGACACCAGTTAAACAGTGGACTTACGCAAACAATGTTTTTTTTAAATTGCCTGATGAAGTAATTTCTAAATTAAATTTGCTTTAAAGCTTAGGATTTATACTTCGGTTACAATTCGGTTCGAAATTATATAGGCCTTCAGTATAGAATAATATGTAATGCGTCTGAATTTTTTATGTAAGGTGGGTTTGCACTTGGCCTTCATCTTACCTAATGGTAAATGACGATAAGAACGTTGGGTGCTCAACGTGCACACCGAGAAGCAGCCTATATACGTCCCCACTGCAGGGGCTCAGACCTACTCTCCTACTGATAGTGTATGCGCCATAGTCCACAACGCGGGACCAGTGCAGATTGGTAGACCTTCACACACACCTTTCAGTATAAATTTTTTCAGGAGTATACAGGTTTTCTCGCGATGGTAATTATTTTCTTCATTCGTACATAAATTCCAAACTGGTACTTAGGATCGAACCCAGCTCGATTGTTCAAGTACTGACGCTCTACTCAACTGAGCTACCATCGCTTCCATTCAGTGTATTATGATGATGAAACACCCGACAGAGAAAAGGAGTTCTTAGGCAACTATTAAAAATTTTAACAGCACACATCACCTATCGCGTCCAAACTGCAGTTGTTAAAAACAACTCCTATAATTAGCTTTAAGCAATTGAACTCAGTATGCAACTGACCCGAATGAATACAAAATGACCATTACAAGGCGCGATGTGAAACATTTCGTCTCGATTTGTTACAATTTACAAATAATAGAGCCGGTGCGATCATTTGCTTTCGTTCAAAGATGTAGTATTGTTCGAGATGGTGAAACACTGATGTAATAAAGTTCAGATAGCTTTTATTATGAAATTGACCTCTATAATGGGTTTGGACTTCCTTTTGTGAAACCTAAAAGAGGTGGAGAATAATCATAATATACTGTCTGAAATGACACTGATTTCACTCTAAAAAATCGAATTAGATCATCGTAAACAATGTACTGTTTTCGGGCATTTGAAGAAACCTTTGGGGAATCAGTCAATACACTCGAACTTGAAAAACATCTAAATTGTAGCGCTCGTGAGTGATGGATAAGGCAACGTTCGGAAAAATCTTTTAATCATCATCATCAACAGCCTATATACGTTCCCACTGCAGGGGCTCAGAACTACTCTCCTACAGAGAGTGTATGGGACATAGTCCACCACGCGGGCCCAGTACGGATTGGTAGACTTCACACACCTTTGAATTTCTTCTCAGAAGTGTGCAGGTTTCCTCACGATGTTTTTCTTCACCGAATTCAAAGAAAATTAATTGACAAATTCCCATGATTTATGTGTTTCATGTGTACGCATAATAAATGAAATGAAGAAACGTACATCATCTTGTTAAAGCCACAGTCACACTTAGCGATTTATAGCTGCTATTTTCATTTTTCTGCTATAAACCGTCGCTAAGTGTGAGACCGTTTACGCCTCCGGTGCTGTTTAGCTAAAAACGTTTCTGTCCGTCATACGTACATACGACGTCGCTTCGTCGCAACACAGCATGCTAAGGGAATGTCTACTCGTGCTGTTTTAGAAACAGGTGCCCTACCACAAGATGTGTTTCGTTTCGTTTTTGATTCGGATTGCTTTCGGATTGGATGCAAATTGTATGAATCCGAAATTCGAATTTTAAATGGATTTCGATCGGTCGTTTTTCATGGTACGATTAACTAGCCCTTTCCTGTCACACGTTGATATATACCGCGCGGCTATTTTTTCTCAGCGAAAAAATTTCCCATGCTAAATTTTATAGCGTCTATTTTTCAGTCAGCTATTTTAGTGCACTAATTTTCAATGACGGAAAATGACAGCTACAAAAGGCTTCGTGTGAGCACCGCTTGAATGTGATTGCAATCTTCATGAAAGGGATTTTTTCAATCAAAACTTTATTATTGAATATTATTTCGACGACACTTTCATTGTCAACTCAACAATAACAAATCTGCAAATTACTCGTACTAACACGCAACAACCATAATTCGATTGTAAAAAACGACAAAGATACAAAACTAGACCGAAACACAGACAGAAAAAAAGCAATCCTAACAAGGCTGCAAGTAGAACGGTTACGTCAGAAAAATAAAACTGGCCAAGTGCGAGTCGTACTCACGCAACGAGAGCTTCTTAGCTTGTAAGGAAAGTATAGATATTGTTACAAAGCTATGCAACAAGGTTCATATTTTCGACCGCATACCAAACAAAAATGTTTGCTGATTTCTCAAAACGTTTTTTATCTCACTTGACTTAGTAAGTAATCATATTTTAAAATTTCGTTCCGAAATAGCCCTCTTTTTTTAAAAAGTAGAACATTAATTGTTATCTTGAAAGAAATATGTGCTACCATTTTTTATTAATCCAAATTCTATTGCGTATATTTTATGTGTAATAATGTAATATATGTCTAATAATAATAACAACTTCAGAAATTATCCCACTTGAACTTCTTGCTCAAATTTTCATCCGACTTCAAAAATGGAAGAGGTTCTCAATTCGTCTTTATTTGTACGCGATAATTCCGCCAATTATGAATCGATTTTGATGATTATTTTTTTGTCTAGTAGAACATACATCAGAGGTGGTTCCATATACATTTTGTCGAAATTTATTTAGCGGGTTTTGAGAAAATCAACCAAAAGAAATATATATATATATACCCAGATAATTCCACCTCTAAGGGTGAACATTTTAGAGGATAAATGCTGTAGACTTTTAGGGTAGTTGATCTCGGTTCCTTAGTTCTTTTCAAACGCGTTAATTATGTAATAATAGCATGGACAGGTTCGAGACCCTAAAACATACTAGTAGAGGTACGAGCACGCACCGATCCCTACATCACGCATGGCGGCCGGACCGGCTATCACAACTCCCAACACGTTACAACTCCGTAAGCGCTGGACACCCATTAAACACAACTTAGACAGTTACGCTCGGTCATGTAACAGGGGATTAAGGTCGTCTATTGACAATAGGGTGACGTAAGGCCATGTAGAGACATGATGACAGCTATGAGGAGGGTTCCTGAACCTATAAATAGTGTCTAAATAATTCTTCATTACTGCAAAATAATATCAACTAAGTACCCCTTTTTAGTTTAAGAAGTTATTAAAATTTTTAGGGTTCCTATTACTAAGCCTTCGCTGTCCGTCCTGTCAGCGGGCTGTAGCTCATGATCCGTAATAAATAATAAAAAGTATTTATCCAGATATTTTTGTTACATTTTACTTCATCATCATCAACAGCCTATATATGTCCCCACTGGAGGGGCTCAGGCCTACTCTCCTACAGAGAGTGTATGGGCCATAGTCCACCACGCGGGCCCAGTGCGGATCGGCGGACTTCACATGCCTGTTCAAGACATGCAGGTTTCCTCACGATGTTTTCCTTCACCGTTAAGCAATCGGATAATGTACTTGAATTGAAAAACAACTCATAGGTACACGGCTGGATTCGAACCCGGTACCCTCAGATTGAGAGTCCGCGCCTTATCCATTGCGCCACCGACGCTTTTTACTTTTACGACTTACGACTTACGACGGCCACTTCAGCTCACTGACTCGTCGAGCTATGTCGGTGACCTTCGTTCGTCTACGGATTTCCTCATTCCGGACCTTATCACGTAGAGAAATTCCGAGCATAGCTCGTTCCATTGCTCGCTGAGTGACTTTGAGTAGTAGTGATTAGTAGGGATAAATCTCCATAATTTTTTCAACACGTGAACTGGTGAAGTGTGAATAAACAAGTCATGTCACGTGATAGTTCAAAGCCCTTCATCAAGTCCAACCTTTCATCCAATCGTCTTCCAAGATGTCGTAACCCAGATTGCGCAATCGTAAGAACACACATTAGTGGAATGTTGGTCAAACGCAGTAATTCACACTGCTAGCTCGTGAAAACGTCGACCGCAGCGGTGGTGATCTCTGACTCTTCCTTTCGTAATTAATACCTGTCTGCTAACCATTCTCAAACGTTGTTGGTGCGTCTCCATTACCCTGCTGAGGTTCGGTATTTAAAAAATATCAATTTGGGTAGTTGTCTTTAAAAAATTCATGATCTCATTCAAGAGACCGTATGAAAAAATAAATAGCTATGTCAAAGATTTTTTGATACGACTTATATTTTTCTAATATAACCCCGCGAAAGTAGCTATCGGATACATGATGAGACGTAACGCTGTAAATTAGAGCATCAAAATGTATGAAGCTTTTAAAATCATTTGAGTTATCTTGTTTATTTATGTTGGACTTGCACTTAGCCTTTACCATAAAAAAATATTATTCCCTCATTCGAGAGACCGTGTGAAAAGATAAATTGTAAAGGATTTTTCGATACGACTTATAGTTTTCCTAATATAACCCGTTAAAAAGTGATTCTAGTCACGTGCTGCAAAAACGCTCCATACATATCGGTACCTAGGCGTGACGTCACGTCTACGCATTGGAAGTAGATAATGTATGAAACGTTTTTAGGTGACCACTCCCTTACTAAGAAATCTTCACAAAGTAATTACAAAGTTAAATGTAAAATAAAAATTTATAATATTCGATATTTTAAATTTAATAGGAGTTTAAAATACAATTTAACCCCAATCTGTTTTTGTGACATCTAGCCTATAAGGATTTAAAAATATTTGATTTTTAATTATTTTTTATAGTTTTATGGTATAATACAATTCAGACCCAATCTTATTGTGGGTCAACTACCCAATTACGATTTCAATATTTTTTATACGAGTATCTACGCTACACCCACTCACTTGACTATGGACAAGGGTTATTTGACCCTGGTATTTTCATTTGGTACACAAAGCACATGCGTACTGTTTTGGGGACCTGAGGCAATATTTCAAATTAGGAAACGAAACCTAGAGATTGCAGATTATGAACACTGTGGGCCTATTACTCTTTACAAGTCTATCTTTCATCTTACAATGGAAACACACCCACAAAACTGCCCCGACTGGTCTAGAATTTGTGCAAAAAGGCAAAATAAAGTTACTAGGAGTAGCAATTGCTTTACGAGAAACTATTAGCAAAGTAAAGATGCTTGAATCGAAATTAAATTTAATCGGATGCGGATCTAAAATCTAGTGAGAAAAATTTCGATTTTACTAACTCGACTCGAGCTAACTTTACTCTTTTTTACAAAGCTTCATAATTCGTGATAAAAATATACGACTAAGATTTGTGATAAATAAACTAGTTGAATAGTTAAAGCAGGTTTAACATTGCCAAATGTTAAGCAAATGCATACAATACCGACTCTGTTTTATCTCCAAAAATCTCCATTGTCAGGTTACAAATTCAAGAGACAATATGCCGTTACCAAAGCTCCATGTCAACTCGGAGTCATTACTTTGAGACTTATGACTGTTTTGCAAGAAAGCTAATGAAAGGTCTTTAAATGCAGGCCGACTACAAAAATCCCAAATACGCGTTACTAAATCTTTAAAGAGTTGCAAGTTGACCTTGCATCAGAATGATAATATTGCTGTGTGAATCTAACGACCAATAGATTCTTCACGCTCCCATACGATATGGGATTGCCTCAAGTAATAAAGTTTACGTTTTGAAATCTATTGTTGTACTTACTCCATATTTTTGTAGTTTGGCAAGAAGAGTCTTGGTGTGACTAAATGAAATGGGTTTGGAATCTTATTGTTGGACAACTGATGTAGTTTTGGAAACGCCACAGTGGGCCAGAACAATTATTATGAAGTAAATGCTCCAATTAATTTGTGTCACCTAAAGAACAATACTTTATTGAAACTGCGAGCTTTAAATCACAAACCTACACTTTGTTATTTAGCCAAACAAGATAGTCTACCGAATTTCTTGATGATCCTTCGAAACACGTGCTTGCAAGTATTTGCTTTTGTTGGTTATCTGTACGAGTTTTTGTGAGTTCTTCAAAGCTTTCTTGCGTGTTAGTTTGAAGAACTTTCGATGCAATATTGTTTTTTTACATTCAAAAGTTTCGATTTTTTGGTCTGTTTATGTTATGTTTGGAAGTCACCAATGCTATTCTATAAGAACACACTTCATTTTGTAACCGATGTCGAGTGCCACTTTTGGTGCAGCTTCACATAAGTTTTAATCGATTTTGAGGTTTCCGTATCCAAAGGGTGCCGGACGGGACCCATTGCTATGGCTCCTCTGTCCATCCCTCCGTATTTCGTAGGACTGGTCACTATACCAATAGTAATAGGTTAAAAACTTTTCGGCTGAACCTTGTTTGAAACATGTACGGTTCCAACTAGCCATTTTTGCAGACGAAATCTTTATATTAGATACGCTTACAGAATATGAAATTAGTCATCGCTGCACTGAACTGCTGATGAGACGTTATTTTGTCCTTATTGACTTGGACTGTTTATTATTGAGGTTGTCTTTCAGTTAACATTAAGGATATAGACTAAACAATTTAAAGGCTACTAGCCATTAACAAGCTTTCACAAATGACATTCAAGACATATATGCATTATCACACCAATTATATTTTTTGTATTTTTGTGCAGTTAAGATATAAAATGACATGTAGTTTTTGAATCATTAATTTATTAACAGACTAGCCCTAGACGAAGTGTTCACTTTGTAAATATATGTTTTTGTTTTTTGTTGTATTTTTATTATTATTAGTATTGTATAAGTTTATAATTGTAAATAAGTTTCTATTTTGTTCAGAAGTTCATTAGTAATTTATTAAAACATTAGCGATGTTATGACAGCGACCTGTGACAGCGACTCGTGTTCAGCACTGACATAGAAGATTCAATAACCCAAGTTCCCCAGCTCCAGGATGTAACTGCATGAATCAGCGCATGGTTATGTTTGCAGTGGAGTCAGTGAAAGAGGGTGATGCATTCTGTAGTGGGCTGTGTTGTCTAACATTCTTACCCAACTAATATTTATGAGTCACATCGACACATAAACCTAAAAGATAGAGATCGAGGAAGCTAAACGAAACAAAACGGGCGGCGCGGCGGCGCGGGCGCATTGCGTCAGCTACGGAATCACAGCCGTCGCCATTGTTACTCAGTGCTGGTGCATCATCTGACACTTCCGGAGACGGTTCTTTTTTTAAATTAATCCGTCTAGATTGACGTGGCCCAGATGTGGAATCTGTATTATGTGTTCGGGCTAATATGTAATGGACAGAGAATGCGTGTGAGAACTTTTGTATCAGTAAAATACAATTTAGGTCATTATAATGTCAATTATTTGGTATATTTTTGCTTTTAACATACTGAAATGCTATTGATATTTATTTGCATCATCATTCTTAAATTACAGAAACACAGCAGAGGAAATATGATAGGTCATCTGATATGACATGCCCAATTTACAGAAAACATCATAGAAGGAAATATTGAAGGAAGAAGTGTAGGGAGGAACATGTTAACAAAGTAAATGGTAAAGGTAAGGTACGGTAAAGGGTCGGTATCAAAAAGATAAATTTCGTGTCGTATCATGATGTAAAGTGATCACTCCATTGACTAGAAATCAACATTAGAAAGTCAGCTTAAAAATCTTTTCCTTTCAAGTAATACTTGTATATCAAATTTGGAATGTAAATATCATACAACAGAACAAAAACAACATAACCCAAGCATTCGTCCATGGAAGCGTGCTCATCCCGAAGCCTCAAGTATCTATCTTTCATGTGGTAGAAACATAATAATCGGCATTCACCCGTTGAATGAAAAATAATCATCAACATCGAAAAAAAACTGAAACTTGAAATCTTTTGAATACATAGAGGTTTTAGTTGATCAAAGGCTTTATATTGGTTTGTTTCTGAGTTCCAAAAGCAGCACTTTCCGCCCGGCTTGCGCTATGTCTGCGCCTTTACTCTAAGCTAGATAGTCTCGTATATTTGCACACTTTATTACTCATATACTCGTACCTCCTAACACGGTGTCGTCACAATATGTACATCACACACTCCAGCACCTATCTAACCGTAACTCTCGCAAATTACCCGCTAAATTGACGATGACACGGGTCTTTACAAGATTGCCACACTTACATCATTACTCATGTTATTATATTGTTGAATTATATAATTAATTGTAAGTGGACTGTATGGACGGAAGTGTACATGTCAGGCGTGAACCAGTCACTGCCTGCTTTGTCGTCGCGTGTACGTTCTAAGTTGAAAGTTATCTATGTGGAACAGAGGATCATATTTAAACATTTAAACGTATTATAATCGTCATCAGTCTATAACCCGCGGATAAACTCATAGCTTTCAATGACACCTCATTTGTCAAAATACAACTAGTGGTTTAGGAGATATGATGGAATAGACAAACATACATACATATATACAAAGGTTGCTAAAATCATAGCCTTCCTTTGGCTTTGCTGTTGTAGCGTAAAAAGAAGGTACATATTTGTGTAGTCGAATCTTATGCAAGCTCTGTATGTTAAATATGATCCATCGGCATCAAAAGTGTAACGAAAATTTTAGTCGAAGAGTCGCTTCTAGTTGTAGTGCATAACTTAATGATCTACGTCTATGTTCATTTAACCTTCGCGGGATTAATTCATTCATTCAAGCATTAATTATCCTAATTATTTACGTAACGTTCCTAAGTTTTACACATTTGTCTGCACTTGTCCCAGTACTGACTCACACGCATATGTTACAACCGATGCACAATAGCGCTGGCTGATTGCAAAACGTGCGACATCCGTTATATGAGAAATATTTCAAAATTTTTGAAGAGCATGTGAAGTGGCGTGGGTCGTCAATATCATGTTGTCCAAGGCGGTTAGACGCCACCGACGCTGTTGACTGACTGTTTCATGGCTGTTCTAATTGTATTATTACGAAATACCATAAAAAGTCATACTTCATCGTCTGATCTTAGCGTCAGACTCGCGCACCGAGGGTTCTGTATAGAATGTGAATATAATTAACATACTGAAAATCGTAAATAATTGTAGTAATAAGGTAATATGCACCGAAAAATTCCCAAACGAATGCGCCTGACGAAATCAAAGAAGCAATTGTTAATTTAAGCATTGAAATACAAATAACGACAGGCACTGGAACCAATTGTAATCGTAAAAGCGATTTTAATAACAATGAATATGGCTTGTGTAAGACCAAATTTCAGAATTCTAGATCGTTTAAATATACTGTTTTTATTGCGTTATCTATCTTAGTTTTTTCACAGATCCAAGGGACTGCATGTATTGTTTAAATTACAATTTGATACCTGCACTTACATTAGTCGCACGGGCGCTCTACTAGTCAGAAAAGAATAAATAACTTTTGCTAGCCGTAACGAGAACATTATACTTGCTTTTGCTTCTGGCAATGAAGCCATGAATATTTCAGATTGTTTGGAAAGATTGGACGAGTGTTATGAGTCTTTGTAGAGAAGTTCAATCTCTAAGTATTATTATATCTAACTTAACCATGTTGAAGTACTTGGTTCCTTATATGGCGAGGTCACTAGCATCTCTGAAGTGGTGAAAGGACGACCCGAGTTTAGGTAACAACTAGCAGAACTACCTACAGACCATCGTTTTACTATTTTACTGGTGGTGATATATTCGTTATTAAGTTACTATATCTTGCCCGCGACTTCGGAAACTATCCCACGGGAATTACTTGTTCGATTGGGATAAAATTAGTCTATGTATTTTTCCGACCCTTTAACTATCCCTTTAAAATGACGGGCAAGAAAGGATTAAGAGACAAACTCACTTCAACATTTGTAATATTTCCGTCAGAAACAAGTCAGTTGGTTCGAATCAAAGACATTTAATATTAATAGACCGGGCAAAGCAAACAAAAATTTTGATCCTAAAATTATTACCAATTGGTAATAAGTTACTCAATCTAGTGTCACATCAAGTCACGCGGCCGTACAAGACATTTGACACACCATTGACTTTTGAGATCAAAATGTTTATATGAAACATTTCTGAATGCCCGCTCTATAACCTATTACTATATTTAAATCTCTCTGGTTTGAATTTACTTTCAGAGAAACTTGATGACATATTTTGTAAGTATAAATTTCTTGGCACAAAATATCTAATCTATTTAAACTAAATCAAGTTATAATAATAAGGGTACATATATACTCGTATACGTCCATTTATCTAAGTAAATCAACAACACGAATTTGATGCTCTGCCAATGAGCTATATAAGCTAAATTAACTAATACAGCATTGTGAAATCGTAATAATTATAGTCCGTATTTACTTAACCATTTATCCCAATACTTTTATCTCAATGAGTTAAAGCCCACGCTGACATCCTATATAGGCATAATTTCCACCTGACATATCAGAAACACCACTCTCAGCAATGAAAATAATAGAGTAAGATCCAAGAGCGATCAGACATAACTTATTTTCACATGAATGAAACTTTAGGTTCTTAGCAGTGTTTCATGTGCTTTGTCATACCTGTGTGTTTGTGGAGTTTGCCCAGTGACACCTGGACAGGTACCAGGTGAGAAAGGTAACTAAAAATAAGAGTTATTTAACTTAAATTTGTATAGCTGATCTTTATATATATTTTGTAGAATATTATCCTGAACTAGTATCTTAAGTTTCAGACACTTTTCATGGACCAAAACTTTTGTCAGACGCTTTAAAGCTCAACAAAAAATAAATAAACTTTACTTATTTTTACATGTCTGATTTTTTCATATGTTATTCAAATAACTATTACAAAAGTATATTACATCAGTCAGACAAATTTGAGTGACCAAACATCCCCTAAACACGAAAGTTATTCAGCCGGGAGTGCGAGCGCGACGGCACTATGCATGCACTTCAGAGCAGATTTCATGCATTAACTGGATGTGACTTTAATCCTGCGTTTTTCAAGAAAGGTAAACAAAGACCATTCAATATATTAATGAAGAAACACGAATATCAACGAGCTTTTATGCAGTTTGGAGATCCAGAGTCATTTACCGATGAGCATATACAAGAAGATATTTTCAACATAATACAAAAATTCATCTGCGAAATTTACAGTGTTCCTGGTATACTTGATGTTGATGCTGCCCGGCTTCAGCTGTTTTTGAATAATTACAGCGTTAATAGTATTAACGAAGAATTCAATCGAAAAAATTTAAAAAATTTTGATGCTAGCAATTTACCACCATGTAAAACTGAATTATTCCAACAATTTCGTCGAGCTAATTACATTTCTAGTATATGGAACAATGCAAGTGTAAAACTACCAACCATTTTTACTCCTGAACACAATGGGTGGAAGTTAGAAGAAAATCAGTATCACTTTCATTGGTTTGATGGTGACCAATTACCCGGAGACGTTAGTGAATTCGTTAAAAATTCAGGTACTATACTTTGACTTGAAGTTTAAAATTTTTTGTAGTTATAACTTTATGTTTTTAACTCTTTAAACTGTTTTGTTTGCAGAAGAAGCTGCCAACAACGACAACATAACTGATGACGACGAGGATGATGCCTCGAATGGACAGTATCATGATTGGATGAATGATGAAAATTCTAATGATTTTGTTGATGATTACGATAATTAAAAAATTAAAAATATTTTCTGTAATAAATCATAGTTACGTGTTTTTTCTTAAAATTATTCTAACTAGTATGTTTTTTACAATAAAATAAAAATAATGCCTTTTAAAACAAAATAGCTCCCAATTTAATCATTATCCCAAATACAGACAATAAATAAAGTTACTTTAAATATTTATTAATTATTAACTTGGAAGCTCACTTTATTAAAATAAGGATGCAAAAATCTTGGATTGAAAGTAGTAAGTATTTTTAATACATTTACATTTTTTACTCTGATACGCATGCGCATAGTGCCGTCGCGCTCGCACTCCCGGCTGAATAACTTTCGTGTTTAGGGGATGTTTGGTCACTAAAATTTGTCTGACTGATGTAATATACTTTTGTAATAGTTATTTGAATAACATATGTAAAAATCAGACATGTAAAAATAAGTAAAGTTTATTTATTTTTTGTTGAGCTTTAAAGCGTCTGACAAAAGTTTTGGTCCATGAAAAGTGTCTGAAACTTAAGATACTAGTTCAGGATAATATTCTACAAAATATATATAAAGATCAGCTATACAAATTTAAGTTAAATAACTCTTATTTTTAGTTACCTTTCTCACCTGGTACCTGTCCAGGTGTCACTGGGCAAACTCCACAAACACACAGGTATGACAAAGCACATGAAACACTGCTAAGAACCTAAAGTTTCATTCATGTGAAAATAAGTTATGTCTGATCGCTCTTGGATCTTGGACTATAATGGCCCTATAGTAATTTAGACAGTTTATCGATAACTCAAGAGCCCTCGAGATTTAGATGATCGACTCTAAATCCGCACGTCACTCTTGAAATGCGTACGCAATTTTAGGGATTCTTCAACATGTTCGAGTGCTTTGAAATTTAGTAATGTAATATGTGCCAGAGATATATTAAGAGTAAGTATATATTTGAATGGGACGTTACGTATTATGTTTTTTTAATTGGCGTTCGGCCTCGGGTTAAGAATAGGGACAACCAATAGTATTACTGTGTAAAAATATCTTACTGGTATCACTAAGCGTGGTGTTGCCAAAATCTCATCATGCAAAGTCAGACGTCGGGATTTATGTCCAACAGTGGACTTATGCAGTCGTTTATGATTTACAATCTTTTTTGCTTGAGCGAGATAAAAGTTGCCTATGGCCTTTCTCAGCTCTTCAAGTATATAAAAAAAAAACATGTCAAGCAGAGTCTCCGTTACGACGTAAAGAAAGTACAAACAAACAAACCCTTAGAAAATAACAAATTATTCTTTTGCAATTTGATCTTATTTCGATAAACAACTGCATCAATTTGTTCTAGTATGTATAGCGAGATAGTACTTACATCAGCATCGTCAGATAGTTCCGAAATCTGTAATGTTAAAAGCAAGTAAACGACACATCATTGTTGCACTGAAAAATAACATTGCAATAAACACCTTATAACGTTTCCTTATTCATGCACCGTGACATGTTGTTAATACCATACAAGATGCGATTCAACATAGCGAATTACTTACAGCGTTATGAACCCAATTGGACTTGCGAGTATGAACCATCCAATTGCAAATATTGATAACGAGTTTGCAAATGATTGATGTATTTCATTTTCTAGTGCATTAGTCCTCAGATGAACACGAGACTTCCTTATAGAACGCTATGTTCGATTTTTCCGTGGAGGAAAGATTGATGAATAGAGATACTTTATTAAGGCTGATTTGAAAATGAATGTAAATGAATAGCTATGTCATTTTAAATTTGTATTATAAATACAACTTTGCCCTCAAAGTCCACGCAGACCAATCACTGGGACCACGATCAAAAGCCCTCTACATGGCATAAAACGTTGAGGCGCCAAATGATAACGAAATAATAAACTCACTTTCATATTTACAATACGAGTTTTTGTGTAATAATAATAATGTAAACTGTTCTAAATTGTTATCAAAAATATCCCTCAATCTCAGCATCATGGCGCTGTGATGTCATTTCAACAATCGAGCGCCTCCAATTTCTATCCTAAATACCATGAACATTCCTCGTCACAGATAATTTATTAATTTGTAACATGACTTAGCATTACGACGCGGAAAGACCAAGCTATTATTATAAATGTGTGGCTATTTTGACAGCCTAGATTAAAACCAGATAATCTAGCTGTGATATAATGACATCAATGACTGCGTGACGTAATGATTGAGTTGAGCTGTCTAGAGCGTATCTTCGAAAGGTGATCAAAGTTGGATTGAATTTGAATTGAACTCTTCCTGTGTAAGATTGCTTATATTGAATTTGTTTGGATCCTTCGTAATTGGAAGGTACGTAACATTCAATATCAAGTATGACAAACAAAATTACAGTGTGCAAATGGAAGTACTTTCTGTATGTCAATGCAGTAGCGTCTTAGTAGCTCTATCTATCTTTATAACGATATTTTGAATCGGTTCTTCCCTTCCCATACTTTTACTATATATTCTGCAATAACAAAGCCAAAACAAAATATAGTTTGTGCCACTTATCTGTACTTAAATGCAGAAGCATACCCATTAAGGAAATGCGACATACTTGCAGGACAACTTTCTCCTTCCCTTGGTCGCTTCCCACACAATCGCGTTTATGAATCAAACAAAATACATGATATGCCTGTGTAAACAATAAACTTCTCTTCTAAAATTAGTCCACGTTTATCGATAATTTTTAACAGGGCTTTATCCCACACTTTAGTTTTAAATCGAAACAAACTACCGGCCGTACTGAATTCGAAACATAATGATTAGAATTTTTTAAATCTGTATCTGTTTAAAATTAAGACAGGGTGTACATAAATGTATAGAAAAGGACCTGACACTAATACAAGAATTGAGTGTTTTAGGTAAATATTTTAAACCGATGTCAAAAAAGGAGGAGGTCCTTAATTCGACGGGTATGTTTTTCCCCTGTTTTTTTAATGCTTGTTACTTCAGAACTTTTGACTGGTTGAACCGATTTGGATGATTCTTTTTTTATTTGAAAGGTGGTGCTTCCCGTGTGGTCCCATTTCATTTTGGTCTAGTTCTGACGATAGCATCCATTAGAAAACGAAATAATCTACCTATATTTTAGGCCAATTGAAGTCGGTTTCCAGTTCATTTTGAACGCATTTACTTGTTGTACTCGAGTGTACCTTTTGTTTCCTAAAACTAGCGTCGGTAAAGCTACCGTATACCTTTAATAATCTTAGTAGTGGATGAAGTCTGTCGAAAGCTGTAGATAAGAACATATAGTATTATGCCGTACAATCACAAAACATCGGGAATTGAACCCACGACCTTTCGCGATACACACACGATACAGGTATTTTCTAAAATCTCTGGCACTTTATGACAATTATGTACTTATATAAAGCGTGAAAATGTCCTAAGGCACGATATTGATAGTAACTGTCAGCCAAGTCGACAGAAGCTAAAGATCAAAGGGCAAGGGAAGGGTTTGTCCTCGAGTTGACGGAAAGTAAAAATCCGTGGTAGCTCAGTTTACGTAGAGCGTCAGACCTTGAACAATCCAAGTCTGGGTTCGATCCTGGCTCGTACCAATAATTTCCAATTTGTTATTTGGAATTTATGCACGAATGATAAAAATTCTGAGACTAGGCCTGAGCGCCTGCAGTGGGTATATAGGCTGTTGATGTGATGTGATGTGACGGAAAGTGAGGTACTTGATGTACATAAGTGGTGAGATAAATTAGAAGCTATTAAAAACGAAGTCGCGCAAGCATTCCTCGGCACTTTCTCGACCGCTCAGCAATGGTGGAGAGAAATAGGATGTAACCTGTAGTACTTGTTCGTTATCAGCTGTAATTTTATTCTTGTACACGTTCCTCCCAAATAGATCGCCACGTCGGAATTTCCATGACATATGGGATGATCACCAAGCTTGGCGAGAGGATTGTCGTCGCAGTATAATGCTGACTATCTCCTGTATATTATTCCCTTAGTTGCATTTTTGACATCCATTTGTGAATTATTTTTTACAGAGTATTAATTTTTTTAAATGTATTTTTTTTACTTGGCCTGAATCTTACCTTCTGGTAAGTATTGATATTATTTATTATATTAAACCTCCAGTTATAATGAGGTGCCAGCTCTGCTACCTTTCACACCGGAACACAATAGTGCTATTAATACTCCTGTTTGGCGGCAGACTTAGGTAACATTGTGGTAGCCAGACGGACGTATAAAATGCTCTACCACCAACCAAACCAAGTACCGATACATACCCTCCTGGGAATCGAACCTGGGACGTCCGGATTGTTAATCCAAGCGTAGCCTTTAGGTCGCGGAATAGTTTATCTATAAATACTTAGAATACAGGCTATTGGCTTAAATAATTTTTCAGTAAAGGCTATGACTGCAATTTAAAACAAATGTAAAGGATTTTTAAAGAATTAAAATAAATAAAAAATAAAAAAATATAAAATAATTTGGTTAAAGTTAACTATTAACTTAACTGTATTTACGTTCTACGATCCGTCAAGCAGTTAACTATAATCGAGAACGATCGAATGACATCGGAAGCACGCACTTAAGTAGTTGTCAACTAACCTGTAGTTTATTATTAACCGACTCAGTTAACTACTCGACTGCGAGTTAACTTGAACTTGGTTAAATAATTAGTTTTCTACGCAATCGATGTGACTAGTAAACTAGATAAATTGTAATTATTTCTAGTTATTACGTGTTCCAAATCAATAGTTTACATTGAAATTAAAAATAGTTTTGGGTTAAATGCAAAAATATATTTTATTAACAAATCATTTTCTTCATAATCATACACAAAACGGATATTATAAACTACGTATCATAATTTGAGAAATAAGGCATTTTGATCGTCCACTGGTTAGGTTCGTGACGTAGGTTATCGCGCCCTCTAAAGGGCACAAAATAAAATAAATTTTTCAAAACGCCGTGTTGGGTGAAATATGTACGTTCTTAGAATTTCCCATAATACGAGTAATGCTCAAATTATTAAAAAAAATTTAGCAAAAATTAATTTGCAACACGACATCCTTTACGGGTTCAAGGAAAATATTTCAAAATCGTTTAACAAAATACCCGTAGCTTCAAGTGATCACAAATCACCGATAAATTGAGGTGAAAGGTCCAATCTGCCATACACTTGACAACCCAATACCACTACGAAGTTTGGGGTAGCCATTCAAGAACCGATTTGGCAGCTAACACTCTAACCAACTTGTTTTTGCGGTCGAGAATAAACTTATTGTTAAATAATTGTTATTGAAAGAACCATTCACTCACGACCAAGTTAACTTTGTTTTATGACCAACTGAATATATATTTTTTGCGTTCTCTTTTATCCCAATATATGCAGTAATAAGGTTAACTTTATCGTGTTCCTATGAACTCCGCTTGGTATCGTTTCGTACTAAGTTGAAGAAGGCCTGTCAATTCGTTTGAGATGTTTATTTTCATGGCATTGTCCGAGGTATTTGTGTAATTTGATCGGTCAATACGTAATTTGACTTGACATGTGGACGTGTTTGGTAGCCTTTTGTGAAGTATTTCGAACTTTCTCACGTATGCGAAAGGTTTTGATTGTAACTTAATAAGCTCTATTTATAATCTCGCTTTGCTAATCATCATCAGCTGGACTTGAGCCTATCATAAATCACCATGAAGAACAGGCTTTCCATTAAGGGATTTGCCATAATCACCGAAATTGGTAGGCGGATTGGTGAATGGAGTAAAATGCTGAGAAGAAAGAAGCTTCAGAACAAAAAAATCAATCAATCAATCAATTTCACGTTTTACAAAACCGTTAATCTTAGACCCGCTACATTGATGACTGGAAATCTTTCATTCAATTCCGCGTGTTAGGTCCAGCTATTATGAAAACCCGCTTAACGTCGTGCAGCTGTTTTACATAATGGAGCTGTTTAGTGAAACAGAGCTAGAAGTTAGTAAAATCCAATCGTGACATATACAGCTTATATGCAATATTAAATAGCTAAGAACCATTCTAATAAAAAACGGCCAAGTGCGAGTCAGACTGGAGCAACGAGAGTGCCATACAGAATATACTAAAAATCATATTTTATAAGAATAAGCGCCTGGCAAAACATCTCGAGCAATTGTTAATTTACACATTAAAATAAAAATAACGATGGCGCTAGAACAGTTTGTAATTGTACAATTTTATGAGATATAGTTTTAACGATGACGGAGGTCCAGCAGTGGAAGTTTCCTGGCTGATGATGATATTAATTCTGTTTGTGTTTCTGTGTGTAAAAGTATTAATATGTTCTCGATTTACTTTTAGCGCGTGGTGCGGGTGCTGCAGCGACATCGGGCGCCTCTGAGCATCGTTTCGTGTCCTGAGTAAAAATAAAAGTATATGTATAAAAATATAGATCCACTTTTGTACCATGTCACATTAACTAACACATACAGGATAACAGGCAAACAAAAGCTTGCAATTTGGCAACTCTTGGCATTGCACTGAGCGCCATAATACATAAAACTTCAATCTGTATGTTTGCTTGCTAACTTGGGATTGTCTTTCTCTACGTTAACATTTTCCGGTATTTCCACTTTCCTCTCAACTTATCACTTTCACAGCTAAATAGCAATAAAACGCAACGTACAGTTTAAACTGTTAAGTTACAACTGGTAGTCCACCGCAAGTTAACAAAATCATGCTCGCAATTAACTTAACGATAACCTTTGGGATGGGAAAGGTTTGACTTAGTCAAGTTACTTTATTGGGGTTCCGTACTCGAAGTATGCCCGACGGATCTAGTACTATGGCTGCTCTGTCCGTCCGTCAATATGTCACACGGCTATTTCTTTAGGCTGTAATAGGTACCATACTCAACTATGGCCACTATAAAAACTAATCATCATTATCATCATCATCATCATCATCAAAAGCCTATATACGTCCCCACTGCAGGAGCTCAGGCCTACTCTCCTGCAGAGAGTGTATGGGACATAGTCCACCACGCGGGCCCAGTGGGGAACGGCGGACTTCACATGCCTGTTCAAGACATGCAGGATGTCATACATGCACCAGTGTCGCAGTATCATGTCTGACGATATATTTATTTACTAACATAGCACTAAGTTTACTAACACTATGGATGTTTGTCTGATTTAAATAAATAATCCCTACTATCCCTATCGCTTAAACCTCTCAATCGATTTTGATGAAATTTGGCACAGACAATCTTTAGACCCTGAGAAAGGACATAGGCTACTTTTTAATTTGAAAAAAAAAAAAAAAAGGGTTTTAAGGGTTTGTAATGACGTAGTTCTCACGGAATAAAACCTAAAGTCCACGCGGGCGAAGCCGCGGGCAGAAGCTAGTAATAATAATAAAAATGAAAGTGTAGTACAAATTCCATTCAAAATTACTTTACATCGTCCTGTGTGGGCTCGTTTTCAGACGCTTATTGATTCGGGCAACTACGGAACCCTAGACTGCGTGGCCCGACTCGCACTTGGTTGCTTTTTTTGTTTTATTTTATTGTATTTCGTAATGCGACGACAAGTTGTAAGTGTACATCATTTGTATAAAGAGGTGGTCAGGCTTCGTAGAGAGCGATCACAAAGTCAATGACCCGATCTAAGATTCATCCATCTCAGAAATTTGAAGGTATATGCGTTTATGATAAGAGTATGTTCGGATTTTTGCTTATAACCATAATATTTTAATTGGTAACCTTTTTTTGTTGAAATATCGGATATGTTTCCGTTTGACCACAATTTCAATGTGGTCTAGGATTGTTAACAATTTCCTAGAAATAGCCTATTCACTCTGCCTTTAAAAACAATCTGCTATTAGTGCTCGGAAGAACTTATGCCTGGATGCATCACACAGAAGCCGGCAAGGAATTACACTCCTTAGCTGTACGCAAAAGTAAATAAACCGTAGGCCGTGGTTAAGAGGCTATGTTGGTAAGACCACGTGGTCGGTTTCAAGGTTGCATTGTTTTGTAGCTGTCCCTCTCCGAGCCCTATCCTACCCGAGCGCGTACGGTGAGACAGCATACATTACGCGATGTTATCCACCCGTTATTTGGATGTTTCGTAGTCCATGGATCATTGGAAGGATACAGTATATTATGTAACCATTTTTTTAATACAGTATACTAATGAAATTTCAGATGGCGGTGGTTTTTCCAAATTGTTCTAAATTGATTCATACTCTTGTAAATCAGGTTCAAAGTTGGGGCTTTTTATTACCGAAAAATACAATACTTTGACGCCCTGTAACTCTGAAAGTATATATTTAAACGAAAATCTGACTCACCACCGACACAGATATTTGTTTCTAAATTGTGTCTTGAAAATTTCATAGATTTTCATAGCTTACTACTCAAAATATGACTGGACTACGTTTGTATGGGCGCTTTGACAACAGCATACCCTCTTAAGAGACTAATTAACCGACTTCAAAAAAGGAGGTTATCAGTTCGACCTGTATGTGTGTAGTATTTCCGGAACTGCCCAGTTTTCGTATATGTTAGTATATATCAGCTTCTAAACAAATGTGCAATTTTTTTTCTCATTTTTTATTATGAAAGTTGCATAAATATACCTCTTAAAATTGTACAGTTCAAAAAAGATTTAATCAACGTTTTAGTGACCAAGGTTTCAAAGATAATATAAATTGTACCGTTTATTTTAAATAAGATTTAATTATTCAACTTTTGGGGTACAAAATGCTTCGATCTCGCAATTCCAAAATACTGAACGCGTATTTTTCGTTCAAGGCTAAATATTCTAACGAGTTTTTGTGGGAGTGGAATAGTCGCGCCGCACTATCCTATCACAATGGAACTGAGTTTGGACGACGTACTCGTAGGTTCCGAAATCCGCGAGATACGATCACCCATTATTCTTGCCAATTATAATTCCTAACGATGGAAGCGATGTGCAGAACAAAGATTCTGTTTGTTTGCGGTATATTTCGTAACGCAGACCGAATCTTCAATCTTCCTCCTTTCCTTATTTCCTAGAAATACGAATAGAAGAGAGCGATCGAAATGTTTGATCGTCATCAAAACACGAAGAGATTCTTTTGACTACAAACATTTTTGGGGTACTAAGTCAAGTCGATATCTTTAGATAGGAAATGTTAAAATTATCATTGGAAGTAATGAGGTACACTCGAGTAAAAAAATATGTATCCACCCTTGAACCATGTCACATTCAACTGTAATTGATATTTAATTTAACACACTGCGTAAGAACAAGTAACAGTTAATGTGACATGGTACAAAAGTGGATCTATATTTTTATACATATACTTTTATTTTTACTCAGGACACGAAACGATGCTCAGAGGCGCCCGATGGTCTGCAAAACAACGCCGATGTCGCTGCAGCACCCGCACCACGCGCTAAAAGTAAATCAAAAACATATTTAATATCATCATCAGCCAGTAAACGTCCACTGCTGGACATAGGCCTCCTTCATGGTACGCCACGTCGACCGGTCCTGAGCCACCTGCATCCAACGATTCCCTGCGACTCTATAGAGAGTTAAAAACCTAGGTTTATAGGCTATCATAATGTACCCCTACATTGTCACTTCAATTCATTTCATTTTGGTAGTGGCAATAGGAACTACCAACTTTAATCGACAATGCCGATTGTAAGTGTTTCCATGAGGTTTGTAGTTACAATTTATTTATTTAACTGTAGGTACAGATGTTTTTATTTTCCAATAACCAATACAAATTGAATAGGCAATTTAGTGGGGGAAGTTCGTTATGTTAGACCTTAAGTCACGGTGCATACAGAAACCATCATATCTGCCATTTGCAAACGGCAAAGATAATTAATATTCTATTGGCGAAAATATCAAGTGACAAATTCAAAAACATACAGTCGAGAACTGCCGTCCTTTTCTGAAGTTGGTCTAAAATGACCATAATTTTGTTCGCTTTTACGTTAAAAGTTACGTACAATGTTGAACTTTTCCATCTTACAATCTACTTTGACCATCTGAAGGTATACTACAATTTAAAATGCAATCCAATTAACATGAAAATGAATAGTATGATAATTTATGAATATATTAGCAACGAGAACTGTAAATTTAACAAACTTTTGAACTGTAACGTATCTATGAAAACGAGATCCCATCCCATAACGGTCGTGGGTCTCAGGTACATGTGTTGTAATGTAACCTAATGTCATCACACGGCGGTGCATGGGTTACCGGTGACGTAATGCTTTTCTGTGTTTCCAACTCTGGCTTGGATTAGTTTTGTAATTTGTTTGAAGAGGCATTCGCTGTTGAAATAATGACAGAGCTCAGAATTATTGGCTTCTAACGAGCGGCAAATTCCTCATATCTTCAATAAGACTAAACCCATTTTCGCAATTATGTTAGGCTATTACATCAATCATTGCTTTGCTTGCATGAAATACTTTTGTAAACATAATCGGTACCAACATGTTTACTAAGTCTTCTACCAAACACCAGTGATAATAGCACTTTCGTGCTCTGGTTATGAACGATAGATAACATAGCCAGAACTATGTAATTATTACGAGGCATCTGTATAACTTACTATCAGGTGGGATAAAGGCCAAGTGTAGGTGTTCCAGAGGTTATGGATCGAACCCCCGATCTGAGAGAGATCGATACCACCATATCATTTAAATCTGCTCTTAAATTACAGTGTAAGCACTGTCAAATTACCGTGTAAATAGCACTGACATGTTTGTTCGTTTAAACAACCAGACTTCGTTTTTCTCAAAGTAGAACAAAAATATAAATTAACTGCGAAGCTTTTCGTTGCGTAGACTTAGAAGTTTGATTATTTCACAGAACAAAGGGATTGCAGACTTCAGTATTTGGTATTAATTTCAATTTGATTCCGCCTCGCGTTTCTGAGACAAAGAGTCTTCACAGACAGACAAACGGCAAACCGAGTGATCCTATAAGGGCTCCGTTTTTCCTTTCGAGGCACGAAACCCTAAAAACACGCGGCTTCTAAAAGTGAAGTTTCAAGTGAAGGCCAAGACCAAGTCAATTATTAATAGATTTTTAAGAAGATGGACAAACCCGACTAGAATAGCCGTATAGGCCATGACCAAGATTCACGAGATACCTAATCAACGTCGCCTTTCAATAACGAGCCTAGCTTTTGATAGTTTGACCGTAACAGTCCGTAGAATTCCCTGGAATTATTTTCATTTCGCAATTCAATTGGCCGTCATTAAAACGAGTTTTTTGTAATAAATTTAAACAACATTTATTTTGGTATATACTTAGAATAAATTTAACCTTTCTAGATCATTACAGAAATTTTCAGAACTTTCCGTTAGACAAGGACAGATATATATTTTTCACATTTTTGCCACCCACTTCCACACATCGCGACCAAACTCCCTTACTATCAGCAGGAGACCAAGGGGTATTCACTACCCCAACGGGAAGTTGATCGGAGTTGGTGGTGATAGAGAAAACCCTGCCTTAACGTACATACTACTCGTAACATTAGCTTTACCCACTAGTTTATAATTTCCAAATTCAAAATAGTTGTAATAATACTTTTTTTTAATTTGATAAAAAGTATTCTTAAACTTTTCAGCTCTCTGTACAGAAAAGTTTTTGTTTATTATTTTACTGCGACTTCAGAAAATATTCCACATAGCACATACCATGCGTCACATCACGATTGCAAATGTAACAAACATTCAGCCAATACGAAGGTGTATTAAAAATGTATAATATTCAATTTGTTGTGTTTAGAGAGCCGACCCCGATGAGAAACTGGACAAGGCGTGGTAAATTATGATCAATATTAATAATTGTCTGCATAAGTCCACTGCTGGATATTATACTCCCTCATAGATCGTCATATTGAACATTCTATGGAGTAGTTTTTTGGCCATATTCATCACAATTTTGGCAAGCAGATTGGTGTCCATCTAATTAATAGGTATCAGTTAGTCGCCTTTTATGAAACCGGCGAGGTGACATGGGTTAGTCCAATTATAAAGCCAAAACCACGCGGAATTTATAATATAACATATGAAGCGTGAGCGGAGTCCTGCATAAAATATAATTTATTACAGGTCTAACGCATAACTGAGTCTGTTCCTGAGGTATGAGAGCGGTACGGGAAGGGTGACAAGTGGCGTGTCGCTTGACGCCCCCGACTGAAGTTATGCGTCGTTTGACGTTCCGTAACCCCCCCCCCCCCCCCCCCCCCCCCCCCCCTACCGCTCCCATACCTCAGGAACAGACTCAGTTATGCGTTAGACCTGTAATAAATTATATTTCTATTAGGTACTGTAGACCTACAAAACACATAGAGCCCTTGTAGTACCTAGTATTAAGGTCAGTTTCTCCCTAGCAATACCAGTGCTGTTATAAAAGTATTAAGCAATTGAAGTAATCAAAGTAAAATGTTAATTATGATTGATATTCGTGCTCATACGCTGTAACCAAGTTGTAACGTGGATTCGTGAGATCTTCGTGACGGGGGCAGGTCAGCGCTCAGCTTGTAATGTGCGATTGATTGGCTCAGGACGGGTCACGACGGAACTACAGTTTTTGTTATGGATGGACTTGCCTGCATGAAGTAATCTGATCGTGCTCTTGTCTGTCATGCTTACTGATAAGCACCTAGCTCCTGATGCAGCATGGCGTTGCATTGACAATATGCAAGCGGTTTGTCAATCGCACCGGCAGCTTGCGCCGCGAGTCAAACAATGAATCCAATATAGCTTTGCTCTGTTCGTCTGTCTGTCCGCGGCTTACTTTGGTACGGGTATACTCGTACATATTAATTACGCCGACGAAGTGGTAAAAAGAGAAGAATTTTTTGAGAGGGTGGCTCCCATACTCTTATCTTGGGAATGAAATTTTTTTTTGTCTATCCTATTGTGTGGGATTTCGTTGAATAGGTCTTTCAAAAATATTTAGGGCCTAGGATAACAACCTTTCGATTTGGGGATCAATTTGCGAAAAATTAAGCTTTAAAGTGATGATTTTTGTCAGAATCGAGCGTCCCCCGCTCTACCTGCTAAACTATTGCTTTTAAAAATCTAAAAATTCACAGTAGTAGTTTATATACTGAAGTTAATAGAAAAACGGTAACATCTAAGTTTGATTTACAGATTAACGAGTAATAGTCGTCTTATAAAATATACTTGGAGACGTCAAAAGCAAAATTTCGCACAAATTCTTATCAAAATTACATTGTCCGTTTTAGACTTTATTAACGTACCGTGAACTTATTGTTCAGGGCAACTACGGAACCCTATCTGCGCTGCACCGAGACACACCTGACTGCGTCCAAAAAATTGATGCACTTTTTACAAGCCTTTGATTTCATCTGACGGCGATTAGGCCTTAGTACAGAAGTGTCCACCCAAGCGACTACCAAAAGGCTCAATTTAGAGGCACTGCGTATGTTATCTACTGGGCACTGGAGCTGTGATCATGTGAATTAAACCATTTAATGGTAAATTGAGTAGTCATTGCACTAGCGACCTAATATATGTGTTGTGATTTACCAAGAGCTTTGAACTGTATGTAGATCAACGTGTGCCGAAGAAGGGCCCGGACGTCGCACGCATAGTAATAACACGTAATATTTATGTGTTCATAGAATATGTATCTGCTAAAATAGATAGAGAAGTTGTGGTATACTCGTATCAGTTGAGTAGAGCGTCAGTCCTTAAACAATCGAGTTCTGGGATCGATCCTGGCTCGTAACAATTAGTTACAATTTGTTATTTGGAATTTATGTACGAATGATAAAAAACATTACCATTGGCTTTTCGGTGAAGGAAAACATAGTGAGATAACCTGCACAGAGAAGAAATTCAAAGGTGTGTGTGAAGTCTACCAATCCGCACTGGTCCCGCGTGGTTGACTATGAACCATACACTCTCTGTAGGAGAGTAGGTCTGAGCCCCTGCAGTGGGAACGTATATAGGCTGTTGACGATTGATGATGACAATAGATAGGTGATGGTGGATCAGAAATAGGCAACAATATTTAACAAATTAATTTATCTTAAGCTAAAAACAAATTTTCAAACTTAGTCTTGGGATGTAATTTGATAACGCTGCTAGATAGATAATCAAGTGATCCTATAAGGGTTCATTTTTTACTTTTGAGTTACGGAACCCCTATAGTGACGCCGATGAAGCCGTGGACAAAAGCTTATTTTTCTATCAAACCGATGCATCACCTCGCTGGCCCGTTTAAGAGAATTGTCTGTTTAGAGCACGTGGCCGCGTTCAAGTTTGCATTGTTTGAAATTTTAGATGTCGGTGGTTTTTCTGTGTAAATCTGAAAGTTTATACTTTAACGAAAATCTGACTCACCACCGACACAGATATTTAGTTCTAGATTGTGTCTTGAAAATTTCATTGACTTTTATCGTTTATTACTCAAAATTTGACGGTACTACGTTTGTATGGGCGCTTTGACAACAGCAAATCCTCTTAACTATGGCGTATAAAGATTTATTATTTAATACCGTGAACACATAGACGCCATTATAGGACCCGGCTGTAAAAGTAATTGCAAAAATACACCATTACTACACGCGTGTCGTAAAACACATCTTTATAACCCGTAAACAAAAGACCTTCTTATCTATTTGAACAATTCTTTGAGACAATGCACGTTATACAACATGCGGCCGACATACAAAATAAAATGACCAAATGCATCGATATTGGGCAAGTGGCGTCCTACGTGCCGTGAGTGGGTTTGTTTGTATGGTCAATTTAATGGTTTAGTAAAGCTATAGGATGCGTTCGATACTAGGATGAAAACAGTAGAACAAATATTGTATGATGGGTTTGCACTTGGCCTTAATCTCACAAAAAAATTACAAAAATATTTATTGGATAAAACAATTGAGCCATACAGTCTGTCATGGGGAAGCCCTGTGCGACAGGTGTAGGCTCTGTCTATGGATGACATTTTGCTTTGTTTTGTACAATATTAAAAAAATTAAAATCATGCGTTACAGAGTAGGGTGTGAGTGTGTGTGTGTGTTTAGGGAGCTGCCACTCAGCTTCCACTTAACAATCATGTGTGAGGTGAGAGTTGAGTGTGAACAGGAGCGTATAAACCAATATTATGATTGTGACCATTCTTAAAGAAGCAGAAAGTGACGATAAGACAGTTGGATGATAAAAGCACGCACCCAGAAGACTACCTTTCATACCGGGGCACAAATGTGCTATTAACACTACTATTTGGCGACAGACTTAGTAGACATGGTGGTAGATAGCCAGACGGCCGATAGGTACTACTGCTAAGAATTGAGCCCGAAATCTCTGCATTATTATTCCAAGCGCATGGTAATTAGGCCAAGGAGGCGGTTGGTTAGATATCATATCGAAAGGAAAAATTACTACCAATAAGAAAAATAAAACATACGAATATCCAACTCACAGTTTCCAAAAATATGAAATGAACAAATGCTTTAATTAGTTTACATTTTTATTTTCGGGCGTCCTCTGACTGTTTTACTTATCTAGGTATACTGTCAAGTGGTACAGAGGTGAAATGTAGGTTGTTAATAACAATATTCAAGGTTAATTTTTTTCGTAAACGTGTTAAAAGCGAGCTTTTGACTCCACTAATCGTTTATTACTTACGCACCTTAATGACCGCCTGCCGCTACAATAGCCTTAGTCAGTTTTGTAAACTCGTTGTCAATGCGGGATTTAAACGATATCGGTTTCATGGCGTTCAAAGTGAGACCACTGGTGGTGGTATAATTGCTTTCGAACGATCATCTGTAAAATATCTTTGTATTGGGATTTGCTAATGTTTTCGCGTGTTTTCGTTAGGTTTTCACTATGAAATACGTGATTAACAACGAAATGAAATGTTTAAACATATAGTCAAGTTCTGCCGCGTTTCTTCCGGTCGATCCTATCCATTCGAAATTCTCTTCTATCTTTTCTCTTGATTCAATTAGTTCGTAATGCGAAACTTAAGTAACTTATAATTGTAAGTCTATATAAAGCTATTTTATTTTCATAATGATTATTATACATTTTTAAATATGTAGATATTTATACTATAGCTATAAACAAAAAATAATAATAACAAAAAAGTAAAATTACTATATAATTTCTCTTATATTTGTAAATTGTCTTATATAAATTTGCTTCTATCCATTTGCTTCTATCTATTTGCTTTTATCAATTCACTTCTATCAATTCGCTTCAATCAATTCGCTTCTATCAATTCTCTTCTATCAATTCGCTTCTATCAATTCGCTTCTATCCGTTCTTTTCTATCCATTCTCATCTACCCTAACTCTTATATTAGTAGCACTGTTGTGTTTCTAGTTTGACAGTTCTGGGTGTGCACGCTTTACATCAAACGGCCCTACCGTCACTTACCGGTCTTATCGACTTACCATCACGTGTTACCAACCTGTTACGCATAAAAAATCAAGAAGCTCCTTACGTATTTCACTATAGTCCGTTCATTGATTAGTTTAGCAATTTTGTTTCTTTAACAGTCTATTTTATACACTTTTCTAATTATCAGGTGTATACAATTGTATCGCTTTTGATGATTTGCAATGTTGTGATCGTAACCGTCCACAGCCGCGGTTGTTTGAACACCAGATATTCACTTTCGCTCCAAACAAGGGTCGATCCAATTTTTACGGGCTTATCCTAAAGCTCACCTTCGAGGTTGCATAAGTTCCTAAAATTAAATATAGAAAGTAACCAATGGCATTGATTTACTTTTAAATTGCAACCTGCTCCGTAGATAATGTTTAGCATAGAAATTATAACTAATTCTTGATTTAATACATACATTTTTCGTCCGCAATGTATGTAGGTTAATGTCGTATTTTTAACGAAATGCAGAGAAAGAAATTACATTTCGCAATTAATTGTTTTATGTCGATACCCCATTTTTAAGGAACCCTTTTGTTTCGCTCTTGTCGTCTGTCCGTCCGCGGCTTAGCTCAGAGACCCTGTAATTTGGTATGAGTATACATATTAATCACGCCGACAAAGCGGTAGAATAAAGTGTTGAAAAAAATATTTTTAGAGTGTCTAGATAGATAGAAGAAGATAAACTTATTATTGCTTTTAAAAATCTGGAAAAATCACAGTAGTAGTATATATACTAAACTTAAAACTATAACGACCAAGCTAAGACGAGACCAATCGTGTAGCCCCTAGGCCACGGATAAGATACCAAAAGTGATAAAGTTAATATTTTTTTCATCACTTATAACGTAATTTTTTCAATATTAAAATAATGATATTTCCAAAACTGGTCATTATTTAACGTTAAAACTTTACACAATCACACTATATTTAACCAAAATTTCAGCCAGTTCGACCGAACGGCTTTTCTCATACACGCTTTAAAAAGATATTTTTTTTCTAGATTTTATTCTACCACTTTGTTGGCGTGATTAATTTGTATACCCCTACCAAGCTACAGATTTCTAGTAGTAAGGGTCTCTAAGCTAAGTCGCGGACGGACCGACGGACAGAGCTGTTTATCTCCTTGTACCCTAGAACCCTAAAAAGGAGCCTTTGTCGGTCACAGATAGAATGACAGAAAGAACGGGGACAAATTTACTGTATGATTTGGAAAGTTTAATATAATTTCATTCATGTCATACTCATACATGCTATGTTTTTAAATAAATTAAAATGACCCCTAAAATAACTATAGGTAGATGTGAGCACGCGGAAGTCCTTGAGTCCGTACCCTCTTTAATCCTATTTCTCAATCCGTATTGGTGTTAATTGTAGAAAATGAGTAAAAAAATCGATGTACAATGCACCAAATAATGCAACATCACATTCACCAACTGATGAAACCACTCGAGTGTACTTGAGAAACTGTCCGGCAGCGCGGGGCGGCAGGGGCGGCAGGGGCGGTATGCGCTTGGGCAACATCGGTTACTCTACACAAAACATTGTGGTTAGCTTTTAATTTTGTTGATTTTCCACTGTTTACGCATATAATTACCGCCTGAATTCCATTACAGAGGTACAGTGTACATATTATTTAGTTCCATTGTTTTTGTTAATGTTTAATTTTAAATATTTTTTATGCACAATGGCTGATAATTGATGTTAACGCTGTTGGGTGGACAGTTGGACACCGTGCTCAACAAGAAACCTCAAGTAAATGAGGCTCTATTTTTCAGCACTGGTAAATAGTCTTGATAACATTGTGGGTAGACATAGAAAAGTATTACCACCAACCAAATCAGGAATCGAACTCCGGATCGCCAAGTTTTTACGTTTATATTGTTATACATTTATCAGATATTTGTTATATAACAGAAATGATTAAATATTATGTTTAAAAATAAATCTACACAGCTAAATACATGGCTGTATGAGGGTTGATGTTTTTGCCTTCCCTAATAGGTTGCTCATAATTTACCATAGACAATATAATTTCTCTCCTTTGCAGAGGAATATCTTGTAGTTTTACTAAGATAGATAAGATTTTCTTGTAAGTCTTTGTAAGAAAATTATTTAGTTTTGCTATTATTGCTGAATTGGCGATTACGGAAATGTTGATAAATTAACGCGCTCAAAAAGAACTAAAAACCGACTTCATGTGCCTTAAAAAGGTTCACCCCTAGAGGTGATCTGGGTACAAATTTGGTTTTTGTTGATTTTATCTAAAAGTACTCAATCAATTTCGATAAAATTTATATGGGACAATCTCTAAAGTATGTTCTACCAAAAAAGAATCATCAAATTCGGTTCACAATTGGCGGAGTTATCGCGTAATATACATTTTTTTAAATGTACCGTTTTGACGTCAATTGAATATTGGTATTTGTTTTTAAAAATAAAATATAAAATAAAATAAAATTGGCCAAGTGCGAGTCGGACTTGCGCACGAAGGGTTCCGTACAGAATATGGATATTAAACATACGGAAAACCAATCTAAAAAATGTGCGTACGGAACTAGATAGCGCGGCTAATATGTTACATCGCAAGTCTCAAAAAATCACGCTTGTTGTATGGGAGCCCCCTTAAATGTTTATTTTATTCTGACTTTTAGTATTTGTTGTTATAGCGGCAAATGAAATACATCATCTGTGTCAATTTCAACTCTCTAACCATCACGGTTCATGAGATACAGCCTGGTGACAGACGGACAGCCAAGTCTCTATAATAGGGTCCCATTTTTACCCTTTGGGTACGGAACCCTAAAAACGTGGTCCATCCTTGCAACAGTGCAGTCAACGTAATTCACGTCAGCGTAAAGTGACACGCTATATCAATTAGGAACAATCACTAGCAGACATTGATATCTTGCAAACATAAAATTTTTAGTAAATGACCTGACAATACTGGACCTATGCAGCCGATGACGGTCGGTTTTTCTAGAACTTGCCTGATATTCTACTCTTGTCATTACATCACAAGTTCTCCAAGGTTTCAAGTTACCTATAACACGATCTCTTTGATGTTATGTAAAGTTAAGTAAGATAAGGCATGAAGTGAGATAGTGAGATCTGTGACAGAGTACGTCGACGATGACATGTATTATTTATGAACATACGAGTACATTCAATACATAGCATATGTATTGATTCTATTGACTGATACGGTACTGTACTTTTTAGGGTTCCGTAACTAAGGAGGAAAAGTAACAGCAAAATTATGTTTAAAAATGTATGATGGGTTTACACTTGGCCTTCATTTCACCTGATGGTAAGTGACGATTAGGCCGTTGACTCAGAAGCCTCAAGTTGCTGAGGCGCTGTTTCTGTTACCTTTTGTACCGGAACACAACTGTGCTAATGACACTACTTTTCGCGACAGAATTAAATAACATGGTGGTAGCTAGCCAGACGGATAGAAAACATGTCCTACCACCAACCAAACCAAGTACCGATAGGTACCCCCGCTCGGAACCGAACCCGGGACCACCAATTTGTTAGTCCAACCTTGTGGTCATTAGGACACTAAGGCGGTCAAAATTAATGTAAAAGTATCAGCTAGTTCTGACGAACAATAAAAGAAACAATATATGAAAAATATTTTACATCAGAAACGGTTTCAGAAACAGAAACAGAAAAATATTTATTTAACTAAAACACATACAATTAATACATACATTGCGTACAATTACAAATAGTACATTATTGATGTACATAGGCAGTGTGTTGTAATGTGTCGTCAAAAGTGTCGTTTCACTGTTGGTGTAAAAATATTCAACATCCCAGCTTTACATCACAGACCCTTTAGAGCATTATAGTTCAACCCCAACTGCATAAACTAACACACTATCCTATTCTACAAGGAAAAAGTCTATAAATTAAAACATACATTTCAGTTAAGTTTTGTAACTAGACAAAATGACAATGAATACTGAAAACCGGAAGCCATTCACATTCAAAGAAATCATTCAAAATAAGAATGCTTCTTACATATCAAAATTATTACAGACCACATTCGAGTTATGTTTACGTGTAGATTTTGCAATTTCTTGCAATAAGAAGTACTAGCGCTTGAATAGCGAGTTTATTTTACATCTGTCTTTTTGTAAACAACACTATCACTTTTCCAGTCGACGCTGACGTTTTATTGAGTCCAAGGCATCTAATTGATCCCAGAAGTGGCTACGGTCCTGGGTTCGATTCCCAGTGGTTTGGTTGGTGGTAGGGCATTTTCTATATCCGCCTGGCTAGCTACAACCATGTTACCTCAGTCTGCCGCCAAACAGCAGTGTTAATAGCACTGTTGTGTTCCGGTATGAAAGCTAGCAGAGCCAGCGCCTCATTAGCTTGAAACTTCTGGGTGCGCACGCTTACCATCCAACGGCCTTATCGTCACTTACCATCAGGTGAGATGAAGGCCAAGTGCAAACAAAACATACATTTGAAAAACATCGCACTTGAGCTTGATATAAGGTTAGAAGCTGTCCAGCACTGAAATACCGTCAGACTTTAAAAAACGGAGTTCGATAACGATATTTTTGAAGTACATACTGACTTTAGAAATGAGTTGGATACCGATATCTTTGAAGTACCGTCTGACTTTAGAAATGAGTTGGATACCGATATCTTTGAAGTACCGTCTGACTTTAGAAATGAGTTGGATACCGATATCTTGTTGGATCACAAGGAATCATTCTTATTTACAGCTCAATAATGCAAGGCAACCACTTGCTACTGGTATAGTTGGTACGCTCATTACATTACATCGGATTATAGTCTTATGGTCTTAGGTTTATGATTATCGTTATTTACCTCTATATAGAAACCAACAAACTATCTCGTGTTTGCAAAATGAATTGACTGCGTGGTTTTATGTGTGAGTACATTTATTTAATACAGCTTAACAGTCGATTATGGGAACTCACTGGCTCGCTGGCTCACTGACTCGTTGAGTTGTGTTGATGACCTTATTCGTCTACGGATTTCCTCAATCCGAATTTTATGACGCAGAGAAATTCCAAGCGTAGCTCGTTCTATAGCTCACTGAGTATTTCGTTATTTACGGTAAAATGATTATTTTCCGTACAGCCAAACCTCCAGGCCGACCACTAGTCTTTTAAATAAAACTCTGAGCGTTGCGCATAAAATTTTGAAATTCACAAACTATTAAAGTCAAGGCTACACTTACGTGATAATTTGAAAGACATAAATGTATAAAATGATAGGTTTGTCCGTAACGTTGTGTATAATATAACAACAGTTACATACTGGCAAGGTTATGCAAATAAATGTAATAAAATATCATTACACCCAGGTAAGCGAATGTTCGGAGAAAGCAAAACGATTAGCAACTTTTAGAAAAGAAATGTTTCACTCGGAATACGGGGATATGTCGTTGTTGTTGTTTTTTAACTAGCCTTTTCCCGCAACTTCGTCTTCATCCAGATATTATACCACAGGATCACTTTAGGGGAATAAGTAGCCAATATGCGCATCATCTTTATCTTATCGTGTAGGTTATAAGGTCGATTACCGCTTCTACAGCACGATGCGCAAGAGTCCGCAGCCGCAGCAGTCTGCTCGCTGTCGTCGCAACGCACCGACGCACCGACGCTGCGACACTGGCTGTCACTACATGCACCAGTGTCCCAGTAGCATGTCTCACGATATATTTAATTACTAACATAGCACTAAGTTTACTAACACTATGGATGTATATCTGATTTAAATAAATAATAATAATAATAAACCGTAGTGGCAGAGTTGTTGAACCGCCATAATCCTTTCACATGGCTTATGTAGCGTTCGTAGATAGTAACCGGTAACAACGGTTGAACATGCCTTCCGAAGCACGGAATCAATATTCAGGCTGCAATGTTCTAAGCAAACCAGGGAATGTCTCACACAGAGATTTTTGTCAATGTTCCCACTGGGAACCAAATTCGTGTTGCGCGTCTAATGCTCTTAAAACTGAACCGACTGACGGCGCATCAACTAAACAGATTCAAAAAATATAACAATTTATTGAATTACATTGAAATTATGTTTCCTTCCACTAAATCAGGCAATTCGCAAGCTTTGAGTATTACATCCTTTCCGGTCATCCGCTCAGTAATATCGTGAAAGAAGGACAAACGAAACAAACAATAATTAACACGTTCAAAAAACTAAGGAAACGACTTTACTTGCTTTAAAAGTTTATATTTTGTTTCTTGCTAAGCCAATTTCGAAAATATTTACATGGCACCTCTGAAGTACAAAATATGATGTGAAGTACATATCAAAAATGAATAATCAAAAATCGATTCATAATTGGCGAAATAATCGCGAAAATTAAGAACCTCATCCTTTGAAGTCGGTTGAAAAAACAGTTTCGCATTTATAACATTACTGTGACGCACGTACAAAATATCTTTTGGATCACAAAATAACAATACGAGGGGCATACCGAAAAGATCGGTAATCGAGTACTTTCGATTTAATTAGATTAAAAACTCTTTTTGATGAATAAACACTGGTTAGTTGAAAATCGAATACAATTGACAGAATTAAAAAAAAATTTTTTTTTAAAGAACAATATCAGTTTGAAATTGATAGGTCGATAAAAAAATGGAGCTTACAAGAGAAAGTTTCCGTGCCATAATTTTTTACAACTTTCGACGAGGATTATCTCAGGGACAATGTCTCGCTGAGCTTATATCTATATTCAAGAGTGAAGTGCCTAGCCAGACGACAATATATCGCTGGTATTCTGAATTCCGGCGTGGACGTGCTTCTCTTGGCACCGTACCTTCCACAGGCCGGCCAAAAACAGCGGTTACACCAGAAAATGTCGCTGTTGTGCGCCGAATGATACAGGATGACCGACATATTACATATGAGCAGATTCGGGCTACTTTAGGGATAGGTATGACTGCGATACAAACTGTTTTACATGGTGAACTGGGAGTGAGAAAGCTAGTTTCCCGCTGGGTGCCCCATAATTTGTCCGAAGAGCAAAAGGCGGCTCGTGTCAATTGGTGCCGGTCTACTCTGCAACGCTTCAACGGAGGAAAGTCAAAAGCAGTTTATAACATTGTCTCTGGTGATGAATCATGGATCTATTCATATGAGCCAGAAAGAAAGCATCAGTCGGCTGTCTGGGTCTTCGCAGGTGAGATCAAGCCAACAAAAGTTGTCCGCTCTCGCAGCGTATCGAAGAAAATGGTCGCTTCGTTTGTCGCGAAAACAGGACATGTAGTCACAGTTCCCTTAGAGGAACGGAGAACGGTTACCGCTGATTGGTATACAACGGTTTGTTTGCCACAGATGATATCCGAACTCCGTAGAGGTAACCCGAAACGACGCATAATCCTCCATCACGATAATGCGAGCTCTCACACCGCTCAGAAAACAAGCGAGTTTTTGAAGCAGGAAAACGTTGAATTAATGGATCATCCTCCATACAGCCCTGATCTGAGTCCCAATGATTACTTTACATTCCCTAGAATCAAAGATTTATTGCGTGGTCAGCGGTTTCAAGGTCCAGAAGAAGCAGTGGAAGCATACAAATCGACGATTTTGACCATGTCAACTTCGGACTGGAATTGCTGCTATAATAATTGGTTCGAACGAATGCAAAAGTGCATTAACTGCAACGGAGAATACTTCGAAAAGCAATAAAAATAAATTTAGTTATTTCCTGTATGTATTGTTTTATATTCCCGATCATTTCGGTATGCCCCTCGTACTCATGTATTTACCCCCATATAAATTAGAAACCCCGAGTCGACATACATGGAAATTTGTTTGGGGTCGAAGGATAAGAGGAACAAAGGTCGCTTCCAACGTTGTCCCTAAATGTTTTGTTAACCGCATGTTGAGAAATCTGTAAAAAAAATCAAGGCAACGTTGGTGGTGAACTTCTAATGATTTTATAGTTGACCATGCGATTCAGAGGCGCACTTGACCGCAATTTTCAAAGAGTTCGGTTATCTTCTTGTTCACTTTTTTTTTTTAAATTAAAACGCATCCATCTTTTCCCTTCACTGTACGTACAACTCTACAAAAACTTTACATTTCTTTTAAAGAAAAGTTAATGAAGCGCTGGCTATATACATATATAATTGTCTCTTATTTCGCGATCGACTAAGCAAGATGGTAGCTAGCTATGCGGGCTAGCAGAAATGCCCTACCACCAAACCGAGAACCGGCAGGCAGCTCAACAGCGAATCGAACCCGGGACCTCCAGATTGTTGTCCAAGTTGATTTTTGTCGTCTGCGGATGACGGTAAATGATAGGTGGGGGGGGGGGGGGGGGGGGGGGTGTTTCGAAATTGACGGTCATTCTTATTTATTTATAGTTTATTTTTCACGTACAAAAAGATTATTTCTAAAAAGAAATTTCTTCCAGCACACCTGGCCCCCGGCCCACGCCCCGGCTTCGCCCGTGGTACTTACATGTATTATACATATAAACCTTCTTTAAGAATCAGTCTATCTATTTAAAAAAACCGCATCAAAATCCGTTGCGTAGTTTTAAAGATCTAAGCATACATAGGGACAGACAGCGAAAGCGACTTTGTTTTATACTATGTATTGATAATAAACACAATACTTAAATAATAATTACAACATTACATAATTAAAGTATTTAATGGTATTAATTATTGAACTCATTATTAAATAAGTAGTTATATTATATCAATGATTATTGCCAAAGTAAAAATAATAAAAGGTGATTCTATAACCAAGTGTTTTAATCATATAATACCCTATTTTTCTCAAATCTGCAATTTTTTATTTTGTCAAACTAGTAATGACGTCAATTTTGGGAGAAGGGGGGGGGGGGGGGGGGGGGGTGTCATTAAGAAATGACGATAGGATGATTATAGGGGGGGGGGGGGGGGTCTAAAATCTGAAAAAATCGATGACGTAATTTATGGACGGCCCCTATGCCAAATTTCAGCTCAATCGGGTACCAACAACTAGTCTTAATTTAGTTAAATTGTTCCGAAAGTAAAAACCGTTGCTGCATGAAAAAAGACGCACCAACAAGCTCACTTGTATTTTAAATTTTATCACAGCAGGTATGCACGAGTAGGTCAATGTAAATAAGTAGCTACTTAATTGAGTTAAATTATTATCTGAATGAGATTAAATATTGTTAACAACATATTATTTTACAAGTTGCGGCGAATTGATCTTGAGAAAAATTAACTCGATATCTTTTTGATATTGACTCGCACTTAATGAAAGAAATGTTTGATAATTACAAGATATTTATTTTAGAGAAAAAAAAAACATTAACCAAGAAAGAAAGAAAAATAAATTTATTGCTTTTTACACGAAAAAGAAATAACAGAGATTTAGAAACTAAATATATATTAAAGTAAAAGGCCTATCTCAGCTCATGCTGCAACCACAGAGTGATTGCAGCGCTGGTTTTCAGATAGGATCAAGACACATAAAATCGGTATCCTGACTGAATTTTGTTTGTTTGTTTGATCACTCTTTATTTACATCTTAACTTAAATAATTAAAACTTGAAAACAGCTAATAAATATAAGTTAAGTCTAAGTCGGTATGTAAATTTGGCGGACTTATCCCTATATAGGGATCTCTTCCAGTCAACCAGTGTGAGGAGAAAGATGAAGGGGTGGTGTGCGGATACATATGCAATATCGGATCGTTAAATAAGGAGATGAGAATAAAAGATACACAAAGAACCGTGATAACGAAACAGTTAAAAACCAAATATACTTATATAAATACAATGCATAAATATAATATATATAGATACATATATAAATAAATATAATATATGTATGTAATATATATATATATAATGTATGTAATGTAATATAATGATACTAAACTAACTCATTGTAAAATGCTGAGAATATTAGGCTTTCTGAGGCCTGTTTAAAATTTAGACGCAGACGGTGACATCCTTACATCCATAGGAAGCAGATCCCAAAGCCAAAGAATTTTCTAATCCTGTCAAAGAGTTTTCGATACGTCTAATTAATACTTTTCTGAGTATAACCACGTATAACCCGTCCAAAAATGATTCTAGTGACGCAGCAGTATCAAATCTATTCGAGTAACTAGACTTTTCGAATTTTTTAGACTTTTGATTAATTGATTTTCTGTATTTCTTAATTTCCGTTAGGTTTAAAATGCAATTTAACCCAAACCTAATTTAGTATAAACTACACATATTGCTTCGGTTTGGTAGTGGAAATTCGTTCCTTAATGGTAGTCAAATGAGCAAAAGAAACGTTCAACATTTCAGTTTTCCAAACCATCATGTTATCGATGGACGTAAAAATTAAGGTGATTCAGAAGCGTTCGAATTAGTAGGAGAGAACACACAGTGACCGCTTTACAAAATGAGTCATGAGACAAACCTAAACTCCAAATATTTTTATTTGGGAATCATTATTATACTTGTCGACTTCAACAAATGATAGACGACTTGCACGTAAAACCTTTTTTGGTAACGCACTAAACCGTCTTGGGCTCAAACCTCTTTCGATGATAACCTTTCACCCCTCAAGGCTGCACAAGCGCCCATCAATTCGGAAGTCTCGAACGAATTATATGTAATTACGGGTGCTACACAGCTGCACTTGGATGCTAACAGCTGTAATCTGCCTGTCGATGTTCAATATGCGGCTGTAATTAGAGTGGAGGCTAAGTTTCGACACGTCTTCAGATGAACCTATTTCGTAAGTTAATTTGCATATGTGTATTGCATTTAAAAGTAGGGTTGGGACATGGCAGGATATTTTTGCCGGCCAAAATACAGAGCCTTGACTGGCTTTCAAAATGTTTAAAAAATTGCTTTGTTGAGCTCAATAAATCTATTTTATGTTCAGAAAATAATATAGTCGTACAAAGTTGTTGGTATGTTAACATATTTAGTCGTCTCCACTTCTTTTTTTTTCTTTTTTTGACAGTGTAAAGGAGTTTAAACAAATCTTCAGCCATTCATCGTGAGTTTGTTTGTTTGTCCTTCCTTTAAGTCGTAATGGAGAGTTAGAGCGACTTGATTATCTGTGTATCGTTAGTTAAAGAGCCAGAAAAGGACATAGGCTATTTTTATCTCGATTGAATAAGTAGTTCTCGTGGGATAATTTTCCAAGTTCACGCAGACGAAATCGCGGCGAAACGCTAATTTATTTTAAACTGGTAAGAATTTTAATTTCGTTGCTATGATACACTGAACTAAGGGTTCTCGGGCTGGCCCCCTACACATTTGCCGGCATCTCGACAGTATTTCGCCGACAAAATTCTTACTTCGTATCTGGTACCAATTTATAGAGACATGTGGCCTAGTATACTGCAGCTAAGTAAGCGATCTTTGACGTAACGACAAAAGAACAACCTTATTTACTATCTGAAACAGTTGATACTTGTACACATTTTACTGTATTTGGAACTTAACAATTTTGCAAGAATCGTTAAGCTTTTCTCAATAGGTCAATTACCGCCTAACGTTAATCCTATAAAGATATAATTTAATTTATAACGAGCGACCTTTCGATTTCTACATTACAACATAATATTATTCCGCCTTAACTATATGATTTTATAGTATATGACCTCTTGTTCTCGTATTATTTTTACATACTTTCTAACATAAAAACTAACGCGTGTTTCTTATGTAAACAGTTTACATTAAAAGTGACTGTTAATGAGAAGATTCGTATCAAAATAATTAAACCATTGATGGTTAAAATTAACACAGATTTTATTCACATACTTACAGTTTGTTTTTATGAAACACCAACCCAGTAAAGACCTTAGAATAGGAAATTGGAGAAGAATACTAGGACGGTTATATAAATTGAAACATTAAAAATCTGAAAGAAAAAAAAATGAAAATTTCATCCAAATTCCATTCAAAATTACTTTTCATTAGACATTTGAACTTATTGTGAAGGGTAACCACGGAACCCTACACTGCGAGTGGCCCGACACGCACTTGGCTGCTTTTTTTATCCCAGTCTACTGTTCCCGTGGGATAATTTCTGAAGTCTACGCGGACTAATATACTCCCGAAAGCACTTGAAAGTCCATGTACACGTGATATCATTTTACCTGTAGATACGGTACCCTCGAGTACAAAAATATGTATCCTCTTTTGAACCATGTCACATTCACCCTTGCTTGTTCCCATGTAGTGTATTGAAATGCCAATGAAAGGTGAATTTGACATGATTAAAAAATTGATACATATTTTGTACTCGAGTGTATAATTTCTATTTTAAGACCGATATTTATTTTATCTTACCAAACCAAAAATAGCACAATTCAGTTATTTTCTATAGTCATGTTTGGGATCTTAAAAGAATTTAAAAAATACTACGTAAAAATGTTGTATGTACCAAATTGATAAATCGATCGATCGAAACGAGAAAAGAAATGTACCAGTTCTGGATAATATTGTATGCGATGTTTTTAAAGGTAATGATGACATAATGATGTCATAGCAGTTATCGATATTACTCAATAAATTACGCGTGGATCGATAGTGGAAACCTTCACTTAAACCTTAAGTAGACGCTGACGATCGAGGGCAGTTCCTCATTTGTTTTTAATTTCTTGATGTAGAGCGCAGATATAAATATATACTTGCGTGATCTAAGAATCAAAATAAATATTATTACGATGTAACTTCCCATATTTTTTTGTAAAAATCTGTTACTTGCTCTGAATTTAATTTTCAAATAAACACAAAAAACCTTACTAAAAATGATTTATTGATTAATGAACTACGCAATACAACATTCGTTAGCAACCTCCTTTGTAAAAACATAATAATTATATATATATATATATATATATATATAAAGGCTGGGGTGGCAAGAAAGTTAGGAAAAAGTGACTAGAAAAAACTTTAAGAGCATAGGTGACAAAATGATGCGAATAGAAATGAGAATACAAGAAAGTAACGATTTCAGACAAGTAAATGCGTTCAAAAATAACTGGAGACCGACTTCAATTGCCCTAAAAGTCTACTTTTATTAAGGCAAATTTAAAATTTATATAGTTTTCTCATGGATGCATTATCAGAACTGGACCAAATGGGACCACACCGGAAGCACCACCTTTCAAATAAAAAAGAATCACCCAAATTGGTTCATTCAGCCAAAAGTTCTGAGGTAACAAACATTTAAAAAAACATGCCCGTATATTTTGAATTGATAGCCTCCTCCTTTTTTGAAGTTGGTTAAAAAGAGGTCTAACAAATACATGTATTTCTAATTTTAATAACAAGACAATAAAATATCACATCAAATCAAGTTAATTTCAAAAGGTTTTTTCAATTCGTTTTAGCGCGGATATCTCCGCATACAATCTCTATTTCAATCAATATTGCCCATGGATTGGAAACATAATTAAAACGACTAAACGTTCAGGCAATGTTCTACTATTTTTTGAGCCGGTAACCCCCATTATGTTTGATGCACTTTGCGCTAACTTTTTGCCCCAGCTTACATAATAGTCGAATGTGAAGGTTGGTGACTTTCTTTGGCGGGGAGGCTGCATGAGCGAAGCCTTTGCATCCAGTAGTGAGAGACGCGCGCCCGGACGCGCTAGTGTTGTGCCTGTTTATTTTTTAATTTTTATATTTTGTCGAAAGTGTCAGTGACTCGGATCATGAGGCTCATATTTTGGGTGAGTAAAAAAAATAGTAAAAATATTTTTGCTATATTTAAAATTTTAGTGATAAGCTTAGAGATGCGTACGAGCAAGTCTACTTTCTTTAGTGAAAGTCGAGATCATCGATTCATCTTGAAGAGGGCTTGTTTTTTATCGATTCGTGTCCGAGTGTCGTTAGTGATTGGTTCGCTATTTTTACTTCAGTGAAAAGATGCGGGTACTTGTGACATGACAGGATAGGAGCGTTGTGAACCGTAATAGTAACAATTTAATCGTTGACATGGATGCTCAGATGACGTTCATTTGGACATCAAATTTAAATGTATATGTGTGTAATGAATTTATGTAGTTATACAAAAATTAAAGTAAATTCATTCAAAGGGAAAAAAATTAATTCACAAAACATTTCTGAATTAATAGTTTTAACAGTGTTGAAAATAACGTAATAATAAATATTAATTTCAAATTACCAAAAAATTTAATTTTTAATCAATGAATCTACGTACGTGTAACATCTATTTATAATTATTAAAATTTAAAAAAAAAATTTTATTTGTGTTATCGATAGCAAATATGTACAAAATATCGATAAGGTGATTTGACGTGCAAATTGTAACAGCACATCACTTTGAACGTCATTTGACCCATATACAAAGCTCATGAAGTTATTATGTAGGCCACCGGCGGTATGTTCCGCGATTGTCCAGTAATGGACATCAACGCGCTTCGCGACGCGTCGCGTGCGCCTGCGCACCCGACCGGCCGGATGTCGCGCGTTTTCTCTCATTTACCTACCTCACTATATCTTATGTAAATGTAAAAGTTTGTCTAGTTTCGGTATATATGGAAGTTCGATTGAATTCAAGACTGTATACACTACACTACATCACTACAAAAACACCTATTTTTATGAGGGGAATGACCAGAATCACTACGGACACTACTAATTGACTTTTCTCATTCTAAACCCAAGATTACACGGTCAAAAAATTTGATATATTGTAATTGTAATCATTTATGTTTATTACTATGTGGATATACGGTTGTATATAATATGTTTTCATCCAAATAAATGGTTTCACATATACAAAAAAATCGAGTCAGTGAGCTGAAGTGGCAATGGGCAGGTCACATCGCTCGAAGAACTGATAAACGGTGAGGACTAAAGGTTCTCGAGTGGCGACCACGTACCGGAAAGCGTCTACCAGGCCGTCCCCCTACCAGATGGACCGACGATCTGGTTAGAGTCGCAGGGAGTCACTGGATGCAGGTGGCTCGGGACATCGATGTGGCGTACCATGAGGGAGGCCTATGTCCAGCAGTGGACGTTTCCCGGCTGATGATGATGATACAAAAAATTTATAAGAGCGAATATAATAATGCGTACCTTAACCAAAAGAGGTCAAAAGAGCTACTTTAAATAACAGGTATGAGCAGACTTCATAATAACTTTCACATTTGCTGCTTAATAGTACCAAGTATGAGGAAAACCGCGACAAATATTATAACTGATAAGGTTAATAGTACAACAAATGAAAATGTATGTAATAAACGGTGAACCTGGCTGACTGCCTATAGCCGTGGTAGCTCAGTTGGATAGAGCGTCAGTCCTTGAACAATCGAGGTCTGGGTTCAATCCTGGCTCGTACCAATGAGTTCCAATTTGTTATTTGGCATTTATGTACGAATGATAAAAATAATTACCATTGGCTTTTCGGTGAAGGAAAACATCGTGAAACCTCACACTTCTGAGAAGAAATTCCAACGTGTGTGTGAAGTCTACCAATCCGCACTGGGCCCGCGTAGTTGGACTATGGGCCATACACTCTCTGTATGACAGTAGGCAAGAGCCCCTACAGGGGACATACATAGGCTGTTGATAATGATAATAATGGCTGACTGGTTGAAATATCAAAGTCCAGGAGTACCACTATGAAAGTACTTTTCGGGCTTCCGGTTGAATAGTTCTTAGTGGGCAAATCATTTGAGTTAGAACTATTCTTTGAATATTATATAGGCTTCCGTTTGACCACAATCTCCCTAATTCTAAGTTCACGGTTGCCTAAAAAAAGCCTATTCACTCTGGCCTTGAAGACATCTAGGTTAGCGCTCATAACCTTGAAATCGGAAATATGGGTCCTTTACGATTTAGATAACAAGGCTTTATCAGCGCGGGCGACGTCTAGACTTTTAACTAGCTTTCCACTTAACCTGGACCTAACCTTCACCTGGATATAACACTAAGAATTACTCTCCAAACGTCCTAACCTCATTAGTTCCGCGCACACCACAAACCCCATAATTCTTCTCTTTGCGGTTGTTCTATTAAGTAAGAGTGACCTCCGCCAAAAAGATCAGAACATTAATGCTTTCTAAGTGCAGTATATCATTAAGTTTTATGCAACGCCATAGACACATTCACACAAAAACAAATGCGAATTTCATGTTTCCTTTTACATAAATAAAACATTACATTCGTTCAGACTGCAATGAAAATATAGACGGCTCTTAGCTATAATTAACATGCGCTCATGTTTAAAGTTTTACGACCAGTCAGGTTTTGTGTAGCTTCTGTCAGATGTAGTTGCACAAGTCTTAGGACATTAAATATACATAACAATATAATGATTTAGCATAGGTGACCATAGCGACAAAAGTAAGACTTGATTGACCAGAATTAAATGTATATATGACGAATTACAATAAATTATCAGTATGACCAATTGTACCCTAAATCTGTATAACTCTTCAACAAACTCTTTAAATAATATAACTGCAAGTATATTCTATCGGTCATAAAATCCATGTCGTTGAAACCCTTCATACTTCTCTACAAATATATATTGAAACGAAAAAATAAAAGACACAAGCTGTATTTATTACAGGTTTTAAATTTTCTATCTCTTTACACTCGGAAATAAGAACGTGTAGGACTAATTAAATGAATCTTGGGGTTATTCTTGTGTAAGAATTGGGTTCGCCGATTGGTTACAGTGATCGCTAGACCTACCTAAATTGTTTCATACTAAATTTCTGTTGCCATAATCTTTTAAAATATAATAGCTGCATTTGTCTAGTAACTATCTATAAATAAATAGTACATCAGATTGTGACGTCGCGAAATGAGTATCATTAACATACAACTTCGCAGTGAATCACAATTTTCATTTTCAACACTTTTTTCTATTATTGTTCAAAGCGCCATCTATGAACCATTAGCTGCGTAACTGCTATTGTAGCTAACTATAAAGTTGTAAATTAATGATATTTATTTCGCGACACTATAATTTCGTCTCCTATTTTTAGGTAATTATTTATCAAAGCCAACTGTTCTATTTTAAAAGATTATGGCAACAGAAATTTAGTATGGCAGCATTAGGAGATTAACTTTAAGTTAATATGATATGATTTTCAGATGAAATTACAAAGATAATACATATATATATATATATATATATATATATTATAACTTATTTTATAGCGAGGTGAAATCCAAGTGCAACCCCCATTTTACAGACCAATAAAAACTCTACATCAAAATACCGCGGCATTATACTTTTCGACCAGCGTAATAAGAGATTTAGAATAAAATAATTCACGTACCTAGATTATTTAACCAATAAAAAATCTAATACATACAAGAAATTCAAGTATTTAATTTGCCGTAACGTATTGTACCATTACCCAAATATTATTTTGAGTTAAACACATCTCGTTTTACTTTACGTTTCCACTATATTACTAACATAGTTTTATCTTTAGTCTTAGCATATGAAGCACTCAGTTTCGTAATGCGATGGCAATTTAACATAATCTGTAGCGGCAGCCGAGATGGAGAAATAAATGGCTAATGTTTATGACATAATTCCTCGTTTAAACGTGTTTACATTTGTGCATGTAGGTAACTGGGATGATGGATGAGTCAAACAGACATCGCTCCGCAGTTGTACTTGCACTTTTGTGCAATCCAATGCAGTTTTATTGCAGCTTCAAGTAATTCGCTGGAAATGTTACTTAAAAGTTAATTTAACAGGTTAAATATATTGTATGCCTTCTTTTAAATTTTGTTCAGAAAAACAATTCAGAGATATATACTGACGATTTCAATTGTAAAAAGATCCGATTTTTATTTATTTAAATGAAGAACACCAAGAATGAACCTAAGCTGCTGAACCGACTTTAAAATAGGAGGCGGTTCTCAATTTGACTATGTTTTTAGTATGTAAATATGTTACGCGATACCTACCTTCGCCAATTATGAATCGATTTTGAAGATTCTTTTTTTACGACAAATTTTATTGAAATTGAGTTAGCGCTTTTGAGAAAATCGACCAAAACAATATATATACCCAGATAATTCTGCCTTATAGGGAACATTATAGGGAATGAATGCTTTAGCCTTTTAGGGCCTTTAGCCTTTTTCAAGTCGGTTCCTCATTTCTTTTTGAATGCGTTAATTAACTGTATTTACTACAGACGGACGCGTAACGAATGCCTCGTAACCTGTTTTGACGCTGAACTGACTGGTAACAAATTTTACAATACCGAAACCGATACCAGAAAAAAACATTAACGACATCGCCCAACATAGCACACACTCAAAATAACTGACATAACTACGTCCTACGTCCAAAAAGAACGTTGGGTCACACATTAACCCACATTATAAGTATGTATTACAATATCTGTGACCCAAGCCTCTCTACCTGCGCCTGCGCCGCATAACGCGACAGGAAAGCGAGCAAACAACAGGTGTGTGACGGGGTTCTATAATGACAGGTGAAACTATCGCTTTAATTGAAGAAAGGATGTAGTTATGTCTTGTTGAAAGCCTGTTCTAGTTGCGACGATAAACAATCCCATTGATTTCTATTGATATTTTAATTGGCTCTGAGAATATGAACAGAAAAGGGTTAATAAAAAACTGGAGCCTAAGATTGGATGATCCTGTGTGAATAGGTCTCCATGCATCCACCCATTTAAAACTTTGAAATAGGCAGAGTAAAGTTACACTTAGGACTATGTTATATGAAGTGAGCTGTTAATTGATAAATAATTGTTATGTATGGAATAACAACATCTGTAACACTTTTAAAAAGCAGCCAAGTGCGTGTCGATCCTCGCGCAGTGTAGGGCTCCGTAGTTGCCCGGAACAATAAGTTCAAACGTCAGTACATGCTACTAATGTGAAATTTTTCAGATATTTACAAGCAATAGTTATTGAAAAGATGTGTGAACAGACCCGTAATATTTTTGAATGACCTATTCAACTATATCCCACACAATGGGGTCGACGCGAAAAAAATATTTCACTCCCAAGTTACGTGTATGGGATCCACCCTAAAAAAATATTCTGTTCGTATCTGTGCTGGTTGGTGATAGGGCTTCTGGGTGAGCATATTTTCCTTTCCGAAGGCAAGTGGAAACCCGTTGTGTATTTAAACATGTGGATGAAAAGTATTTTTTTTTAAACCCGACTACGTAATTTTTTTAAACTTTTGTATACCCAGTGTCACTCTCACAATAAATACTAATCTAACGACACCTCTCAAGATAATATTCAAACAATTATATATGCATTCTCTCGAAAAACATAGCCCTCCTTCTGGGGCAGTTGGGTAAAAATAAATATGTTGGAGAGATCAAACATGATAAAGCGATAAATAAACACTTTCCTTTACATAGTATCAACTTAGATTAACAATGTTTAACAGAGGTTCAGACAAGATTACCCAAGCTTAGGCTCGGATTAAAACAGATTATCCTAGTAAGGACTTATCAAGCAAAACTATCACCGTTACAAAGAGCAGTAAAAAAGATATGGAGTGACTTATAGAGAAACATTTCGTTTGAAATGTTCCATCAAAGCAAGCGTTAGCATTGAAAGGTGTAACAGATGGTTTCAATTAGCCCGTCTGCAGTTTACAAAGGTACGTCGAAAGGCTCTTAGAATCTTGTGACGGTAAAGAAAGCTACCTGACAGCATAACACTTTATTCTAAGAGTTAAGTTCTGTAACAAGCCTCTGCAGTTGTGGTAGAGCAGAAATATGTCCGTCTTATTCCGGCCGCGAGCATGCACTGCGAATTACAACATATAAGATGATTGATATCATTTAATTTTTTAGAACAAAACACAATGTCATCTAAAAAAAAAACAGATTTTAACTAATTGAACTAGAGAATATATTCTAACTTATCAGAGATAGAATACATTCTCCAGATCAACTCCTCGAGGAACGGTGCCCAGAACGCTGGCGACATTCCCGCGCTGGATCGTTAAACCTATTCTTTGCCCGAGATAGTCGCCAGCCCTCCGGTCATCCGTTGCGGGTGTTTATTGATTAGTCCATTTGCGTTTAACTAGCAGATCCCGTGGCTTTACTCGAGTGCAAATTTATTCTTCAGTGGTACCGTACATAAGCACAGGGATCAATTTTACATATTTCAAGTTTTTATTTTACCATTTTGTCGGCGTGATTAATATTTATACCCTTACCAAATTACACATTTCTAGTAGTAAGGGTCTCTGAGCTAAGCCGCGGTCGGACAGACAGACAGACAGACATACAGACGGACAGAGCGAAACTATAAGAGTTCCTTATTTGACTACGGAACCCTAAAAAATCGTCAATCTCACGGGAGTGTCGCTAACGTCGAAACTGCGTATGTCTCGCTTCGTTTCGTTTTGAATATAACAATGGTTCGGAAGCCGCCGAAGACCAAACAAGCGGCAACAGATCATTCACCTACACTACAGCCATCAATACACATAATGAGGTGTGACGTAACGTGCCCTAGCGCGGTACAGTTAACGCTTCGACGAGCAGCCTTGACATTGTAGAGTGCGCCGGCGCAGAAGATATATATCAGGCTTCTCGAGATAGGCGTGGAGTGGAGTCACTTGGATAGAAGGAGCGGTCGTTAGTAAAAAGCGTTATCCGGTGAACGTTTGAAAATAGAATGGAATGCATTTTGAACCTAAACCGCCTTTAGTGATGAATGAGGTAGATAGCAGTAGAAGTATAAGTATTTTTTGTGTAAGCAAACCTCGCCAATTCAACAATTTAACTATCCAAATGTGTGAGGCATCCTGATAAACTAAACTGTTTAGTTTTGGCATACAAATAATAACTTTGTTGATACGAAGTTCCTACAACAGATCGATACAAGTAGGGTATCTAATTGTCATTTTTGGATATGAAATTAAATAACTTGTCTAAGTTTCATTTTTCAAAGAAAAGATGTTACTAATGTACCTGTAATCTACAGCGGAATTGTTGGTTTTATTCAAGAAAATTCAGTTTAATAACATTTATACTGTACGTATTTATATATAGTGAATTTGTTAATTGTTAGGATACGTACGAGCCATGAGTATGTCGTATTGCCAATTTAACAAAACTATTTAGGGCGGAGATTGTTGTCGACTTTGGTAAAAGCGCTGACATTGTGATTGCGTATAAGGCTATTATAATAAGGCTATTGTTTGATTAATCTGTGAGGACAGAGGTCATAGCTTTTAGTCTCTAAACTAGAAAGGTTAAATACTTCATTCGGTTGTATCGCTAAGCGCTTTATGAATGAATAGGAAACTCTTACCTGCCTCCGTGTAAGTGTTTACCAAGTTGTATTTACATTCCAGAGGTCCTGGATTTGATTCATAACGAGTACCTATCGGTACTTGGTTTGGTTGGAGGTTAGCTATCATTTTTTTGCGAAGGGGAAATCTTTGAAAGATATTCGGCGCTTCGGAGCATGCGAATCTTCCGTCACTCAGCTGGCTACCCCATCCGTCTCCTCTCTGTGCATCATTCATATCACTCGTTTATTGTTTCCCTTCTGTACCCCACATCCAACCGAACACTACCTAAAATTCCTACCAAACCTTTCAAATCCTATCTCACCTACCTAGAGCTAGGCTAGCTAACAACGTTAAGTTGTTACAACAACAACTACGTTAACTAAGTCTGCCGCCAAACTTCAGTGTTGTTGTGTTCTGACATAAAAGGCAACAGAACCAGTACCTCATTAAATTCTGGCTTTCAGGTGAGCACGTTTTCCATCCGACGGCCTTGTCGTCATTTACCATTGTTGCATGGTTTCTTGATTAGTAACTTTGTATTGATATTTGCTAGCTTAATGTACCACGAGATATGTCGTAAAATGTTCTGTTTAAATATTACTGGTATTATTAATTAACCTATTACGGTTAAAAAGGTACCGTAAAGAGTGGATAGACAGCGGAGCTTAAATCTATTAGTTCCCCTTTGCATCTTTTGGGTACGCAATACTAAAATTATTTGAAAGAGAGTGGTAGGCATGGGCCCGGCAGCTGATCATAAACAAAACAATGGATTAAAAATTTTTTATTGTCACTTCCAAAAGGCGTTTTATATAGACAAAACGTCACCCAAATGAATAATTATATACAAGTAAAGCATTTTATAAGAGTAGATGGAGATAAGCTGGTAGGCCCAACTTTCTATTTCCAAGTGAACCAAGATTTTGTAATAATTTATCTAGTTGCTATAGAGGCCGTTTGTCACCGGATTAAGTGAAGTGACTAGTTTATTTCTCCATAAACCATGTCTCCGTGTCGGGAAACATTTATTCTCGCTTTCTTGTTCAGTATGCTGACTGGATAATTCATTAGTATTAAGATAAATAATAGGAGAAACGTACAGTAATTGGAGAACCATCCGTCCTGAAAAACTTTCAATATTAACATTCAGAAACGAGCCCATAAACAGAAATTTATAATCAGCTGCATGAATCCACTGTTGAACATTAGCCTCCATCGCCAGAGACTAGTCGGCCAGCAACTGCTTGTAAAGAATTTTCAGTATCTCGGAAATTGGCCTCGAAAACGTAGTTATTTCTGTAAAGCACATTGTTTACTTAAATTTTATTCAATAAATTTTACGTATGTTAATTATGTCATGTCATGACATACGGAACCGAAACGTGGTCTTTTACTGTGGGCCGAATAAACAAGCTCAAAGTCACTCAGCGAGCAATGGAACGAGCTATGCTCGGAATTTCTATACGTGATAAGGTCCGGAATGAGGAAATCCGTAGACGAACGAAGGTCACCGACATAGCTCGACGAGTCAGTGAGCTGAAGTGGCAATGGGCAGGCCACATCGCTCGAAGAACCGATAACCGGTGGGGAGTAAAGGTTCTCGAGTGGCGACCACGTACCGGGAAACGTCTACCAGGCCGTCCCCTTACTAGATGGACCGACGACCTGGTTAGAGTCGCGGGGAGTCGCTGGATGCAGGTGGCTCGCGACCGGTCGATGTGGCGTACCATGAGGGAGGCCTATGTCCAGCAGTGGACGTTTCCCGGCTGATGAAAAAAAAAAGTTAATTATACCCTTTCAATTAGATCTTTAACTGAGCAGCCCTGTTCACTTTTAATGACAATCTAAGAGGCTATGTTGGTTAGACCACGTAGCCGCGTTCAAATTTGGATTGTTTTGTAGCTGTCCCTATCCGAGCCCTATCCTACCCGAGCGCGTACGGTAAAACAGCATACACTACGCGAAGTTATCCACCCGTTATTTGGATGTTTCGAAGTCCAGGGATCATTTGAAGGATACAGTATATTATGTAACTATTTTTGTAATACAGTATACTAATGAAATTCCAGATGTCGGTGGTTTTTCCAAATTGTTCAAAATTGATTCATACTCTTATAAATCAGGTTCAAAGTTGGGGCTTTTTATTACCGTAAAATACAATTCTTTGACGCCCTGTAAGACAAACTCCGAGCATTACTTGACAACCTATAAATTTAGCATGATGATATTTTGATTTCTAAACATTTTCAGGACAGAAATGAAGTAATAAAAAAATATTAATAATGTAATAGCGCAAAATAGCTTATCAAATAAATACTCTATAAAATATGATAAAAAATGCTCATTAAATTGACTTGGAAAACATCACTGTTCTATTCTGCTGTAAATAACTGTAAATAAGATACTCTTGTGTTTTGACAATCATTAATTATATGGAAACCTCGGACATCTCTATTTATACTGCTCTTCAGTTGTTGTTTTACAGCCACAAATACTAAAAATACGACGCAACAAATAAAGCAATTATTGCGTAATACTGACGAAGTATTACATCCAAAAATGTGTGTGAATGCGGGAGATGTCTCCGGCTAATTGTGATAAATGGTCAATCTTGAGACAATCATGGGCAATTGTTTCTCAACCCATTCTCAATCGATCTTATAACCACCGTAGACTATTAAGGAGCTTATGACTATATCTTTGTAACCGTCTTGTTTGTGAAACGTTTATTTGAACTTTTTACGTTTAAGTCTGGATATGCCCGTGACATTGGATGAATCGATAACTTTTTTTACTATTTCACGATATTTTTAAAGTGTAAAACAAAAATGGTAAAACAAAAATAGCGGAGTCGTCTGTCTTTGACTTTTAGATGAAATTCAGACCAACCACAAAAATAAACAATTAAAGAGTGACCGGCAAAAAATCCTACAATCAAGTTGAATATCGAAACTTCTGTTGCTATAATCTTTTGTAACAGAATAGCTGGCTTTGATAAGTAATTACCTAAAAATAAGAGATGAAAATATAGTATCGCAAAATGTTGTGGTCTTGTGTGTGTGGCAGGAATTCGGTGACTTTGGACTTTGAAAAGAAATGTAAATAAAATATTCTTCTATATTGCCTGAACTTTAGACTAAAATGCCACATTCTAGTCTAAATCAACGCGTAACATCAGGTGAGACTGGGGTCAAGTTGGTCAATTTAGAAATTATTAAGAAAAGTCATAGGCTTATTATGTCTTCCATAATCCACAACACACTAAAATACGCATATGGAAATTAAGACATCGTTTCTTTCAACATACAGAAAATCTATATAAATGACGTAACATGAAAGTAAAATTCCTGTGATTGCGACAAAATTATTCTACCTCATTAACATTAAATTGTGAAGTTAACTAAGTTCAAACGATGAGATTAGGTAATAAATACTTAGATTTTATGGGCGGATATAAAAGTTCTTCTTTCAAGATTAAGCCTGTTGCACACTACGCACATATCTGTATGTGAGCGCATATCTTTCCGTGTCGCTCTCTATGTAATTCAATGAACAAACACACATCACAGATATTTTTTATTTATCGTAATGACATGTATCTATAATGACATACGGAACCAAAACGTGGTCTTTTACTGTGGGCCGAATAAACAAGCTCAAAGTCACTCAGCTAGCAATGGGACGAGCTATGCTCGGAATTTCTCTACGTGATAAGGTCCGGAATGAGGAAATCCGTAGACGAACGAAGGTCACCGACATAGCTCGACGAGTCAGTGAGCTGAAGTGGCAATGGGTAGGCCACATCGCTCGAAGAACCGATAACCGGTGGGGAGTAAAGGTTCTCGAGTGGCGACCACGTACCGGGAAACGTCTACCAGGGCGTCCCCCTACTAGATGGACCGACGACCTGGTTAGAGTCGCAGGGAGTCGCTGGATGCAGGTGGCTCGAAACCGGTCGATGTGGCGTACCATGAGGGAGGCCTATGTCCAGCAGAGGACGTTTTCCGGCTGATGATGATGATGATGATCTGTAGGCGACGAGTGATATCCAAAGTGCGCGATGCGCTTTAGGCATTCTTCGTAAACAGGTTAACGATCATCATCATAGGAAATATCTTCACGATTAATTGACTTATTATTATTATCATCTAAACTGTGGCTTTTAGCATATTCAAAAAGAACTAGCAACCGACTTAAACTACCCTAAAAGTCTACAGAAAACTAGACTTACATGGTTTTCTCATGGATGCCATTGTCAGAACTGGACCAAATTGAAATCTGACCACACAAGAAACACCAGCTTTCAAATAATAAAAAAACATCATCCAAATCGGTTCATCCAGTGAAAAGTTCTGAGGTAACAAACATTTTAAAAAACATACCCAACGAATTAAAAACTTCCTCCTTTTTTTAAAGTCGGTTGAAAATGTGAAAAATTAAGTTGGCTTTACAAGTTAACGAGTATTATACGATATTAGCGTTAAACCGTGAACTTATTGTTCCACGGAACCTTATAGTCTGAGAGCCAGTGGTAGATCGAGCTTCACAGACCTGATAACTCGATGAGACATATTTGTTATCAAAATAATTTATAAACAAATATGCTAGCTTGCCTATCGAAAAGTGTTCATAGCTATTTTTAATTTAATTAATTTTAATCAATTTCTTTCATCACCTTCACTCTTGTCATAACCGAATTAGTTTTATAAAAATTGATAGTTTTTACACTATTACACTCATTTGGGTCCATCCATATATACACACATTTGTTCTCACAGTTTCCTGTTATTTCACGACATCAGGAAAAAGACATTTCGTCTAATGTCTACGTTAATAACAAAACCACGGTTACAGAACAAAACCGCTTGCGGTTCAAAACATGCTATTAGATGCAACCATAATGTCATGTTACTGTTTAGATTGTCACGTCAATCTGTTTGTTTTTATCTTATTTTTGTCAGAGTAATTTTGGGTTTTTATGTAATTTATCGTATTTAGTATCGTCTGGTTGGGTAATGTCCCTAAGATCATTATTTTGAGTGAAGTTACTTCGTTTGTAACTCGTCTAAGGTAAAATAAGACTAAGTTTAAATTTACTATGACATACATCACCCCTGATATTATTTGTTTCTTTCAAGTTTCTTTCTGTATGCTGTCTCAAAATTCTAATCTAATATCTACCTTAGATAAATGAATTACGCTCCGCAACGCAAAATATAAAATCTATTTTAGCAAAAACTTGCGTCTCTAAGTCTATCCTTCTTTCGCACACGTAATCCGCCGAATGAAAAAACAAGACAGCAACCTTTTTATCAGTACGTAGTTTTCTACCTCGCTACTATACCTACAATCTGTCAAAAACCGAACAACCAAAAAAGAAGTTTTGGTTGAATTAGTTTTGTGGATCGAAAAATATAATTCAGGTAAAATGGCGCTTCAGGTAGTTACGCTTCACATTGTGAAGGTTAATTATCTGTTGGTCTCTCTATAACTATGATTTGTACAGTTTTAAGAATTTTCTGGCTGATGTTATATTCTATTATACAGCGTGTATATTTCATACGGGCGTATATTTTGATGGCAATCAGTGTTGGTCCTAAACAACACATTTGCATAAATTTCGGTAGTTAATTGTGTATTTTTTCCATACAAAATAATTGAGCACGGAATGTATTAATTACATCTAAAGTTATCGACTGATTGACGGTTCTTTTTACACGTCATATCATGACAGTTCAAGAAACCGTTTATCCTTTGTCAATTCAAGTCAATTTGGACGCAACACATTGCTGCTAGGTCGTATTTTTAAGAATGAGTAACTCTTTAAGAATTAACTATTTAACAAAATTGCTTTCACATATGATGTGGTATACTATATCTGGATAAATAATATGCCCTTATGAAATATACACGCTATATTTTTGTTGTTGTAACATTTGTTCTATTAGTAAATATTATGAAAGGTATTTTATATTTTGTAGTACTGTTTCAATTGGCAACGTTAATTTGTTTCCAAAGTGTCACAGTAAAGTTTCATTTCATTTCAACTATCTACTCGTACATATTTCGTAAGGTACAAGTGAAGACGAGATGTATAGATAGTGACCTACTGGAACGCAGCTTGGTTCGTAACTCAATTTGCACATTTCTGTTGCGGCTTTGGTGTCGCAAAAAAACAACGCATCGCACAGTACGCGTATTGAATTGAGATCGTGTTACTCAAATTAGAATTCGTCGCTTGTTTTCGGACGTAGAAACATTTTGGTTGTCCTTAGTTTGGACTTTATTTATCACTTTATTTCAGGCACTAGACCCATACAAGTGCTACAAATAGTACTTATAAATAGACTTAATTTGTAACTTTACTAATACACTTACATACTCGTATCATCATTGACACATGTTGATTTCGATGACCAACATGTGTCAGTGCTGTTCAAGATATATTCTCCCAATTTCATCATTACTTCGTTTTTACTTGTTATCATTCTATCTCTTCTTATCGAGTATATTCGTTTTCTTATTAACCTAAAAAAGACATCCATCCGGGCCTCTGCCAACATTGTTGATGCGCTACAGAATATAGGAAAACCCATTAGGATTCTTCACCCTATTTTATTACATTTATGCACCTGTGAATCGCATTTAAATCGAAATGGGAAAGTAGATGTTGATTTTTGTAAATTTTAAAGAAAACACGACCCTAAATCGTATTATTATCACGTAAATATAAATTCAAAAGTAACTCTATCCCCTTTGACAGAATGTCTGGTTTCATCTCTTGGATAATTTTTTAAAAACATTTTTGAGGTATTTCTTATAATGGGTTTGCGCACTTGGCCTTCATCTCACCTGATGGTAAGTGACGATATGGCCGTTGGATGGTAAGCGTGCGCACCCCAAGGCTAGAATTCGGTAAAGTGGTGGTAGCTAGCCAGGCAGATATAGAAAATTCTTTACCACCAATGAAACCGAGTTCTGATAGATATCCCCACTGGGAATCAAACCCGGGACCTTCGGATTGTGAATCCAACATTTAGCCATTAGGCCACGGAGGCGGTTGGCCAAAGCAGATGAAGCAAACCTTGTGGTTTCTCTCGATATACGGCGATTTGCATACTTTCTTCTTCTCTTCTTTGTCAACTTCTTATTTTCTATGATTTTGGGAGTGTCCCCCTCATGATCATCCTTTTAGAAACTTGACACTGCATCATATATTAATTATACCCGTATTTGCCTATTAAAGCGTTCAAGATTTTGCCTCCTTACCTACAGGTAGCTTTCTCAACTCAGGATAATTCATTCGATGCTAAATCAACCATTAATCTTGAATCCACTTACGCATTTAACATAGATAATATACGGGCTGATGTTTCACCTTTAATAAAACATCCTTAGCCCTAGGGTTAAATATATCAGATTCCCACGCAACGACTTGGAGAGAAATCAACTGATACCAGGCTAACTGCGGTTAACTTAACTGCTGTTTAAGTTAACCATCGGTTTATCTGATCAAGAGCTATCGTTAACCGATTTGTTTACGAGCAGGTGCGTATTGATGGTATGATAGAGTCACTTGATTGTAGATATGGATAATGTTGCCGAAAGTAAAAACCTAACATAGATTTTCTTTTTGGTCACGTTCTCTGGCAGAAATAGGAGAGCTTCTAAAAGTTTTGTTGAATGTTCCACTAGGATAGTTTTTTCGAAATTCCACCTTTAATGGAATGCATAAGGTTGTATACTTGTTTATAGGCTTGAGTTACTCGTAAGACCTGGAAATTTCAATCATATATCCTATTGACGGTATGACTAAGCGCCTGCGCGCACTGCGGCAGCAACCGGTGCGGTTTGCTCTCGCAAAAATCTGTGAGGTATGCGTCCGTGAGTCGCCGCACGGTTTGTTTGCATCATAGGAACTTGTATCAAACCCCGCGCACTGCGGCAGAAAAACCGCACCGGTTTGAAAACCGCAACCGCAACTCGCCGCACCGCAGTGCATGCTAGCACTAAGGAAGGAAATTCCGCTTACCACGACCTATAAATACTAGTGTAGATTATACGAGTACGTAAGTGGTGATAAAAACATTCATTGAAGCAAAACTACAAATCTCTTTCTATAAAATCAACTTAAATCCTCATCTCTATATTTTTCGTCCAATATATAGATGTTTCCGGTTTATGTATGTTTATGTATGTATATATTACAATATTTGTGGAACCGAATATAGAGGTATTGTTAAACATATTTTATGACAAAACACAGTTAAAGAGCCGTTAACCTCGTTTTGCCATAAAATTATGATTAAAAGATTATAATGATGCCATAAACTAGAGTTAGGTATTGTCTGCTGCCAAAATATTTGTATAAAGAGTGTTAAATTCTTATATTGGATTTTGTTACAACCGAATACATATTTGTAAGTAATTTATAGTCCTAGCTTAGACTTAAAACCAATGATATATTTTCAGATATTAATAGAACAGTGCTATCTCTCTTAAATTTTTATACACTGACACAGATAATCGTTTTACTTTTGAAACAAAATTTATCAGAATTTTTGGTAGTTATCTGACCTTTTACAGTTAAAATTCTTATGTGAAGACCATATTTGGGTAAAAGTAATGCTGGCGGCTTACCAAGCTGAAAACAAGTTTCATTACATATTTATTCTTATTACTTGAAGCAAGGGCGGTGGTACACATGGCTCAGCTGTTACTGAGACCTTGAATTTTTTTGATCTATTGGGACCCTTATGCGATACGTAACACAGTCCAGGCCATCTGTATGAGATAACATCTCTATGGGTAACAGTAACGACATAACCAAGCACATTAACGGGTAACGTCAACTGCTGAATACAGACCTGCCCCATGATACAACAGAATGGTTGCCTGCATCCAGCGACTTTTCGCGACCTTCACCAGCTCGTTGGTCCATCTAGTGGGTGGACGGGACGGCACGACACGTTTGCCGGCACGTATTCGCTTTTCGAGAACTCTTACCCTCCCTTCGGTTATCTGTTCTTCGAGCAACTAACTCATTTATATTAAATTATTTAAAGAATATCAACTCTGTATCTAGACAGTAGTACATAACCTGACGTCAATTTTTATACATTACACAACGAGACAAAATTTTATATATTACGAGTATACAAAACAACTTCATAATACAAGCGAATTCGTAGCTTAAGTGTTGCTAACCTATAAAATCCAAAATGCTTTAAATCTGAACATAAAAGTCCATTCACCGTTAAAGTTCGACCTTTACCGAAGAAGCACTCTTGCGCTTCGCCAAAAACAAAACGCGAGTTTCGCGCCATTCAGCTTTCTACACCGGTGGGACCGGTGCGGCGCTACTACTGGTCCGCATCGAGATCATCGTGAGATTACTAACTGTAATTACTATGGGCGGACAGGGACGATGATTTAGGTTCGCAGGTGAAATTGACAGTTTAACTGAAACATGCGGCAAAAAAGGCAACCTGTTTTTATACATTCCAATCAGTTTCTTCGTCCAGATGATTTACATATCGAAAAACTAAAGTACGAGTGCCTACACACATGGACTTACAATTTGGAGGTCCGGGTTCGATACCCAGGGTACAAATCGGTTCTCAGTTTGGTTGGTGGTAGAGCATTTTCTATGTCCGCCTGACTACCACCATGTTACCTAAGTATGCTGCCGAAGAGCAGTGTTAATAGCACTGTTGTGTTCCTATGAAAGGTAGAGAAGCCAGTGCCTCATTAGCTTAGGGCTCCTGGGTGTGTACGCTACAATCCAACGGTCTGTGATATGGTCAAATGATCCACTGTAGTCTCCTTCCCCTTAGACCCTTGCTGTTCACTATATTCTTCTCGAGTAAGTTTAAGGTCGATAGCCGACCTTACAGACCCTAGTTGTCAGAGTTGTTGAACCGCCATCTTCTGACATGGCTCATGTAGCTACTACGTGTCATCATCTTCACATTCAGGTGATTCAACCTGCAATTGATTTTTGACAATGTCCCCACCTAGAATGAAACCCGGGACCTGTGCCACGGTGGCCTTTACCATGATAAGTGTACCCAAACCCCGGCGCGTGCGCATGAACGACGCTCTTGTATATATTTATATAGAGTCTGTCACCGAGAAGGTTCTCTCCTCAGTGCACACGTCATTAGAAAGCTGAATGCACATAAAACGTTCCCTTCGCGATGTGCATGCGCCGTTGTTTTCGCTTTTATTATTTTGTGCGCGGATTACTCAACCTCTCCGCTGCAGCTGTGGATTTCACTTGCACAAACGACGTAGGCCAACTATTGTTGTCCTGTTTGTATACGAGCGGTAATAGTAAATAATGCATTTTTCAAATAAGGAATTACCTCTTTCTATAGACTTGTTTGTAAGTAGTCAAACCAACTACCATATTTTGAACGGCGCGTACCTGTACAGTGTACAGTACTCGTACTTTTTTCCCCTTTGAAGTTAGCTCTCCGGAATTTCGCGCACGTACAGTCGGAATATGTGTGTATTATTTTCGATAATAACTATCCCTAGATGACATATAACACTAGGACATCTTTCCACTCACTAACTTGCCTTGCCTCCCAATTATACGTAATGAATTGATACTTCGCAGCCTTTTGTAGCTACGAGTAACTTCAGTAGGGCAAACTTAGTTTGAAAAATTATTATAACTGGCCAGTCTCTCATACATAAAAACCTTTTTTTTTCTTCGCAATACTTTCTGAGTTACTTGAAACTTATTGCAACTTTATCCACGCTATTATAGAGGTCTATATTCCAAAATTCAAATGAAACTTCTATAAGAATCCATTGAAGTATATTGAAAGTCAAAATTTTAAAGTATACTTCTCATTAGAAAAATTGAAAAAACTTGAAATTTTTTGGTTTGTAAGGAATATCAGAAAAACCTATGAAAATTTTATTTGCATTTAGAACATTAACATTAGGATTTGAAAACCTCATATTATTCACTATTAAACGACATGTGACATATATTCCTTAATATAACATTTTTCTGATAATCCTTACAAAACATAAACACGCAAGGTGTTTCAGTTTTTCTGATGAGAAGTACGAGTATATACAAAAGCAAATAGCATTTTGAAAAACATTTAATCGCAGCATGCAATACTATTCTCAGATGAAAATTATGAGGAATATTATGTTACACTTGTCATATACTTGCAATTAATAAACGGAAATTAATCTGTCACTGTCACCATCGCGGAATAAGGTATTTCTCATGATATGCAGATGCAGTTGACGTGGCGAACATGATGTTAGTGGACGTGGTTGCTATCAAGTTTTTCTACAAAATTATACAAAAAAGCGTAGATTTTTATTTTTGTAGAAAATTTTGCTCTTTTTCTTCACCGGAAATCACAGCAGCAAACCCCAACCAATTTTAGCCGCCAACGCTGTTACGGCGCAATCGGAACCAATTTTAAGAAACGATCAGCTCATTTAGTCACCGAAGCCTTTGCCAAATATCCTGATTCACTGTCTCGATTGAGCCGACAATGGGCAAGTAGTAGAGAGCCGTTAACTAATAGATCAAGTTCACTGGCACGACACTTTCACCGGCATCGAACAATGAGCCGCGATGTTTTATTTATCAGCCGTAATGAGCTCTTAGGAATTCTGTGCGCCGGCGGCGGCTTCCGTTCTGTCAACTCAATTGCTGCGAGACTTCTTTTGGCAACTCTCCTTCACCGGATTGGCCAGCTACATTGTAAGACACTGTTTAACTGCCTCGGTGGCCTAGTAGCTACTTTAGCTAGCTACTTCTTTGGACAGGTCGTAGGAGCTATTACAGCCTGTTGTTACATTCCGGACCGTCAGTATCTACGCAGCTTTGTACCATATCACCTTCATTCTTACGTGATATTATTGAGCGTATATCTAAAGAAATAGGGTGCATTATTGCTTATACACTATGATCCTGTCTGACTGTACTCGTTAGAGTTGTTGGTAGCGTATTTTGGGAATCGCATTCAGCAATGTTCGAGACAAAGTGATTCCGTTTAACATTACTTATCATGAATGTCTAGCAATGGAGCTGAAAACTCTTGCTTACCGACAGGTTCTAAGAAACTATTGTAACGGATTAAAAGAGGAAATTCTTTGATGTTTTGTTAATTACAAGTCAATACATCAATACGCATTTCCCACGCTGCTGACAAGAAAAATCACTGCTTCCACTTCGAAAATTTCGCTCGGATGTGACTATTAATTTCATTGTGAATCCACGTGAATTCGTCACGTCCATATAATTTAAACATTCGATCTGATTCTCTGGACAGCTGCGTGCAATCCAACATCTGTTACAACACGTACAAACTTACTATGTATGTATTCAAGATAGCAATTTTGCATAAAAGACAAAAGCGGGCGACTGACCCGGAAAACCTACTATCCTCATTTTCGTCGTTGGCGGATAATATCAGTGTTTGTGAGACAGTGTATTCTTTATTATTTTTCATCTCTCCTTTTCTAAAAGTAGGATTTTCATTATCTAAGCAGCGGGATGGAAATCGCATTTCCTTCCCTAGGGAAGAAAATAATTATTATTTTTTCAATATTGCTGCGTTTCTACTCAGAAGTCAACTCATTTGCCTCGCTTTGCAACGAAAGAGTTTTTAAATTCATCAATCTAAAAAAGTAAAAAGTCACGCGAACTTTAAATATAGTTGACATTATCAGATTTACTAGA